>JAWMRA010000042.1:2630659-2669017 GCA_035584735.1 Pseudotriccus pelzelni
TCCCCCCCCCGTAATTGTGAGCACAAGTAAAAAAAAAAAAAAAAGAAAAAAAAGGTAATAATATGAAGAGTGCAACTCCACGTTACAAACAAGAACCATATGTTGACTTATCATGGGAAATATGTAAATACAGGCTCGGGCTGATCCGGAGCACATGTTGTTAGTCATGAAGCAGCTATTTAAAATTCCATGGCTGGATCATTAACTTCACAGTATCCTTTATGGAAGACAACAGAGGGCAAATAATCAGAGTGGCACTGAAAATAGCCTTTTCCAGGAGAAATCTCATTTAGCTGAGTTTTATAGGAAGCCCTTTGTGATCTGTCAGCTGAATGGGAGCGGGGTCTCCTCTGTGCTGGGGTGGCTTTCTGCTGCACCAGTAACGTGCCCTGGCTCAGAAATTCCCTTTGGACACTCAGAAATGGTCTGTTCTCATCCTGCCTGTGACAGGGGAGCAAAACAGCCTCAGGAAGTGCTAACTGATGGCTCACCCCAGGGTCCCGTTTGAAATGTGGTTTACCTGGAAGGATGTGGTGATTGATCACACACGGAGGAAGGTTTGTCCCGAGGTTTTTCTAAAGCTGTGGCTGTGCAAAGCCTCTGTTCAAATCTTTGCTTTGCAGCAGATTTTCTCAGTCATCTCGGGCAGGTCACTTCTGCCTCTCATCTCTTTCTTTTCTCAGTCGATCCAGACAAGACGACTTCTCTCTGGGGCCAGCTGTGATCAAAGGAGGGCCAGATTGAAAGAGATTCCATAATTAGGAAAAAAACTCATAAAATGCAAGAAAGAGATCCTGGACCCCAGAGGACGGTCTGCCTTAAGCAAACGCTTTAGAGCAGTGCAAGGATGGATTTAGACTAATGCAGTAACTGGGATGGGCATCATCTCGTCCCTCTTGGGCTGCACAAGGACAAAAACCTCCCGGAGCCTGTTCTTGTGACCCCTGTTTTGGTGGGTTTGTGCAGCCGCATCTGCAGAGAGCCCTGGGCAGGGGGAGAGGCTCAGCAGGCTGCAGGGGTTAAAAGCATTGCTGAGGCTGTAAATTGGGACCAAACATGTCGGCGTCCTCCGCTCCCATCCCAGAGAGTTGGCGGGAGGCAGCGTTTCGCAAAAGTCCTGATTTGCACATGCTTGGGTGTTGCTCAATCTGTTTCTGTGTCATCCTGGACAAAATTCAGAGCCCGGCTTGGTCAGACAAGAGCTTGGCAGTGCCTAACATGAGCTGCCGTTCCAGTGGTGAGGGAGCCCATGGACATCCCCAAACAGGCTGCCCAGTGGGATTTGGATACGAGGTGCGGTGTAAGTGGTCCATGGGACAGGCGTATTTTGGGGGAGATGGGAATAGCTGATGAATTCGGGCTCCATCACATCATCTGTCTCCACATACCTCTGGGGCTGCTGTGAAGTGCCAGCAGGGTCAGTACAATACGGAGACACCCAGTATTGGGAAAGGCCTCTACAGACTTTATTGAGAGGCAGAACAACCTGCTTAATATGATTTCCCCATCAGATTGAAATCTTTTTGCAGTAATTTGGGGGGACAGAGGGAAAGGGGACAAAAAAATAAAAGAAGTAGAAAGAGGGAAAGGGAACAAATTCCATCAGTTGGTGTTTCCTCCTGTGACTGTGCAGAAGGAGCTGCTTCTAGGCAGGTGTGGCTTGGCCAACCTGCTTCAGATCAGCTCTCTGCAGCTTGACATGTCCCAGGTACTGTCCCTGCTTCACTCCCAGCCCCTCATCCCAGCTGGAGCCCTGAAGGCAGCACCCAAACCCGCCCTGCTCCTTGTCCCCTGCACAAACCCTTCAGGTCAAGTGCCACCGGTGCTATCTCAGGGCAATGCTGCGGATTAGAGCAGACAAGCAGCATGAGGACAGGGGAAGAAAGGAGTCTGGGAGAATCAAAATCATCAAAAAGTTGTTGGAAGGAGGGAGAGCTAAAGGAGAGGCTTAAAGGAAGCCATTAATATTAATTCGGGGAGATAACAGGAGTTCAATGACCGTATGAGAGAGCGGAAAAATCACAACTGTAAGTGCAGGAGCCACTGAGGGAAGGCAGGAGCTGCTCTGAGATGATCCACATGGAACAAATCCTCCAGAGATGTAAATCTGGAAAGCTGTATCTGGGGTTTGGGGACTGTGGGGGACAGTGGCTGATGTGACAGGGGAGATCCAGGGGAAATAGGGCTGCAAACTGTGCCGACCAAAGGACCTTATGGGGTGTCTCTCTGCCCTTGGGGCTGTTACGGGGTGTCTCGTTGCTCTTGACTCAGCCGTGGATTAGTAGATATGATCATCTCGTCTCAGATGCCCGCCCAGAATACACTTCAGCATCTCCTGAGAGTGCACACACCAATCTGGAGGAAACTTATACCTCTCAGCAGTCTCAGCTCAGGGTGTTTCTTTGCTTTGCTGCTGGATCAGGTACCTGAAATGCACCATGGAGGTGTGTTGTCCAAACTGCACCTTGGTTTGCCGGGGGTCCTCTGAGCAGTGCTCAGTTGTGAGGCCCAAAGCCTCCAAGAGGACACTGCAGAAAGCTGCCTCTCAGCTTTAATGTCTAATTTCCTTCTTGGTGTCCGGGCTCTGCGTCTTGTTTGGTTTTCATCTCTGGTACTGGCCTTGTTTTACTGTTTGGCACTGTCGTTCAGCAGAAACATCTCTCTCTCTTTATTATTATTAGGATTTAATGGTGCTTTTACTGTTCATGTGGAAGTGCAGGTGGGGTCTGAGGGAATGATGAATTGATCTGCAGGAGAGGATTTGCTGGGGTGGGGACCAGGGGCTAGTTGGTGATGTTGGCAGGAGCATGTCCCCACTGTGTTCCCACTGCGTGCCAGGTGCTGCACCACCCACCCCATGACCACTTCCAGCCTGGGCTGTATCACAGCTGGTGTCCTTGGCTTGATTCTCCTCTCTGTGCATGTTCAGTGTAAGTGGGAATCACAAATCTGGCATCTTCTGACTTGCCGGCGCTCGAGCTGACAGTCCAAGCCTGGCTTATTTTATGCATCTTATTTAATAACTTCGGAGCGACTTTGCTAAACAATATCTTGTACGCAAACGCAGCAATTTCCCATTCAGGCAGCGTGGTTTTGATTGTCCCTTTTGCAGCGAAATCCCACCAAAAAAGGAATGTGAACACGCGTGAACCTTAGGGCACGTTAGCAAAAGCAATCAGCCCAAGCAGGGTGCTGCCCTGGGGGCAGGATGGTGTCTGTGTGTCCCTCCAACCCCGGCTCACCTGGAGTGCAGGTGGGGACAGCAGTGAGTGGCCAGGGCAGTGATGGGGCTGAGATGGCCCAGGGGTGATGTGGGGCTGGGGACCTGCATGGCAGCCCAGCTTTTAGGGGTCAGGACCTTCTTGAGGAGCTGTGGGTGAGCAGATGGGAAGCTGTAACTGAACCACTGGCTTTGGGATCTCCTGATAACGCAGTTTGTTTAAACTTCCATGATATTTTGAGAGGAAGCAATGTTTGCTCTTTTGTTGGGCTTTTTTCCCCTCTTGTGCTTTGACAGTTTTGTTTCACTGGGGCACTTTTATGAGGAGCATTTTATTATTTTACTATGTTATTCATCTGCATTTTAATTGCACACAATAAAACTTGAAAGCTCCCAGCAGAGAAAATCCTATAGTACTTCCCATCCTGTCCCACTGGGGATGAATTGATGGGGTCACATCGTTTGTCAACAAACAGGGCTGAACCCTTTGTAAGAAACACACTGATTTTCCTGAACTATAACAGTGACAGCTTTTAATTGGTGTTATCAGATGGTTAAATTTAACTCGCCTCCATTTCCTTCATTTTGGGGCAAGGGGGTATGATTTGAATGGAGCTGGGACTGTCTGGAGGCAGGATGAGAAAGACACGAGAGCCTCAAGCCTTTTTTTGGGTGGAATGTGTCATCCCCAAAATCTCTGACAAATGCCTGTGCCAGTGCACAGGTCCAGCCCCTGCATCAGCTCCACTTTGCATCCTCTGCCCGCCAAACCCACCAGCACTGCTGCTTTTGGGTAACCTCTGCAGAGAATTATTTCAAACCCCTTCATAACCATCCACTACAGCTGGGTTTGGTTTTATTCCCTAATCACCACCACCCCACCAGAACCAGCTTATTCTGCAGAAAAGAACCAAAAATTCATCTGTGTGTCAGGTTCGGGCCTTCAGGTCTCTCTGCATGAGCTGTGGAGCTTGTGCTGGTCCCTCACAAGCACACATCAATATCTTGTGCTTGAAGGGTCATGATCTGTAAATCACTTTACCCTCCACCTCTCTGTGGCCTGACAGTCTCTTTCTCCATGTAATTATTAAAGAAAAAAAAATTAAAAAAAAAAAAAGCAAGTTAAAGTTTTCATGCAGAAAGTGAAGCAGCTCAAATTGCATTCAGGAAAAAAAAAAACAAACAGGTAATCTTCTATGAAAACATCATCCATCCATTCCTTCTGCCCGCCCCCAGCTGATATTTAAGGGATCAGAAGCAGCATTGCAAGGCAGCATTTAAATCAGCCCAGCTTCATGTATTCCTGCACCTGTGTTTCTCATCAAACCTGCTACCAAAAGGGCTGGTTAAAAGTGCTTTGATCTGACTTTAAATATCCCCAAACATCAGGGACTGGAGGTATTTTAATCTGATTTTACTGGAACTGTGCCGATTTAAGGAAAACAGAGCCCAAAATTAAATTCACATTTTCCGTCAATCCCTGGAGTTTGGAAGGAGGAGACTTTTGCTGGGAGTGGGGATGGCAGTAGGATAAGAAGGATACCCTCAACTTTCCACTGTGGCTGTTGCAGGGACATCTTTGGAGCGTCACTCTGCCATCAGCTGTGTAGAGGAAAAGATTTGCTGCTCCTTCCTTTTCAGTTCTTAGGCAGTTTTTTTGGGGTTGTGTATGGGTTTTTTTCTTCTCCACTTTCTATTCCCACTGCAAGTAAAATATGACTTTGTCTCACCTGACTTGTAGTTACAGAGACATTTTCACATGCTGGCCCTCACACAGAGCATCTCCTCAGTCAAGAGGATGTCGTTTCTTGTTCTCAGGTTTGAACGTGGTCATTCTGCTGCAAAATCCCAGGTGTGATCTAAATGCCCAGGGCCTTCATCTCACCTCGACCTGCCACACTCCATCACACACACCCATCTCCCTCGAGGGGGTTACTAGAAATCCTCTTTCCATCCTCCCCCATCCTGCCCCAGCTTGCAGCCCTCCGAGCACGGAGACCTTCTCTGGAGCATCTCCCATTAACACCCAGCCACGTTTGTAGAGCAGCCTGGCAGGACCGAACCAGAAACTCAAACAAACCCCTGTTTGTTGCCTGCACATCCTATTTTCCCTCTCCTCTGATGTGTTTGTGCGAAGCAAAGCCGGGCTTTGACATGACACTATTATTAGCTCGCTCTCTCCTGCGTCAGAACCGCGGCCGGTGTCACCTGGCAGCGCCCCCGTGACTCGGAGCTGAGGATTCAGCCTGGAGAACAGCTTTAATGAGGAGTTTATTCTCAGGCTACCTGCTCAGCAGATGTTTCTGTTTGTTTTGGTTTATGTTTACTTTAATTCTGCTCCTAATGTGCCTTTTATAACGTCTTCTGGCAGTACTTCTAGACCCCTCTGTTGTTAAAGGCAAAGCTTGGGCGGCTCTGAGCTGTGTTATCTTTAGATCTCTCCAGCTAGACTTAAGAACTTGCTAAAACACTCAGCTGCAAGCTTTTTTCCCAGGACAGCACAGGATTTTCCCAGTGCTCCTGCGTGTCTCCTCTCCTTGGCCTTGCAGGAGCTGTGGCATCTTGCTGTGAACCTTCCAGCTGGTCCAGATGCCTTCAAAGCTCAGCTCTTCCCCAGCCACGGCCAACAGGACCAAGCTAGAACATGCTGCAGATTTCCCTTCACTTCATTCCTGGGTAAAAAACCCTGACTTTAAAAGGTAGGATTTTTTTGGGGACAAGTGAGGCTGGCTGAAGCCACAGGAGAGAGAGATGTATAAGCAGGGAAAAGAATGAGCCCGCTCTCGGTGTGGTGGTGGCCTCATCAAAAATAAGATGCGTGCCCAGACAGGACAGGCTGAAGGATTATCTCCCACCCTGAGGAAAAAAAAAAAAAAAAAAAGGACTTTTCATTTCCCAGTGGCCAATTGTTTGGCTGGACGTTGATTGAGAGCTGAGGCTCAGATAAAGGCTGGAGGGTTGGCGATAATATCAAAAAGGCAGTCGGAGGCTGGGGCCAGCCAAGTTGTCATTTCCTAATTCTGCTGCTGCTGCTGTCATCCAGCCTTCTGGGGCACTGCAGAGTCTGGAGTGAACTCTTAAAAAGTGTTTTAAAAAGTAAAGTCAAACTCTTCCTCAGAGCGGTTCTCTCCACCACAGCCCCAGCTCAGCCTGCTCTTGGATATTGTGCTAAACTTCAGCATTTGATCAAAAAAAAAAAAAAAAAGAAAAAAAAAGAAAAAAAAGAAAAAAAAAAAAAAGAGATAAAACATATAGGTAGAAATCAATGGAGCCTTTAAAGGCTGAGCTGTGCAAAAGGCTGCACTTTGCTGTTGTCTTTCTGAACCCTGTGAAATGCTGGGAAACTGTTTTTAATAAACAAGAGTTCAAACAGTGGGGCTCCGTAGCCAACAGTCACGCCTTAAACTCTAAACTTTACATGAAAACTCTCAGATCCCTTTGAACTCTTTTTTTTCTTCCCTGGCAGAGGATTCCAGTGTTTATGCATTTTTTTGAGATTGCTGGCGGGATCATGAGGAGGGTTTTAATATTTTTTTTTAAACAATCTCCTGCCTTCGGAAACCATTAATGCCCACTAAGAAACATCAAGGCATTGCTTTGAAGTGCCTTCTGGCTACAGCCCTCTTACACTCTTTGGTTACTGTGCAATCAAATAATTAAATGGAGTCTAAAAAAATAGCTTTACCTGGTAATTAAACACCCCACGTTGGACAGTTGCGAGGGGTTTTAAAGGCATTGCAAATCTACAAAGGCTTGAAACACAAAAGCACTACATGCTCCCAGAATAAGTGAGCAGACACTTTCTCCCTGCTTTGGCAACCTTTCACACTGGCAAGGTGAGAGCTCGCCTTCCTCTTCCCGGCGTATCCAAGGTCAGGGCAGCGAATCCCCAAGGAGAAAGGACAGAACACGGAGTCATAAATTAGCAAAGCTAAACTTCTCAAACTTTTTTTTTTTTTTTTTCTTCTTCATTTGTTTGTTTGCTTTGGAATAAACAGTAAGGAAGAAAAAGTTGGAAACGGTATTTTGGCTACTTCATCAAATGTTGGATTGCGGGCCGGCGGCCATCCCAAAGGCCATGGAGCCCAATTTGGACACGAGCTGTCTCTGCAGGCCCTGGGTGTTTGGCTCTGCGTGGCGGCTCTCGGGAATGCCGGGATGTGGATGCCACTGGCAGCGGGTGCCACGGAGACACCAGTGCTGGGCTGTGCTTGGCAGGGCCCGCTCGAGCTCATCCTTTTCTGGAAGGCTGGGGAGGAATATTTTGGGGACAGTTTCAAAAGAGCTGGGTGGGTATCGTGATGGGGTGTGTTGGATCTGATGGCCAATAATAATTCCCTGGCCGGGAGGAGAGGGAGAGGGCGAGGGCCGCCTCCTCCTCTCCCACGGAAACTCCTCTCCGTTTTGATGGAAGCTTTCTGAACCCTGGTTGTTTCACTTCCCAGAAGTTAGCTGAGAAAGTTTTCCCTGGTTCCAACCTAAATTGGCTCTTCCTTCCTGGAGCTCTGCTTTGATCTGGGCATTTGAATCTCAATGCAAAGCCCTGGTGCTTTGCCTGGTTTTTGCATGGCAGCACCACGGGGAGGGTTTAACCCCTCCACAGCCACTCTGGTCGGAGCGGGCTCTCCACTGACCATGTCATTAGGTGACCCCTCGTTATTCCCGAACCATCTCTGGATACCCGCTGGTTTCACAGCATCGTTCCCAGGAGTGGTGTCCGGTCCCCAAACCTGCCCTTTGCCTCTGTCCTGCTGGGGCTGGTGGAGGGTGGTTGGTTGGTCCCTGGAGGTGAAGACCCCCGAGTGCCGTGTGAGCCTTTAACGTTTGTGCCTGTAGAGGAGAGACACTTGCCGTGGAATGTTCTGGAAAAGGGTGTTGTGTTTGCAGGGCTGCCAGAGAGCTTTGGGGATGTAAGGATTGTGGGGCACAAGAGCTTCGGAAAAGGCACAAACCTTATTGTCCCAAGCTCTGCCAGGCTGCTGAAGCCAAATGAAACTACTTTGAAAGGGTGGGGGGATTTTGGTGGACTCTATTTTAGGGCTGGATGGGACCTTGAGGGACCAACTGGGCTCCCTCGCAGGGACGATGCTGAGGGTGCAGGGGAGAAAGGCAAGAGCCAAGACCATGCATTGCATTTATCCTTTGACTCCTGAAGGATTAGGGGGGAAGGAGAGCTTGCTTTGAGATGGCACAGCAGAAGCAAGAGGAAAGAGAAGGCAGGAGAGCTGCCAGGACGGTGGGAGCAGGAGCAGGGAGTGCTGCGACTGCAGATGAGGAGGCAGCACAGGCGACGTGCATGAGGAATGACGAGGCGGCGGTTTCAAAGCAGGGCGAGCTGTAGGGTTCAGAGATGTTCCAGACTCCTGCAGGGCCCAAGACAAATGTTGAAAGCCAGAATTCCCAGAGGGTCTTTCTGTTTTCTTTTTAAAAAATAATAATAATAAAAAAAAGAAGACCTACCTGTCAAAGCTTATCATGTGAAGAGCTGAATTAGGGAAGGCAAGACTTAATGGGCTTTCTTCCCTAAAAATAGATCTCCTCATGAAAGAGATGAAGGGCATTGCCCAGGGAGGTCAGCCAAAACTGTCTGAAATTATGCTATCACCTAGATCTGATGTCCAAAATTAGCCTTCTCTCTTGCTATGTGGGTTCAGTGCTCCCTGAAGATTAAACGCATCACAACACTCATTTAATTTAAAAGAGAGGCTAAAACATATGGCAGGCCATGGTTTAAATGTTAGAAAAATTCATCCTGGGACTCTGCATTATGATTAGTAGCATGCTAATGAAGGCGAGGGGGAAAGGAGTGTGTGCAGAGCTGTGTGGGGAGGCCGGGCAAGGCTGCGGGCAGGAATCGGGAATGTTGCTGGGAAGAATGGAAAGGACCTGAACCAGAGCTGCTCTCACCATCCAGAGCTAGTCTGATCTTTTTTCAGAAGAGGAAGGAAGATGATTTGCCTTAAATAATTCTCCAGCCTCCTCTGTGTGGGTGTTTTCTGGGCTCTGTGATTAAGAGAGAGCGTTTGAAAGCAACGGGATAGGAACCTCATTTTAAAGACAGAGGGTTCCTTTCTTTTTTCCTTTTTAATTATTCTGAGGTTGCTACTGGAATGGAGTAGTTGGATGAAGGTGTTTGAGGAACATGAGGTTAATGGAAGGTGAAGGAGGAAGGGAACACAATTGCCAGTATGAGCCAGGCAGAGTGTGAACCAGCAGGTGCTCCAGCCCAGCAGAGCTGACTCGTGGGTTTAGAGGGAATAAACTCCTGAGGTGGAGAGGAGAGAACAACCTTGGGAAAACTTGGGAAAGGCTGAAGGAAGTTGGACATGCACTGGGAAAAGGAGGGAGTTTTTGTGGGACTTCTTCACCAAGGCAGAGCACCCTCCCAGTACCGGTACTGTTCAAAGTAACATCCGCTCTGGATCTTTATGTCCATGAAGGGAGGGGGAGTTTTTTTTTTATTTTATGTTGTTTTATTTTGTTCCAAGCGCGTGATTTTGGGGGCAGTCCTGTTCAGTTTTTGGGTGCTGGCTCAGAAGTTTTGCACCCCTTGAGCCAGGTGAAGGCCAAACCTTCAGCGTAGAGAGAGAAAAACAAAATATTTGCCTGATCTGCTGTGACCAACCTGCAAGGGCCAGGCTGGAGGAGAGGTGGGATGCTTTGTGCATCTAAATGCAGCCTGAATTTTGCTGAGGGAAACAAAACAGGGTCCTTGTCCCCACTCATCTCAGGGAGGAGAACCAGCCCTGCAGCTGTTCCTTGTCCTCTCTCCAGCACAGCCCATCCCCACCTCTCACTGCTTCCAGCCTTTATTCGAGACCAAGCAAGGCCATTGTGGCTCCCCCAGCAAACTCCAGCTGTGAAACACTTGGGAAAGCGTTTCTCTTTCCCACCCCCCAAAAAAAAAAGCCCGAGGGCAATGCACTGCACAGGCTCCAAGGCCCAAGTGCTCCCGAGGACCGTTAAAGGTCCATCAACGCGTTTTAATTGTGCAGTAACCTGGGCTGGTGTTTTTGTTGGACGGTGACCCAGCCTGCAGAGCCGACACGCGGCTTTTTGAAGCTCCCCTGGCCACGCCGGCAATTATCCACCAGCTACGAGGAGAAGAGCGGGGCTCCCTCCCTCCGTGGGTGCTGTGGGGCTTAATGAGTGTTTCCAATCTGCTTTGAAGGCGAAAAATGCGCTAAGCGTTAAGTATTAGTGTGATTTAAGTGTGTGGAGTGGTTGGGGATCTGCTCAGGCCGCCCTTCCCGCTGCGCTCCAGCCCCTGCTCGGGTTTGCTTCTGCAGAGCAGGGCTCTTGGTGTTGATGTTCCTCCTCTGGGAGGACCCAAATCTGGATACTTTGGGTCACTTCTCTGGGAAAGGCCCCAAATCAGGATGGTTTTGGGTCCCTCCTCTGGTACAGACCCAAACTGGGCCATTCTGGTTCTTTCCTCTGGAAGGATCCAAGTCAGCACATTTTGGGTCCCTTCTCTGGAACAGGACCTAAACCATGATATTTTGGGTCCATCCTCCAGAAAAGGACCCAAACGAGGACATTTTGGGTCCTTTCCCTGGAAAACGACCAAATGAGGATATTTTGGGTCCCTTCTCTGGAAAAGGACCCAAACGGGGGTATTTTACATTTTTATTCTGGAAAAGGATCCAAACAGGGATATCTTGGGTCCCTTCTCTGAAAAAGGACCCAAACCCCAGGATATTTTGGGTCCATCCGCTGGAAAAGGACCCAAACAGGGATGTTTTTGGTCCATCCTTTGGAAGGACCTAACACAGGGCATTCCAACACCACCATCACCTCTGTGGGCACTTTTCTCAGCATGAGTTTGCATAGTTTTTGTTAAACCTGATAAGCTAAACTTAAAAAAACCCCACCCACTTGGGTCAAAATAAGGTTCTTATTCTCTCTTGATCTCCTGTACTGTTAAAAAAAAAAAAATTTGGTTGGATGTTACTTTTAAGCTGTAAGAGCAGAACTTTCCCACGCTGCCTCTCCATTTAGCAGAGAACATGCCAGACCTGTAATCACGATCTTTATCCCGAGACAAGCTGAAAAACAAAATGTTTCTGAACCACTGAAGGTAGGTGAACATTTTCAGAGTGTCACATATTAAGGTGATGTCTAACGAGCTCCATGTCCCACTTATAATTGAAACAGAAGAGAGTATTCACTTTTCATTCATTTTAAAAAGACTATTCAAATACCCTTTCATCTCCACTAAACAGCCTGCCATGTATTTGAAGCCATTTTATATTTTGTTTCTACAGACATCCAAAAAAACAGAGGTGAGTATTTTGGAACATTGATAGAAAGATGCAAAGGCTTGTGAGGCACTGAATGGCTTCAAGCTGCCTCAAACACATTCATCTTCCCAAGAAGAATTAGGCACAGTGTGATTCATTTTAATAGCAGAAGAAAAATAATACTACGGTGTAGTGCTAAGTTCCCAACCTTTGATGGCAGACTAAAAAAAGAGAGAGAGAGGGAAAAAAAATATCTTTCTTCCCTTATGTTGTTGAAGTCTCCCTACACCCATCCGTTATGTCCAGCTTATCAATTAAGATGAACCCCATGAACTTCAGATGGTTTTTTTAAAACAAGGCACCATCCATTTAAATGTGTAAAACTGCCTGCAGCTCCCTTGAACTGCAGGATTCAGTCCCGAGCTCTGTGTACTCGGTGTGAAGTTGAGCCCTTTGATACAAGTTTTACTGATGTTTTAAATGAAGTCTTCTCAAACACACAAAATAACCCAGATAATTTAAAACCTCATAGACAAAAAATAGGGTGGGGAGAGGAAAAAAAAAAAAAACCTAGTGCCATTGGTGTAGCAGAAGCAAAGGGCTGGCTCTGGTTACCAACAGGACAGACCAAAAGCAGCTCCACAATTGCTTTCCCAGCGTTACTCGCTTGAGCCGGGGAAGGTCTGGGCGACAGCTGGGAGACAAATCCATCCCCGGAATGGGCAGCTTCCCTCAGGAACAAATTAAGCTTGTTCAGCTATAAAATAGGTTTTGTACCATAAATACAGGCGAGGGGGAAGGCGCCCAGGGAGGAGCTCCCTGTGTTCATCCCGCTCAGCCGCTCCCAGCAAATCTCTCCCCGGTTCATCTGGGCCAAAACCACCACGGGAGCCAAGGCTTTACAGAGCTGGGTTCTGCTCAGGATTTACAAAGCTGGGGTTTGCTCTTGCAGGAGATGCAGGTGGGCAGTCCTGGCTCAATCGCACCTGGGGAAGGCTGTGACCATCCCCAACAGCAAAGCCCTCTGATGTGCCACGGGAAGAGCTCCAGCCTGGGGACAACCACATCCCTTTGGAAGTCACACCTTGGCTCCATCAGCCCCATCAGGTGAGCTTGGAAGTACAGTCTTGCCACTAAGACCAGGTTAAATTTGTAGGTGAGTTACCTGAAAGAGCTGTAAATTACTTAATGCCCACACTGAAGAGCAGCTCCAGCCTTGCCTCCTCCAACTGCAACAGCTTCCCAGCAGGAACAGCCCCTGCCAAGGCAGGGAGAGGCCAGGGCAGAGCTCAGCAGCTCTTTCCAGCTATCACCATACATCAGAAAAAAAAACCACTTTAAGGCATTAAGGGTGAAAAAAAAAAAAAAAAAAAGTCAAGACAAAATTAATTTGAAAAATATAAAATTTTAATAAAGGCTACATCTCTTAATTACAATAATTATTGTACCAAGTAATTTTTTTTTAAATGAAACTCTTTATAATGCATAATTTACAGTATAAGTAGAACAAAATGCCATGGCAAAAGTCATGAGTACAGGACTTGTAATAAAAGGCATAAAATATATTTATACATAAACCCCTTAAACAAACAAGGGAAAGCTTGAACCCTGAATATAGGGCGAAGCATGGTCAGTAACACCATGCAGGCACAGGTACTGTACTGATTAAATTTTAAAAACACTAGAGATAGTGTATTAATATTTTTCACCATACATTTTCTACAATATATACAGACTTACACAAAGTAGCAATGGCAAACAGAATGCACAGATTAACTTAATCAACACAAAACCCAACTGTCGAAATGCAAGGTCTTTCTCGGGAAAGGGTCTCTCTCTCTCTCTCTCTCTCTGTCCCAAAACCCACCACACGCACACGGAGCTCCATCCGCATCTCCCACGGCCTCAGGTGGGTGTAAAGGCAAGGCAAAGCCAACCCAGCCACAAACCCACCACACGACGACTCAGAAGCTGGAAATACGCCCCACTGTAGCTACACAAGCAGCGCTAACACTGAACGGCTAAAAAAATTAGCTCTGTGGAATACACACAGGGTTTTTAACCTTTAGGTGTGTGCTAAATGTGGGAATGGGATGGCTCCTTCCACAGCACTCCCAGGTTGGGGGTTTTGCTCTACCTTGCCTCGACCGAGAGGCTCTGGACACCAGTGACAGCAGCAAAGCAAAATCCTGGCCCCGCCGAAATCCATGGACAAAATAACAGGTTCCTGTTCGTTGTATTGCATCTAACAGAGTTAACACTTAAGACCTTTATTTCAAATTAGAGCAGCATAGATTAAAATGCACCGGTCTCTAGATGAATGGTAGGACAGCATTTTTATTTCGGCTTTTTATTATTATTAATTATTATTAATTATTATTATTTCTTTAGAAGAGTTTTATCTTCACTCGGAGAAACACTGGGCATCACGTCACTCCTTCCCTCCTCCCCCTTCAAAAAAAAAAAAAAAAGTCATCACGAATGCGCTCCTCGCCGAACTCCTGAATTTTAGATAGTGGGAACAATGTAAAAAAATAAAATAATCCTTCCTCCCCTCACCCCCCTTCCCAGCCCCTCTCTTCTCCATTGTTAAAGCAGCATATCCAAAAACTGGACTTAAGGGAAAACAGACTGTTCAATAAATATCAATAAGGATTACTGTTAAGGTAAGCTATACACAGTTTCTCTTAGTCCATAGATTTCAGATCCCCAGGAAATCATATATTATGTATGGAAGTCTCTCAAAGACGGTCTGCATCTCCGATAGCCAACAGTGGTCATGTTTCTAATAAATAGTCCCGGGTTTTTATCATCTCAGTACCCAACTCATGAATAATAAATGCCATTTTTTTTTTCCTCTAAGGCTAATTCAGCAAAGTCTTCATAGACTTCACCTTTTTTCTTCATTGGTTCAAAACTTTCCTTCAGTTTGTTTTTTTTTCCTCTCCTTGTCATCACTACTGTTGTGTGTCCAAAGACTTTTCTAGCTTAACTTTTCTTAAGAAACACAGATGCCATCAATCAATCCTTTCTACTTTCCCCAGGATCCTTCCTTCGTACATGGGCAGGATGGTTTCATCTTCCCAAATCTCTTCAAACACCGCGCCGCAGTCGAACTCGTCGCTTGCTTTTTTGAAGTAGTATCTGTGGTCAAGAGAATTAAAACACAGTTAAAAATCAAAAGGTAAAAAAAGCAAAGGATGCTTTGCCAGTTCTTTTAACCACGGCATTTCCAATTTCTTCCTCCTAGGATGTTCCTCCAGGAAAAACCTCAGGGCTGCTCAGGTCCAGTGACACGAAAGCAGCCCCAGGGATGCGATGGGATAGGAGGGAGCAGGGCTGTGCTCCTCAGAGGTGACAACAGCTCCCACAGCGAGAAGATTATACACATTGGCATTGGACATCCCCAGCCACAAAGAAAATTAGAAAGCACAGTGATTTCTGGTCAAATATCTTATTTAAAAAATAAATAAATAGAATTTCAAAGCCAAGCATTCTTAAGGCTCCCCTCTCTCCCCACCTTCTTTCTTTCATGTGTTTTCCTCTTTCAAAGCTCAAGCCCAACATTAAAACTAGCAACTGTTATTAAAAGGACGGATTAAAAGCAAACCATTCCCAGCTTCCTGCAACGCAGGAGCTGAAACTCTGTGGCATTCCTATTGAAAAAAAAAAAAAAACCAACAAAAAAACCCAACCAAAAACATCCCGGGAGCCTCGAGTCGGGAACGACCAATTCACGTATCCCTGCTAAGTGACAGAAACTCCTGTCTTGGCTTCCCCAGCGGTCGGAGAGCCCTGGCCCGGCCGCGGGACGTGACACGGGGAGGTCAAGTAGCAGTGTCCTGCATTCCTGCTCTTTTGCTCCGGGTCGTTAGATCATGAAGCCAACGCTCCCAGAGACAAAAAGCACCCCCACCCCTCCTGTGTCAAACAGTAAGGACCCCTCTATTATCCTGAATTAGACCGTTCAGCTTCTTGATTAAAGGTTCCTTTTATCCCGTTTGGAGCTTTCTTCCTTCTAAGGCTGCTTAATTGCATATGCACAAATGAAGGGCTTCCATTCAGAGGGGTAGCATTTAGGGAGCCTGTCCGTCTGCCGCCGAGCACCTCCTTGGATGTGCCTGCTCCCTTGGAAAAGGGCTTTGCCATCTGATTGCCAGCGATGGAAAAAAATTCATCAGATGGATTACAAAGAAAAAAAAAATAAATATATATATAAAAAATAAATTAACCACTCCCCTGTAGTTTCCAGACAACTGAGGGGTTGGCAGATGTTTGTCAGGGAGAAGGGGGTTGTAATTATGATTTTTTTTTTTTAGGATGGGAAAGGAGATCAAATGAAGCTCACTTTTACCACTAAAGCTGAAAGAACCACAGAGGGGTCTTAAAATTTGAATTTTTCATTTAGTGACTGTTCTATGACACATGTTTAAATTAGTCACATCAGCCTGCAAATCTTTTCATTTTCAGAGTGCATTCAAATTATTTTGGTAGAGGACAAAAGATCCCTCTTTTTGCTTAAAGAGATGAAACCATCTCCATTTATTCCAGGTATGGTTAGGATTTATTCTTGTAGAGTCATTCCAAGCTGAATTGACACATGTTGCATCTTTAATGGGTCAGCAAGATAAAAAAACATATTATTTAAGCCCTTCAGAGCCTGCACTCATGGAAGTCAATGGCCCAACTCCCAACTTCCATGCTACAGGTCAAGGCCACAATTCCCCAGGACAGCAGCCTTGAAATCAACCCAAAAAAAACCCCAAGCAAAGCTTGAATGAATTACAAAGAACTTGCCCTTCCCTCACTTGCCCTTCCCTCTCCCCTGTCCAGATAACAGCCACTCTTCCCAAGAACTTCTTCCCCAAGCCCAAGCCCTGGCTGCATTTACAAAATTTCGATCCAAGAAAACACGCTACGACCTTTTACATAATTACAACCTTATTTCACAGAGAAACGGGGTGTGAGGTGGGGGGGAAGAAGAAAAGGAGGAGGCAAAGCAAATAAAAAAACCATCTTCAAACAAGTCACTCTGCTCTTATTTGCTCAGAAACGGGCTTTCCATTGAAACATATTTTATGTGGCAAGCTTTGCTCCTTATTTTATTTTATTTTTTGGGACATCTGGCACCAATCGAGGCGAGCAGGCCCGGCCTTACAGCTCGATTTTGAACCGCTGCCATCTTCGGATTACCCGACACCACCCACTTTTGGGCTGGGTTTTTGGTTTGGTTTTTTTTTTTGGTGCGTGTATGTTTGTTTTTTGTTAACGCCATCGGTATTAAATCACTGCTTAATTCCTTTTTTTTTTATATATATATATTTTTTTTTTTTTTGGAGGGGGAACGGATGGGAAGCCAGGCGGCTCTTCCCGCCGGCTGCCCCACGGGCAGGGCTCTGGCATCGCGGGAGCCCGAGGTACCCGCCTCGCAAACTGATCCAATCAATAAAGAATTTGGAGAGCGGAGCGTTTTCTGCGTGTCTTTGTGCATTAAATGAAAGGCAACGGCTTCAAAGACATGCTTATTAAATGTGCCTTAAAAAGAAATCAATGCCAGATGTGACCAAAGCGGCCTAGTTAGTGCCTCCCCGTAACACACACGCTACTCCGGGCACCGCGGACCTCTCCCCTGAAGGTCACCCGCAGTTTCACTCAAAGTCCAGCCAAAAGTCAAAGCTTAGATCAAAATGATTCCCTGGAGGTACACACATTTGTGTAATTAGTTTCACCTTGTGTCTGTGCGAGATAAAATACTGGGCACGTACCCAAGTTCCTTTTATAAATTTCTGTATTGTCTTTACCCAGGTGTAAAGGGGTGAGATCTAAGCAAAACGTTGTTTCATCCTTGTCAGTCACTTAAAAACATTTTCTAAAGTAATTACAGTCTGACAAGGCACAAATAATTGCACCTAGAGGGGCTTCTGGGCCACAGAGGTTTTAGTAGTCTAGTCCAGCACTCGGGCATCACACAAAAAATGTCACAGAAAACAAACAAACACTAAAAAAATGATCTTTTTAGGAGAGGGGAGGGACTTCACAGCCACTGGAGCTGGCAGAGCAGTGGTGAGGTCAGGGAAATTGGTCTGCAAATGGGGCATGAGGAGAAGAAAGTGTGGGAGGCTTCAGGGGCTGGAAAATGGCACAAGGGTGCCAGAATCCCAGGGATCTCTCCTGCAGGGTGTCCAAGGTGGGTGGACTTGCAGGTTGGTGCCATCTGATGGCAGCTGGGTGGGCTGCAAAGGGGGTTTCTGGGGAAGGACTGGCAGTATTTCAGCCTCACTGTGCAACAGCCACAGACAGACCCCAACTCAGCATCCCCCCAGTCTGAGAGTGTCTGTGGGTCACCACCTCTGGGCTGCACGGGTGGACTTCCCAAAGCTAGAGAGGCCACTGATGGGGCAACAAGCTGGCAATTCCTCAAACCAAACCCAAATGACCATTTGGAGGTTAAATCAGAGGCTGCCAGTTACAGGGCAAGACACCCAGTTCTCTGAATCACCACCAACTTCAGTGCAAATTCAAACAGCTGGAATGTCCCTCCCTCTCCTGCTCGCCCTGCAGAAGTGGCCAACAGAGGATCCCAAGAGATCCTCTCTTCCCAATGGGAAATGGCAGCAAGAAGAGCCAATGTGAAGCTCCTGCCATGAGAACCATAAAAGCAGAGGAAGCAGCAAACTGGTTTAACTGGGAGCTGTGCCCTGGAAACCAGACCAGCAGGGTTTGTTGGAATTTCTGAGGAGGATCTGGGTATTGCTGGTGGAGCTTTCTCTGCAGGGCAGAGGTTTTTTTATCCCTAATGAAGAGAAAAGTGAGGGAGCTCCATCTCAGCTCCATGTCCCTCAGCTGGACCACCCCAGCCCGTCCCTGACACCACTTACAGCCACACCATTGCAAAAAATTAAACAATTAAAGGAGAGCACCACCAAGACTGGGTGTGCAAGATTCGATTTCCCAGCTTGGAAACCGAATGCCACCTCTCCAATGCCTTTGCCACAAAGCCATCCCAGATTTCCCTGACATTCCAGCTTTTTGGAGAAGGGCTGGAGCACAGATCCTACTGCAAGCGGGGAGGAGGCTGGGGAGGTGGGGAGGAGGTGGCCCTGCAGCTGAGCTGTGGCTCAGGGCACCTTTTCCATCTCCAAGTTGCTCCTTGTTTGAGTGGGAAGAGAGTAAGATGATCTACAGCCTCTGAAAATTGAGGCCAACATGTCACTGCAGGTGACCCTGCAAAAGTTCTGCTAATTCTTTTGACTTGGTAAAACACACCGAAGAAAAAACAAATCACAGATTCTTACCTGTAATTTCCCTTTTTGCTCAGCTGTTCTTTAAAGTGCCCAAGTGTCAGGCTCTGGGCCTTTAACATCCTCCTGTAGGGAATTTCTTCTCCGCAAAAAAAATAGGTGACAACCAACTCACTGGACTGAGAGGTGTGAACAACTGGCAGTTTCTTTGGCTCTTTGTGACTGAAAAACAGAAAACACACACAATCCTCTATTTTTCCATTTGAGAACAGGCCGTTTCACCACACTCAAACCAGCAGTGCTCCTGTCACTGTCAGAAATACCCCTGGGTGTGACCCAAAAATCAGATATTCTTGTACTGGCTGGGAATTTTCTGGGATGTGTATGCACAGCCCCTTGCTGGGCTCCCACAACAGCTCCTGGTGGGAATACAGAATGGTTTGGCTTGGAAGGGATCTTGAAGCTGATCTCATTCCACCCCTCCTGCCATGGGCAGGGACACCTTCCACTCGCCCAGGTTGCTCCAAGCCCTGTCCAACCTGGCCTTGGACACTTCCAGGGATGGGGCAGCCACAGCTTTTCTGTGCCAGGGCTTCCCCACCCTCACAGGGAAGAGTTTCTCTGTAATATCTAACCTGGATCTACCCTCCTTCAGCTTGAAGCCATTCCCCTTTGGAATCACAGAGACCTCTCAGCATCTTACGGGATGGATGCTCTGGATGCATCAGAGCAGGACCACAGGCCAGGTGAGCAGGTGCAGGGCTCACCACAGGCTCCCTGTACCTTGAGAGCCCCAGGGCTGCACACCTTGGGCTTTAAAAGGCTCTTTTCATCTGCCTTCACACAAAGCATCTGCCCAGTTTTCTCCTCGGGCACAAACCCACCTGCAACCACCGGCTCACAAAGCAAACCCACCGCCAGATGCTTCACCTGAAGCACCCAGGTAATCTTATTTTCCCCAGTGAGGATAAAATTAACTGGATTTTGCCATTTGCGCCCAAGAAACGCTTCTTAAAGAATAATTAAAACAATATTACCCAGCGAAATGGCAACACTCTAGTGAATACCATGCAGCCAAATCTACAACTGCTTCTGAGGCAATGTACACTTGGCATGTCAAAAGGTCACAAAGTGTTAGTCCGCAGTAATTTAGTCTTCCTAATTTGTTCTAAGTCTTTGTAGAGTGGCTTCAGAAAAAAAGCTGCTAGCAAAGACAGCTGGTGGACTTAAGGTCAACCAATTAAAAATGAAAGGCTCTAGTCAGGTGGCTCAGTCTGGACTTCAAACATTACTCATTGCTTAAGATGAAGAGGGTAAGAAAGAAAACTTTAATTATTTAGGCCATTTTAGACCTCTCTGTAGCAGATTTCTTGTTAAAAGAACCATCCTGTAATTAGACTAATCCAATCTTTGTCCACTTTACAGGAATGCAAGTTAAAAAGAGCCAGAGACAAGATTTGAAAATGTTTTGTTCTTTCTTTAAGAAGAATGTTTGAAAGGCGAAATTTCAGATGTAAGAATTTCCTCTCTTTTCAAAGCGCAATCCATTTAGTAAAAATATAATTATGAGAGATACATATTTATTTCCCAACCCTTTTCTGCACGTGCAATACTCACTCTTCTGTCGTTAGACTTGCATTGCAGAACGAGGTGCTTCCCCCCTGAATGGCAGCGGAGTGGTTTCGGTCCCTCTGCTGATTTGAGGTTGAACATCTGAAGTGGAGGGAAGGGGAGGGCAAGTGGGGAAGCAGAGCAGGGGAAAAAAAAAAAAAAAGAGAAAAAACAACTTTAAAAAAAATATTGTTGAAATACAATCTTCTTAATTGAAGTCTCCTGTGGGTCATTAAGTTCGCTCTTTGTATCAAGCCTCACATGTTGTAAACAATCAAAGGAAGAATTAAAAATGCTGTGGGCTAATTTATCCTTCCATACCCAAATGAACGATAACCAGTCCAATTCCCCACTTGGTATGTAGCTGGAGCCTGTCCCAGAGGAAAAACGGGCAAATTACAGCCATCAAAAGAGTGGAAGTAATAGTCTCGGATCTGAACCATTTGTGCCGGTGCAGGGTGGGGTTGGAATAAGGAGGCTCATCCTCCGGGCTCGGCCAAGCCGTGCCATCACACACCCCCACAGCCTGGCCCCATGGCTGACTCCCAGCCTGGATGGGAAGGACACCAAGCCATGCCCACCCTCCCAACCAGCACCCGGCAAACCTCCCCCCGGCCCCGCTGCTCCCCAAAACCCCGCGACGGGACCGGGACCGTCCCTCCCGGGGCCCTTACCGTTGTTTCTGCGGCTTGGAGACCTCGGCGAGGCGGCGACACGCTTCCTCCAGCTGGGCCAGGGTGTTGGGCGGGGTGAGCGGGGGCATGGCGGGGTCCTGCACGAAGGGGTGGGCGGGCTGTGCCCCGCGCGGGTGGCTGCCGGTCCCCCACGGGTGGTGGCGGCCGGGGGCCCCCTTGGCGCAGTCGGAGCTGTAGGCCTTCTTTGTGCTTTGTGTGCTTGGGGAGGGGAAGAAGTCGGGTTAGAAAAGCTGGAAAATATGACTTTAATAGCAGCTCCTATTCTGCTCGCTCCCTCTCAAAAGTCTGTCATAACATGAAAGGAGGTTTATTGCCAAAAACATGACATTTTTGTGGTTTTTCTGGTTCTGCGGAACAGCTTTTATATTAAACCGGAGGAGCAAAGAGTCTCATTTGTTTTTAGCGATTGTAAAAATAGACAGCCCATGTAATATATAAATATTTACCGGGAGCGATATTGCTGTAGACAGCTGCGTATTTACCTATGGGGCTTGTGCTTATTTTGTCTCTCGCTCTCCAGCATCCACTGCCAGACGTTCTGCGCCCGGTCGGCTTCACCCCCGGGGAGCTGCACCCCACCGGGGCCGGGCAGCCCCCCGTCCCCGGCCGGCGGGGCCACGCTCTCCACTCCTCGGCCCGGCCTCTTCAGCAGCGTCCCCGTCCTGCTGGTGGCAAAAAGGGACACGAGCGCACCGTTAGCCCCTGTCCCTCATCAGCGACGGGTCGTGGTTTGGGGCAGGTGTAACGGGGGAGAGATGCCGGCGACTTACCCGAAGGGCTCCAGCGGAGGGAGAGGGGGGTCTGTGTTTTTGGGGTGGCCCTTGCACTTGGGGTAGCAGTAGTAGTCGCCGCCCGCCGGGCAGCAGCACTGCACCCGCTGCGCCGCCTCGGCCTCGATCTGCTCCTTCGTCTTGGGCACGGTGTGGTGGTGGATGTAGTGGTGGTGGACGTGCTTGGTGGTCTGCTTGGTGACGAAGCCCTTGCCCACCACGGCGCAGGCGGCCAGCGAGGCCGCGCCGGGCGGCAGCTTGCCCGCGGGCAGGCGGTCGGGGGAGCGGGCGCGGGGGCTGTGCCGGCCCATGCCGGGCGACTGGCAGCCGGGGGTCTTCAGCACGCGGGAGAGGTGCTCGTCCAGGATGGCCTGGGGGTCCTCCTCGTAGCTGCCCGAGGGCAGGAGCGAGAGCGGGTGCTGGGGGTGCTGGGGGTTCACCATCTCCCGACCGCTCTGCAGGCTGGCGGGGAGCTCGGAGCCCTCCTTCTCCTCGTCCTGCCAGACAAGCGATGGCAGGGAATGAATGGAAGTGGGACGGGGAGCCGGTGGGGGCACGCGCCGGGATGTGCCCCCCACCGGCTCGTGAACCGCAGCGCGATCCCAACGCCTTCCTCCCGGCCCCCTCCCGCCCCCAGCCAGGTGGCACATGGAGCTCTGCCCAGCCCCGGGAAGGCTAATCCTCCTACCTCCTTGATCTGCTGCAGCCTCTCCTCCAGACAGTCCATGGTTTCCTGCTCCTGCTTCAGCTTCTCCAGCCGGGAAATGAGCTCGGCGGCGAAGGCAGCTGGCTCCACCGGGGTCATCTCCTTGGGAAGACGGTGGGTCCTCTACAAGGAGCGGGGACAGAAGGCACAAGGCATGTTTAGCGGGCGGCGCGGGGCGCGGGCGCTTTGCCGCAGCGGCATCACCGGCCCCGCTACGCTTGTTGTGTCTCCATGTTTGGATGAAAAGACGACCGCAACTAGGCATGGTCTGCTCTGGATTTTTATGAGCTAGTGCTGTGGCCTCATGGAGTGACATCCTCCCCACCAGCGTTTGCCTTCGGCAGGAGCAGTTGGTCGCACTCTGAGGAACCCCGCTTGTTCTCTCTGTAGTACAACCAGCCCATCAGTAGCTACTCTGAAGTAGAAAATCTTCAAAGACTGTTGTCAAACATCAAAAAAAAAAAAAAAAAAAAGAAAAAAAACCTCTGAGGTGGGAGGGAGAGACTTTAACTAAAGGAATAAAGTGAGTATAAACAGAAAGGAGTTGGAAATTAAAAAAAATAAGATGGGGGAGAAAAAAAGGGAAAGGAGAAAAAAAAGGGAAAAAAAAAAAAAAAAAAAAGAAGTCAAACGGTTGCAGATCAGAGAAGTGCTGGTAATTTATTTCCTGGCTACACACTGGGCACCTTTGAGGTAGTGTTGTCTCAACAGTGTCCTAGATCTCTTCCCCCCCCCCCTCCATCTCTTTGTACAGAAAATGAAGAAAGCTGCTGCAGGCTAGCGGTGCTACACTGCTGAGCTTGGCTGCCTCAAGCAGATCTATCAAGGGAAAAAGGGAACATCTCCAAATCAAGTGCAGAATATAAAAAGGCAAAACGCGAATTTCTGCCAAAAGAAGCAAACATGGCAGGAAAAAGGGGAGGAAAAAAAAAAAAGGAGGAAAAAGAAGCCACCCACTCGACTCTGCCCTCCCTCCTGCCATCCCCACACACCCCACTCCTCGCCCCCACTCTCCTTTTTTCACCCCCCCCCCAAAAAGCAGAAAGCTGAACTGCCAACTCTTTCACATACTACCCACCAGATGAGGTGGGGCCTCTCTCCGGCAACCACTTAGCTCCAGAAATGATGTGAGGGTAGAAAAAGGCCACTCTGCTGGAAATTGTCACTCTTACACAAGCTGGCTCTATTCAGTCCCTGATCAAAGCACTGCCTTACAGAGAAAGTCGATTTGCACGCCCTGGGACAAAATAATCTAATTTACAAGCTCAGGCTATAGAACTTTCTTTAGGAAGGAAGGGGAAAAAAAATACCAAAAAGAAAACCCACATAAACCAACTCCCCCCTCCAACAGAAATATCATCTATGACTTCTTGCTGCTTAAGACAGCAGAAAGAGGAATTTTAGCATATTAATCTCAAGACAAGATAAGTTTATACTTGTCTGTGTAAACAGTTTATTCACTGCAGGAACTGGGAGTCTGCGAGGCAACTGAATTAGCAAGTCAGCGAGTTAATTTTCAAGAGCAGAGCCAACACCACACATTGGATCCCCTCAAAGCCAGGCATGGATCTGCTGCCAATGCCTGTTTTGGGAGATCCTGCTCCCCATCAGCTCTTGGTGGCCACCATCAATGCACACAGGGCCAAGCCCTGCTCTGCTCAGCACCATGGAGGTGTCGGGGTGATGGCCAGAGCCAAGGCTCTCACTAGACCCAACCAGGGCATCTCCACTTGGATTTAGACCAGAAGGACAAACTCAGCGCCAACGAGGAGCCTTAATTAGCACCTGGTTTCAGGGAAAGACCAAGATGCGACTGCACACGAGCAGGTTTTTGGAACGATGCTGAGAGCACGTGGCTCCTGCCCAACGCTATGCAGCATCTCTGCTCTGGCATCACCTTGGGATGGAAACGCTCCCCTCCCCTGCTCCCTTCCCTCCACACGTGCGTGTTCCCAACCCCAGCATTTCCCGTGGCCCGCCCAGAACCTGCAGCTCCCGCCTGAACTTACCGGAAAATGAGGTAGAGAAACTTGACCGTTGGCCTTGACGCTCCGATGCATTTCCCGCTGGAGCTGCTTCTTGCTCCCAATTCTGTACGGGGGGATCCCATCTCTGCACATGGAAGAGAGGCCACCATCAGCTAGGGGCTATCCCCATGCTCTAACACCTCTCCATCCCCCTGGAACCACCCAGCCACGCTGCAGGCCCTCATTCCCAGAGGTGCTGAGAGCCCTCTGGATGTCACCTGAAGCCTCAAATATCTGGCGCTGTGGGAAGTGCCTGTGTCACCACTACAGGGATGGGCAGTAATTAAGCAAAAGCCCAAAAGCTGAAGGCAACTCCGCATGGGAAGACACCCAAAGATCCCAACAGCTTCACTTCCCAGGTGTCTCACAGGAAGGCCTGGCTTCTGCTTCTGACCTTTATTTTTGTTGCTTTTTCCTCACCAAATTACACTGTAGGACCACAATGTCCCTCAAGCTCTGAGACACCCCACGCATGGAGTGTTGGCACAATGGAAACAAGAAGGAAGAGGCTGGGGATGAATGGCCACCTAAAGGCTGCTCCCCACCTCTACCCCTACTTAAGATCCAGGATGTTTCTCCTGCCCTGAGGTCGGCCGGCACAGGACACCTCAAGGCACGAGCACGGACCCTCTGGGCAGGACACTGCTCCCTTCAGCCACCACAGCTCCTGGCCAGGAAACCACGAGGAGAGAGACCAGGCAAGGAGCTCCAGAGGGAACAGCCCCCTGCACTCCCTGCTCCAGGCACTTCACCCGGGCGTCTTCACCCGGCCACGCAAAAAATTACCCCAGCTCGGATTAAAGGGCCCTCCACAGACAGCGGGGCCAGCCGGAAGAGCATGCCTGGAGATCCTGAATGTCTAATTCCACCCCTTCCCTCAGACTGGCTGCATAACCTTGATCTCTGGTCCCGGCCCTTTCATCCACCTGCCCCCACACCTGACTCATCTCCCGAGCACAGAAAATAGCTCCTGCCCGAGGAGGAGCCGCGGCAGCCCAGCAGACAGCGGTGGCCCCACGCTGCTGCCACAGGAGCCAGCGTGGCACAGCGTCCCTGCATGTCCCCCCCTGTGGCCACAACAGGGGTGCTGGGCACACACCGACACGCAGCCGTGCGGGGACGAGAAGCGTTCCAGGAGACGCCACGTCCCTCCTCTTGAGGAGGATGATCAGATCACTCCAGGCTTGAAGCACGCTACGGCAGGGCTTTGTGAAGATCTTGGCCAAAAAAGCATCCAGTTGCCAATAAATTGTTTTTAACGAGCAGGATTAAGCTGCAAAGCCTGGAGTGAAGGATCAGAACAATTTCACTTTAACAGACTTGGAAAAACTTTTGTAAGAAAAGCGAGCGTGCTGGGACCACAGAAGAGGCCCTCGATGCCACAAGATGAACATCAGCCTCCTCTGGACACGGTTTACGAGTGCATGTGACATGGCGAGTGAAAGGAGCTGATTGTCCTCATGTCCCCACTGCACTATATGGGGCTCTGAGGCCTTTCTGGGGGAGCAGCCCAGCACACAAAGGCCAACACAGCCAGCACGGCCACCAACTACAACTGCTGGTGGCCACCAAGGACCTCTCCATGAAGGCCACCAAGCATTTCTGCTCCACAAACCCACGGGGCAACAGTTCTTGGGGCACATGAAATGCCTTAGCTTCGGGGGAGGATGGGGGAAAACCAAACAACATCTACCTTCAGAGATGCCTCTGTTAACTGAGGCTTACCAAGACAAGGGTCTCTTAGGAAAGACCTTCAATATGGGGAATACCCAGTAAAACAGGTATTTTAAAAGCAAATAAAAAGGCCAGCATCAGCATGTCACAAGCATATGACCAAATGGGATTAATCCCATGAACACACAAGGAGGAGGAGGTGTCCTCTGTCCATGGCAGTCCAAGAGGCCAGTTGGGAGGAACAGGGAAGCAGCTGAAAGCCTGTGTGTCCACCACAGGGCACCCAAGGACATGACCAGGGACGACAGGGAGTCCTGCAGCCCTCCTGCACTGCCCACCTCCCTCCAGGTCTGCAAGGATGAAATGCTGTCCCCAACCCCTCTGCTGTGGCCACCGAGCTGGAAGCACATCACCCTGTGGGGTATCCCCAAGTTCCCAGCTCCAGGAGGACATCTGTGCCCAAAGGGACAGTCCTGAGACAGGCTATGGGGCAGGAGCAGGGACTTGTGATATTCCCAGGCAGGGTGGCTTGTAAAGGAGAAGTTACACTGACCCAACAGCACAGCTCCTCTACTTGAGATTCACCCTCGTTTAGGTTGATACAAAAAATGCTCCTTCCCCCCAAAATTCCTCTGGTTGCACCTGAGAGCCCCACATCAAACCTCCTGCTCCCTGCTTCCACAGCCCTGCCTCGGCAGAGGAGTTCCACAACTTGTAACAACGTGCAGAATTAAAAAAAAAACCCAGAGGTATTTCTCTGGGATGGGAAGGCAGTGGAGCAGCTCGGGAAAGTCAGCCTGGGGAATGGGGAGGGACTTCAGCAGCCACTTTGTTTTCACAAAAAACGGGGAAAACGGGCAAGGCCAGGGTCGAAGGGATGACCAACGAGTGATCCCTGACTGCAGGAGGGTCAAATGGATGGAGCTGGAGCCAGGATCAGCCCAGCAGGAGACATGGGGGACAGGGGGAATCCTGATGCTGCAGCAGGTCCCCCCAACCGGGAGAAAGTACCTCTGAAATGAAAGAGCTGAGCTTGGCCAGAGGTTTCAAAGCAGGACAAGGGTTAACTAACCCCAGCTCTCCAGGTGCCACCTCTCCCCCTGCTCCAACAGCCAACATTTGCACTCACTTCCTTGCCTACTAAAAGCTGTGGCTGAAGAGCTACAGAGTTGAGGCACTAAATAGTAGAGTTTAATTATAAACAGTTCAGCTAACCAGGCTGGGGCTAAGCCAATCTGTTTCTGGGGGAAACACTAGTTTGAAGTCTTCTACCCAGTCAGCTGCCATTTAAGCTGAGCCAATTATCTTAGCCTTTTGACTCAGATGTGCCTGACCTAACCTGAATGTAGTTTTACTGCTGCTTTGAAATATCAGACTCATGCGCATATGCATTCACTCCCATCTTCATTTGGCAACGGCTCTGAAACAAGCCTCTGATCTTGCCAACATCAAAAGCCTGGTTTGTAAGATAAGGTAATATTTGAAGTTTGCTCAGCAGCATTCCCCTGTGTCCAAAGTAAATCCATAAATAAGATATAAGCAAATAAAAAAAAAAAATCCCCTTTCCTCCACCCCCCCCCCAATCAAGAAATGGAAATACAAATTTGCATGATGCTTTGTGGCTATTACAAAATATATAGGGACAGACTGATCCCTGGCATCTGGAATAAAATAAAACAGGCAGATTATGCATTATTTGGAGATTTCTCCCAATTCCAGTGCAGCTCAGATTTAGATTTATTTTCAAAAAAAAAATCCAACTCAGTTTACTGCCTTGCCTGACAGACTCTTCCAGAACAAGTTTTTCCTCTTCAGTTGATACCAATATAAGCCACAAGAAGAAATTCGCATTCACACTGATGGAACAGAATAAACTCAGTTACAAGGGGGCAGAACCTCACAAGCACCTGGTTTGTGCCCCCAGCACACCCCCAGCATCTCCAGCATCCGGCAGAGCCGTGTGCCAGCAGAGCCTGTGAATCCCAACTGCTCCCTCACCACCTTGGCATCAGCCTCTGCAAAGGAAGTTTTCCATCAGCCTTAACTTTAAGCCCAGCCCCTCCAAACCTGCCAGTTTACCTCTCCCACTTCCAAGAGAACCACTCCAACAGCCCGGTGTGCTCCTGGCCCCTCGAGGATGGAGCGTGGCTCCGGGGGGGTGCCGGGGAGGGAAGGGGGGATACCGGTTCTGCAGCAGGAAATACTCCCTTTCTGCCACCTCCCCAGGCCTCCCGCCGCCCCCCAGCCTGGAGCTGCGGGCAGTTTAATCAGCCAAGCTTCCCCAAACTCTCACAGCCTGCGCGGGCCATTGTTACGGCAGGAAAAAACAGGCAGCTCCTTTCAGGCGCTGCTTTATGGGGAGCTCCTATTCACTTGTTCAAGCAAATTTCAAAGCGGGCTGCTGCCCTCTCATCCCCGCTAAGCTCCCCTGGACTAACAATGGGCTGAAAGCGATTCAGTTAAGCCTTTCATCCACCATGCACTTTATTTCTCACTCAGTGCTCTCATCTGTATAAGGCCTACAATTGGCATTGCTGTGAAGAGAGGGTATAATCCTAGCCCTGTGAATCCCAAGTGACCCTACACTGGTCCAGAAATGACTAACCCAATGAATGCTCTGTTGACACATGATCACATACAACCAGAGCCAGTAAGAAGAAATAAAGAAGTCACCCTATGATTCAGCTCTTTTATTTAATGCCAATATTGTTCAATAGGGGAATCTGGTGGGACAACAAACTATTTTTTCCTGTAATATCAGTTCAAAACACACATGTGCATTTAAAAAAAAAAAAAAAAAAAAGCAGCTTTTGTTTACGCATCAAGGATTTTTGGTAAATCCTGTTTTCCGTTGTGTATCATCACACATGTTGACTTTAAAAACTCAGCATGCAAACCTCTCCAAGGAGTACACAGGGACCACTGGACGTGTCTGACAGAGACAACTGGAGAAGTTTCAAGATTAAGACCAGGAAGGCAGCACTCTGCTCACAGGTGGGCTTTTCTGGAGCACTTGTTTAAGTGAAGATCATGAAACACAAACAGCAACATTCTGCTCAGCTGAATGAAGAAAACAGTCCTTAAAAGCACTAAGTGAGCCTCACTGTCTCCTTTACAGACACAAAAGCACCATTCCTCTCCCGCTGGGGAAAGCAAACTGACAGTCAAAGCCCTTGCTCCCAGTTGCACACTTCTCAGCAACCAGAAGCCAGATCCTGCAACTCCTGGGCTCAGCCACAGCATCATCTCTCCTCCCTCTGCTCCTGAAACATCCAGACCTGATCCATGCAGCTCCATTCAAATAAATGGCTCTTTGAAGACTGCCCCAGCCACACTAGACGAGCAGCTATTTGCCCCTTCAGGTCACTGGCCCTATTAATGTACCTTCTGACATTAATGACAAACGTTAATTACAGAAAGTACTTCCTACAGGAAGTAATCTCCTTCTCTTTGATGACTGATAACTAGTTAAGGAAGCCTGGCCTTAAGACAAAGGCTCAGGGAGATGCACTCCTCGGGTTAGTCACCATCAGCGAGGGCAAAACATGTTTGCTCAGCTGCAGTTGCAAAATGGCAATAGAGGGATCCATTATTTCACTCCATCCGATACCTGCGGCGACGGGATGGGGAGAGAGGCTGCCGTGCCCTGCACACACCTCCAGGAGCAGGAGCTGG
Organism: Pseudotriccus pelzelni; assembly: GCA_035584735.1. Classification (NCBI taxonomy): domain Eukaryota; kingdom Metazoa; phylum Chordata; class Aves; order Passeriformes; family Tyrannidae; genus Pseudotriccus; species Pseudotriccus pelzelni. Next base: position 2,660,522 of record JAWMRA010000042.1, read on the forward strand.
GTGATGACCCCGGAGCCATCGCTCCTCTAAGCCCCACGGTGCCTCAGCACATCCCAAAAGGACCAGCACCAGGTACTTACACGCTGCTGTCCGTCATCGACATGGAGTCGTCCGTCAGGGCATCACTGGAGATCTCGCTGTCGTTCGCGCTGGTCGCTGGGGCAAAGACATAGCCAGAGTTCACGTGGTACGGGTTAACAGGATCGTTCCTCTTGAAGGACCTAGGGACAAGCAGAACAGGAATGGAGTTACCAGCCAGCCTCAGGCTTCACGGAAGCACCCTCCTCATGGGAACCACGTTCGCTGCCTGTTCAACCTCTTCAGAGCGAACCAACCATCCACCGCTCAGAGCAGCAGCAACCAGGACAGCCTCTGTCCAAACCAGGACAGCCTCTGTCCAAACCAGGACACCCTCTGTCCAAACACACCCAAACATGCCACTTTTAGCGATTTCTAAAGTGCTCTAGGAAACCCCAGGAAGCACGGCCACATACTTTGATACCTTCAGAAACCGAAAGCTTGATGTCCTTAAAGCTTGGTGCTGCACTGCTGAGGTCAGCAGGATTTTTCCCTGTTGGCGTCAGCAGGGAAAAAGACCAAGAAGTTCACAGCTCAAAGTCCCACTGAAAGCCACGAGGAAGCAACTAATAATGCTTAAGTCCACCGTGGAGACATAGGGTCCCTTTGGGAATGAAAAGTTATTGGTACCTGTGTTCCCTGAAACAGAAGAAGTGCCTGGAACTACTGGGGCAGGGCCCCCACGTGTCAGAGGCACAGACAAGGCTGAGATCTGCTGTCCCAGGCTTGATCTCCCAAAGCTGGGAGGTCAAAATTGTACAAACACACACAAAAAAGTCCCAGTTTGTAGGAGAACCTCCTACTTGTCCAACGTGTGTTTTTGTGCATAGGGTTGCACAGGGAAGAGGAGAATGGGGATGTGAGGACAGACACGGCAGGTTGCATTAATGGGCACGTGGGTGACTGATACCAACACCTTTGGCTTCACCTGGAGAAACAAACCCAAAGCCCGGCCTGGATGTTTGGGCTGAGCACCCAAGAACAGACGAGTGACATGGTCTGTGATGGAGCATGGCAGGATCACCATGGCAGGGTCACTGCATAGTGGGGGGGACTTGGGCATCCCCCTGCCCAGTGCCTCCCATCAATCCAACTTCCCAGCCAGCATCAATACACATATCTTGGCAGGTGATAAGGGGATTATGCAGGGAGGTTTGAAAACCACATGTTAAGGTGCACATTTTGTTCCTCTTCCAGGGCAGGATGGGGTTGTTAAGCTTCTGCCTTTGTATATCAAAGCAAAAGGCCTTGTCATCTGATAAGGACTGCTGATTTTAATAATTAGGGCCACTTACCCAGGACTTGGGGGCCTAAGGAATGTGCCAGCGAGCTTGGCAAGTTTTTTTTTTAATGGGCTTTCCACCCCCCTTCCCCCCTGGGGCCGGAGGGACCAGCTGGGTTTAAGTGACAGCAATGTCCTCCCACCTCCCCACTCTCCATCCCTCACCAACACCCAGGCACCCCTGTGGTCCTGGCACCAAACACTGGAGCCTCCACAAAGGCTTAAGTTAAAAAAAAAAAAAAAAAAAAAAAAGAGGGGGAAGGAAAGGAAAAGAAAAAGGAAGGAAGGGGGGGGAAGCCCGGTGGGGAAGATGGGCCTCTCTGGTATGAGCGGTGAAGGGCTGGCTGCAGGCAGGTATTCAGCCCAGCCGGGGCTGCATTCCTTTCCAAGGAGGCCAAGGCATTTCTGATGGGGAGATCAAGATGTTAAAAAATATATCTCTGGGAAGAAGAAAAAAAAAAAAAAAAGAGATAGTAAGGAATGCCACAGGAAAGAAGTTAAATCTTCAAAGATAAATTAATTCCACATGTGGGCGAAAGCAAAGTTATCCCACTACTACTGCAAGAAAGTTCCTCTAAAAACCATGTAGGCTTCTACTCTGGTTCAGGGGGATGTGCGGGCCCAGTGACCCTTCCTAGGTCCTTGGTGGGCTTTTGGGTCAACATGTAAGGGATGCAGCTCTTCTGACTTCTTGATTTGAAACCATCTCAGGTCTTGAGAGTATATCTGAGGACCACGATGCTCAGGGGTGCAGAATGCTCCATGGGGCTCAGGGGTGCAGGATGCTCCCCAGAACAGGACCACGGCCTTGCTGGGGGTGCCTGTCACCCCTGGTCTCTTCCAGGAGGGCTGATGTGCCATGTTGTTCTTGCAGGATTGCTGGGCAGGCTGAGGTGGGGGTGGAGGCAGCGGGTCCGTATGGATACAGCACAGGGAGAGGAGGTGTGTCCAAAGATATAATTAGAGAAAGTGGCCAGAACCGACTCATCTTCCCCTGAGTGTACTGGGCTGCAGCATCACCCACCTACCAACACCTCACGGAGAAAAAAAAACCCAACCAAAACCAAAAAACAAACCCCTGAAATTGACATATTTTTAAAGTCCTCCCCCCCAACCAACACTGCTCCACAGAAGTCCCCCCATCCTTCAAGAAAACCAGTGGGGGCTGTTTTGCTACATTTATTTTTTTTTTCCCCCTCTTTTTAATTTGACCACCTTACTCCAGTAATTGCACCCAGATGCATCAAGTTGCCTGCGAGGGTTTTAAATTCCAGGGAAAGAGGTGGTCTCCTGCCACAGATGCTGCACACACAAACAGAGCCCAGCTCCAAACTCAATATGCAAAGTGTTTTCAGCTGTCAGGTAGCAGTTGCTCTGGAGCTTCAAGGAGAATGTCTGATGTTTCTCAGCCTATTCTTATCTTGATGCGATGACACACAGCATGGAACTCTCTCTCTGCTATGTTAGGCAATGGCCATATCAGAGGTATTATAATGCCATGAAAATTTCAGGGGCTCCTGCTTGTAGCCTCTGTTATGAGGGTGCAATTTCAGAGTGTGGGTTGTTTCTTTTTTTTTTCTTGTCAAACTCTGCTTCTTAGAAATAAAAGCACTCGGGCAGGTCAACCCACAGACTTATACAGAGAGAGAGAAAATGAACAAGGAGCAGTTGGAGGCAGAATTGAATCTCATTAAGTGTTTTCTTGGGACAAACATCACTGGGCAACCATGGGTTTAAAAACATTAAAAAAAAAAAAAAAAAGGAAAAAAACCCACACATGCACAGACCTGAAAAAAAAAGTATATTTTAACACAACTATGTTAATCACAGCTTCCATGCTCTAATTGTAGAACACTGCTTCGAGCATAGCTTTACAATGGCATCATTTACTTTGATAATTGAAGCCAAACTTGGTTCCAATAACTTCACACACACAAGGAGCTGCACCGGCGGGTCCTTTCAAAGGCCAGGAAGCACTGGGAGCCGGCAGAAGGCCATCTGCAAGCCCCAGCCTTCCCCAAGCAAGGCCAGTCCCACTGATGTTAGAAGCCCTAATGGGAGGCAGATGAGTCCACCTTGGACTGAACAAACCCACGTTACCCAGCGGCACTGCAAAGGAAGAGGAGCCCTCTGTGTACACAAAGTCGTGCGTGATAAATTTAGAAGCGCGTATAAATAATAGCTGGAATTCCTGGAGCATGGGGCCAGGTCCAGCGCAGCGTGGGGAGGCCAGTTTTAACCACACCACAGCCCAGAGGGAAGGGGAGTCGCTTGGAAGGACAAGAGGGAGGTTCTGCATTTACAATCTTCCCCGTATTAGGGCTCCAAATACACAAGCAGCGGTTTGCATTCGCCTGCTCCCCAGCCAGGTGCAAACGCTGTGTTTTCACTTGACTTCTCCTGTTCCTGTCCATCACCGGCGCTGGGGCCAAACAAAGTCTTTCAGCTGGTCCGGTTTCTGCGCTCTCCCGTTTGCCACGGTTTTGGCCGTGACTCCACGCCCTGGGATTCCCAGGTGGTCTCCCATCCAAGCACTGGGCTGGCCTGAGATCACTCTCCTCCCGCCGTCAGGTGGGCTCAGCCCAGCGCTCCCGGCTTTCGCTGGGCTAATCACATTGAAACCCACCGAAGCGAATGGCCAGAGCCTGCACAGCCCTTCAAAACCAGAGCACACTGAGCAGAAATTCCTTAATTCCATCACACACATGAGGAGGGAGGTGTGGTTTGGCCACTCACCAGCAAAGACTTTGTGCAAGCTTCAGCTCCAATCCTAGACGCGATCCTAAATGCTGAGTGATGAGAGATAACCCATCCATATGCTCATCAGCTTGGAGCACATGCACGCACAAGTGGCTTCACAAACGGATCGCTCGGGGAGGAACTGAGCAGCATCTCAGCTTGACCTCCCTCTCTTTGCATTGAGATCTCTTGGCCCCATGGAGAGCAAAAGCTCCTGGAAATTCAACAGAAGGTGATCAAAGCAAAACGCACTACCTAATGTCCTAGGAGGGTAGATCTGACATGTGAGGAGCAAGCTGCATTAATCCCTGGACAAAAAAAGAAAGGAAAGAGGGGGAAAAAAAAAAGAAAAGGAAAAAAAGAAAAGGAAAAAAGCCCAGCACTAATCAGGCAAGCAGCCACAGCGCTGCGAGAGCTCTCCTGGACAAGGCACATGTGGGTTTAGTAGGGCCTGCAGCTCTGGTAGAACATACAGCCAAGCCCTTCCAGCTCTGAATCCCAACAAAGGCTCAGAGATAAAAAGCATCAAACATCCCCCTCCTGGAAAGCCAGCGAAGGGCAGCAGTTCAAACCAAGTTCTGGAGAACAGCAGATGCTCAGGCAGCAACACTCAGGCACGAGATGAGGATCCCAAACCCCAAGTCCTCCACAGACCAGCTGCCAGCATTGCCCCCACCCTCCCCCCCACAGCAGGAGGGGTCCAGAGGCCACGCCGGGATGCAGCGCATCCCTTCTGTCCATCCCCGCGCCCAGCACCTCCACCCCCTCCGCTGCCAGGAGAGCCTCCAGGGCAGGGAGAGGACCAAAGAGGCCTCTGGCTCCACAGCACCCTCCCGGGCAGCGGGAGCCTCCCAGTGCCCCACGGCTCAGCACCAGGAAACCCGGCACAGCTGGAAGCTCTCCAGGGGCAGGAGAGGAGGGCGCGCTCCAGCAAAGCCTCCCCGGGAGAAGCCTGATGCCCTTTGATGTCCATGAATCACAGACACACTCTCAAAATTCCTGTAAACGAGATGTCAAACACTCACCATACCAACCCCCAGGCTCCCGGGCCGTCGGAGGAGAGCGCACATCTGCAGCAGAGCCCTCTCCTCTCAGCCCTGATTCAACAATCCACATTTATGGCAAGGGTGGGGAGAGGAAAGAATACATTTTCAGAGGGATTATACAACTCATCATTTGCTCATCAGAGTCTCTCTTCCCCATCCCCCCCCTCACTTCGAGATGGCTCTCACTTTCCTCACCCCCGCACTGCTGTGCCACCAACATTTCCAACAAAAGAGAAGGGTCTGGCAATGCAGACGCACCCCGGGACCAGGGCACAAGGACACCCTGTCACCACACAACGTCCCTGCGTCCTCATCACCTCCCACTTGACACAAACACCTCTCAACGAGTTTAACTGAGCTCACTGCCAACACGAGAGCACCAAAGACCTACCTAAGATCTCTTACTCCACACCTGGAATGCCTCTGCTACCTCAAACACTCAAATTTTAAGCATCGTCCTGCACCCTAGATGGCTCTGACACGACATCAACACCCAACACCATGGAGAGGCTGCACATCACACACACACACAGAGCAGAATAAAAGCTGATTCTGCCCAAGTTGCAGAGTTTGATGCAGTGAGTGCACACATTTCCTCCTCCACGACCGCACAATTGCTTCCCACATAACCAACATCGTTAAACACCGGTTGATGGTGGAGCTGGGGAACTAGTAGGTTACATTATTCATGTGTCTCTATGATCCACTCTACTACTGCTCTTAATAGGTTTGAAAGTTGAACCAATAATTACCGTATGTCCGGAGGACATAGCTGCTATGAAGTTTTTGATCTATAAGAGAACTGAAAGAGCCAATGGGGCTTCAGAGCACAGAATCTTGTTTTCCTCTGCAGAGGAGGAAAAAAAACCCCCACACTCAGCCAACACCCCCCAAATTCCAGAGTTTGGAGGTGTGGAGAAGCAGCCCTGCTCCCAGCCCCACGGGAAGCTCAGACTGCCCTCGATTCCCACCCCAACAGCCTTCTGAAAACCACTCTCAAAGTCCTTAAAGTTAAAACAAAGCACAATTTCCAGGGGGTCCCTTACCTGTATCCATTCTCGATCGTTTCCGTAGCTCTGACATTCGCTGTAACCCTCAACGTCTTGCTGGATAGTCCGACTACTGAAGGCAAGATCTTGTTTTTAAAGTCTGCACAGCTCCATTCCTCTTCTTCATTCAAGGTCGGGAGGTAGCCACAGACAACTTTTAAGCTCCCCAGTCCATTGCTGTTCATGTAAGCGGGATTCTCTCCTCCACTCCGTACGTATTCGAGGTATATATCAGAAGTTAAAAACATCTGGTAAGCATTTTCCTCCATCACAGTCTGAATCTCAGTCTGTGCCTGATCAAACATGATGGAATCTATCTGCTGCTTCTTGATGCTGTCCCTTATGTAGGTCTTGGTAGCAGGTTTGAGCTGCTTGGAGACGATGCTGTTGTTCTCGATGTACCTTTTGTAAATAGCTTTGGCTACTCGCAAAGTTTTGGTATCCTTAAGGTCCATCTGCCTGAAGCCATTGCAGGCAAACCAGAAGTCTAAGGTATCCACACATTTTTCCCTTTCCAGAAAGGTCCGAAAAAGATAGGCACCATCTTGATCTCCCAACAAGGAATGCAAGGATTTGGTCCATCTGGCCAGAGGGGAGTCCGGGGACGCGCTGCCCTCCGGCTCCCCGAGCCCGTTCTCATTCCTCCGCGGGGCAGGAGGCACCGGCATGGCCTTGAAGCTTTGGCTTTTTGGGAGAAAAGAGCTGGCGAGTTGCGGGCATGGTGCTTCTCCTTCCTCCCCCGGGACAGGGGGTCGGGGGGCGTCTTCCCTGAAGCTGCTGCTGGGGTCTGGGAGGTGGGCGAGGACCACGGCGCTGCTCATGGCTCTGGAGCTCGGTGGGGAGAAGGGCTCCCAGTTGCTCCAGGAGCTGCCTGTGCCTCTGCCTGCCTCTGCCTGGAGTCAGCAGGGGATCCTCGGAGCCTCCTCTCTGCGAAGAGGGAAAAAAAAAAAAAAAAAAAAAAAAAAAAAGGGGGGTTGGGGGGCGGGAAAAAAGGAGTATTGATCTAATCAAAACCAGATCCTCCCAACATCAAAGACAAAAAGTAAACAGGCTTTTCAACTCCTCACAGTCAAAAAAAAAAAAAAAAAAAGAGGAAGAAAGAAAAGGAGAGAGGGAGGGAAGGAGGGAGGGCAGAGGGAGCGCGGCTCTATCGCCAGCCCGATCGCGACTATCAGATCCGCTCCGCTGAACTCCCGGCGCACTTTTAGCGGGGCCGGGGCTGGGGGGGGGGGTGTGGGAGTGGAGGGGGTGTCAGCGCGGCCCCCCCGCAGCTCGGGGCGTCCCTGCCCCGGCATCTGGTTTCCATTTGCCCCCCTCCCCGCTCCCACCTCGCCCCCGCCGCTCCCGCTGCCGGGGGCGGCCGGACCCGCGTGTGTCCCGTGTCCCCCCCGCCCCGACGGGGCGCACCCGCCGGGACAAGGGATTTTTTTTTTTTTGGGGTGGGGGGGGCGCTGCTCTGCGGGAAATGTGCTGGAGCATCGTCCCCCCCGCATCCCCCCCCCGGAAAAAAACCCAAAAAACACTCCCGGGGGGTGGGTTAAGGCGAGGCAGCCGTACCTGGGTGCTGCGGGGCATCCCGGGCCGGGGCCCCGCGCCCCCCGCATCATCCCCCCCCGCAGCCGGGAGACATCACCCCCGGCTCTGCAAGAGGGGGAATAAATAGGAAGGGGGGGGGTAAGGTGGAGGCAGCCCCCAGCCTCGGGCTTTCCCTGCGTGCAAAATAATAATAATAATAATAATAAAAACCTGCTCCAGAAATGGCGACGGGCTGGGAGGAGGGAGGTCGGAGCCGGGAGCTGGGGTTGGGGCGGGGGGGGAAGGAAAGAAGGGGGGAAAAAAGTCCGGAGCGACTTGGGAGCCTCCGAGCTCCGCGAGCAACAGCCGAGCCCGGGCGGGCACGGGCACCGCGGGGGCACCAACCCCCCTTCTCCTCTCCCCCCCCCCCAAAATCCCCCCAAAAAAATAAAAATAAAAATAAAATTAAAATTCCAAAAACATATATTAAAATTACAAGACAAAAAAAAAAAATAAAAAAATAAAAATCCGCATCTGAAGCAGAAGAAGCGGCCGCCGCCCCCCGAAGTTGCCACTCACCGCCGAGCCCGAGCTCGCTGCGCGCCCGCGGCCCCGCCGCTCCCCGGCAGCGCGCAGGCTGCACCCGCTCCCCCCGCCGGCCTTCCTCCTCTTCCTCCTCCTCCTCCTCGCCTTCCTCCTCCTCCTCCTCCTCCTCCTCTCCTCCCCGGCGGTGCAACCGCATCGGAGAGCATCGGGAAAGGGAAGGGAGGCGGGGAGGGGGCTAAAG
>JAWMRA010000042.1:2669117-2786617 GCA_035584735.1 Pseudotriccus pelzelni
CCAGGTTGCTCCAAGCCCCGTCCAACCTGGCCTTGGACACTTCCAGGGATCCAGGGGCAGCCACAGCTTCTCTGGGTAACCTGTGCCAGGGCCTGCCCACCCTCACAGGGAAGGATTTCTTCCCAATATCCAAATATCCAAACCCTACTGTCTGTCAGTTCAATCTGCAGTAAAGGAGCACAGAGAGCCTGCAGGTCTCTTCCCCAGTGCAAATTTTGAATAGCATTTAAAAGCTAGAAGTGGACACCTGGATGTCATGGTTAGGCATGTTCCAGGTAACCAGATTTCCAACATCTCTCTCTGGTCGGTACTATCAGAAGGGGAAACTGTTGGTCAGGGAAGGGATGTTTTGTGGGATTGATGGGTTCAAGGAAACAGACTGTACTGGTGCACCAGGGAATTTGCTGAATGGCACCCAGGCAGGTTCTCCCCAGGGTGTTTTGGGTTTGGGAATGTGTGGGAATGCACAAAGGGTTACACTCTTGGCCAGAAGAGACGATTTCCAGGTTTCTGGTGACGTCAGTGCCATCTCTTTCCCTCTTCCCCGCAAACCAGGCGCCGCTACAGCCCCGACTCCAGTCAACCCCTTCCAAGTGAATCAGCCTCAGCCGCTCACCCTGAACCAGATGAGAGCGAGTCCCGTGATGGGAACCAGCCCTTCCTTCAGTGCCGTGCCCCCGATGAGCATGGAGCCAATACCTCTGTCTTCCATGGCCGTGGGAATGGCGCCGATCCCGGCGATGGGCACCGTGGCCTCGATCACCAGGATGGGCCAGGGGCTGAGCATTGCAGGATCAATGCCCCAACCTCTCCACAGTACAGGAATCCCGCCGTCAGCCTCCCAGTCCGCAAATACAACTAACCCTTTCCTCCTATAAAGACCCAATTAAAGGAACTTTTCTTTTCCTAGTGTTTCCAGGCTGAAGTCTTTACAGCGGAACGAACGTGGCCTGTGTGGACTGAACGGTGTGTGAGAGACTTGGAAGTAGATTTGCAGTTTACAGTTATGATCTTTGAAGAGTTGTCTCTACTTACCAGTTAATCTAAATCTAGTCTTTGCTACAGATGGTACCTTACTTTGGCTTGTTGAGCATCATGTGAAAATGTTCAGACTTTTCACCAAAGTTAGATTCTGCCCATTTTGTTACTTTGTTAATCATTTCAATACACTTTCTAGGGAGAGAACCTGCCATTTTAAAACTCCGTTGGCTATTTTGTAGATGTCAGATCATGTGCTGGATCCTGAAATTACTATTTACCTGCATCTGTCACTTCCTATGCCCATATGATAGACCTGAGATTCCGAGTGCTAGTGAATGTTTTGCACATAACTACACACAGTTCTAGACTGTTGGTTCACCCATAGTCCTTACTCTTAGAAGAGAACGATCCGGAGGGCCCAGGTGGCTGGTTTTATATGCATTAAAACATTGCAAACTCGCACTGCTTTTGGTATCTGAGGTGTGACCGAGAACACAAGCTTGTCTCTAAAGGAAAATAACACAAAAACCCCAGACTAAACACCCAAGAACATGCTCGAGTTGTCGATATGCCGTGTGCTGTCGTGCAGTGTTGAACTTGTACACTACTCTAAGGACTCCTGGAACTCTCTGTGAGTGGCTGCACTCGTGCTGAGTGAGTGTCCTGCTCTGTGCTTGTCCAGTACCAGCTTCTTTGGAAGTTTTTCATGTGTATTTTGTTTTTATTTGACTTACAATGTGAGTTGAAAGAAAAGGAGAAAAAAAAAAAAAAGACAAAAAAAAGACAAAAAGACAAAAAAAATATAATGAATTACAGTGGGACAACTTTGAATTCAGTTTCACCGGGGCAAGCTTTAAAACTAATTCAGGCTTAACCTTGCTATATGCAGTTACTCTTGTATACTTTTGCACATATTTTGTTTAGTACAGTTTCATATTTGAGTTTGCAGAGTTACCTAATAGTCCTTTTTTTGCTAATTTTTATAATGTGGTTCTTATTTAACTGTCTGGTTTTGATAGATTTATCAAGTCTGGCTGAAAAAAATTAAGATATTGGCAAATGTCATTTTTATGGTTTTAATGCCCTCTTATTTATGGTTTTAGCTCTTTGTTTCTGTAAAGAGAGTTTAAAAGGGAAGATTAACACTAAAATATTTACTTTTAAATGAAATATTCATAATGCAAATCAAAAACAAATCCTCGTGACTAATTATTTTTAGAAGAAATGAATTTGAGCGTAACATGATTTAAGACTACATTAAACAGAAAAAACACTAAAGTCGCCTTTCCCTTGATTTGTTCCCGTTTCCCGACCCCCCCCAAACTGGACAGACTTTTAGCCTTGATGAAGATCACAAGAGAGGCTGGTGGTGTTTTTGGTTTTTTTTTTGTTTTCCTTGTAATCCTTCTTGAGCTGTTAAAAATTCTAATGTACAAACCACGACTCGTTTAATTTTATCGACTGGTTTCTTGTTTTTCCCCGCTGGAAGGTGCACTCCATGGAAAAAAAACTGGGAGTTCACTGGGAGCTGAACTTGTCCCTTTTTAACTGGCACGTCCGGACTCCTCGGCACCAACCCCGCGCTCGGGGGTTCTGCTGGAGACCGAAATCCACCCCGAATATCCGTGGGCAGGGATGTCCCAGCGCTCGCTCCTGCCTGGAGGGCATCTCTGCACGGATTGATGCATCTCGGTGGCCTTTCCCTGGTTAGGAGGTGTGTGTGTGGGGGGGGGAAACCAGGGAACAACCCGCAAAGGAACGGCCAGAGCTGTGCGTTCCGGCGTGCCGGAGCCGCGTGCTGCCACAGGGACTGGGATCCGTGTCCTGGCGGGAAGGGGAGGCTGAGAGACTATCAGATGTAGGGTACAATCACAGGTTTTAGCTGTGTAGGTCGGTGTAGCTCTGTTAGTGTGCGGAATGCTTCGCGTGTGGGTGTTTCTATGCAGGCTGTGGGATCCTCTTGGATGCTGTGGAATGGGCGAGGAGGATCCCGAGTATTCATCGGCTCTCGTTTTTATATAGGAGGGAAGAGAATCGCTGTTCACACCCAGTATGTCTTTAAAAAACAAAACAAAACCCATTCATGTTGCCTTTCAGAGTAAGGAAAAAAAGACTTGACTTTTTGTTGTTGTTGAAGTTATTGAGAAGTGTAGACCAGGAAGGGTGTGATTCCTGCAGATGGGGGCGGGGGGGAGGGAGGAAAGTGCTTTCCAGCTGATCTGTGGCAAGATTTCTTTTTCCAGTTTGAATTTCTCAACAGTGGAATTGAGGTCACTTGATGTTTTTTTCCCTTAGTGTGTCACCCGAATTGCAGTTGGATGGGGCACAAAAAGTCCTGACCACATCCTGGGTAACTCTTTGGAGGCAAAGGTGGGGTTGAGAATAAGCATTTAAAGTGATGAAATGATTGTCATGACTTGATAAAACTGTGCTGTGGGTCTGGTAGGGAGCCCTGGCTTAATGAAACTGCTGAACGGCCAGTTGTTGCTTTTACCAAGTCGCTTCTCCAAGAGCCGTGTTCCTTTTAATTAAATATCCATTAAATACGGAGAGAGAGACTTTTATGGCACAACAAACCACGCCGGGGCTCTCGGATGAGCCGTGGCCCAAATCCTGGTGCTGTAAAGCTTTAGGCTGAGACTAACCAAGCCCAGATCCCAAGCCTGGTTGTGGCAGGAGCCGAGTTTAAGAGGAGAAAGGGCTGGTTTGGTGAATCTTGGCTGCTGGGCTGGGCTGTGCCCCCACCTCGTGCAGGTGTGGGTGGCACTGAGGGGGTCCCGGCTGGGTGTGCCCCGAATTGTCCACCTCTTTTTGTGATGATTTAACTCCTCTCCAGGATAAATCCTTTCCCCTTCCTCGCCCTCCCGTGTTCCTGCACGGAGGACGTGTGTGTATCCCATCACACTTCTCCAAGCTCCTTTTCCCCTCCTCTCCTCCTTCTTCTCACCTTGCAAAATACTAAAAGTGCTTTTTTTTCTTGAATTTTTTTTTTTTTTTTAAATGTTAGTAGCCCAAAATAGCCTTACTGGTCAAATTGACCATAGAGAAAAGTGTTAAATATTTTGTAAAATAAAAAAACTTTAAAAACCCAAAAAAACCCCAACCACCGTTGGCATAATTTTACCCCCCAAATAAGCTCAGTTATTTATTCAGTTTTGTACTATAGAGAAACTAAACTCCACGGAGGGGACAGGGAAGGGAAAAGCGTGGTGGGCTGTACTATTTACAGTCTTTTTGGAGTAGCCAAGACAACTCTTGTTCCCCACTCCCCCCTTTGCTGTTCCAATTTCTAACGTGTACTGTACGTCTGAATATTGCACAGGTTGCGGAGAAATAGGTGGTTTGTTTTTCACAGCAGAAGCTCACGAGGACTCTCTTCCTTCACAAGTGTTACAGTTTCAATATTTACCAAACTTTTCATAATCCCGGGAGCCGGCTGCTTTTTACCACTCTGTGCTGACTTATTGACATTATTTACTGTATAAATAATTTATCATTTGTACTATTGTATCATAATGTCTGTATCTTTGTGTCATTTTTTTTTTTCTTTCCCCCCTCCCTCCCCTCCCGTCCCCTCCCCACTTCCCAAGCGATGTCACGGATGATGTGCTGTTTAACAATGCCATCAGAACAGTGGAAAGACGAGGGATTTGTAGGTGACTGGTCAGAATTAAAATTGTATTGCTTATATTCCGGCCGTGTTGCTTTTTCCAACCCTCTGCGTGGTGTTTCCAACCCCGTCCCAACCAAACCCCGTGGCCGCCGTGCTTGGGTTTCGTTTCTCCAGCGAGCTGGTGGATTGGTGGAGCTGATGTAAGGCCTGTGCCAGGAGAGATCTCGCCGTGACTGAGCCGTGCTGCTTGTGCGCTGTCCGTGTGATTCCTTGGATGCATCCATCACTTTCCCGGGACAGGCTGCTCTGGCTGGGAGAGAGGAGGGTTTCTGTAGCTCACTGAGCTCGGGATCAGTTGAGACCTTACTAACTCAATAAAAATGAAGACTTGTTGTGTTGCAGGTGACTGAATTCCTTCTTTAAGCCACGTTGCCCCTGAAACAGCTCCCCAGCAGTGGAGGGATCACGGAGTGCTGCCTCGCTGGATTTACGTCCAGGCAGGAATCTGGGGAAGGTGGTCGTGGAATGAGGGTTGGGGAGCTGTGACAGAACTGCCGTGGGGAGCCCTTGCTTCCAATCTTTGTAGCTCGGTCTTGCCCTTCCCGCAGCTTTGGCTCTGTCCCGTGGATCACATGGCCCTGTCTGGGGGGAACAGGGAGCTGCTTCCAGCCGGGAAGTGATTCCAGCTTCTAATTCTGGCTGCATTAATTGAAGGGCACTTCATTAGCGGGCGGCATCAAGAGCTGCTTCTCCAGAGCCCTTCCAGGTTCCCTGGTGTGAGTTTGCTGCCAATCAGGCTGATCACTAATCAGTGATCACTAATGAATGCTGAAGCTGCTGCAGGGCTGGAGACCTGACTGGGAAAGGTGGCTTTGGGGAGAAAAGCCTCTGTTTTGGTTCCTTCCCTGTGGTCCAGAGCTGGCTGGGGGTGCTGGGCAAACCCTCTGCTCCAGCAAGGCTCCCGTTTCCCTGGAGAATGAGGTGGCCTCTGGTCAGGCCTTGGAGTCATTCTGCTTCTGGAAGGTCAGTGAGGAAAACAGGAAAACTGGGCCAGGAGCAGCAGCCCAGGAACCAGGTACCTGCTGGCTTCTGTACCTCTGTGTTTTCCAGAGGGGTGGATGCTCCCTGCTCCTCGCTGGAGGGCTCCGTGTGTGTTTTTATCACTCCTCTGGCTGGTCTTTGTGATCAGCACACGCTTCACTGTTTTACGGTTTTAAACTGCCAGAGGGCAGGGTTAGGTGGGATATTGGAAGGAATCCTTCCCTGTGTGTGGGGGGGAGGCCCTGGCACAGGTTGCCCAGAGAAGCTGTGGCTGTTCCATCCCTGCAAGTGTCCAAGGCCAGGTTGGACGGGGCTGGGAGCAACCTGGGCTAGTGGAAGGTGTCCCTGCCCATGGCAGGGGGTGGAACTGGATGGGCCTTAAGGTCCCTTCCAACCCAAACCAGACTGGGATTGTATGATTCTACTACTGGAATTGCAAATTTTAAACTGAAGCTGCTCTCTACAGGGAAAACAGGAAGGGATCGAAGTGGAAACGCGGTGAGTGTCTAATCTCTTCGGAAGGAGTCGGATACAGGCAGAGCCAAGGGGTTGCTGAGGGATCCTGAGCTGATAAATCCTGTGGTGAGAGGAGATGTGGTGGCTGTGGTGGAGGTTTCTGCTGACCTTGGGCACGTCTCCTCCTGCTCTCCCGTGCAGGGAGGCGGATTTGCTGCTGTGCAGGGAAGGAGACTGTGGATAAGGGGTTATCTTGGGGCTCCTCCTCCGCGCCGCTGTTGCCAAAGTGTCTGTGCTGAGAATGTTCGTGTTGCCCCTTGTTTGTGCCAGGCCAAGTGGTGCAACTGCCCCTTCTGCTCCTTTTCATGGAACTGCGGGGAAAGGCCTTAGACCAGCCCGTGCTCTGGCTTTGCCGAGACCCCTGCAACTCCCTGCAGTCTGCATTTCGGAGCCCCACCGTGACTGATGCAGCAGTTCCTCACGTTCAACACTTCCATCTTTTCACGGTCATCTGCCTCCCAGGGCATGCCCTCCCCAGCTGTGAGTTGGGACAGGAGTGAATATGGGTTTCCTAAGGACAGGTGTTTGTTTGGGAGCTCAGGATTGGGAATGGTGAAGAGACACTGTTGTACACGGCAGTGGCAGCCCCGTCTCTGTTTTGCTGTCGGTTGATCGTACCCTGTAATTGTGGTTTCAAGGAGTGGGAGGTTCCCCTTGGTGCCAGTTCCCATTAGGGCAGTTAATTAACAGTCTGGTGATCAATAGGGAGTTGGAATCCTCCCAGAGTAACCCAGCCTGGTGCTTTGCAGAGGGTGAAATAATAAATCATGGATGGGGGAGTGTGAGGAGCCTTGGGGGGGCACAGCACGGTCCTCTGGTTTTGCAGGGAGGAGCCCAGGGCTGCACCAGACCTAGGTGGAGTTGTGGGATCTTCATGTGTTTGGTAAATGTCTCCCTGAGTGATTAGGGAAAATTCCATGGGCAGGGACACCTTCCACTAGCCCAGGTTGCTCCAAGCCCCGTCCAACCTGGCCTTGGACACTTCCAGGGATGGGGCAGCCACAGCTTCTCTGCCCAACCTGTGCCAGGGCCTCAGCACCCTCACAGTCAACAATTTCTTCCCAATATCCCACCTAACCCTGCCCTCTGACAGCGAGAAGCCATTGCCCCTTGTCCTGTCACTCCAAGCAGGACAGGTGGCAACGCCTCTGGCAAAAGAACTGGCACCTTCCATTCTGGGGGTGCCTGAATACGGGTGATGGCACCTCCTGGGAAATGCAACAGCAAAGTGCAGCCCGTGGCTGGACCAGCCCTTCTCCCCATGCCCACACTGCCCTGTCCCCACACTTCCAGCACAGACTCCAGAGCTGCCCACTCCAGCCAGCAAAACCACCCACAGCCCCAGGAATCAGAGCCAAGGGTGACCTGTTCCCACCACCACAGTCGGTCCCATCAGCCTCCCCCCTCTCCGGCCTGCCCTGCACCCTCCACAGCAAAGTGAAATCCCAAGGGAACGCTGAGGCACCGGGAACTGCAGTGGGCACATTGGGAAGCCCCAGTGCTGGTCCCAGGGGCTTACCCTGGTCCTAAATGTGAGGACAGAAAGCACGATCACAGCCATAGACCTGTGCCGCTCCTTTCCCACCCTTCTCCGTACGGGCTGTTGGAAAAGCAATTGGTTTGCACCATCACTAAACACAGTCCTTGGCTTCTCCCCACGCTCCAAAGCTCCTGTTCCTCCTCCTCCAGGCCCTGCTCAAACCACTGTCTGCACCAAGACAACAAGCAAACACCCGAGAGGCCGAGTGTTGTGGTGGCCCTGGACGTGGTGTCCTTTGAAGCTGTGATTTCATCAGCCCTGGGATGGCTGAATCCACCAGGGAGCCTCACACGGCAGCAACTGTGCCTGGACTGGGCAACCTGGGCTAATATGAAATAATTTATGGGTAAATTCGTTGCTGCTGCCCAATTACACGTTTTTCATGCCTGGGAATGGCTACCATTGGGCAGGGAAAGCAAATGTTCTGCCAAACTGAACAGTGAGCTGAACAGTAAAAGCCATTTCTAGGCACAGCAAGGAGTTATGAATTATTAGAATTACTAATATTTTTGCTGCTGCTGACGCCAAATATCGATGTGCCACTGTGCCAGATGCAACTGAGACATATGAAATGGGAGGATGAACAGCCTGTGTCTCCTGGGCTCCTTGGGATGGTGACAAAGGTGTCACCTCCAGCCCAGGACCTCCAACCACCAGAAGGTGATTTGACCACCTCTCACTCCTTACAAATTGCTTTGAAACAATGTTGGATAAAAAACCTCCCCGAGTCCCATTTACTGCTACAGCACAGAAAATTAGGCCATTATGGTGGAGGCTGAAAACCTCTGACTTGTCCCCTTTGGAAGAAAATCTCATTAAGTCTCATTCATTCTGTTTCATAAAAATGTCATTTAACCGACCGGTTCTCTCCAAATCCCGTTGTGCAATAACACTGCCCTGCTCCAGTGCCTTGGGACAGCAACCCAGCAACTCAGCCAGGGACTTAATTTACCAAATTATCGGGGATTGCACGTGCAGAAGAGCGGCCCACCCAAAGACCTGCCTAACCCGCCATCCTCTCTGTGCCAGTCACCAAAAAAAGAGGCACTTTGGGAACAAAACAAGAGGAGGGCGAACCCCTGGGGCCGTGGCTTTGTGTGGAAGTGGCCGTGGAGCAGCCTGTCCTCCCCAAAGCGGCAGTGGCCCCGTTCATGTTCTGCATGTCCAGTCAGGGAGTCTATTTTCTCCTCCTGCCAACAGGGAAGAGTCACGTAGTGCCTGGGATTTGAAAGTAATCCGATGAACTAGGCAGGCGGTGGCAGGTACAAGAAGGTCTTCCAGAGTTTTCTTCATCTTTATGAGTTTCTGGAAGTCCTTGTTCGCAGATCTACAGGGAATCTCTGTGTTCAGGTAGCAGCTGCAGTCATCAAGAAAGCAGAGTATCTTTGAATTTCCTTCTGATTTTCCAGTCTAAACTTGAATCTGAATTCCCAGGCTGAACAGAAGGAAAATTAACTATTTATATTTTATTTGTTAGCCCTTCTGCATTTGAGATAAAAATTCTGCAAATGGGGGGGGGGGGGGAGGGGACCAGCTGCAAAAAGCTCTCCAAAGCAGCGTCCTCAGCCCTGCTGAGCCCTCCTGGTGCCCTGCAAAGACCAGACACAGCCTGTCCCCTCCTCTTTGGCTGCTGCTGTGTGTCATGTTCACAGGCAGCAAAGAAGCTTGAAGTCAGATTGTGGCACCAAAAAGGAATAATTTTAGATGAAAAGAATCAGTTCGCAGTGAAGCTGCACAATAAAGAGAAATTAATTTTTTTTTTTTTTTCCTGAGAGCTTTTTTAGTTCAGGTAGTAAAAAAAGGAAAGAAAGTAGGAAAAAAAAAAACGGTGGGGACCATTAAGGCCTGGAGTGCTCTGAGAGCACCTCAAATGTGCCAATCCTCACTCCCTGGGCTCTGTCTCTCCTGACTGCACCCAGCTAACCTGGCTCCATCTCCTCCTTCTCTGCCCACAGGGCAGGTATTTTGCTGGTGTCTTGCTCCAAAAGAGATGTCTCTCCAGGCTCTTGCCTTCCTGCAGAACACCAGGTCAGACCCCAGGAATGTGAAGGCTCTGAGGGCTGTTCTGTTCATCCCTATAAATGGCTTTGTGGAGGTGGCAGCAGACCAGGAGCTCAACCAAACCAAACAGCCTCCCCAGATCATAGCAATCCCTCAACTGTGCTCTTCGTGAGCCACCAGTCCTAAACCAGAGCTCGAAGTCAGTGTCCTTCACTGTGCACAGGGAGACACTGAGGACCAGGGAAGGACCTTCCTTATGGAGAACCCCAACAAACCTGAGAGATGCCTCCTGCACCCCAACCAGCCCCTGCTATCAGGCCAGAACATGCTGCTGCTGTTCCTGACACTGATTGTATTAATGCACCTCAAAAGTGCTTCCTCTGCTAAAACCACACTAAGAGCATAAAATAATAGAACAGTTTGGGTTGGAAGGGACCTTAAAGCTCTTCTAGTTCCATCCCCCTGCCATGGGAAGGGACACCTTCCACTAGCACCAGGTTGCTCCAAACCCCATCCCAACCTGGCCTTGGACACATCCAGACCACAAGGACATTGATGGAAAATATGGAGAAAAGATAAAACAAGCATGCTGAGCTCCCTCCTGTCCAAGCACACCTCTCACCAATCCCCATGGGGGTCAAATACCCCCCAGATCCCCTCCCTGCTCCCCACTCCACCCCTCTGCCTCCCTGGCCCGGCAGGAGGAGGGCGAACAGCGCCGTTCATTCTTCCCACCTCGGCGAAACGCACAGCCAGCCACGGGGGGCTGGGGTTTGGGGGCCTAAGTGATATTCCCAGCAGGAAAACCCCTCTGTGATCCCGCACAGAGCCCAGGGAGGACCTGCAGAGGGCAGGATCCAAACCCCAGAGCAGCGTTAGTCAGCCTGACGTCACCCCTCTGTCACCGCACTGGTGGTCATGTTGATAACGAGATCAAAGGCTTGCGAGTATTTCAACAGAAGTGCTGGGAACAGTCTTGATCAAAATAAGAGGAAGGCCCTGTATACAGAAGACATGAGAGGTTTGCAACCCACATGCGAACCTTTGAAGTTCTTCTCCCCCCTTTTTTTTTTTTTTTTTAATAAACTAGTTTAACATCATTAGTTTAAGAGGTATAAACCCGACAGGCTGTGTAATCTCTCAATATACTGCAGGCACAGGGAATTATCCACACACAGACACACTTTTCCAGTGTGGGGGGGAAGCACCGCCAGAGATACTCAGAAATAAGGCAAGAAAACACACAATTAGTTTTATGGGATTTGAAGTTCATTTCATAAAGCGACATACTTTTGTTACCGGGTATCGCCAGATAAGTCTGATACATTTTCTCTCCTATAATCCTTTTAACATTTCCATTCCCCCCTACAGACTCTTTGCCTTGATGTTTTGTTCAGTGCACTCCCTGCTATCTGCACGCGCTTGGCCAGATTTTTTAGACTTAAAAGGGGCACCGTATCAGCCTTAACCGTTCCAGGAGAGCTGATAAAACACACACGAGCACTTTGCTATCTATTAACATTTCTGAACTCCTTCCTTCACCTGCCCGGAATAGTGATTGAAGAGAGGGTGGGGGCAACAGAGGTAAATGAGGATATTTATGACTAACTTCCCATGACTTATTTTTTCCACAACCCCTTCCTCACTGTGCACAAACGAGACATCACTTTCTCTGCTGCCTTCCTGTCTCAGTAACAAGGAGACCAGGTCTACAAGATTCCCCATTGCTGGAAACATTAAGGTTGGATGGGGCTCGGAGCAACCTGCTCTAGTGGGAGGTGTCCCTGTCCATGGCCCTTGAAGATAAAATTTAAATCCTACTGAATTTTTTTAGTCAAATCTGAATTTTTTGATGGAAAACTGAGCCCTGCTGTGGCTGCTGGAGATGCAGCTGTGATGCCATGGCAGAGGCACAGAGTGTGGTCCTCTTGTCACGTCAGTGATAACTCCTTAAAGTCCAGGTCAGGGCCACATTCCTCCCTGCCCCATCTCTGCTCGCTGCTTCTGCTAAGCAGTAGTGATTCTGGGCTTCATTACCATTAACACTGCAGTTTCCAGGGAGAATCTGAGCCTAAAGTGGTTTGAAGCCCAGTTTCTCCACGCACTAATCCCAGGAGTGCTTATGAAGTGACTTTTAGACGTTCCACCACTCAAGCAGCCGGAGCTCCACACAACAACTACTCGTTGGTGTCCACCCTCCTGAGCAGGACAACCCCCTCCCTGCTTCCAGAGTCTGTGGCCATTTGCTAAAACCATCAACAGACACCGTGGCTCTGGCAGCCTGGAGCTCTATCTGCCAAACGGGTTCGGATTTAAGGACTTCCCTTCAAATTTGAGGAGGTTCGCTCCCATCCTCATCCTGCCTACGCTGTGCTCCCCCTTCGCTGGCAGCAAGAACCTGGCCTGTGACATTCAGCGGGAGGAACATGGGGAGGTGATGGGAGCATCAGTGCTAGCGAGGCCTGAAGCAGATTCCATTCTATTTTTTCATGGAAACAGGAACATTTTTTCCGTGAATGCTCAGGGAAGCCCTTCTCCTGCGCGCCCAGAGCGCATGGGGTGTACTGGCTCTGGTTCTGCGCAGCCTGGATGCTCCTGGAGGAGAACATGGCCAGTTTGGGAAGGAGTCAGGGCTGGTGGTATCTTTGCACGACTGCAGAGGAAGTGAAATATATGATGTGTTACCAGACTGGACTGATGTGATTTGATTCTGCAACAGAATCTGTTTTGTTTTCTGGCTTCTATGGCTGTGTAAAAATGGCTCCTTGAAAACTCAACTAAGTATGAAGTGCACTCCCTGCAAATCTCAGCGAGGGAAGGAAATCCAAATGTTTTGAGTTTAACTATTAAACATAGTTTCCAGCCAGTGTGCTCAGAATTTGAAATTAAACAAATGAAAGAAACATGTTTCAATGGTTTTATGCAGGCAATAATGTCATTAACAGGAAATAAAGAAATTGGGCTTTGCAGCTGCAGCATGAAATTTAACCCTTCCTGTGCAGTGTGGGGCTTGCTGGGCTGGCACAGCACACTCTGACCCTTCCTGCTACTGGGCATCCCAAAAATACTTCCTGGACCCAAACATCCTGATCCACACAGCCCTTAAAGCAGGATGGTAATGGAAAAAGCAGGAGGAGAGACAATGGTTAGGAGGGAACAGGCTTTCCTGACTAGTGGAAAACTTTCAGATCATAAAGTCCAATAAAACTTTTCACTTCCAGGGAAATAAAAAAAAACAAACTAAAAACCCTTTAAGCACGGTTATTTTTAGGCGTGCTGTCAAAATTGAGTACCCTAAAATTATACCTGTTTTGGTTTGTTTCTGCCTGTCGAGTCAATTCTCAGTGTTAAGGACAGCGAAGGGTGGGAGGCTCCAGCCCCCCCTGGTGCTGTCAGGAGCTGGGTGATGCCTCTCACAAGCTGCACCAGTCCTGAGGCCACAAAAGCAGCATTAATTTTTTTAAGGATGCCTGCATTTCCAGGTGTGAAATGCAGACTGGAGAGAGGAGACTCTGCACGGAGAAAGCCTCATCCCCACATCACCAGGCTTTGGTGCAGACCTGGCCCCAAAGTCACTGGAGCTTTCTGTACACAAAGAGTTGCACAACCTGTGTCTGAGCTCCTTCCAGACACTGGGAAGAGTATCCCCAG
Organism: Pseudotriccus pelzelni; assembly: GCA_035584735.1. Classification (NCBI taxonomy): domain Eukaryota; kingdom Metazoa; phylum Chordata; class Aves; order Passeriformes; family Tyrannidae; genus Pseudotriccus; species Pseudotriccus pelzelni. The sequence continues at coordinate 2,682,461 of JAWMRA010000042.1, forward strand.
AGAGGAACCAGAAGGCAGAACTTTTTAGTTAAAAGAGGAAACAGAGGACAGCTAGTTCTGAAAAAAAAAAAAAAAAAGAGAACACACAACTGGCAGGGGATTTCCCATCATGGGGGGAGAACCATCAAAGTCCCCCAAAGGACAACGAAAGCCCTTTGGCTGGATTTCTCCTTCACAAAGGGCACTGCTGGCTCTACTTCCTCACCTTGAACTGAGGGAAAAGCCCTGCAAGTCACCTCTCCTGAGCACCTGCATTCAAACCAGCACCAATTTTTTGGTGCCCTTCCACCTGGTATCAGATTGCACTGCTCCCCCTTCTCCTAATTTATCTACATTTACTTTAGTAGGTCATATCTTCCTCTGCCAAAGCCCTATTGATTGTATGGAAAGGTGTTTTCTTCCGCTGTGGGAACCTCCACCGTAATCCTTTCAAGAAAGGTTAAACAATAAATATTGGCAGCTTTGTTTCCTCTTTTCCTTAAAAGTAAGGGAAACTTGGTGACAGTGAGGTCAGTCTCTGACCAGCCTAAACCCAAAAATGGGTGCTTGGACACACATTTCATTAATGATATTTTCTTTTCAATAGAAAACATCAGACTGTGGGAGAAACCACCAAAATATTACTTTAATATTTTTTTCTTTTGCTGGCTATGCTTTCTAATCCTTTCAGAGAAGCCTGGAAATTGCTTACCCAGCATCCTTTCTCCCCATAAGCAGGAGGTTGCTGTCACCTTCTAAATCCCAGCTGCTGCTTCCTGAGACGAGTTTGGTTTGTAATGGGAACATTTCCACCTGGGGGAAGCTCTAAAAACTCCTAGAAAGCAGTAAAAGCTGAAATCCTCCCATGGGTAACACAGAGTTACAGGACAACTACGTAGTTCCCATCTGCAAAAAACCACTCGTTCTGAGGGCTTTGTTAGTGATATATTTATGGTCTATTTACCTCTCTGCACATAAGTCCCATCAATGTAAATAAAAACTTCCATGCAAGCCCCTTGCAAGCTGGAAGGAGAGAACTCCCCAGAATTTGTCTTAATCACAGAAGAAGGGGTTTGCTTGCAAATGGCATCATGGAAATAAGAATTTTGCCACAGGGAGATGATGGTGATCCCCATCCTGTGCCTGGCTGACTAAATTAAACAAGAGCACTGCCATGAGATGCCTGTCCCTCTAAAGCCCACTGAGGTGATGGTCAGCTCCCAGGAAAACAAGCTCCATGTGCAGGATGTGCAGGTGGGATGCTGGTCCTCAGGGTGGCAGCTCCAGGGGGCAAAGGCAGAAACAAAACTGGCCAGAGGGGCAGCGATTTCTGAGCACATTTTGTGCAGCTCCAGGTCTGCGAGTCAGGGCTTGCCTTGGGCATCTGCAATATGTGTTTCAGTGCTGGATCCCACTTATCCACCATGTCTGTGCAAGTGAGAATGGACTCATTGAAAGCACAACAGAAACACTGAAATAGCTGATTATCCTTCTAGCCATAACTTTAGACAACAAAGTTAGAGAAATTCCATAGATTTAAGCAATGCACCATTGTCCTTTCATTACACAGCCCTGTGCCTAACCTGAGAACACAGAGAGCAGCTTATATTAAATTGATTTCAGTCCATAAAGAATGTAATATCAGTGCAGGCTCAAAACAGGGTTATTTAATACACTTAAAAAGTATGTGGTTTCCACAGGCTCATACACGTTGACATCTGCTATTGAAGTGAACATGGATAATGAGACTGTCCTGTGATACACCTGACAGCAGCCAGCACTGGGAACGCTGGTCAGTCACGTGTGGCTGCAAGTGGAACGACAAAAACCCGTGGGCCACATACCCAGGGTCAGCCATCAAGAGCCTGAATAAAGCCACAGTGCTCCAAATGGGATGGCCCTGCATTTCCAAACTGGAGCAGTGGGAGCTGTGAGCAAGGGTGGGCTGTCACAGGAGGACCACCACACTCCTGGAGGTGTTCAAGGCCAGGGGGGATGGAGCTCTGAGCAACCTGGTCTAGTGGAAGGTGTCCCTGCCCATGGCATCTCTGAGGCCCCTTCCAATCCAGACCATTCCACAATTCCATGACCACTGGACCAGTCGCAGTCACAGCCAAGATGCTGTTAAATCCCCTGGGGTCAAAACCAGCCCTTTGTCCTGGAGTGCACCAAAATAATAACCTGCCTAATGCTGCTATGGCACTGATGCAAATCAAGAGAAAAGGATGACACCACTATAAAACCTGCTGGGCACCACTATAAACCAGTACGAAAAAAAATCCAAGCGATTTTTCTTCCCCTGATGAATTTACAGAGGCTGAAGCAGCAGGGGAGGTTCTCCCTGGCCACCAGCTGAAGTGGCAGCAGCCCCTCTGCAGAGGGGAGCAGGGATGTGATTTTTGGCAGCAGGGCCAGCCCGTTTCCTTGGGCCACCCCCTTCATTGTGAATGCCTCGTGCATTAGCTCAGGGAACTCACCCAGTTAAAAATAACCCTTCCTCACACAAAAAATAGACAAAGAAAATGGCTATTTATACCCTGGATCAATTCCTGGGCTGATTCACCCTGTGGCCTCTGGGATAAAGCACCAGGAGCTGCATGGCTGCACCAGCAAACCCAGCCAGGGGTGACCACGGGCACATCCCCTGGCACGGGGGACACTGACCCTCATCGGGCTGTAAAACAGCTCAGTATCCACTGATGACCTTTTTTCCTACAACTATCAGGGGTTGGAGATGCAAGGATTGGGGGTGTTTTTATAATTTTCATTTTAGTCTCCGTGTTTTCAGTTTATAAATGTATTTTTTAGGTTTGCCTCGCCTGGCTCTCCTCCCAGCTGAGTCAGGGCTGTTCCTCTATGTGCTGTTTCCAAATTCTTGGGTTTAAATGCCACAGAGAGCAAAAGGACCAGCTCCAAATGCCCAAAGAGAAACAGAGGATTAACCAAACAGTTTGACAAAACTCAGGGAAAATTACCCATCCTCATCTGCCTTGGCAGAAAAGTTTAAATATGGATAGAGACAGTTGGAGTAATATAGATGCAATTTTTTTTTCCATGTTGTTTTCTGTTTTGACTTCTTTGGGATCACTCAAAGGGAGGTTCAGGCTTTGATCTTCTCTATTGGCAATATTTTCTTCATCTAGGTTTTTATAGTTTGCGAAGAGATGTTACATGCTTGCAACAGAGACTATCAATATGATGTGGGTCTGAACAAAAAACCTGGTGTCAGGTTCTCCATTTGGAGTGTTACCTCGAGCTTTGAAGTTTGTAATGATTCAAAAGCATCTAGAGCTGCTACAAATGTTAATAAAATTAAAGCCATCTGAAAGTGAGGCTTGCATGTGCCTTTGAAAGTAGGTCTGTGATCAGTTATTACCCTCAATTACCTTGTTGTCCACTCTTTTAGCTCGAGGTTAAACTCTTAACACTTTGCTTTGAAGTGGTTATCCTTTTATCTATGACCGGACTGAGGAATTTAAGGGCAATAATCAATGAGAGCTTCATAAGAATAAAGGGGAGACAAGGCAAGGAAAAGAGGTGTGAATGTGCCCTTAACGGCTGGCTGGGGGTTCGAGGGGCTGGGGGACACCGAGCTCTGAGAGGAGCCTTGGAACAAAAAGAGGAGGAAAAAAAGAAAATTTAAAAAAAGAAGGAAAAATGAGGAAGGGGGGGAAATCAAAGAAAGAAAAAGGAGCCCCGGCAATTTCCAAATCACTGCTAAGATTGAAGCAAAAGCACCAAGTCGGGGTGGGGCTGGGCGTGGGGAGCACGGCGAGGTGAATGAAGCCTCATCAAAGGCGCGGAGATACGATTAAAGAATTGGCTTAATCACGGCTTTGATGTCCGCCAGGGCACCTCACCCTGCCGGGCCCAGCAGGGACGGGATGTGGGGTGGGTGCCCCGCACCAGGGACCACCCCCCACCAAAGCAAGGGGTTGGCACCAGGAGATGCCCAGCAGGATACAGTGATTCCTCCCCGGGAAGGATCCCGTTCCGCCCAGGATCCCCCAGATGGAATCCTTCCTACCCCTCCCCGAGAGGAGCAGCATCTCTGCCCACCTGCAGCCCGCTGTGTCACCCAGAAGGTCCTCGGCCCCCCCTCCCAGCTGCCAACACCCACCACAAAGCCGCAGGGGGATGCAGGAGCCCCTTCCTGGAGGACGGCAGGCCCAGGGATGGGGGCTCAGAGGGCCCACCTGGCTGTGTCCTGCTGCCAGCGAGGATGCTGGTGACATCCCTGTCACACTCCACACAGACTCCAGGGTGTGACCCAACCCTCTCCCCGTGCAACCACAGCCAACCTCCCCTTCCACCGCCGGGGAAAGTCAGTGCAACCCTCCCAGCCAATTCTTATTTTTCTTTTCCCTTTTACTTTTTTTTTTTTTTTTTTTTTAATCCGAGGTGCCCAAAGGAAGGTGTTGAAACGCACGTTGTGAGCGCACAGAGCCTGGCAGGGGACCAAGTGCGCACGGCCCGGGTTTGTGGAGTCCTGAGCCACGACCTTCCCCCGCGTGTGCTCAGCATCTCCCGAAAACCGCGCCGCCGAGCTTTGATCCCGCGCCAGCGGCTGGAGCTGCGTGTCTAATTTAAGGTGCTTGGGTTGGAAAACGTTGACAATTATTGTTACTCTAAAATTAAATCAGTGCTTAATTATCAAAATTGATGGTAACTCGGAGTGGCGTTTTCAAAAGAGCCTCGGGGAGCCAGAAGGAGATTTTTCAAAGGCGGTTTAACGTCCCAGGGCCACGGCTCCCTCCTTGTACCTGCAGTTTCTTACTGTCTGCTCCGGCTTCAGCACCTTTTTAAGGCCACCAGAGTTGTGTTGAGGCCTCTACCCAGATGATACAAGGTGGACCCAAAACCACGAGCACAGACCAAAGTCTCCAGCCCTCCAAATGCACTTGTGGCTAATTCACAGTGAAAAATCAATTGGCTTTGGGTGCCTAATTCTCCTATAATCCTTTAGATAATCCCAGCTTTAGGCTTTCAGATACTGATAAAAAAACCAAACAAACCCCACAATACAAGAAATTCGTGCAAATAGAATAGAACACAAACATATATTTCACATAACTTTCAGATACTCTGAACTTAATACGAAGTAGGCTGAGGACAATAGCAATAAAATATTGCTCAAGAGAGAGTGAAGGCACTGAGACCATGAAGCCTGAGGCTGAGAACACTGTTTCGTAATTAAGGTAGCCTCTAGACAACGATTGTCATAGGCAGGCATTGCTCAAGGACCCAGCCATTATTGCTTTCATTATAATTTTTCAGGAGAGGATCTTTTTCTGGCTTGGCTCCACCTTCATTCAAAGCTCCCACTGGCCCCAGCCACTAACGAGAAAGCGCTGATTGAGAAACGCTAATGACAGGCTGCACGGGATGCTCGTGCTGCCACAGCCCAGGCTGGGGGGTTGTTTGCTGGTTCAGTGGGGTCCTGCTGGTTTTGTGCATCAAATCAGTTGAAAAAAGTACTGACAGGCAGGGTTTTCCAAAGAAAACTGAGCCGATTCAAAAAAACAAAACAAAAATCCTGATAAACCCTGCATTGCAAGTAAAAACCTTCTGTTTTTAAACACAATATGACACGGCAGGTGTAGTTTCTATGCTCTGTGCATTTCACAGACCCTGACAGCACCTCCCATGGAAGGCTGGCATTGTGCTGGCACAAGGAGAGTGTGGGGAGTGGAGGAGCACACGGTGGCTGGGCCGTGGCGGTGTCAGGCATCCCACACAACCACGTCCACTACAATCACTGCTGCACCACAGAGCTCACACGTTCTGGGTTTTGGCTGAAACCAGCCCTGGAGTTGCAGCTTTGCCACGGAAAGGGGTGGGGGGAGAGGTGGTGGAAAGCATTTTCTGTTTGCAGAAAATTTGATTTCCCATCAAAATCTAAATTAGACGAAAAAGTTTCAGTTGGTTGTAATTACACCAGCTGGTCCTGAGTGAATCTCCTTGGAACTGCAGGATTAACTCCCATCACCTGACATTGAGCATGACCGTGCCTGTCTGCACCTAACTGCTGACCTATCTTAAACATCCCACTAATTAATATGCTCAAGCAAAGTCGTGTTCCAACACGGTCTAATTTTCCAGTGAAGAGAAGAGCCAAGAAGGATTAGGAACAAATGGGAACAGCCCGAGATGGTTTCCTTGCAGCCCGAGCCACGGCGGGTCATCGCTTCTCCACCTCAGAGCCCTTCCTGCACGACCCCAGAGGACCAGGAGGGGCTCCTGTCCCAGCTAATTCCTGGCTAAACAGGAATCCTGAATTGTGGCAGCGAGGCCAGGGCTGAGCCCCTCGCTCCTGCTCCAGCTGCTCTGATCTTTGGCCGGTTATCAGCACCTGGATTCTCAGGCAAGAAGGAGGTAATGCAAGGAGGCAACAAAGGAATAAACTCTTCCCAGTTCTAACTGTTTCTGTAAAATGCTGCTGCTGGACAGCCCAGAGGAGGTCAGGGCACAGCTCCTGGGGAGCCTGCTTAGCTGCTGGAAACCCCAGCCATGGAGAACACGGGCTCATCCCACGGAGGGCCGAGCCCTATTCCACAGGAAGGGCTGGCTGCAGTGACATCCCCTCTTGCTCTATGATTATTACTTATTTTTTTTCCCAGTTTATTATATGGAGGAAAGGAGTCAAAAGATGTTAGAGGAGGTTGCTTGGCTCTAAAGTGCCCTGATCCCCCCTGGAAGCAGCAGGAATGGCGAAGCACACACTGCTGTGACATCTGCTCCCTGTGCCCGGCCCTCCACACACACACAGGGGGATTTTCTCCTCCCAGGGAGCAGGAGTGACCCAGCACAGGCTGCACATCACGGCCCCTGCAGCCCTGAGCGCTGCTGCTGTGCTTGCAGGTGGGCAAGCCCCACCTCAGATCCTCCCCCAGCCCCAGGCAAACCTTGCAGGGAGGGGACCTGCTTCCTTAACCCTTGAGAGAAGGAAAACACAGCACCACCCAAAGCCCAGAGGAGCAGTGCCTGGAGCCACAGGACCCCTCAGCACCCCAGAGCCCCATCACATCTCCACAGAGGGAGGTCAGTGCAGCAGCAGTTTCCCACGGCCAGACAGGAGTCACGGGCTAATGGAAGATGAATCAACTTCTTTTAAGGCTTTAATTAATTTTCCCCTCTGCCCAAGATAAAGGGGGCTTCTCTTGATGGTTTCCCCACCTACCTCTCCTCACCACCATCCTCTACACCAGATCTTCCCTTTTGCTGCCTCTGCCAGGTTTAGGAGAGCAGGTAGGTAACAAGACAACTCCCCTCCTCATATTTTACCCATTCCGCCAATGTATCGCCCCAAAAGCCCCCCAGGACGTTGTGCCACAGGCAAACTGGGGCAAACCAGTTCTATTGCAACTTCTCCTCACACCAAAACATGACCCAGCACCACCACTTAGACCGAATCTCCCATCTCAGGTGTCCCTGAGAAAGAGCAGGGGATGATCCCAGGCTCCTGCAATTCCTCCTCTCCCAGGGGGCAGCCAGGGCTGGGTGAAACTTCACTTGGGTCTCCTGCCAGCAATGGCAGAGGAGGAACAGAGGCACAGCCACCCTTCCCGAGGCTGTGGTGAGGTTTTGTGACTCTGAAGAGTTGGCAAATCCCCGGATAAAAGGGAAAATATGTTCATAATAAATAAGGCTGAAGTAACACGTTGCGAAATATTTACTCCCTCGGAAAGGCGGCTGTTTGCTTTCAGTGGAGCTGCTATCTGATCCTCTGCCAGGCGGCTGGAAAAGAGACTTTTCTGTGCCGGGAGACAGAAAACCAGGTGCCCAAAAAGTGCAGTGACTGTGTGTGCACTGGCACACGTGAGCAGGGGGAGACGTGCACGGCCTCGGGGGGGGTCCCCAGCTCCTGCGAGCCCCACTAACGCTCCTGCGGGCAGGGAAACTTTAATTTTCATACCACTACCCCTATGTCAGTGTAGAGACTGAGGGAAGGAGAATAGAGGGGAGAAAAAAGAAAGAGGTGTTGATAAAATACTTGTTAGAAAGAAAATTGGATTAGTGGTGCCATTCTGGCCATGAAGTTCTTTGAGCCAGAGAAAAGAAATAATAATCTTGTTCCTTCCCCCCCCCTCTCTGCAGCCCACAGAAGGCCTCACAGCCAAAACATCAGTCCTTCTAATCTTATTTTCTTTTTTCTAGCATGTATTTTATTAACCCCTTTTCTCATTTAGCTGCTATGAATAGCTCAGTGGGTAACATCCTTCTTAGAAAGTGAAAACCTCCTTGGAGATGCGGAGCAAGGAGAGAAATGCAGACAAACTTCCAGCTCCCGCACTCAGAAGAAAAGCCCCCTCTGTAATCCCGTCTGGTGAATCCCGACGTCGTATCCCGAGGTAGCCGCCAGCCCCAGGTCCCCTCTTTGGAGCAGGAACAATCAGGGAATTTATCCGGACACGCCAGGAGATTGCTGTGGCTCTATAAACTCCGTGGACGTGGTGCAGAGATTAGAGAATAAATAAACGCCATCGTTGCTTCTCGGGAAAGTGCCTATATGCGTGTACCCAGCACCCTAAAGTGGAGTCAGGCAGCTGAATTACCTTTTTACAGCTTCCCCCTCAATCACCTCTCCTTTACAGCTTCCCAAGCCATCAGTCACGTACAGTGAAATTCCCGGTATGGACCAGGATGCTCAGGGCACTGAGCCCAGCGCTCCTGTGCCCGGGCCGAGGGGTCTGGGCCAGGCACCGTCCTGCTGCTGGCACAGGGGCTCCAGTGGCTTTATCCCACCAGCACAAATGCAAGGCTGGATTTGTCCTCTTACACCCATGGCAGGATTTTGTTTCCACATAAGACACGGACAACTGGGGTCTCAGGAAGCTCAGGGGCCAGCCTTCCCTCCGTGCAACAGCAATATCAACGTGGCCGAAAGGGGGAAAAAAACCCCAATTAAAACATCAAATCCAAGGGAGACAGTCCTGCCCTGAGCTGCTGTAAGTGAGAACAGAGATTTGGCCTGGCCATAAAGAAAACACCAGCTCCAGCGAGCTTGGCTGCTGCCTCCTTCCCTGCGAGCAGCAAACCTTCCTGGGAGAGGAGCGGGATCCAGCCCCGCGCGATATTGGTGTGTTATTTTCCTTGACAGCTGTGGTGCATAGTGGTAAGTGCATGTTTAATTCATTCACAATTTATGGTGTAATGAGAACAATGAAAGTGTCTGAGGGAATAATTGCTTCACGGCGGGGATGCCGGAGAGTTCAAGTTGGTTGGCACCTGGACTTTGAATCGGGGCTGGCGGGGATTGGCTCCGCCGGCCCCACAATGGCCCCGATAACAAAGCTGCCGGGACGGGGAGGGGGTTCAAAGTCACCCCGCGCCGCCTGGCCGAGCTGCAGCAGCCTTTTGCTGGGATGGCAGTGGCTGGATCCCAGCCCCATCTGACCCAGCTACCGGGCACCCAGCGAGGGCTGCACACGTGGGAGCTGCTTTTCCAACCCGTGTTCACAAGGGAATTTCGCTGCGCTGCAAATCCGCGTCCCTGGAAAGCCTGAGCTTCCCCCTTGTCTCCCTCCAAGACCCCTTCGCTGCTCAGCCCTGGCTCTGTCTGCCAAACCCTCCTTTTGTTGGGGGTGTGGAGAGAGGGTTGACCCTTTCCAGTGTCCTCAGCAGCCACATGGAGTTTCGGAGGCCTCAGAGGTCAAGAGCATCCATATGGAGGGCCCAGGATCTCCGAGCGTCTCCCAGCTGTCCCCACGGCAGCTGTGCTTGCAGCCCCCGAACAAAGCTCATTAGGGGGCTCGTTAGGACACTTGGGGGTTGCTCTGAGCTGTCCTAGAAGAGCCCTGGAATCAAACCACCCCCAGAAGAAGGCATCACACTTGGCTCCCTGTACAAACGGGTCCCATCCATCAGGCTGTGAGCAGGGAGATCACGTTATCCATCACAGGCTCTCCCATACCACGGAGCAGGGCCAGACTTTCAACCAACAATAAAGTGATGCCAACAAAGCATCACCCAAGCCTTGGCCCATGCAGTGGTATCTGCAGCAGCCCCCTCCACGGCTGCTGACTCTTGGCACCCAGCAGAAACACCAATCTGATTTCTCAAACAGATGCATCAAAGCACAAGCAACAAATCTTCCATGGCACAAATCCACCCCAAGGAGATCATCCATCACGAGGACCCAGCATCAGGTCTGGGGGAAACAGGCCATGAAAAGCTGTGAGACTCAGATGCTGTTGTTAATTATTACCCCATTATATTGGGGAGCTGTGCTAGAGACCATCAGCACTCAAGCTTTTCCATACATGGACCGCTCAGGATGGAGATGGGTCCCTGTTCTCCTTCTCCATATGGGAACGCCACGTGCTGGAGATGGGCTTGCCTTGGACAGCTTTCAGAGATGCTGAGCTGAGAGCCCTGTTACACATTAACCCCCACACAGGGCTCTACAAGATGTTTTGAACACGTATGTAACACTTGGTAGTAAACCGAGCCTGTTTTTAGCTGGGGCGACATCTGGGTATGAGCAGATGTGAGCCAAGCTGGTGAACAAACCACTGCCAGGGCTTTCCTTCAGGGACTGCAGGCTTTTTACCAACGGGTTAAGTGGTTTAGATGCATAAATTCAAAGCTATCGCTTCACTTGGGAACCTAATTCAGATTAAAAGCACCAAGATTTTAGGCTCCTGCCTCCCCTTGAAAACACTCCACCTGTCCACGCGACGGGAACACCCACAGTTAGGAGAGGAAGACAGAGCCTAGGTGCAGACAGAAGCACGGATTTGTAGTCCTGACAGAGAACCTTGTTTTATCCCATCTACTCTGAGGTTAAACACAATGTTCTGTCAAGCCACATACGGAGGAAAACATGGTTTGGCAGCGTTGCCTGGCGTAACCGCGGTGGAACACGGCGCACCTCGCGGGCCGCTGTGATTTGCATCGCGTGGAGCGGCTGCCAGCTCCGCTTTCATCTGCTCTCAGCAGCACCGAGCAGGCAGCATCGCTGGAAATGCATCAGCCCTTCTGTCCTCCCCCCCACCATCCCCCGGAACGCTCTTGTTTTGTCACAGCTTTTTCTGGAGCTTCTCACTGTAAGCCCCGCCTGGGAGGAGAAGTAACAGCCCCGAGCGCTTAAGGAGGGGCCGACCAGGTCTTCACCTCTCCATGGGCAAGAAAAGGTTAAAACCAAAGGTGACTGGAGATGTAAAGTGTGAATTTGGCTGGGGGTTGCACCTTCTCCCCCTGCTCCATCCCCTCCTGAAGCTCAGCTGTGGGCTGAGCCCCCCTCAAAGTCCCATTCCCAGAGCAGGATCCAGACCCACCCCCCGAGCCCGATCTGCTCTCTCCTCTTCCAACACCATAAACGCAGCCCAGATGACAGGTCAGGATACAAATAAACCCACCCATAATTGCACATCGTTAATTACCGAGGGTGTTTGGGGTTCCTGGAGAACATTAGGTTGCGAAGAGCCTCAATCAAAGAGCCCTTGGGGCATTCAAATCAAGGCAAGCATCAAAACCCAGAGCTGTTTTGAAAACACAGCTTCAAATGCGCGATGGGGAGGGGGGGGAGGAAAGGCTTCCACCCGCCTGCCCAGTAAATAACACGCCCTGGAAGGCTCCCGGCCCCAAAGCTGGCGGCACGCAAGGGCAAAGGCTGTGACCTCGGGGTACAACATCTGCAGGAGCCTCCGGGGACTCCCAGGACTTCCAGGGTGATTCCAGCAAGGCTTTAACCACAGCCCTCACTGAAGCAGCCACCGAGCCCCAGGCAGCGAGGGAGGAGTGTGTAAAGTGTGCAAAGAGGGAGGGAAAGCAGCAAAAAGTAGAATTAAAACAAAAAAAATCACAAATTTAAAAGAGAGGGTAATTAATAGTGCCAAATTCAGGGCAGGAACTTCTGGATCTGATCACACAGTCAGTAAGAACGTAGAAGAAGATTTTGATAGTATTTAGGTAGTAGTTCTTTTTCTAATAGAGATGTTCTTTTTTAGCCAAACCCACTGGATTTGAAGCAGAAAATTAATTCAGGGAAGTTCTAGGAATGGTGTCCCTAGGCCATTCCCAAGCCCCTTTTGGTCCTTAGATCTCTAAATACAGGTTTCTAAGCATCCACACAGCTATTTCACAGCTTAGCACTCGTAGGGGTATGTGTACATTTACCTGGAAACGGCTGTTAGGTGAAAAAAAGAGAGAAATAAAGATCCAGAGAGATCTGCTCGAATCAATGAGAAGGCTTCTAGGAGCTGCATGAATTTAAAAACATTATTTCAGCTTAAGCTTGGCAGTCCTCACCCCCTTGCTCACGTACCTTACAACAACCACGTGGCCCAAACCCAGCACCTTCTGGCAGAACAACACTTGGAGGCGAAGGACCATCAGGTCCCTCCTCCACCAGGCCCTTCCCACCCCGTTCTCCTGCAGTTTTGCTACAGCAGCAGCCATCATTTCCCCCAAAACCCGTCCACACCGCAGAGGCTCAGCCCAAGCAAAGCCCTGCTCTTGCTCTGCAAAGATGAAAGCGCCACGACCCAGGGAGGGCCCTTCCCCGAGGGGCTCCCGGGGCGCTCCAGCCCCCGGCGCGGCTCCAGGTGCTGATGCCCATCTGTTGAGGTGGCACCACGCCAAGTCACCAGCGGGCTGGATCCTGCACCAGGCTCAGCATCACAGGCCAACCCAGTTGCAGCCTGTCACAGACGCCCCGGGCTCGCTCCCGAGAGCAAAGCTCTTGCATCGATCCTAAAACGCGGTTTGGCATCGCCTGGAGAGGAAGGATCGACCCCCGCTAGAAATACGTGACAGAAAATACTCCACAGCCCTTACCAGACCCAACAGAAAGGTTAAATAATTTGATCCTGCCAACACACCATGATATAACACCAAAACCCAAACCCACCCCACGCAGAAAGCTGATTGTACCCCAGTGACTTACCGTGGGGTGAGAGCTTGGGTCATCCTTTGCAGACAAGATGCTTGCACAGGCCTTTCTAAGCCCCCAACAGCAAAGCTGGAGCTGCTGACACTGAGGGCTGTACAGGCAGCTTGAGGCGTGCTGAAGGAGTTTTTGGGCAGGAAAGGTAGAGATACATTTGGAATCAATCTAAATGATTCCCTACGTGCAATACTGCTGTTCAGGGAAGAAGGAAGCTCTGAGGGAGACATTTGGGAGCACAAACCAGCACAGATAAGGTCTGCACTAAAGGCAGGAATCAACCATCCATCCTGGCTGCAGGGCTGAAGCCCCCAGAAGGTGCCTATTTATCAGCACACCTGAGGATGGGGACGGGCCTGGACTTAAGTGCAGGTTTAAGGTTAAGTGTTTGCACATGGGCTTTACTGAATTAGGGCTGAAGGTTCAGTGGGAATGGGCTGGTTTGTCCTGCAGCTTTTACTACATGACCTGGAAGCTCCCTGGCCCGCTGGTGCTGGGACAGGGTGTGGAATGGGAGCTGGACCCTGGTGCAGGTGCCTGGTTCCATTTTTACTGTGCCCAGTATTTATATTTCCAACTGCAGCAAAGCAGCCTGGTGGTTTATGACACCCCCAGAGCTCCAAGAAGAACCACATCAAAAGCTTGAACAAAGGCACTGAAGCACCACGGGGCCACCACCTGTGCTGGGAGCAAACCTCGGATTGTGGGGATGCTTCCAGGATCTCCTGAGTGGAGCAGCAGAGCCTTCATTCAGAGTTTTCATTATAGATCAAATCTATACTGGAATTAGTCAGCCAGTGACCTCATCCAACAAGGATGAGCAAACAAGAAGATGACAAGCAAGTGTCGATAAGTCTCAGAAGACGTAACTTCATTCCTGAGCACAATTAAACACAGCCGTGCAAACATCCAGGCTCTGGCTGTTCATGAAATCCACATGGAGCCATTAGCCTTCTTAGGGCTGTTTTTCCACCACCCTTAGATGCAGAATCAGAGTCTGACTGCATGAAAACTGACCGCATAAAATTCAGGTGAGAGATTTAGATGGGCTCTGACTTTAAAGAGGAAGTGTCAGTGCTGAGGAGTCCCTCTCTAAAAACACTTGCTCTGGGAGAAGAGTGTTCAGCTCTGGACCCAGGATTGACCCACCACATCTTAGTCTGGCTTGAGTAAGACAGTGGCAGAATTAGGCCCCACAACTTTCTTTTGAAATGATGGTCAACTCTGACTGGTATTGAACTTCAACATCAGGTTTCAGTGGGAGAAGAACAAGATTCCTAAAGTGTAAATCTGGTGAATAGATGTTATGAAGTTGGAAGTATTGTGTTATAACTTCATTGTCCAGCTGAGATACAGGTAATTCCTTTACTTTGCTCGTTCCACAAACACACATTTCCTTTTTTTCCAGTCCCAAGTACTAAGTCTGAAGCACGTGCTGACATATAGAAAGCACATCCCTGTGTCCACTAGTCTATAAATTTACGGAGCATTTAAAACAAACAGGCTGTTGGGACCTGGGTCTGCAGGTAAAATTGTTTCAGAGAGATGCTCAAAGGAGACCACAGCTCTAAATCCTCCTCATGTGAAGCTCCGTGTCCATCTTCCCAAGGCTGAAAATATTACCCTGAATATTGGACATGTCTGGGTTGAAAGGAAAATTAAAGTTCCCTGTTACTAGCAACAGCATTAGAAGAACCATCAGGAAAGAAAACCTCTCTTCTCCCAAAGATGCCTGGAAGGAAGCAGAGCCCTTAAGGCCTGTAGCCAAAGGTCAGGTCCATGGGATAAAGGGATGAGCAGAGATCGGGATGAGGGACAGCAGAGCAAGGGCACGACACAAGGTCTTCACCCTTTGCTGTTCCCTGCTCCTCTGTCAGTGATGTAGAGAACAACTTGTGGCAGCAAATGGTAAATAAATGGTATTTTATCCAGGGGTTTGCCTTATTTGCATTATGACAAATGCCAGATAACATAACAGAGCTGCACAATCGCTGTGTGAAAGTGCTACAAACTGCTCCCAAACCCAGCACACTCCCTTTTCCTCTCACACAAGACTTTTGTGGGATCAGATCCTCATTCAGTTCTTTCAATGCTTTTTTTACAATTTTTTTTTTCTAATTTAGGGAGGAAAAGTTTTATTTAATTATCATCTTTTTTTTTTTTCTTTACTTTGAATTGACCAACTGCATATCTCCCCCTGGCTTTATCAAAGAAGCCACCAGTACCAGAGCACATCTAATTTTAAGAGGGCTTTAGCAGGCAGCCTTAAAATCATGCATTTTAGTTTCAGTAACTTGCAATTTCTGCACACTTTGATAGTGCACTTTAAAGCACAAGTCTTCTTTAATGACAAAGGCTTAAAAGAAATGACCTTTCTGAACAAAATATCAAAGCTTGGAAAAGATAGTTCCTTGGGAAAAAAAAAAAAAAAAGCCTGAATGAAAATGACCTTGTGTTCTGAAACTTTTTCATACAATATCTGACATCTTGCTTTTCCTTTGTACCCTCCGAACGGGACCAAGAATAATTCAGTTGTGTGGTGCCTCCAGTCCATTTTGTGATTTGGGGAGGACTTGCAGTGCATTAAGATAATTACAAAAGAAATCAGATCCCATACACGCTCTCTCTCAAGACCACTCGGCATCGGAATCAAAGCTGCGCGTGTTTGTCAGAAGACGCAATAAAACGCTGGAATATATTCTAGCGATCCCAAATATTTCTTTCTAGTCACAACAAAACTGTTTTCTGTCCAGCAAAATCATTTCTGAGTCCGAAACCACCCCGGTCAGGGGAGATTTGGGCAAGTACCAGGAGTATCTGCTGTCCCCAGCACAATTAAAGCTCTGTTGTAGCTGCAAGCAGAGGGCTGGGAGCAGGAGGGAGTTGTATCCCTTTCCTTCCAGCTGTACCAAAAAGGAGCATTTTTGTTACGTGTAACACAAGAACTGCGAGCAGCACCGAAATAAAGTGTCACCTTGATAAGGGTCACCCCCCTTGGTACTGGTGGAAAACGTTATGATGCCTTTTCCTTTACAGAGAACGAAACGATCTTCTCTCACAGGGCAAAACGGGTGAAATAAATAAATAAAAAGTACAAAAGAAGCTGCAACCACACTCAAGCTGGTTTTGCCAGACTGTGTTTTAGGGACAATGAAGGCAACTCCTGGCAGCTGGCAATTCCTTACTGAGTGGGGGAAAAAGAGATGCAGAGAGCAAGGAACAGGTATAGAAACCTTTCTAATCTTTCAGTTTGGCCTTTAACTCCTCTTACCAAAATGATCAGAGCAACATTAACAACAATTACAAGAGAACTCCAGCCAACCTTATAATGAAGTTCTTACAAGGTTTATAAGCACCTTCAGAGTGGTCCTCAAGCTGTATTTGATGTTGGACAGACTTTCTCAGAGTTTTAAAACTCCCTGATTGACCAACATCTACTTTCCCCAAACTGCTTTTTTTTTCACCAATGACATCAGCAACACAATTCCATCAAAGAGAAGGAAATCCAGGCCTGAATTCAACCAGCTAGAAGAGGGTCCACGTGTTTCTTTATGGATGTAAACTCCCCACCGCCTTAGAAAGCTCTGCAACCACCACAACATCATGGAAAAACACAATCAGAGAAGCAGAATCAAAGATGCCTTGTTTTCCTCACCCATGAGAGGAGCTGTCACTGTCCCCAGTGGGTACATCCCAGTGCCTTCAACCTGCTGCCCCAGGAGTTCTTGGTGCTCCTCCTGCAGACCCCAGTAACCACTGCCCTGCACCTTTTGGGGTAAAAACCTTTTGCTGCCCACAATTAACTAAACACATCCCAACAAATTCCGCCTCCTAGATCTCCCCATTTCCCCAGGCAAGGATTTGTGGCACCTGCCACAGCACCTCCTCCCTTATCAGAGGAGCCCTGACAACCCCTTATCTGTAATTAGAAGAATCACTTGTTGATTCAAGGAAGCTGGAAGACCTGCCCAGGCCCGGGCGGGGCTGACAACCAGCAAAGCACCCAGAAGTCGGTGCCAGGGTTTGGCACGGAGCGCCCTGGCGCTGCCAGGAGGTGGGGTGGATGGAGCCAGCCTGCCAAAGCCTGTCCGCATTGATCTCAGGGCCAGGAGGAGATAAGAGCCCAGCTGGTGAGCTGGGCTTTGGCAGGACAGCCACCTCCAGGCTGGGGAACTCCAGGGAGCAGGACCCTCCAAATCCTGCCTGGACCACGGACTGGGAGCACTGGTGACACCGGGACGAGGGAGGAGACAGAGGGTCTCACCACTGCTGCCAGAGACAGGAATTTCTGGCCCCACCTCAAGCACTCAGGCCAACGCTGCGCCTTGATCCAAATGCTGGCGGCAGGATGGTGCCCAGGAAATAAAAACCTCTCTTTGTGTTGGGCATATCTGAATTTACACATTCCACAGGGACTAATGTACACTCTGGCTCAGGGATGGCCAGGAGATAAGGATGCTGTTCCACGGCTGGGAGGCACAGCCAGCTCTGAGGACTTCAGCTTTCCATATCTCGTCGAACCTCACCCCAGCAAACTCTCTGGAATCTACTCAGATTTCCCAGGATCATCCTGGAGAGCTGGCACGTGCCCACACACAGTCAAGGCCAACTCTTTTCCAACAGTGCCCATGTTATCACTGGGCTTTCCTGTGCCCAGTGCACACAACCCCAACAACAGACAGAACTGGCAGCAGGGCCTGCCTTGTCATCATGGGGTTTTCCTCCTTTGTGCCAAGATTATCCCTTGAAACACAGCATATATTCCCAGTTAACAAAGCCATACAAAACTCCCGTGCCTACTGAGGTGAGTGAGTGAGATGCCCGAACAGGACAATAATGTCAAAACAAAATATAACAAAATAAGAATATTTTAATCTTATGCAAACACATGGACACGGAACAATGTCAAAATATGTTAAAATATCTTGGACAGTAATAATAGAAAATGGGATTTTCCTTCATGTTTAGGAGTGAAAAGAATGGTATTGGGAAGTAATAACAAAAATATTAGTAGAGCAAAGTCTACTTGCTCAGTAAGTGAGCTCAGCATGGAGTCAAACCATATCAAAAGCATAAGTCTGTAATAAAATAATGATAAAAAAATAATGGAAGGAAGATACAACAAAAACCACGCTGGCACAAGCAATGAGTATGTTTTCATGAACTTCATGAAAATTTCTGCGCTAACAAAAGAGCCAGTAATCTTTGCATTTTAATTTACAAGAGCCAAATCTTCAAACCTATTCAAAGCAGTCCATTTGGCAATCAAAGAGATTCCACCGTTTCAGCAGACACCTGAAAAGGAAGAGATTCCTGTTAGTTATACCTTATTATTTTTACTTTAAAAACACAACAGGCTGAAAGCAGGGTTGGGTCCAGTGGGCAGCAGGCCTGGAGCTTTATATTTCTCTAACAAAGTTACCTATAATGAGCTTACTATCAAGAATCTATGACATTTTCAGTTTCCAACTAGCTTTAGCTAACTCCTGATAACAAATAGTTTAGGAATAATGTTTTCAGACGACTTTCACACTTCTAACATTTTCACAGTTGTTTAAAGAGCTTACAAATGTTCGCAGTATTTTTACAAGAAAACCCTCGCGTGAGATATGAAATATCATCAAAGCCTACAAATACAATAAAGATGGAGTGGCTTTCCTAGGAATTTTCCTTGTACTCACCTCTCCACGTGAATCACTCACTCTAAAGGCACAGCAAGGCTTATTATGGCTGCAGCACTTGCCATAATTTATATTGGAGGGTGTGAATGTCTGGAGTAAAAAAAAAAAAAAAGCTCGGGCCCGTGGAGATCCGGCACTTTGAAGATGCGATCTGTGATATCATGCATTGCATCATTGTTTTCTCTCTTGAAAGGAGGCGGCATCACCGCAGAGCTGCAGCTGCGCTCCGAGCCACTGCCTCATCCTCAGCGTGGAGGCAAAGCCCAGACTTGCAATGCACCTGCAAGTTCTCTAATCTTGCTCTAATAATCCTGACTAAGCACTGAGGGGGGGGGGGGGAAAACGCTCAGATGCTTGTTTACTGAAAAATAAGGATCTCTTCAAACTGCAGCCACGCTGGGGTGTTTTAATTAGGCCGTAAAACTTCAAGAAGTGGGATCCACAGGTGTGAAATGGTACAAAACGGATCAAAGATAATCCCGTACTTTTTGGCGCGTCAGGCGTTCGGGTCTTCCCGGAGGATTCTTTTCTGCAGAAAACTTACCTGTAAAATACATCCCACATGAAAATATGACACAAAGCTCCAGATAATATATTTGCTCTCCTTTCATAAAATGTGGGGGTTTTTTTCTGGTCTCTCCTGCCTAAATGAAATGCGGTAGCTGCATAGGAGAACTAATACTTGATAGAAGACTGTTCTCAGGGCTTCCCTGGTGCTGCTCCAGCTGCCCACTCTCTACTCCCTTAGGACCAGAGTCAAACCAGTTGTTAAACCCAGCTGGTGGTACCATACGGGTTATGCAAGGGCCTGGGAGCTCCAGTTCTCCTCTCAGCTCCCACGTGATTCCTGTTCTCTGATCCCTGCCCTTCCGCTCTTGGGATGAAGGTACTCACCTGCTCTCCTAGTGTGGGGAAAATGGACGTTGATTAATGCACTGCATCCACTGCTGGACATCTCCCCAGGAGCAGACAATCAGGCAGCCTCCTTTATATTTAGCAACATTTGCAGAAAACTTCACCCAAGCCTCGACTATTTTCTTTTTTTCCCCCCCTCCCTGTTTATTTTTATCCCTTGCTCGGTGCTCTTTACCCAGCCTATCCTCTTCATCCTCCTCCAACAATAAATAATCCTGACAGGTGCAGAGATTCCACTGCCCTTCTCGTCTGATGTTTTCAAAGAGGAATTTCAGCGATTTTCAAAGAGCAGGACACCTGTGCTTCAGAGAGGGCCCAGCTCCCCGAGTGGTCTGCGACGACAGCGTGCCGCTGGAAACACAGCCAGCAGCCAGGAATTTCTGGGAGAGCACCCAGCTTTTAATGTGTGGAGTTGCTTCCACCTCCTTTGAAATGCTGTTGCTGCTCTTACAGGAGCCCTGCAGGTGGATATCGAATTCTACCTCTTTTTTTTTCTTTTTTTTTTAACTCATTAAAAGGTGTGGTGTTCTTGTATTAGCTCCGAGTAATGCTTCCTACCAGGCAGTGCTAACAGTCTTTCTTTAAGAGTCTTTAAAAATAGCTTTTTACTATCAACTGGAAATAGATTTGGCCCACTCGACCCTTAACTCTTTATTTCCCACAACTTATTCAAATAAGAAGGAGCACCACTTCCAGCAGGGATCCCTTGAGGTGGAAGCAGAGTGTTTACAACCGAAGTGTTGAAGTTGTGTCACCACTCGCACAGGGAAATGTGAGTTTCCACTATGAAAATGTCCTACTTCCATTGCAGGTGGCCTTTGCCAGGGCAAACGTCTCATGCAGAGCAAGAGATGCTACAGAATAACCCTTATGCATTGCAAAGAGAAAAAATAAAAGTGTGTATGGGAAACTCCCAAATACATTAAATTACCAAAAATCTCCACAGGGAAAGATTGCATAGAAAGAGAAATGGAGAGTTTATAGATCAACGATTTCTTGAATGGTCCTGAAAATCAGTATAAGGCGTGTGCTGCTGTCGAGCCCAAACTCGTGCAGTGTGTCCTCAGGCTCTTCCCAGAGCTCCTGAATCACCAGCTCCGCTCTGCCCTTCTCCCAGTTCTTCCCTTCAGCCAGGACAGATCCCAGCTCCTGGCCCTTCCCAGCACACTGAAATGCACAGTCCTGCACCGGCCACATGTGACTGTTTTCCTTGGATTCCCATTATCCCCCAGCTATGACCACCCTTCCTTATAGCTATTTATCCTTCCCCGTGTGAGCTCAGGCAATGATGACATTTTGTTTTCTTCCAGCTCCCAGTACACTGAGTAGAAAAGCACCAAATAACTTCTGTGGGAACCATGTGCAAGAAACACACCCAATTAATCAGCTGTTCCCTATTTCCAGTGACATTTGGATACTCCTATTAGCCAATTTAATGGTCGATTGCATATAAATCACATTGATTCTGCATTACTCTAGCAGAGCTTGTGGTTTGCAATATTAAAGACAAAGCATTACAGATGTCTTTTAGAGCCTCTTTAGAGAGGAAAATGCAGAAATACCACAACGAACATTTGGACTAATATCTCATAAGAAATATAATTTTCTTTATTATATAGGCTGCAAAGAAAATAAAATTATTTCTAATCCTCTTCCGCACCCTTTACAGGCACCAGTTAAGTGATTCCTGCAGGAGAAACAGGGTAAGGAGGATGAAAGTTAACTGTGTGCTGTATTTGAAAGGTTGAGATATAAATCCATAATACTCAACATCACACAATTTTTCCTGGAAAAAATCTGGGATAAGATATAATATGGTAGCCCTCAAGGTGAGGAAACTGGAGGAGAAAAGCCTTTTTAAAAATGACCGAGAACCACGTGAGTGCTGCCATTTTTTCGGTTTTGAGGCTCATTCAGTATTTTTGGCCAAATTTTAGATGGTCATAATTTCCTGTCTCGAACAGATGGCTTTTATCCAGTCCAAAAAGTTGAAGGACAATAATAAGAATTTACCTGAGATTTTAAAGATAAAATGGTGTCTTCAAGTTCCTTTTTTGAGGCTGCTGGCATCAGCCCTTTAAGGATTTTTTCATATTCTTCTCGCACATTAATCAACTGCAAGAGAACAAAAATAAAATTATATATAAATGGCTGCTCTTAGATGCTGGAAGGTAACTTTTTTTTGTCTTCTTTTGCCCAAACTGGAGTCCAAGTAAACGCAGAATTGTGCTATCAAGGGAAAGGAAGGAGAGAGAAGAAAGAACAGCCAAGACCCCTAAGGAGCAAAAAGGTAAAATAGACAAAGAAAAGAAAAAGAAAACGTAAGAATAAAAATATAGATAGAGGAAAAAAATGATGAAGAAGAAACAGAAAGGCATTACTTTGGGACATGGCCTGAAGAAGAAATAATCATTTTAAAATCTGTTTTAATGAAGCATTTATAGAGACATACACTTTGCAAATTGATAGAAGTTTTCTTTTTGTCTTTGGTATCTGAACCAGGTCACTGGAGAGACGTTTGTCCCTTGCTCCCTTAGACAAGGTGAATTCCTGTTTCCTAGGAATATTCTACAAAATTTCTCAACTTCCAGGGGCCTTTAAGGATTTTTCTTTTTTTTTTTTTTTTAATTCATCACACAACTATTTTTCACTGCACTTCATGGAGGCTCTGGGACTTTCAGCAAAGAGGTTTGAGCATCTTAGACCTGTTACATGGCCAGATGTTCACCCCAAAACGAGGAGGTGTGAACAGCAGGACATTCTAGTTCGTGATCTTATCCAGGAGATGCTGAGTAAACAGTGCCACACGAAGAGAGATCAGCTGGAAGGGTCGTGCTTTGTGTCCAGGGAGGCTGGATTTTGCTGAGTCTTGACCCAGGATGAGTCCAGAGAGCCTGGCTCAGGTCAGTCAGGACATGCTCACACCCCCTGTTAGTCCTGCGCTGGATCAGGGCCTCATGTCTGCACTTAACTTCCAATAGGATTAACCGCTTAATTCAAATTAAGCAAGGACTTAGGTGTTTTTCTGGATTAGCAGCTGAATATGTAAATAAAGGATCAAAGGGACTCAATATCAGATTAACTCATAAAATACCTTTAAACTTTCGAATTGAATTTTTTTTTTTTTTTAATTTCCCCAATAGTTTACACACCAGCGCCACTTGGGGCTAACTTTTAGCTCCCAAATCGCCGAAATCTACCCCTGCAACCACAACCCAAAAACCTCAGCCAGCCTTAAACCTGGAGAAGGCAGGAATTCCAAGGCCCAGCTCCAGCCTGGAAGGAGCAGCTCACGCTCCCACACGTGAGAACCCGGCTCAGAGTTCACTCTCTCACAGGCAGGGCGGGGGAGAGGGCGTGAAAAAGCAGCTCATGCCAAAATCTCCGTTATGCATCGTGCAATTATCAATACAAAAGGGATAAAACAATCCTGATGAAACGTTAGGAAAAAATTCTCCCCCTGAGTCATCCCCGCCACGCAGAGAAATCGCCAGATCTTTATGCAAATGGGCAATTAGAGGCTTTCCTTGGGAACTGCGAGGAAGTGATGCCACTATGCAAATCCAAAGGAAGGGGGGGGGGGGAAATAAAAGAGGTGAGACAGGGAACCTTGTTTGAACTCTGCTCGTCTATAAGCCAGCCATCAAAATTTATGTTTTCGAAAGCTACACCAATAAATTTATGCTACTATTTCTATCAAGGCTTCCAAAGTAATGCCTCGGTGCTTTGCCAGGATAAATATTTTCTGAGCCAACAGCTCGTTTGGGTGGGGACCTTGATAGAGCAGAAACATATATTTCAGTTGATTCAACATGTTCCATTTATTCTTGGTGAGACGAGACCAGAAACAGGCAGCCTGAGCAGCAAAACGCTTTTATTTCCTAAATTTGGAACAATAAAGATCTATTTCATGGGCAAGAGGACCTACATGGTCACCTGGCCAATATGTAGGTGCAACAAAATTTTTAATCCGGCTATGTGAGGGAAATAAGAATGTTCTAATTGTGCAGCAGTTTCCTTGGAACCAGGTCACTGCTTTTAATGAGTTTAATCTGTAACTGTCCTTTTAATATGTGCTTTCACAATGCTGGTAAGGTTTGCTATCAAACTCTGCAAAGCAGAAAGGGATCATTCCCTTTTGACAAAGGTGTTTCTTGGAAAGCCAGGAGGAAAATACAGAGATATATTATGGGGTCAGCTGAAAGTGGAGAAAGAAAATGAGAAGCAAGCCCTGGTAGGTGCAGCACAGCTCGGGCTCATTCCTTACTCTGGGTCAGAGAGAAGACACCTTTTTTTTTTTAAAGTGAAACCCGTCCTTTTGGATACAACCTCAGTTTGTTTGAGAAGACAAAAAATGGCACTTTCAGCTGTGCTCACTGGTAATTGCATCACAGTAAGATGAAAATAAGTTCCCAGCTCTTTCCTGCCATGTTATGGTGAACAACCTGCTGGCATTTTTGGCTGAAGTTGCAATCAAGGTTTATTGACCCACGAGATTAAAACAGTGCATGGCAAAGGTCTAAATCACTTCTTATAACTTCAAGTGGGCTGATGGATTCTCATCCTAATGGTGGAAGGTTTTTATTTTTCAGCACTTATTTTTGACCAATGAAAGCTATGTCTGCAGGGATTTTTAAATTTATTTTTTTTTTGTGCCTTAAAGGCTTTTTTTGTTCTTCTATAGCCTCAAGCTGCCTCCCTAGGATCCACAAATGCTCTGTCTACTCTTGCACTCTTGAGGGATGTTTAAAATTGCAATTCTTCAGCCCTCAGGAGGGCTTTAGTCTGCTGGATGAGGATGGCTCTATTTCATTTACTGTTGGGCTCGTTTTTCGTCAGTCCTCAGAAACCTTTTTTTTTTTTTTTTTTTTTTTTTAAATTAATTTTGGTGAGGTGATTTAATCCATGAACCCCCAGGAAGGTTTTATAGCTTTTAATATTAAGCTGCCACACTGGCCTTTGTTTATTCAGGCTAGTGGCTAACATATGAGGTTTAGAGTTCTGCCATCAATCATCTTTGGTGTCAGAAGGAACCAGGGAAAGCTGAAGCTGCCACACGTAGCTCATGTGTGCTCAGTCACAGGATAAATTAGGAAAAAAAGAAGAGACAAATATTCACGCAATTATACAAAGTGATGCCAAAAGCAGGGGAGTTGACATTTCATGGACTACCAGCTCAGGTAGTTGGGCACTGACCATTCTCAAACACACAAAAGTTGGGTTTGACACCCAGAAGAGAAATATCCAAAGCTGAGCTTTCCAAACCAAACAGCCAGGCCTGGCCCAACGCTTATCAACAGAATCATTGAGTTGTTTAGCCTTTAGTTCAACAATTAACCCAACACTGCCAAGGCCACCACTAAACCACGTCCCTCAGCACCACATCCACACACATCTTAAATCCCTGCAGGGATGGTGGCAGGGACTTCCTTAGGCACTGGTGCAAGATGGGTTTCAATTTTACTACTTCAGGAACTCTTCAGGTGGCACAGTTCAGTTTTGCAGCCACTCATCATCTCTGAGAGCCTCAGAGGGATGTTTGTGGGGCTGGGTTAGAAGCTGGTGGGAGCACCCAGGAGGAACAAGCCCCACTGACCCCTGGCTGTGTTCTAGTCACTCTCCTTCCTTTTTGAAAGAAACTACTTAACCACCACCAGGAGAAATGCAGCATCTTCAAGATGACCAGATGCATTTCAGCCCACGTGCCGAAAACAGCCTGCAAGGCAGAGGATAGTCTGGGTCCCTTCCACGCTCTGCACCAGATCCTACTGAGGTTCCCGACAGCCAGATCTTCCCTCCTTACATCCAAGAGGTCTGTGATGCTGAGTTCATCACCCAGAACACACTGGCCCTGCTGCAAAATATCTGTCTCATTAAAAATAAAAATGCAAATAAATTTAAAAATTCAAAAGCCCCAAACAAATGGAATCTTCTCCAGATTTCCCAACTGTAAATGACTTTATCTGAACCAGAGGAGCATCAGGAAACTGCAAAAGAAACTCTGAAGAAAACACTGCCAAAGCAAATGAAGGGAACACAGAAGAGTTGTTCAAGTTCCTTTAAAAAAAAAAAAATCTTGTCTTGAAGGGCATGAACACATTGTGTTTATATCAGATAAGAATCAAAAGACAGTTCACTTAACTAGGGTGTTGTGGGTTTTTTAGTTATCTTGATTTCTGCCTGTTTGTAATATTTATGAAGGGTAATAATTCCACATGTGCCAGGAAATACTAGGACAGTGACCAAAAGGTATAATTAGGATCATTTAATTGTTATCAAATTTTCTCCACGTTTCAGGGTGAGTAAGATGAGAAAAGTAATTTCCTGTCTCGCTCAAGTCCCTTCCTGCATCACTTAAACAATTGCATGTTATAATGCTGTTTAAAAGAGAAAACTCCTTAAAAAGGTTATGCATCTGTTCTGCAACACACATGAATGAAGGCATGAAAGATCTGCTGTAATAAATCTGAAAACAGGTTAGGGTACCAAAAAGGTAAAAATAACTCTTTCAGCCTTAGGCAAATCATTTAATCTCAGAATAAAGTCTCCTCCTCCTAAATGAGGGTAATGATGATAATAATAATATTGCATAGATCAGCTTCATTCAGGTGCTGTGAACACTGCTGAAGGAATCTTCTGAAAGCACGTTGAAAAGGGCAAGTGAAGGACAAATCACTACAATGCCATCCTAATTAAAAAAAACCCACAACAACCCTAATCAACAACAGCACCAAAAAACAAACAAACAAAAAAACCCAAACAAAAATGCAAAGAACAATTAATCACTGCTCGTTTGTATCGTCCCTAATTGCAAGGACTCCTCCTTTGCTTCTCAGCACTCCTGAAGTCTAAGTGAGCACAGCCCCACTCCCACAAAACTTCTGTGGGTCCAGATGTGCCCCTTCCTCCCTCAGCCGGCCTGGGACACTCTGGGCAATGTCTATAACCCAGGAACCAAACCGGCCAAAATGGGCAATTCCCTTAAATTTCAGATCTCTCCTGTTTCTGCTGTAAGAGAAAATTTAACTGGAGCTTGAAATCTTCTGAAAACAATTCTTCCTAATGAGGAATCCAACGATGTATCAGTTGGTTCAGCGAAGATCAAGGTCTGAACACTTGTCTTTTCAGCAAATAATCCGACATGAATATCTGCTGCTCCTCAGGCCACATCCTCTCTCCTTTCAGGCAGTGGGAACTTGGGCTCTCGCTGTGCAAGGGACGCTGAAATATGGTTCCTCCAGATTTAGAGAAATGGAATGCAATTCGATACAAATGTTCTCAAGTTCTTAAGCAAAGTAATGAACGCCATAAATCCCACGGATTTGGCTCAGCTGAAAACAGTAACCGAGCAAGATCAGCTGAGCAAAGTCATTTTGTCAAGTGAACACCATGTTGCTCTCCGCTGAGGAAATACTGCTGGAGCACCTCCCCTGTCCTGACAGTTTCAATAAAACATAAATTGGTGGCATAGACATCCTCTTTGTTTGTCTGTCTTGAGCTAGTAAAGCATCTGAGCCTCCAAAACATTTTTGCCTTGTTGTTTTACTAACCCAGGGGACCTCCAGCCCTGCCAAGCTCCGAGTCCTTTTTTTTTCTTTTCCCCCCAAACCTGCATCCAAGTGGCCTCATTACTTCTGTGGCTTGTATTTCGATATCTTTCTTTTCTTAACCAAGATCTCCCACCTGGAAAGTCCTCTGTTTGTAGTTAAGCAATCCGAGTCCGTATAATTCATAGCTGCAAAGGAAGGGAAGGCAGGCAAAGCTTTTGGAAAAAAAAAGCCAACCCCACTAGTGGGCTGCATATGGCAAGAACAGGATTCTTGGGATTAGGCGAGTTGGAGAGGAATAAAAGCTTTCACTGTCAACACCATGGAACAACCAGGAATGTTGTGGCTAGAAAATTCACGCTGTTCTCTCAACCTCCCCCTCTCCAGGGCTCTGCTATTGTTCCAGCTGCGATTTGGAGGATCCCGGACTTATTTTCTTCTCCTTCCAGATGACTCATTGCCGATGCCATCTTTGTTCCCTGAGCATTATTTCCCCCAGCTCTTGTCAGTGCTGCTCATTTATAGGCCCAAGAGGTTGGTGTTGCAGCAGGAGGGTTGTTCCCTCCACAGGGTGATGGTGACGGGGGGGACGCGCCACTGAACGCCCCCTGACTGGCAGTAACCAAACCCAAAGCAGCCCAGCTGCTCCCCAGTGCTGCTGGGCCAAAGCTGAAAACACAGAATCACAGAATATTCCGAGCTGGAAGGGACCCACAGGGATCATCCAGTCCAACACATGGGGTTAATTTCTGGCTCAGTCGATTCCTAACGTGCTATCAGGATAATTAAGTCTGAAATAAAGCAACTCTGACACCACCTCTGGAACACATTTATGCATTTCAGTTTTACATTCCAGCACGTGTTACCTTCCAGAGAATCCCTCCCATCCCGGGTGGGAAGGTTCCAGTGTCTGGTACAGGAGGTGCTGAGTGCTCACCAACGCCAGCGAGGGCTCCCAAAGCTCGGCAGCGGCGGGATCAGGCTCGAGATTTTCACACTGACTGTGTGAACGAGCAAATCCTTGCAGATAATCACCAGAAGCTCCTTTCACGATCACCATTTCCAAGAACAAAAATCCAATCGGCGTCTCAACTGGAGGAGCAGCTGCCAGGTTTGCAAAGGGCCGGGAAGAGCCTGCCCAGCTTTGGGCAGGGCAGGAGACGCCACGGCAGGATTTCTGATGGATGGCACTTGGGGCTGATCAAACTGACAACAAAATAATACTTCAGAATTTAAATGAAGGTAAAGATCAGCATAAAGTTGGTCTTTTCCCATCTTCTTCTGCTCCATCCACGCCCCTCATCTCTCACAAAAAGAGAGTGGGACAGTTCACTGATGGAACAGGCACCGCTGGGAGCTTGCTCTGGAGATGAGGTGTCTCTGCTCTGCTCTTCTGTTGGCTCCTCATCTCCTCATCTGCTGGCTCCTCCACCCATTCCCATTTCTCCTTTTTTGTTTTTTGGATTCCCTGCTTTAAGTAGCAGCCTCTCTGTCCCCTGTAGTCCTACTTTAACCTCTTCTGAATGAACAACATTCCCTTAACGGATAATATGCAAGCAAACCACAGACACTCCAAAATGAGGTGCTGCTCTCCTAAAAGAAAGATCTTTTTCTCATTCACTATTATTTAAGACGAAGAGCAAGAAAACTGACATTTTAAAATGCTCTCTAATTCCTGCACACTGGCATATGTTTCTATTCTCTTTTGGTAACAATCCTCTTTTTCCTTTTAACTCGTTGCTCTGTACTTTCTGTTTGCTGTCTTTCTCCAGCTGGCCAACCTCATTCCAATAATTCATTCTCTTCTATAAAGTAGGTGTATATTTGTGTATTTTCCAGTTGTGTCTGATTACCAAAGCTAACATTTGATCACTGACTTCCACACGTACATCACCGTCATCCACTCTTTTCCCTTTGACAGTTGCACAGTTGGTGAGAGCCTTCTCTCCCGCAGTTCCTGCCATATGGAGCTCCTGGGAACTTTCAACTCCATTGATTTCCAGCTCCTTTCAAATCCCACCTGCAAAGCTGGTTTTCTGTGCTTGAATCTCAGCTTCTATCTCCTTCTGCTAATCTCAAACTTCTTGTTAAACAGAAACATATATTCATTTTAATTCTCTTTCCTTTTGTAGGCAGCCATTAAAGAAAATGCTAGACAAAATATAAAATGTGTCAAGTGCAAAATTATGATTTATTCTAACAACCCTAGTCTTAATTAAAAATTGGGGGCCACTTATGAATCAAAGTGATTAATGAATATATCAGTGGGATTGTGTATTTGGTGGACACCAACCAATGTAAAAGGTAGTAGAATTGGGCTCCAAATAATGTCTGTGGTCATTTTACTGTACCTAAACCCATAATGTCCTATCCCTGGAAGTGCTTAGGGCCAAGTAGGAAGGCCTCTATTGGGAAGGCTGAACAGAGACTAAGAACACCCTCAGAACTGGATGTTGTGGTCTGTGTGCACCAAACAGCCTGAGCAATGAGCTCACAGTCACATCACCTTTTTCACTGTTCCTCTGTGGCTCTCCAATGTCTTCTTTTCAATGGAAATATTTTAAGTTGGAAATTTAGCCACCATAAGGAGTTAGAAAAGACACTGGAACCACCCAATTTTCAGGTGCCAGCCTGTGGGGAGCCACATCCCCCTCTGCCTGTTGGCTCCTCCATTTTTCACAAGATACGAAATGTTTTACGGGAGGAAAGCAGCTGAAACACACAGGTCCCTCCTGACCAGCAGAATTTCCTCCCCACCTCCAGCCCACGACTTCTTGGCTCTCAGTTTCCAAAGTGCTCTCTCGGCTCGGTGAAACAAAGGCTGCCTCCGTCCTCCTCACCTGCAGCTGGACACAAAGCCAACCTGGACTTTTAAACACATAACCTGGAGCTTATTTGCTTGATTTTGGGTGATTGTAACACACCCTGAGAAAGACAACACTTCGAGAATGTCCAGGAATTCCAGGCAGGGGCCCCAGATTGTCATCCGATGGCATTTAAAATATTTTGATACCTTTAGAAATCGTAGAATTACAGGATGTTTTGGGTTGGAAGTGACCTTAAAGATCATCTCATTCCAATCCTGCTGCCATGGGCAGGGACACCTTCCACTTGATAATGTTTCTGAGAAGAAATATGGACCAAAAAGCCCTAAACTAAAGGGATAATAGTACTCAAGCGTTCCAGCCATCAGATTAAGAACTACTTGGGGCTCACACCGTGGACATCAGTGTCTGTTACTCATCTGTGTCTCACTGATTCCTTGCTCACAGCTCCACAAATCCTCTGGCAAGCAGCTCAATTCCCAGCAAGGAGAAGGTGTGGCAAACCTTAGAAGTTCTCTGTGCCGCACAGCAACTAACATTTCAGAAGGATGCATCACAGCACTCGTCTGAGAACAAATATATTTAGTTGGCATGGAAACCAGTAAGTTGGGCTGAGTGTGGTAAATATCCAGCAGTCATGAAAAATCGAGCGAGTCAGGACAATAAACATTAAAAACGAACACTGGCTGAATGCTTTTGCATCATGGCTCTTTCACAATTATCACTCCTGTTTTCATTTGAACACGAGTGAAATCCACTTAAACTAAGCTGTTCCATTTTATGCCAAATACTTCTACAACATCCTCATTCAGATAACTCCTTTCTCCCTTTTTTTATAATCTATTTGAGGAAAAAGAAATTAAAGGGCTGGAAACCTCCACTGCTATTCTCCTTCATTTCCTCAGCAATATTAATGAATTGAATATAATTGATTTTCTGTTTCAGAGAATCTCTCTTCTTTAAGACTATGAGTTGACTGCTTGAAGAAGTATGGTTTGAGTATCTATAATGTTGCTACTTCAGTTTTTTGCAAACATAAAGAGCTTTCCCCCCTCTATTATCCCCAAATTTACATCATACTCAATCCACCTCAATAGCTAACACATTTAGAACAAGGAATGAAAGAATAGATAGTTTTTTTCCAGAGAAAATTCTTGCTTGCATTTCCCAAAAGACAAATTCTTACAGCTTTTCAGTAAACTGAGTTGGGGTGATTACCCTTCCAAAGAGGGAATTTAAAGTTAAATTAGGAATGTTAAAGAAATCTAGGTAGTAAAGCAAAAAAGATCAGTACCATGAATTTTTATCCAGGCCCCAATTCAGCCAAATTTGTTGCACATGCCTAAACTCCTGAATTCATTAAGGACCTGCTTAAGCTCTCAGTGACGTGTGCCATTTTTAATTACTCACTCACAGTACGTAAAGTCTCCTATATTGAGATTTTTTTAGCTGTGACTGACAAACGCACAAAGCCTGAAGAGAAACATTTTTAGCAGGATGAAAGATATTCCTGTCGGAATTAGATCCAGACACGTACCAGGGGCAACCAAGGGATACGCTCACTCCAAGGGGACACGATAAGGAACACAACCTCAATGGGATCACTTGACAGGAAGCTGATTATCCAGAGTTATGTAGGACTGAGATATAAGGAACTTCCGTGCTGCTTTTAAAGGAAATGGTTTGGACACACCCAAATTTCCTAGAAACCTTCCCACACTGTTTTAACTGTCTTGGGACTATATATATTTAAAAAAATACATATATATATAAAAAAAATGTGAGTTACACTTAATTTGCTGCCAGTTTGCCACTTTCCATGAATACAATTATATGTTTCAAGAAGGTGGACATCTAAATTTTGATGGAAACATCCAACAGTGTGACATGGGGCAAGATGACACAGCTCTGAGACTCCAATGCCAACACGCAGCATTACTGAACACATGGAACATTGTGCTGGAAAACCAGGACAGAGACAGGACAACCTCTATGGTAAAAATAAAATTATTTAGGCTACTCAAAGTGGGCGAAGTCCCCAGCACTTCTAAAAATGTGATTGGAACTCATCGTCCAGAGAACACTGTACAAGACAGATACAATATCACTGCACCTACTCACACTGAGAGGGGACGGGAAAAGTAAACAGGAATAAAAAAGTTCCTCCAAGAACATGAAGTATGGGAATGGAAAAGCTCCATAAAAACAACTGCTCCTCTCCAACTGCAGCACCACACTCGGCTCCACACAGACAGAGCCCAACGCACTTTCTCCCCCTTTATTTACGGGATAGTTTGTCTCTGCCTCCCTGGATAATTATAATAATGAAAGGCTAAGTCTGTGCAATCACCAGAGGGTCACTGCAACAAAGAGTTAAAGCTCTGCAGCTCTGTCAGTCACTCTTGGAGACTGAAGAGTTATAAGGACATTGCGCTGAAAAAAGGGCCAACATGGAGCACTAAGATACCACCCAACAAGCCATAACGAGAAACAGCTTTTTAGTTTTAATTAAAAGCACAACAAAATGTTTTTTCATGTCTCATTCATTTGTTTGTTGTTGTTATAGAATCAAAACACAAGATTTTTTTCCTTTTAATGAAAAACAGAAGCTGTTTAACCCTCTCTCCTCCTTATTTATAGACATGTAAAAGCTCGGGAAAGTGGCTTTTGTACCAGTGCCAGCACAAATCTCCGTGTTTTATGCAGTTCTGATTCAGGCAACGTTTGGTAAAAGCAGAAAACAAGTGACTGCCTTAAATATTTCAACTGCCTGATCAGCTGATGAGTCGTTAACTACCGTTAACACTTGATGAACATGTTTACAGGTGCCCTGGCCAAAAATAATCACTGGAAACATGTCAGAGCTGTCGCTTTTGCATTTTTCTTCTGGAGAGATAAGCAGAACTAATGCATTAACTGGTCAGGGAGAAGACACACTAACAACTTCCAAAATGTTTGTCTGCAAAATAGACCAAAGCCACCTAAACAGAACCATCCTCAGTGGCTCCAGTTCTCCAGGAAGTCCCAGTGGATGAATGGCAGAGCCAAGACCATTGACGAACTTGGATGTGAGTGTTACCAAACTCTGCCAACACAACCTTGCAGGAAAAGCTCAGAGATGGACAGGAAACTGTAATTTAAATAACATTTCTGTTCTATCATATTGGGGAACAAAATGTTACTGGCTGAGCTAGTCCTTCATTAATTTAGTGTGGACAGGATAGTTCTGTAGGTTGGTTTGGAGCAGATGCTGAGGAAGAGAAAACCCTGAAGGCAGAAAGGGGGTGAACCACTCTGTGGATCTGCATGTCAGGCCTTCCACCTCTGTATTTCACAAGTCATTTTTCTGTTTCTTCTTCTGGACCCTCTTTCAAAACGGGTCAGAAAACATGAAAGAAAAACATAAAAAATGGAGAGATCTGGAAGAGGATGCCCCTCACATGTGCAGCCAGTACTGCTCCCTGGGAAGGACAACCATGCCTTAAAGAGCTAATTGTCCTCCTTCTTTTCCAGGAGACTCTGAAGCCAAAACGCAAGGCTTGCAGGCCAACTCACTCACTCCACCAAATTCCTCATCTGCTAAGGATGAACCTGGCCCAACATCTGGATTTGGGAGGCAGAGGGGGAAGAGAATGGAACAGTTAATTATCAACAGTCCGGAAACACGTGAATGTAAACAGCAGGGGGGAAAGAGGATTCCCATGTGCAAGCAGGACAACAACAACCATGGAAAAAACACACGAAATTAATGATTATTAGTCTTCTACAACCATCCCAACTTATTATTCCTGCAGGTATGGAGTTAGAAATGCTTATGGAAGATATAAGCTATTGATACTGTTTACTCAGCACCAAATAAAGTTCTCAAATGCTGCAAAACCTGATTTGGATTAGAAATCTACAAGTTCCTGACTCAGACATTCATCACCTGTGTACTTGCCTGAATATTTCAATTTAATCTGGTTTGAATGCAGATCATTGACCTTCTGTTCCAAAACTAGTCTGTAAACAATATACACTATTCTGCTCAAAGCCCACTAAATCTCTGATTTCACTGGAAGTGTCCAGAAAAATTTCAGCACTATTAATCATATGAAATTGTTTACAGACAACATGTTAGGACAATGAATGCAGAAGATCAGGAACAAAGATTATTTTTAGCTCAGATACCATCCAATTATAATTCCCTTCACACAAACCATGAAACAACAGGTTTGAATAGTCTCAGAAACCTCTGTTAAAACAGTACAGTCAGTTGAAAACAGTCAGTACAAAATAAATGCATCGTTTAGCAGCCAGAATAGCTGAAATACCAACTTGCAATGGAGAGCAGGAGATAAGTATTTGCCTGAAGGGTTCAGACAGTTTAATTCTCTTTTATTACCAACAAAACAGAGAAGAAAGCCGGCTGACAAATCTGCAGGGAAATATGTGCTCTTTGCTTTGAAGGGAGGTATTTTTTTTTAACCATGGAACCTCCCTGCCCAAGGGAAGAGGATGGGGAGGGGGCAGCACCCAGTACCTGCTCCTGGGCCTTCAGCTCGTGGCGCTGCAGGTTCCTCTCGGCCGCGTACACCTGACTGCGGTAACTCTCCAGCTCGTCCTGCAAGGCCTGGAACGACACCAAGGGATGCAAAACGCGCCCTGAGAAACGTGGGGTGGCAGGAAAACTCAGGGGTCATGTCACCCAACCAGCTGATTGGGAAAGAGGTGCGCTGTGAGGGCGTGATCCCAGCGGGACTCAGTGCTAAGGCGTGACAGAGTCGCTCTGGCCACTCACTGAGCTGATCTGCACAGGTAGGACCACTGAGCGAACAGCAGTTACGTCTTAACAGTTCCACTTTTTTATAATCAAGTATTCATACTAAAAATGTAATAAACACCCTCAATGACTGGGAGGTAAATGGAAGTATTGCGACTGCAACATCTGCACTTGCGAATGTCTCAGAGGTTTTTTTTGTCATCTTGTTCAGCCTAGGGACAGTTCTGCAGTGTACCAATAATTTTGCCTTTAAGCCAGAAGAATAATCCTCCCTCTGGAAAACAATGCCTGGAATTTGCAGTGAAAATGTATTCCATATTACTGAAATGGGATGCTGGCCGAGACGAGGGGCTCCCCTCCCGCCCCGCAGTCAAGTCTAGCATATGATCTACAAATGAGTATAAATGGCAGTAAATAAAAGGAATATTCGGATCATGTCACTTTACCACAACTATCCAATCTTTATTTAGTTCAGAAGTAATCGCCTCTAAACCAAGCCCATAAAATGCACGGACAAATTTATTTTGTCATTATTGTTCTTCTTATATATTTATTTTTATTGCAGCAGTCACTCAGGGCCTTGATCTTTTTGTTATATGCTTAACAAAGGAACAGCGTGCCCAAGGAACTGATAGCCTATGTTATTTCTAACAGATACACACCAAACAAACAATACGAAGTTTCAAAGATTTTTTTTCTCTTTTTCTTTTTTTTTTTTTTTTTTTTGGAAGTTTCCTACTCATTGTTGGCTGTTTGAATACACGCTTAACATTTACTTACACGTTTACTGAAAGCTTAGTGATGTTGTCAGCTTGAATAAAGGCATTGTTCACTGCAAGTGCTGACTCGAAGCAAAGTGCACAATGTGGAGGGGGGGATTGACACCAACACAGAGGCGGCTGCAGCCTCAGAAAGGGAGTATTTCGAGTTATCTTTTGTATGGCAGGAAATGGGGGCATTGATACCCATCAGCTGGGAGGGGCAGGGCTGGACCTGGGAAGGGGCTGGTGCTGGAGATATTGCTGCAAATGCCACTGAGGGAGCCTCCAGTGCGGCTTTTTAAAAAGCTGAGCTGCCCCCTTGAATCACAAGAATCGTTAAGGCTGGAAAAGACCCCCAAAATCCTCAAGCCCAACCGCTGACCAATCCCACCATGCCCACTAAACCATATCCCAAAATGCTACATCTGCTTGTTTTTTGAACGCCTCCAGGGTTGGGGAGTCCACCACTTCCCTGGGCACCCCCTTCCAATGCCTGACCGCTCTTCCAGGGAAGAAATTTTTCCTAATATCCAACCTGACCCTCCCCTGGTGTCCCTGCCTCTCCCTTGGGAGGGCAGACCAAGGAGCCCACGGACTCAGGGCATTTTGCAGAACATGCCGTATGGTTGATGCTTGCTTCCTCCAAGCAGAACACCCCTGAATAACTCAGGATCATTAAAAGTGCTCGTGGGGCAAAGACTTAACAGAAAAAAAGCCTTGCTCTTTTCCACAGCACCGAAATACCGTACTCTCCAATAATTTACAGGCTAGAATCGCTATTGAGATAAGATAAGAGGACTAGTTATGATAGATCTTGCACGCTGTTTTGAAGTGATGCCAGGCATTAACTTTAAAGTCTTACAGCTATAAGACTATTCCATGTTCTGATGCCAAAAACTGTAACCAGACCCAAGCATGAACTTCAAAATCTGCCCAGGGACTTTTACTCTATCGCAGCTTCTGAGCAATGTTGAAACCCAGGCTTTGAATATACAACCCATGTTCAGTACTCAACAAGTCTTGCAGTACCAGGAATTTGCATTAATACAATGAAATATACGTGGGAATTACGTGTGAACTGCAGGCTTTTTGTTTTCTTTTTGTACATCTGATCTTGTGAGGTAAAACACGGACAAACACACTTGGATTTAAAAGCTAAAAGGAGCAGGTCACACGATGTAGAAATGCAACAAGGAGCAGGGTCGTTCCACGTATCAGAAATATCACCAAAAACTTAATTAATTTGACAAAAGTGCTGCCATAAGCCCAAAGTGTCCAGATATAACCAGTCCAGGATAACTCTCAGGAACATTCCTGGAGCGTGTTTTGGATAGACTACAAAGTATGACCCATCTTCTCCTGCTATTTCAGGATCAGCTTTTAACAGTGAAAAATAAGGAGGGGGGGAAACCTTGCCCCACATCAGTCATCCTTTCCCTTGTGCTCGAGAGCAAGTTTGACTCTCTCACCGGACTTTGAAGTCGGCCAAGAGATAGGATGTGTACGTCCAAATGTGCGTGTTTACAGACAAACATATTTGTGTCCAAGAACAGATTCACATCACACCCAGCACACAGATCTGCAAGTCCTGAGCACAGAACAGAATCTCAAACTCTTCCTGCTTAAAGACAGCAACCACGTGGTGGCAAAGAGAACCGGTGCCCTGCTCTTTCCTCCCTTCACTTCTCCCTTTTTACTTTTCTTCTTTACGACAAACATGTTCTTCAGGGGATAAAACCAGCAGTTCCTTGAACTCTGAGGGTCTGCAATGCATCTGCAAGTGATTTCGTTTGGGAAATTCAGATAACACAGCCTTTGTTAGGTTCACCTACCCGAGACAGCGTTTGCCAGCATGGAGCACACGTGTTTTATTTCATTATCAGGGCAGAAAATGTCTTCAATGTAGAAATAAGGCATTTTCACTATGGCATGTAAGTGTAGCAAACTCTCAGGTCTTACAGTCATCCATTCACCAGTTGTCCAGACCAGAATATACTGTGAGCTCACAGACTTTTCCAATCACATCATAACTGCCTGTTGGCAGGTTCTGTACCGAAATGGCAAAAAAAACCCAACTAACTCCTCAGATCAATCACAAATACCTCTAACTAGACCCTTTTTGGTCTATTGCTGCATTGCACACATTCCATGAGCAATTAATGTTCATTTGGGTATTCCAGCTTTTCTATCAGCACAATGACATGAAAAGTAAAACCAAAAGATCAGCGTTTGATCAAAGCCGTGCCAAAAAGAAAAAGTTAACATCAACATCTCGTGGTTGCTGCAGATTCCTGCATATGATTAAGCTCTGAAAAGAGTAATTAGAACTAAGCAAGTTTGTTGCCCATTAATTTTTTAGGAGGAATTATGATGGATGTAAGGGATAATGCACCTTTTTGGAGATCCCACTGAAAATTCTCTCTATTGTCAAAAAGCTTCATATGCAGTGGCCAGAGCCTGAATGCTGATGGCTGTTCCTGAAGCTCCCAGCACCCTCCAATCTTCCTCTGAATCAGACAGGGAAGCTTTTGCCACGTAGAAAACTCTTAAAAACAGAAGAGAACTTGCCCCAGGTACACCCCAGAACATCTCTTTTGTAAAACCAATCAATGTTTTGTTCTGTTTAGAAATGCATTTTTTATCCTACAGCTTCAAAATGTCACTTTTTGCCCAAAGAGTAACAGAATTTATGATTATTTACTGCTGAGATGAAGAAAAAGGGATTAAAAAATAAAACTCCAGGCCAGTTTTTAAGTGTCAGAGGTTTTGGTTTTTTTCCCTGAATGGAAAACAAAACTTGTTTAGTTAAATTTTTCCAGGTACAGAATGAATCCCTGTCCCTCAGCTGTGCTAACTTGACTTGCATCACTGTTACACAGTATTTTTTTTTTTCAGTTAAACGGGCTTCCAAATGCCATGTAAACATGTTTGCTGTTGAATGGCTACACCATACCTGACCTTGGAAGTGCTTTGTGTTGGCCAGAGAACAAAGAAACGAAATGTTTTGCTTTCCAGCCCAGATATCCTACACTTTGAAAAGCTCTTAAAAATGTAAATGAGATAATAAGCTCCACTGCAACAATGTGGGTGAATTACAGCTGTAAGAAAGGGAACATTCATTTGATTTATTTCTAAAAATGGAAAGGATCCTAAAAATAAAATCATATTGTTTTGGTCTCACACAGCACTGGGAGGCACGAGAAGGATGGAAGAGAAGAGTCATGGCTTGGGGAACACACCACTGGAATATTACATTAAAATTTGTGGACGAGTCCATCACAGCCACCGTGGAACAGGAGACGTTGGGGACCAGCGGACGTGGAAGGGGAAAGGAACGTCCCAAAACTGCATCTCTGGGTAGGCAATTTTCCCCTCCTGCTGTTCTGCTGTGGGTTGATTATCACCAGCAAAAGGTTTGATGAAGTTTATTTCAGCCCCAGCTCTGCTCCTGGGAGGTGGGAGCCCTTTGGAGACGAGGGAGTAGCACACGTGGAGTTGGGAGTGTGGCTCCCAGAGGTGGTGGGATGATGCAGAGGACCAAAGAATTCAGAGGGATACCTGGGCCAGACTGAGACTGTGAAAAAGGGTGTTTTTTTAATAAAAAAACCCCAACTTGTAAAGCATATACTTTTGACAAGGAGCCCTAGAGAGACAAAAAGGTAGGATGCCAGCATGACCAAATCCCTGGTGGAGGCAGGAATGAACTCTTGGTGTTTGTTACAGGGCTTAATCTAAGTCAGCTAAAAGCTGGGAAGAGAAAAAGTACTAAGAACCACAGGAACAAGTATGAAATGGGAATGTGGAAAGGATTTAGTCTCTAATATATGAAAACTGATTTGACTATCCTTTAACCACAGGGTAACTTTTTAAAGAAAGGGTTGGATTCCCTGAAAGAAAATTCAGTTCTGAAGAATTACATCAACAGAAATAATTACTATTTTTAATTTCTTGCTATTGATTATTACTGTGAAGATACTGTATTTACAAAGGTGTGATGTTTTGCTTCTTCAGCCTGAAATAATTTCCTACTTTTGGTGTGTTGAGAGTAGACAAGACTTGTTCCTGATTCCATCACACCAATGGCAAGTCTGGGGTCACAATCATTTACCTCTCTGGCCTGAGGGTTAAATAAATAAGTGACAAGTACAAAGAAAGAAAAATTTTCTAAAAAAACCCAACATTAAATATCAATGTATTTTCACTTTGAAACAGAGAGTGCCAACAGGAAAGTCGCTGCTCAACCTGGTCAGATCATGCCAGATAATGACAGTTTTTTCTGATATCAATATATAATTTTTTACATATATATATACATACATATATATATATATATACACACCAGCAACTCCACACACATGGATGCACATCTGTATCAAGAAAAGCCCTCAATATTTATGACCACTGCAGAATAAAGCTGCAACTAAAGGTAGTAAGAGTTAGCACTTTTCATCTTCAAAGAATTGTTGAAATGTTACCAAATTAATATAATTAGCTAATGAAAGATGCAGTAATAAAAGCTACCATAATTACCTACTGTAGTCTTAATTATCTCCTTACTAATGCCCACAGAAGAAGGCTTCCACTTTACATCCTCAAAACATGTGCCAACAATAATTCTGAATACAGGCCTCTCTTTAAGTGCCTTCTAAATTCAAATTACATCCATTGATGTGTCTTCTCTCCCCGTTCATGAGAAGAAAACCTCTGGAACTTTGGGGGGGAAAAAAAAAAAAAGCCATGTGAACGTTAATAAAAATTAAAGCAAATTTTGTTCCAGAAATACATATGGAGATGCTTTAAAATGCTGTCATTAAAACACGCAATCTTCAGCACCTTTATCTCTCCTTGAAGCTGGAATTATGGGCTGCCTGGGCAAAAACTTCTCCTTTACACTAGGTGGTCTCACAATTTAGAACCAAATACGACTCCATCCAAAGGAAGCAGGCCAAGAATCCCACCAGAATTTATCACAGGATTTTCAAAGCAATCATTACTTTCGCTCAAATATTTTGCGCAGATAAATAAATTTTCCTGGCTTTACCACGGCCATAAATAAATCGGGCAAATACATCTCTGAAGAGCACTGATGCAACGCCACGAGTCAGAGCAAAGCAGGGGCAGTTGAAAAAGTGAAATGCTGATGTTTGAGCCAAATTTTTGGCGCGTCCTCAGCGCTTTTAGGGTTTTCACGGACACGGCTCTCCAGCAGAAAAACTCTGCACCCGAGTTCTCTCTCGTTTTTGGTGTAAAGCAAAGGAAATCTTCTGGTTTTAACCTAATACATATGTCTGCTGTTCACATATGGCAAAATTCCTTTCTGGTGGGAACTTTTTCCCTGTTGTTGCAACAGACTATATATCCAAGAAGCCTCCTTTGATGTTGAACTATTGCTCCACTACTCATTATGCTACTGATTCAATATGAAAGGCCAAATTTCTGTGGCTTTTGTTAAAACAATAGCTTTGTTTTTGCAAACAAAGTTTTCCACAACCTATATGCAGGGGCCAACATCACTGCACCAGAACAGAAAATCCATTCTTTTATACTGAAAATAGTTGGGATGTTTAATAACACAAATTATTCTCCTGTCCTATACGTACATTACAATTACTATTATGACTGCAGAGAGCATTTATGCTTTATTGCTCCTCAAGAACAGAAATTAAAACACCTTAAGCAGTATTTGACATCTCTCCTTCCTATTTTACTTTCCTTTTCACTGACCTCCCAGCCTGTTACCATCAGTCCGACTTCATGAGCTGGCTGAAGTTGCCAGCGCTGGGTGGGGGAAAGGAGAAGACCTTCCAGGTCCAATCTGCAGAGTGTCCTACTGTGCAATGACAGGACAGCAAATCTGGGAGTCTCCAGGCCTAACAGTTAATTGTAACCACTAAACACCGTTCCACGAAGAGCAAACGTGAAATTACAGCACCGAATGAAAATGCAAATGGTAAAACCTTTGTAAATCTGTCCCTAACAAGAGGGGGTTGCCCATTTTCTGCTGCCCTTATGGGAAAAAAAAAAAAAAAAAAAGCTTTCCTTGGTCAGGCATCAGATAAAAGGCGTAATTTCCAAAGGTTCAGGATTCATCAGCTCCCACTTGGAATAACGTGAACTCCCATACACAGGGCACGTTTGGAAGTTTGCTCACTTTGCTGACACTTCTAAATGGGAATGGAGACCTTGCACAACCGCACAGGGTGGGGGGCTTTGCAGGTCCCTGTTTGCTTCAGGGATTTGCCAGCAGGAGATAACCTTGGGAAGGACAACAAATCCTTCCCTTGAGGCACTGTGGGAAGAAAGGAAGAAAGGGGTTCAGGGAGGAAAGGAATAATTTGACTCCAGGAACAAAATCAAGTTTCTCTGTTAGTAGTGAAAAAAAATTAAAGTGGGTATTTAACCTAAGAGAAATATATATACAAACATTTTCCAGTGTGGCTCTAACACAAGTTATTTTCATTTCTCACAATTTATAGGCATACTTTGGATCATCAGCATTACCTCCTGAGCAGTCCCATAACACTTTCCCAGCAGACTTCATCAGGATTGGTGTGTTTTGGAGATTCCCTGAGCACAGTCAGGACTGTCAACACGACTATTTGTTCCCTGCTTCGCTCCCATAAGGCACAGATGCATTTCCAGCATTTTCTGTAAATACCTAATTGAGTTGATTGAAGTTTCATGAACATTTTCCTACAAAGTCTGGAGCCATATTAGGAAGAAGCCCTTCCCTGTGAGGGTGGGGAGACACAGGTAGCCCAGAGAAGCTGTGGCTGTTCCATCCCTGGAAGTGTCCAAAGTCAGGTTGGACGGGGCTTGGAGCAGCCTGGGACAGCAGAAGGTGCCCCTGCCCCTGGCAGGGCGTGGAAGGAGATGATCTTTAAGGTTCCTTCCAAC
This sequence comes from Pseudotriccus pelzelni, assembly GCA_035584735.1. Taxonomy (NCBI): domain Eukaryota; kingdom Metazoa; phylum Chordata; class Aves; order Passeriformes; family Tyrannidae; genus Pseudotriccus; species Pseudotriccus pelzelni. Next base: position 2,724,717 of record JAWMRA010000042.1, read on the forward strand.
CCAAACCATTCTGGGGTTCTACGATTGTAGGACATTGCCCTAAAACTCCTCGATAGCACCAGCAGGGCCATTCGTGGGCTTAAAATCAGGCAGGGGCCCAGGCATTTTGCTGAGCCAGGGCTTTACTGCAGGGCAGTTCAACCTCAATTCTTTTGAAAGGCAAAGGAAGCCGTAAGGCAGAGCAGGTCCTGCAGAGATAACAGTTCAAAGAAAACAACAGCATAAATTGCAAAGTTAGGCTTTTTTTTTTTTTTTTTTTTCAGGGGGAGGCAAGGAAAGCAAAGTTTTTTTGCTTTGTTCTAGTGGCTCAGGTGATAGGAGAGGGGAGGGAGGCAAGGTTCAAAGAGCGGTAATAACCTGGCTTTCATCTGCTTTTCTCAAGGAGCCACAAAACCCAACAAGCAGTTGCCACGTCCAGCCATTGCTCTGCCTGTGGCCAGGACGCTTTAGGGCTGTCACGACGAAGACAGTCAGAAAGCCTGTCAGCTCACAGGATTTACTCTCACATTTACCTGGAGCATTCAGTGCTTTGCTTCAGCGCTGCTTTGCCTTTTTCCAGCCTCCATGAGCGCCACGGTCAAGAGCAGGGGCAGAGGCTGCCAAAAAGGAGAAAACTGCTCCACTCTTTCCCCCCCTCTGCCCTCTCCGAGGTGTCGGCAGAGACACCAACGGTGCACACGCACCAGATCAAACGAATCTTCTAAACCCCAAGATACCGCGACATCTTAAGCACACACTTACGCGGGAGAAGTTCAAAACTCCAATTTTAAACCACTTACGAGAGGATTTACCAAGATTCTGCCTCACGTCGGGCTGACGCTTTGTCAAAAACATTTATCGCGAAGCTTTTGAAGTTTCTCGGCTCACACCACCCCCCCCCCCGCCCTGAGTTATTAAAACTTGAACTGCAGAGTTTGTTATCAGCCTCAGAGCACACGCAAAATACATCAGGTATTTTTAAAGTCAACCTTTCAGGCTGATTTTGAGACTATTATACCGAAGACAACGTTCCCAATCAGGTTAATGTCTGACAGATAACGCTGAGCAGGCGGAACTGCTGCGCCTGATTGATCCCCGAGACAATTTTCATTTCCTAATTTGCCTTTTTTATTAAACACTTTGCAATCAAAGGGAGCAGCAAGGAGCCTGCCATCCTCTGAGCTGGTTTCCTGTGAAGACCTGATGTCGCCTTCAACATTTTGAGACAACTCCTTGAATTTTTGATGCTCTGCCGCAACAACGTCTAAAACGTCACGTCAACGCCGTGCCAGTGAAAAACTGCTATTGTGAACACAAATTAACCAGGGAAACACCTGGGTTTGTTGCTCGCTGTATATTCCTAACAACAGTTCTGCGAAAACAAATGTCAGGGGTTCCAGCAGAATTTCCTGCAGCAATTCAGAGGAGTCGTGATAAAGCAGATTTACCAATCGCTCGCTCAACGAGGCAACCTTCTCCCTGCCCAGGGCTTCATTCCCAACCAAGTTTATCACCAAACTGCCACTTTAAGTGGGTGTTCGGATACCGTACACCTGGAGCCAGCCCAGAGGTTCCAGCAGACCCCTGGTGCTCTACAAACGTCTCCTTAAAATGCATTTCTCCTCACAGAGGCACGAAGACCCGGAAATACAAACATTTCTAACAGGCTTTACAAAGCCTCTTATTCTGTTGTGCTCTTTTAAAAACAGAAATACGAAAGGCTCAGGTACTTCTAATCAAGGGGCTGATGTGATTCCCCAGCAAGAACGAAAGCAAAACTATTTCTTTTGTACAATGAAGGGCTCGATATTGCTGGAATCGTCCCTTTACATAAAATAGCCCGTGTCCTCTTGCACTCAGGCACACACACACACACACGCACAAAAAATCTAATAATGTCTTTCTACCTTTCAAAGTAACCTTAATCAACAACATTAACTCTCAAGGCAAACCACTGCTTTTTGAACTGAACAAGAGCGAGCTTGACTCGACAGGGCCTGCACACTCAACACATGTAAGACGTGAGAGGCAGCAAAGCAATATCTGCTGAAATTATGTCTGGAAGCCAAACATGGGATGATTCTTGACAGGGGAGGACGCGCAGTCGGAAAGTTGGAAATTCTTTAATTCAAAGTCTTCAGTGACCTCCAACCCAATTACATTTGCAACAAGACATGACAATGCAGTTGCTCCTATTTAAAAGTATGTGTGAAAACCGAGCATTTTTGAAGCTTGATTCTCTTTTTTTTTTTTTTAAAACTTTTTTTTTTTTATTTTTTAATCATGTTGAGATGAAGCTCATTTACTTAAAAAGAAAAAATGAAACAGAACGTCCTCTGCAGCTGGTCAAACAGATTATGAAACTCTAATCTCGCTTGCCTGAGGAAAACCAAAACTGTTTTTCAAGTATCTATTTTATAGAGCATTAGCTTTATACTTTTTAAAAGAGGCATTAACATAACTGATCAGAACATCCCAGAATGTTTCTGATCTCGTTAATCATATGACGTTATGACAGAGATTCTTGCTGTCATAATGCCAATGGTTCTAAACACTTCTAAAATCCTTTAAGTTCTTCTTCTTCTTTTTTTTTTTTCCTTTTTTTTTTTTTTCAAAATTAGACATGGGTAAGATCTATTTCAGCTCCTTCAGAAGTTTTGCCTTCCATTTTAGAGCTCTAGAAAACTAGTACAGAATATTTTAGATAGACAGACATATAGTCACATAGCAAGGAACAATGTCAGGCTCCATGGCCTATTTAAATGTTTCTGTTAAGCTTTTTATTCAATATATTTTACTCTAATTCCCGCATAACTTGTTCCTGGGAGTACCCACCAGCCTATTTCCTTAGCTCTGATGTAACATTTATTGCTGAACTGGAATAATCAATTAAAAAAAGCCTCCAAGCCAGCCCTGGTAAGATTAGCCTGAGGGTTCCTGGGAGAGATTCCTGATAGGACCCCCATTGCAACAGGCAACTGTCTGCACAAGAAACAAGCAGCCCACACTGGACCTTCTGGCGCTGATAATTCACCAGTACAGGTAAGAAATCAGGTGTAATTTATACACAGGAAAACCAGGAAGAGGATGAGAGGGAAAAATCACTTGCCAAAGCTATTGCTGTGTCTCAGATACAGTTCTAGTGGGACGTCAAGAGCTCTCATCACAGCTGTGACAAAACAGATCTGATTTCAGTGGAGTTGTGATTTTTTTGTTGAGTCTTTTTCAAACAAGTTTTGAGCTGAAAGGCTCTGCTAATTCAGTCAGTGGATCTTCCTGCTGTGGCAGAAAAGTCCCACGTGAAAACGCACAGGCAGGAGAGGAATTCAGTCCCACACAGCACAAGTTTTGTTGAGTCCCTTGTGAATCTAAAAAACATCCCCAAGATCTCCCCCTGCCTTTGCTTCCGAGGACTTCCACGGGGTCATGACAAGGCAGTTAAAATACACCCAAAAAGTACAGCAAGCCCAGAAACTGTATAGTGGGAATGTTTTGAACATTCACAGTGGTGAATCTTCCCCATCAGGAGTGCTGAGGGCGCAAGGTCTCAGAGGGCAGCACGAAGATCCACAGCCCAAAACGCCCTGGAAGACTATTTAAAAAAAAGGAACAACTCCCTCAAACTGTATCTTCTGGAGAATGGGTGAGTATATTGAGGAAATGTCCCTAAATCTTCAGCCTGTTCTTCTGCTCTGTCCTGAGCTTCTCTTATCAGACACCACGTCCCAGAGGACAGACAGACAGACTCCACTTCGACCCAGTGTGGCCACTTCTATTCTCCTTGAGCCAAAACAATCCTTGGAGTTTATCTTCTACAGGACTCTGAGGTTTTGAATGACAAATGTCAAACCTCAGTATCTACTTCAGCCATCATCCAAAATGCTCCGAACAAGAAAAATAACCCAGATGGTGCCTTTCTGTTTCAGGAACCTGTTTCCACATCTGAAAGTCAGGCAGGCTCTTTCCATTTTCCCTTTTTAAAAAAATATATGTAAACAGCTCCAAATATTCTTACATGGGTGACATTTTCAAAATGCAAAAGCATGAAAAGTAACAGAAAACAGACCAGGTTCTCAAGTGCCACCAGTTTCTCATTTGTGCCGCTACAAACTAGTGTTCCTCATCTGACCTACAGAGTGCCAGGGGCAGAGCTTGTCAGCCACTTCATGCATCTCAAAAACTCCCCCTTATCACAGCTGAGACACAAACTGCAGGAAAATCATTATAAGGCACAGTGTGAAAAAACCTAAGAATTCTATTATTGGTCCTCTGCTGAGGCAGTTTTGCAAACAGCAAGATGGATGGAGAAGGGCCATCAGCCTCCTCACACCCACCGTGAAGGCTCAGTTAGAGACACAAACGCTGGCAAATGAGTGCCCAGCAACACCAGACTCGATTTGCAACTGCACATTTCCATTCGGTGGCTTTCAGATCGACACAAACATCAAGTAGAAGTGATGTGTTACTCTGGGAGGAGGAAGAAAACCACCCATCAGGTCTGAGCTGCTCCTCAGAGCTGAGAGCACAGCTGTGGTCGAAGGTGTTTCCAGAGGGACAATTAAAATCCACTGATACAATTCAAATTGTCAAAGAGTCTTCAGTTATTGCTGCTTTACCTTGCTGAATTACGAGAGCAAAACTGGAAAGAAAATGAGTGACATTAACATTAGAAATAAAAGTAAGAGGAATTTCAACGCAGCATATTTTTTCTGAGACCAGAGAGGGTCAATGCACTACACTTCGATTTCTCCTTCCAGCTGCCTGCAGAGTTCTGGCTTGGCCCAGTGGTGCAGGTGTTTCTGCAGGTATCTAACATTCGGTAGCCTGAATTTTTATTTCTGCAGTTCCATTCTGCCACTCCCAGGCTTCCCAGTAAGCAAACAAACATACTTTTCATGTTTAGTTTTCCTGTTTGCACTTCCACCCTTTCTTACACAACAAACTTGGAAGGGAGCAGAGCAGGGGGGAGCACCTGGAGCAGCAGGTTGGGCACTCCTGTGGGCTTCGTCCTTCCCTGAGTGGGCACATCCCCTTCCTGGGTCTCCTCCAGGCTAGATCCTGGTGGTGGAAGGATGGGCACAGGGCGAGAAGGGCAACAGGAATGAAAAGGTCAAGCTGGACCACGGCACCACAGGTGGGAACTCCTGGAAGTCCCTGGGCACTCAGGTAGAAAACAGAAAGGAAAATGTTACAGCACTTCAGGATTTAAGGCCTTTTCAACAATTCTAAGAGAGAGAACAACCTTCTACTGAAATGAAAGTTGTGCCCCTGAGACAGGGACTCTCAGGAGCCTGGATGGTTGGACTCAATGATCTTGGAGCTATTTTCCAACCTTAATGATTCTGTGAGTTCTGGACTAGCACTGCTGCCCACCGGGCAAGTGCACAAATGCTGTGTTTTCCCAAACCACAGGATATCTGCATGAAGTTTAGGTGCTGACATGTCCTAACTAATTATTTCCCTGGAAAAGGGAGTGTTTTGTTTTCCCCTGATCCGGTTCTAGAAGAACTTGCATTCACCCCTTTTTGTTTCTCAAGCGCTCTGATCTCACAGCGTTTTCAGGACAGGATGAGTGATGCTCTCCTTCCTCCCCACACCAAGCCTTATTCCTCTGGGATGGTGTGAATTGTCAGAGCAAACCCCAGGGCAAAACTGAGCTGGGACTTCCTGGCAGATCTCAAAAGGGAAGTGAACGGGGCATTGCATGTTTTGTCTTCTAAGGCCAACACAGACTGGTTTGAAATCCATGATCTCATGCCATGCTGGGCCAGGAAAATGGCATATTCAGGGCATACGTTTCCAGCATAAAATACAAGTGAGGTGATCTGATGTGACTCTATTCACCTGCCAACAGCCCTGGCAGAAAAATAAACAGGTTGTGGAGATGAGCTGCTGCTGCTGCAGGCAAAGCAGGAACCATTAGAAGAGCTGCCCTGACCTGTGAGGAACTGGTCTTTTTGCTTTGAACTTCAGCAAATCTTAATGAATTCTTCATAATTGGCAACCCCGGGTTTTCACTGAGGATATATTTCTCTTGAGGTGCCAAATGCAGGAGACTTATTCAACACCAGGAACACAAATTTTGGGTCTCCCAGGGGGTTGTCCAGGCTGGTGAAGGCAGTTCCAACACCACTGCAGATAACCCTTCGTGTTGCATCAAGGATTAGATCCACCAGTGCTGCAGAATTTGGTTTTCATTATTATTAAATCATATTGATTTAACTGAAGTTATTGACTTCAGGGCTGTGAAGGCTTAGAGTAAAAATAAACTGAGACAGTTTTAGTAAAAGAAGAAGTTAAAAAGCGGTTGTGTTGGAGGAGTAAAGTTTCTGATGTGCTTGACTCATCCCAGCTTTACTGCTCTTGCACTCCTCTGCTATCTGGCAGTTTTGGAGGGGATGTTGCCAAGAAGTTCATTTAAAGTCCTAAATTTTATCCTGTAGGCAACACTTATTTCAGTTTCCTGAGAATAAATTTCATAGACAGACCCCTGAAGAGGAAAACAGGTGAACTCTCCTTGCTCCATAAAACAGTCAAACTATCTGGAGAGGCCAAAGATACAAAACTGCTGATGCCTGCACAGAAATGCTTCAGAAAAAGCTTCAGCCATGAGGTTCACAGTTTTCTCTATAAGCTTCAGCCTCAAGTCCTCAGTCATGCACGTTTTCAAGATATGTTTACTGTATGAAACCCTGTTCACCAGGATTCATCAGAGAATCAACACAAGATGGTTCATAAATCAGCAAAAATAAACTACTCCCAGGAAAGGCATCCCACCCTGCAGTGCAAGATGGAGTTACGCACATTAAATGCAACATCCACGAGCTCAAAGAATAAAGTATATTTTCAATAAAAACTAATCTAGTTTTCCACCTTTTTATATAGACACGTACTGTATGAACACAGAGACAGGTTCCTTGAGCTGCAAGGCAACAAGGTGCACCGACAGAAAATATTCACCGTACAGACTGCAATGGGAAAGGGAGCAGAGTGCCATGCACAGAATAGACTTTCTTCTCTTTCTGGACTCCTGTGCTGTTTTGGCTGCCAACAGTACACAAAATTTCCACTGAAGGGCAAGTCAAACCAATTTCCCTGAGGATGGAGGCATCCAAAAACTCACTGGGGTTATTCTATTAGTGCCTACGTGCTCCTTAAGCGGATGAACAGCTTCACTTTGAATCCGTGTCAAACCACAAGAACTGGCTGATAAAAACATTCAATTAAAACAATCTCGCTCTTCTAGAAAAAGAAACTGGCTGAGAGCGACATCTCCCATTTTCTAGCTGGGCACAGTGGGGAGATCGATGCTGGAAGGAAAGGGGATAGGTTTGTATCGAGGATCCGACGGGTCAGATTTGGTGACAGCATTTGCAGGTTTAGCCTCTTACACAGATTTGTGAGATGAAAAAGCCACTTCTGCTGAGCACACAGCTGTGAGAAAGTCAGAGCTGGAACTGCAAATACCCAAGTTGGGCTAATTAGGGAGATGTTTTGAAAAGCCCAAACTTTACACTCGACGCGTATTTGTCCCTTTTGATGTCGCACTTGGGGCTGCTTCACACTCCAGGCTTACTAAGAAAAGCAGAAGCTGCTCCCCTGCTCAGCTCCCGGGGTGAGTTTGCCATCTGATCTACTGAATACACAGATAAAAGTCCCTGCATACTTTTTTCCCTTTCAAGTACAGTACTGTAACTTGGAAAGTTCTTTTATTCTCAACTCCACTGACGCAAGAAAGCGGCAGAAATATGGCAGCTTTGGCCGCTTTCCTTTAGTAGCTCTTTGTAACTAATCTTTTAATGCTAAGAAAACAATAGGTATTTTCATTCTGTATGGAAAAAAAAACCCACTCCAGTTATAGAAAATTAAGGCAATGCCTTTTAAAAACTCTACGAGTGCTACAGACCACTTGATACTTCTGTTACCCTGCCTTTAAATATTGGTAAATAGTTACCATGCACGGGTATCACGTTCACCAGGTCTCTCTTGTTACGCTCAAGAAAAGGCCAACTATTATGAAAATGGTTAAGTTTAACAAAGATATTCCTATTTCCCTGTGATCTGCCATTCAAAAGTGTTAGCCAGTCATTTCTCAAAAAGCACTCTGACACTTGATCTTCTGGAGTTTCAGTTACACACACGAGGCTGGAGAGCCAGCAGAAAGTCCTAAATGGAATCTGAAGATTTCTAAAGTCAACACTCATTTTGGCAAGAGCGTTTTAATGCATAAAGCTGAAATCCTCAGTGACCCTCTCCTGCTGATTATCCCTGCACCACCATCAGCACAAACCCAAAAAGCAAACCTACAGCAGAACACGCAGTTTTGCAAAATAAAAAAAAAACAAAACCCCACGCTGAAACAACTCCTGAAAGTTGCGTGTAGGCACAGTGGGATCAGCCAGGGCAATCCGGGGCTATTTCAACCCGCTCCCGGGATGAGTAAGGAAGATTATCTAAGGGAAGTAGGTGCTGATAACAGAGCAGGTCCACATCCCCAAGATCTCTGTTTGCCAAACCGGTGTTGCTGTGCCAGGTTTTAACACCCTTCCCAGCTCGGAGTTATAAACGCCCGTGGCCCGAGGAAGGTTGGCTTTGGAGGCGTCGTTCTCCCCCCGGCAATCTTTTGTTTGGTTGGATATGCAGTTCACACATCTTGTGTTCCCACCTCCACGGCTGGAGCAGCCCTGCAGCCAAGGCTGTTCCAGGAGCAGGGAAAGAGGCTGCGTTCCAGGAACTCACTGGAACTGGAACAAAGAGCAGCCCTTGGAAAGCCTACACAGCCCTGTGCACAGACTGTTTTACAGATGCCCCGTCTTTGGATGACATTACACTCTTGTTTTTATCTTTATCTTGGTTTTTGTTTGGTTTTTTTTTCTCTCTCCAGTCAAATCCCAGACTTTGGAGCACAGGCTCTTCCTCCCAGGCACTCTGCCTCCTAATTTCTGGGTATCTCCCCAGCTCTGCCTTTTTAAGCACCACTTTCTCCTCCACCTAAAAAGCCCTGTGCTCTTTGGAGAGCGAAACGTCTCTGAAATGCAGCAGTAAACTCCAAGCATCACAGCAGCCTTAAAACAGCTAATTTCCATTTTCTTATAGCAGGGTTATAAATATTGTCTGCTCTTCTTTACAAGCTGTGTGGGCTTATGTCAGTATTACTTAACACTTAACTAATAAGAGCGTTTTCTTTGCACCTTTCTAATCACCCAGGACCTCTCTCAGTGTTATTACTCTGTCTTGTCAGTTAAAACCACTGAATTTTATGTTTTTGTTTTTGCCATTTTTCCTCTGCAAAATTACTGTGGTTCGCACCATTAAAAGAAACTGATAGTTTATCTATATGTGACTTTATGTTTCATTATGCATTTATAGAATGCATAATCTGGAGACAGGTGGTATCCCTTCTGGGGCTTAAAAGGAATAGAAAGGACTTCATCCAGCAAAGAGCCTTCTGGAAGGAAACTAAAACATCGAAGACAACAATAATAATGCAGGGAAAAGTAAAAAATGCCAAGTTTTAAACCTGTTGGATAAATCTGGACTGCAGTTCAGAGGAATAGGCAGGCACCAGCTCTAGCCTTTTATAAAACTTGTAAGTCTGATTTTTGCTGTTGGCCATGGTAAGTTCTTCAATGTGTTGAGACATGAAAAGTCAAGAAAAATGCCAGAGAGCAAAGCTTGCTGCAGGAAAAAAAAAGATGACTCAATTCTTTGTCTCACAAAGCATGTCAAAGATATTATAAAGTACTTACAGATGCTCAGCCACTTGCATTGCCTGGCTGGCCAAACATCTGAAAGACTGTAATTTTGAAGAGAAGGTACTGTGCTTCAGACAATGAAATAATTTCTGCAGCAACAGGAAAAGAGACGTGATTTCTGAAAAGAAGAGCAGAGTTTTCTAAAAATCAGAATTTTCAGTTGTGATCAATAACCATCTACCCTTAACAGAAAAGTCAGCCTATTTTAATTACCATTTTCAATGAATGTGTCCATACAGGCTTTTAAAGATAACTATGTGATGGAATCAGGAGACAGAGCATAAGCAAGTGCTGAAAAGCTCGGGGCTAAACCCTCATTTCTGTAACAGAGAGAATTTGGGTGAAATTACTACCCACACCAACAAAGGCTGTGGAAAACAGGTGCCTCAGAGTTTGAACCCCAGGTAAAAGAGAAGGCAAAGCCATAAAAGACCTGCAGATTTAATTTACCTGTTCTTTTTGGAGGACACGACTTCCTCTGCTGATCAAACAGAACACAGGAAATTATGAACAAGATAATGTTATTTGCCTGGTAAATTTTAGTGCCTGCTTTACAATGCTAAGGTGCAAGTGTTGGTGCCTTGTAATTCCCTGCTAATAAAAGACACTGCAGAGCTATTTGTATTATTATAGACTAAAGTCAGCCACAAAGAAATAAAGACCCATGGAAAAGGACTCCACGTATTTAACATCAAGATGGTCCCTTACAACTCTCTATTCCACCATGGCAAGTGGTTTATCGTGGTCATGTTGAGCCACAAAAGCAATTAGGAGGATTTGAGGCCCCTCTGGAGAGCTTTGTGACACACACATCTCCGAGGCTCTTCGGTGACAGAATTTGGCACGTCTGTGGCCATCCAACCATCACCAGCAGTGATGCATGTTCTGACCAGATGTCTTACAAGACAAGAGTCAGTGCCAGCAGTGAAATGCTGACCTCCTTTTTACAGGCACTGCTGGCTAAAAACAAAATAAGGCCTCCATCAAAGTTAAAATAAAAAAAAAGAAGAAGAATATTTTAAAAAAGCTTGCAAATAATGTGGGTTTTGTTGACAAAAGTTTACTCTGCAGCTATTCAACAGCATTCAAGGTTGTAGTAAACTCCCACTGTATCCTGGGGAATAGAACAAGTCAAGACTCCCTTAACAAACTGTCCTGGAAATAATCTCTCTCTCCACTTTACCCTAAGTTTTAGATTTTCATTTCTAGTTTGCACTAAGCTTTTAGGGTTATTTCCCCCCCTAATTCATGTCCTCCGTGCTATCAGTTCCACAATTTCCACCTTTGCCCCAAACCTTGGACCAGGTCAAGGTTTTACCCTCCACTGTCTCACTTGTAAGACAGGACCAGAAATGCCTCTTGTCTAGATTAGATCAGTTTTGGTTGTGAGCTCCCTGATGCATCTCCCCTCTTAATTATCACTAATGAGGGCATCTGAACCCCTGAGATTCACCTTTGCTTGGGACTTCGAAACCAATAAATGAGAATTATTTATTTCTTACTAATCCCAACTCTGGCTCTTGCAGAGTGCCTGCAACTCCAGAAGACTCAATTCCTCTGCAGGGCTGCAGCCACTCAGTTAATGTTCCCATAGCTCTGATGGGCCTTCTAATACAGAATATTATTTGTAGTTACAAGTGGAATTTGCTAATAAACATGGTTGACAGTAAAATACAACAACATGCAAAATTAGCTTGTTCGCTGACTTCTTAAAAACACAATTTTTTTTCTCATAGAGACATTTGTAAATACCCACAGTATATTTTGACAGCTACTTTCTGGAAACAAAGATATCAGGTGCCCTCAAGAAATGTTCTGAATGCCTTAAAACATCCCAAGGTTTGCAATTGCTTGTTTTACTTTTAGGAAGAACCACACACGGGTGGGAGAGGGGGATCAAACAGGAAAGACAGGGAGAGCAGAGAGGTGGGCTGGGGACCCAAGAGACCCCACAGTCACTGGGTGACATCCCAAATAGAGGGATATCAGTGTAAAACCTCCCCCCCATGGAAAGAGTTTTCCAGAATAAAAGAAAATCCAGCGCCCCACACAAGGACTGACTTGAGCCCAGCTATAGCAGAATGAGTATTTTTTACAGTTGCATGGAGGAAATTCTCTATGCTGATAAAACCCTCAGTACTCTGCAGAGAGGAAATAATCCTTTTCCTCCAAGATACACCAGCCTCGTTAGAGCAGAAATATATGAGGATGTTAAGAACACTCAATGCCCACGTAGGCCCAGACAACTTAAAACCAGAAGTTTTCTCCTCCATAGCCTCTGCTATGGCTATAAAATCCACTTTGACTTATTTCCCCCTCTCAACACTACAAAGCAAAACAACTGTTTGAAAATTTTTCACATGAAGGGGAACAATATTATAGGACATTCTTTCCTAGAAATCTTTTAAGTCTTATTTATTAACAGAATTAATCAGATCATAAGCTGCCTGACAAACACAGTGTTGAAATATGCCATCTTCCAACCATGTTTTGCTAATGAAATTTTGGTGTTAATTCTGGGACATAACAGAATCCTAGAATCTGTAATAGGAACCAAACAACAAATGTGGTTCATCTGGCAAAAAAAGCATCATTTTCCCCCTTTTCTATTGTGGGTTTGTCACTGTATGTTCTCCATCACCCGTTTCTTTCCAGAATCTACTTTTTGATGTGGAGTCCCCACTTGGCCACGAACTTCAACGTTAAAATGCTCTGAACATGTTTTGCAGTTCCAATCCCAGGAACCGTTCTGTGCTTTCGATCCCAGAATCCAAAAGGATTTCATATAAAACCCCCAAACAACTAAGGCTGGGATTTCATAAATAACCCCAAGGTATCCCTGCAATGCCATAAACTTCACGCTGGTGCCCAACCAGTAACTAAAAGCAGCAGAGAAGTTGGGTGAATTCCCTGATTGTTTGAGTGTATCAAGCTCCAGGTTGTTGTGGGTAGATCACTACTGGGATGCCAGAAACCTAATTTAAATTCAGCCTTCATAAGTTTCCCCCCCACTGCAGTGACCGGCAAAGCTCCTGCAGACACTGTCAGGAGTTCAGCACCCAACCCAACCAGAGGGTTCCTCCTGCAATCCCGGCCCGGAGCACCGCAAATGGGATAACAGACGTGGCAATTCAAGCAGCTTTTGACCAAACATCTGCAGGGCATTAATACAGCTCTGCTCCCAACTAATCCCACGGCCCAGACCAATGGTTCCTGACGCCTGAGCCCCAGGGGGAGGCACAGCACAGGGGCCAGGTGAGCTGGGCTGGATTTGTCCCTTCCCAGCCCCTGCTGCAGCATCCTTGGGCTCTGCTCCGAAGGGTGCAACTCCTGGCAGGTTCAAAGCCAAGGGATTCCCATGGCAGTGAAGGACGAGCTGAGCTTTTGGGATCAGACAGACCACTGTTACTCTGAGCTCTGCCACGAGACTTGGCAACTCGCCGGCAAAGTGGACACCCTCAAAGCCACGAGAAAGGAATGTGAGGAGCCAAAATATTATCCTGATTTTAGGAGTGATGCCAAGTTCGACTTGCCCTTAGGCCAGACTAACCATGGCCTGACACAGAGTGCCAAGGCCTTTAACTGCTGGTCCCAAACTGACCCCACCTGAAGCCAAAAAGTGTTGACAGATTGGGTTTTTTGGTCGTCCAAAGAAGCAAAACATTCCTAAAAGTTTCATTTACTCTTTCTGACTAGTGTTTGAGACACTGCTTAAAAAACCAGCAAGATGAAGGAGGTGGATACAATTGTGCAATAATAACAACTCAGAAACCTTTAACTAGCAAAGAGAGTCAGGAATTTGAATTAACATCAAAATCATGTATTATGGCATCCACATCTGGATATCACTTTACTGCCTAAATCCAAAACTTCTCTGAGAGCCAGTTGGTTTCTGTAAAAATGTATTTCTCCCTTTGAAAGGAAATAATAATTGGAAGGTCTTACAGGAAGCCACCCAATACCAATAGAGGAAATTGCAATCTGTTCCTCAATGTTAGTTTAAATCAATGCTATATTTAGCAAATGCCTGTTTTTTAATGATAGTATTTTCAATAGCTTATACTACACTGAGTCTTCTCAAAGGTTTACATTATATTAAGAATTGCTTTGTTTTTAGAATGTTTCTTTAATCATCCCTCGAGGTCTTCATCTTACCCCGGGTTAGATGTTATTTCTCATCTCCAGGACATCCAGGATTCTGCTTTTACCAAAATCTCTTTTTTTTTTTTGCCTCAGGCTAATAAAAAGCAAAGTATTTCTGCATATGCTTGTCTAGAAATACGTGTGGTTCTTAAAAATACACAGTTTACCTTCCTAAGAATTTTCTGTTTGGGTATCTGGATTTCAGTAAATTTCCATTAAATCAGTGGTTTCAAAGGAAGATTTTTTTTTTAAAGAAAAGTACAGCGTTAATGATACTAAACCAAGCTGAAGAACTCCAAACAAAACAGCTCCTCCAATTTCTTCCCCAAGTTGACAAAATCTTACAAAACATACTCCCAGCACCAGTCCTAAAAATGCTGGGACACTGCTCAGAAACCCTGTGCAGAACTGCCCTGTGGGTTTTATGGATTCCATTACACTGAGAGGTAATAACATCAAAATTAAGTTTATAATAGCTGATTTACAGGGAGAAGGATTTCATACAGCCTATAATCACTTGTGTTCAAACACTGGTGTTACAGCTGAATTATTTCCATTGAATGGAACTCAGTTTAAGTGAATAAACAAATTCAACAGTAGAATTTGCACCAGAAGATGAAAAGCTGGTGAACATTTTTCAAATGTCCAACTCAAGAAGGTACCATGATAACTTGAATTCCAGCACATTTTTGACTCTGTGGAAGATGATTCCACTGTCACAGCGTTTCTGTAGATTTAACTGGCAACTGGAAAAGTGGAGAACTACAAACAGAATGTGGCAAAAATTCCCCTGTACCTCAAAATAATGTGATTTAACTGTGTTCTACTGGCAGAGCCCAGTGATTAAAAAAACCTACCTCTGGTGATTCAGTTTGGAGAACAGATTACAGCCAACATTTTTATGGTCATACCTTGACAGGAGAGACTAAACAGTAATCAGAAAGAAAATTCTGTTCCTCAACAAACACACAAATAAAGGCAGACATTTTCTTTAGGGAAAAAAAATCATTACAAAATTGATGTAAGAAAGGAAAAATTACTACTAAAGATAGTCATGACAAGCTAATGCAAGTCATTCAGTTATAGAGGACAACAGTAACTGCACCATAATCCAACATCAGACAGTTCCAATACGTAAAAAACTTCCACTGTATCTTTTTAGCACAAAAACTTTAACTGTAGGAGTTCATTTTTTTTTTCCATGAGTTTCTAGATTTAATAATGTAATTCTTTGGGACAACTAATGGCTTTATGAAATAACAAGGTAATTCTCTTCTTCTATGCAACTTTTCATGAGGTGTTTTTGTTGTCATCCAGAGCAGATTGCTCGTGTCCAAACTTTTCCACTGCTCTTTACTATTGTGAAAAGAAAGATGTTTAGAAACTGTTCCTAGGATTCTCTGCAGCCACTTTGAATCACGGTGTCCAAGCAGCAAGAACAGACTCTGGCTATTCAGACCCAGCAGTCTCTTAAAAGAGCAGAAAAAGGCCCGAGAATGCAATTCTGATGCAGAATACGCAGAAATCTAACAAAAATACAAACAACAAATACTTTATTTCCTTCACGTTTAGCACAGACTTTGCATACAGTTTTCAATGGAAGCTAAGAACATCCTTTCTTCCACGGCAGCCTTAAATTTGAAAGCTGAGAGTGTGAAAACCAAGCTACAGCCCATGCCACACTGCTGCCTCACCTTGATTTCTTTAAGTCCTCCAAACACCGCTAAAAGATCAGAGTCAATATTAAAAGAAAGAGAACAGGAAAGACTCAAGTATTTGACTGAAGTGGCTGGATTAGATTCGCCCAATCCATGTGTTTTATGCCCAGGATCAGCTGGAGGAAAGGGGAGCCTGAATCATCAGCTACATCAAAGCCCAGGTCCGGTGCCTGGGCTGATACCTGCACTCATCTCCCCGCTGCAGAACTTTTAATTACGCTCCCCCAGCCAGCAGAATCAGGGACTAAAATCCCCAGATTACCTTGATTGCTCTGTCATTATCTGTCATCAGCTGGTGCTTCTCATCTTCCAACTTCTGTATCACTTCCTGGAGCCGCTGCTCCGCCACAAGCTGCTGCCGGCTGCGCTCCTCTGTCAGGGAGGAAATGGTTGTCTTGAGTTCGGCTATGACCTAAAAAGAAAACAGCAGGTTAAAAATCTCCCCTTCAGTGCATTCTGCAGGTTTTTATGCCTGGTACAAACACGGCAAACTCCGCCGCGCAAAGCTAAATATTTCGAAATTACCATACTGCGCGCTAGCAGGCGCGAAATTCCGCGCAGAGAAGGGGAATGCAGCGAGGCTGGAAGCGACAAAAAAAAACCAACATTGCTGAACGCGAAATATTTGGAAGGGTTTTCCACTGTGACATTCCAAAATATTTACTCATGGGAACAAAGCACATCTGTGATCTTCAAAAACCGAGTCCTGCTCCCAGCCTGCCCCTGCGCCAGGACCAGGAGGGGAGAGATTACACAGCGATGGTGCGCTCGTTTTCCAGCAGGGTATTTTACAGCCTGATACGGCTGAGGAGAAAAGCCCCCACATTTACATACTGGGTTGAAATCTGGACGTGACAGTGAAATCTCTGAGCTGCTGAAAGGAGCAGTTTCTGCTCAGCAATACAGTGGGGACCTGATTCCATGTCCAGGACTCTTAAACCAGACCTTTTATGTGATTCACTCATGATCTGTTGAACTGTACTTGTTCCACATTTTTCATCACTGGGGAAAGTCATAACTACACCTGATCCTTTAGGCATATTTACAGAATTTTATACTGACTTGTCAGCACCCAGCAAAGCACTTAAACATGCAGGAGAGTCACTGACTTTAATGTATATATTCAAGCTTAAGGTTAAGCTGCTGTAGCAGCATAATGTAGTCTAATTCTAAAAGCACTTTAGCACAGAGGCAGTTCAGGGAGGGATACCAGAGTGCTTAGACTCTGCATCTGCCAGGCCTCCTCACTGACAGGGAAACATTTAACTATACTAATTACCTGACTATCTAAGAAAAAAATAGTTCTAAAACACTACTAATAGGCCAAGACTAATGTAATAAGAAATGTGCTACCAGTGAAGGCACAGGAATCCCTGGGAAAGGGGAAAAGGACTGATTAAAACCTGTTGGTAAATTTATTTCTCTGTTTTACTACCAGAGAAATCCCAGGGAACAACACAGATTGTGAGATAGTTCTTTTCCAAAAACAAACACAGATTAAAAAAAAAATAATACACCCTAAACATGAAAACCTATAGTGCTTTGTGTTGCCCCACCTTGTCACCTTTTCAAAAGAAAACAAAATAACAAACCCTTCAATATAACACAAACGTGGGATTTAAAGCTTTTCCTGGGTTAAGACCCCTGGGCTAGCACAGGAGCTCTGAAATACAGGCAAGGAAATCTCAGCATGAATTGATGAAGAAAGATCTGCTTGGAGCAGCGCTTTTCAGAGCAAAAAAAAAAATCAAAAATAATAAAAAAATCTATTTACTTTGTATAAACTTCAGAGGACATTTCTTGAAATCTCTTCTCTGTGTGGGTGTTAAAAGTGAGTGTTCCAAGAGGCCACAGAGAGTAAGATTAGACAGATGTTGTCAGCAACACGACCACGAGAAACGTTGTGATTGACCTATTATTAATAGCGAGCTACAAAAAAAACCCCAAAAAACCAACACTCCAAACCCAACTACGTTCAAGCAACTTCAGGGATTTGATTTAAATCCAGAAAACTAAAGAAATTCAGACATCAGGGTTGAAACTGCTTTACGGTGCCAACTCGCCCTGACGGATGATGTATGTGTTGTGTCTGCCCCACAAAGTGCCAAGGATCTGGTCACGGGTCCAGCTCTCCCCAGTGAAGGGTATTACTTACAGCAATGCCCTGCTTTAATAAAAAACATGTCCCCAGATTTTTCCATTTTGAAGGCTGTTCTACAGGCCAATAAATTTCAGTCTGACAGAATTTATTCTGACATTTAGGTTAAAGAGTTCTTACCTCGCCCTGCACCACCTTGGTGTTCCCACTGCAACAATTAAAGCAATTTCCCTCATCTCTTGTTTAAAAATTCAGAAGTGCTTAAACTGTTCCAACTGTCTTTAAGGAATGGACCAAGAGCCATTTTGGTATTGACATTATCCATTTCCTGCTATTCAGGTTTAGATAGAAAGATAAAAAAATAGAAGTTTTGTTCTCCTTGTTTCTTTCCTTATAAATCAGGCTCTCAAAAATCACTAAGAGGCATTTTGGAGAGAAAGCATTCTCTCTGATTTACCACAAAATTATGAAAATGGTGGGGGTGGAATGGACCAGCTCAAATCAGGATCACCCAGAGCTGGTTGCTCAGTATCATGCCAAGTCAGGTTTAAGAATCTCCAGGGATGGAGACCCCACGACTTCTCTGTATGCAAATAAACGTGTAGAAAATACACATTAGGTTTTAGAAACGTAATGTAAGACATATTTAGCAACGAGTCTAATAAATGCAGTGTGAAAAAGTAACAGTCCAATAAATGTCACCAGAAGAATTCTGGACAAGTGTCTCAGCAAACGAGACTCAAAGGAGTTGAAAGTGAGTTCTAGAGCATTTTAAAGTGTTGGTAAAACAGTAAAGTTTGCAGTTTCTTGTTATTGTCTCACTGGTCACTTCTGTCTAGTTTAGAGGCTGCTAAACCCTTCTTTGTAGTGTTTTTATTGACTTTAAAAGAGTATTATTAGACTATTGGCTGAAAACAGAGTTTTCAAACCCAGGCAGACGTTCGGCTGTGGCTGGGAGGAATGAGGAGAATGACACCTCCACACAAATCCTCGTGGCAATTTTCTTATTATTAAAAGCTTAACTTCTGGTTGCATCTCCATCATTTTTCACACTTCAGTACTACTTGTCAGTCAAACTGAAAGGTGAAATATTTAAAAATCATCCCGTCTTGCCATTTTTAAAGTACGTAAGTAAACTCAACACGCATTTTCACCTTCCGTGTTCAAATACTACTCTGAATAACAAAAATTCCAGTCAAACCCAGTTTGCTTTTAGGACACTGACATTCCTCAAGGTGTTTTTCTGGGTAGAAGTGCAGAACTGGTGAGGAGCAACGATAAAGAGGAAGATGACAGGGTTGGGGCTGTTGTCCCACCACTGACTGCCCGTGTGACACCACCTTTAGTATGAAATGCAAGTCCTTGTTGTGGAGCTGCTCCTGGTTCTGTGAGATGTGCTGGTTGATGGAGCACCTCACCTTCCCTTCCCAGTGACTGAAGAAGGGCTCAGTCCTCTTGGGTCCCCAGGAGGTGAAAAAGTACATCAAAAAGATGAAACGTAGAACTCAGAAAGACCTCACCTGTTTTTTTCCAGTCAGCTTTGAGCTTTGTGTTTTCTGAAAGATTAAAATATGCACAAAGGACACTGGATGGAAACTGGGACACAGTTAAGGCTCCTCTTGGATTAGGGTTAGAGATTACAAAAAGGTCCTTCCCCCAGAGGGTGGTTGGCACTGACCAGGCTCCCCAGGGCAGTGGGCACAGCCCCAAGGCTGCCAGAGCTCCAGGAGGGTGTGGACGATCCTCTCAGGCACAGGGTGTGACTCCTGGAGATGATCCTGTGCAGGGCCAGGAGTTGGACTCGATGATCCTTGTGGGTCCCTTCCATATCCTGTGATTCTGGTCGTCAAGACCCCACACTTTGGAGCAGAAGTAACTCCACTTCTCACCAAGTCTCCAAACCCAACAGATGCACTGGAGGCTCCTGTTCTTCTCACCACCTACCTGCGAGGATTTAGCCAGTTTCTGACTGTACTCCTTCTCAGTCTGCTTCAGTCTGTTGCTGGCCTGGAACACACGCAGGAGACAACCAGATTAGCTCAGAGGAGGGACGTGCACAGACGCTTTGCCACCGACCCCTCGGCTTGGCACCTCACCCGCATGCCTATCGCCGAGCGCCGGCCCCGCGCCAGCCCCAACGCCCTTTTGTGGCAGCCAGAAAACCACAAGGGCTTGGCTTTGATCTCGGGCCAACTATTCATCACTTAAAAGAGGGGAGAAATTGTACCTCTGCTGCCAATTATTAGAAAAACATAAAGACTTTGCGGATTAAAAGAGGAAAAAAAAAGGAGAAAATGAGTGAGTGTGAGAGTGTGTGTGTGTGTGTGGCAGGGGAAGGAGGCAACACACACAAATGAGTTTATCAGGGTGAATTTGCTTCTGAATGGAGGGCAAAAATGAGGAGAAAGTCCCAGGCATGGACTGCCAGTGGAGGACACAGCTTCACATCTCAGGGCTCCGTCTGAAACTGCCTTTTGTCCCATTGCATGTCCCTTCTCATGAAAATCAACCCAGGATGCAGCTGAACCAGCTCTTGGACATACAGCTCTTTCCTTCTCCCAGCATTTTTTTCAAAACTCAAAGAATAAAACAAACTGAGAACAAGGCTGCTTTGTCATATCACAATCCAACAAGCCAGTATTTCAATAACTGCAGGAAAAATAGCTCTACACTTCTCCCCCCCCAAAAAAATTTTAATTGCAGAGATAATTCGATAATAATGATATTAATAAAAAAATAAATTCATTTTCATTTCAGGACAGAATTCTGACTCGTACTTTTCCTGCAGCAACCAGCCCAGCCCAGCCCCACCACGCTGTCCTCAGGTGAACTGCCGAGCGCTCTCGTCTTCTTGGCTCTAAAACTCGAGGACAGGTGTCTAAGACAAATATTTTCTTAGGGGGGGACAGAACATTACGCAGCTGAGTTCTGAAGCAAATTTAAGCTGATTAAGTTTTCAAAACCTATCTGACCTCCTGCTCAAACCTTTGATCTGTCGTCCTTAGTTTTCCGGCACAGCATCCAGCACCCAAACACAGCTCCTGCCGCTGCCCCGTGACTTTGAGGAGGAGGGACCCCAAAGCCTCTGAACCCTGCCTGGATCCAGTTTTAAGATCCAAACTCCCTTTCTGCAACCCCCCCAGGGATTTCAGTCAAGCAAACGGTCTTATTGATTTCACTGGACTATAAATTTAGGAGCTTAAGGCTGCAGAGTGTTTGCGGATCGCCGTGGTAGGGCTGGAATGATCCCCTGCAATCCGGGCAGCTCTGTAAGGTGCAGCTTAATGTAAGTACATTACAGCCAGTTCAAAGGAATCCTCAACTTCACACGATGTGCAACTGAAGATCCTGAATCCCTTCAAATTCCGAGATTATGAAGCATAGAGAAGTCTCTAGTTCATCCGTTTGTTGGTACTAAGGAATCTACTCAAATTACCCTAAGAAATCTATTCAGTTATCAAGCTTCATTTATCAATTAAAAATGTTGATACTTTACCACCGTAATTTAATAATTTACCACCATCTCTGAGAACACGGTTCAGTTGTTGTTCATTATAAAGAGAGATAATGGCACCACTTATTGGTTTAAAACAGCATACAGTAGAATTCTGGAGCACCAGGCAAATTAAATTTTGCTTTTTCTACACTTGTCATTCAAAGTGTGCCACAAACACTGCGAGGGCAAATCATGGGAGTGCATAAATAAAGCAGGTGGTGACACAGCAGTTAACCCAGAGAGCTCTGTCCTGCCCCACTTCTCTTTGTACTCAGCTGACCAATGTTAACGCTTTTCTATTGTACTGCAGTCCAGTTTTAGATGATGTTTTACCACAACATAAAGCGACTGAAACTGTCAGTTTATCCTGGGGGGGGGGGGGATAAAAGAAATTACAGTTAATAGTATAAATTACTGTTACTCCCAGAAAGGGAGAGACACTCCCCAGCAAGGCACTGCACAGATCACGTTACAGCTGCTCTCGCTCAACTTGCCTGGGGTAAAAGTCCTCATCTTTCATAGAAGCAGCTTTATAACCTCCTGAACCCAGAGAAGAAATCCCAATAAATAATAAAAAACCCACTCATAACTTCCATAAACAAACTAGATTCTGTTTGTTCACACTGAGTAGAACCAGGCTGACCTCTGAGAGACATGACAGAGGTGATCCAAAGGGAAGAAATGCTGAATTCCAGAGTTTTATTCCTAACTGAAGGCAAAGACAATATACCCCACCGGCTTACTTAGAGTTGTGACATTTTATTTTACAATGGCTTTAACAAATTCCAATTAGCAAAATATATATAAGTTGTCTCCCACTCATCAACAAACCAAAAATTCTTGCATTCACTTGCAGTGCCAAACATCCCTGTTTGAGGGGTGTAAATTTCAGAGGTACTGAGCTCCCAAAGCTTCCACTGGAGACTGCACAAGGATTGGCTCCAGCTGTCTAAAACTGGCTGTGTCAGCTCTGTGGCACTAAAACCTACGGACACTCCCTTCCAGAACCTAAAGGAGGTTTACAGGAAGGCTGGAGAGGGACTTGTCAAGCGCATGCAGCAAGAGGAAAAGGAGGAATGGCCTTAAGAAGGAGGGTCAGATGGGATGTTAGGAAGGAATCCTTCCCTGGGAGGGTGGGCAGGCCCTGGCACAGGTTGCCCAGAGAAGCTGTGGCTGCCTCATCCCTGGAAGCGTCAAAGGCCAGGTTGGAGCAACCTGGGCTTAGTGGAAGGTGTCCCTGCCCATGGCAGGGGGTGGAATGGGATGAGCTTTAAGGTTCTTCCAACCCAAACCATTCTGTGACTGCTGCTGACTCCAGCTTTTCTCTGAGACCTGTAACACCCGACAGGTCTTGCATCATCACACCCCACACGAGCAGCACCAGCACAGCCCTGCAGAGTTACTGCCCACAGGTCACAGCCCTGGTCAGCTGAAGGGATCTAACTCCTGGGGATGCCTGGGAGCCCTCTTTTCCACTTCGCCTTTTACTGCAGAAATATGAAGCTTCTCCTTCTTAAAAACCTGCAACTAAACTGATTTAATCCCTCTTCACACAGGCTGTTGCTGCACAGCCACGGGAGGCACGAACCTCCTTCCCTGGGGCACGTGCAGCCCCGCAACACCCCCAAAACCTACCTGTTTATTCTTTTTATTTTACGGAACGAGTTCCAGCAAAGTAAACACACACATAGCTGTGTACAGTGAGCTTTGGGGAGGATTTATATCCCATTTATCTTGACAAGGTTCACCCTGGCCTGGTGCACACACACACACACACACACACAGCAGTTTCCCGGGCTCCTGCTTTTCCAACCGGCTGCTCGGCTCACAAGTTGCTCCTGTATTATTTTCAGGGCATTCCCTCCCTTTCAGGTTATTGCTATTTCAGAAACATAATGAATACGGACCCAAGTGCAAGGTGAACATTTGGAGGGTCAGCCAGACTTCATTAAAGCCCAACTCTTTTTATAGCAATGGGCAGCGCTGCAAAATACAGTTAATGGTCTGAAACCGGTTTTCTATGTGCAAAAGGTGGCTGCTGAAATTCCCACTTGGCAAAAACTTGTCAGAAGCATCCATTGTAATACCCATTTTTGTAATGAAAAAGGTTTTAAATTGGATAAGCCATAGAAGAATGCCACTGATTCAAAAATTAGCTTCTGTTTAGTTTCACACAGTTAATACATATTTTAGCTAAAATTATCTGATTATGACAGTTTTACATGCAGTTCTTTTATATTAGAGAGTGAGGAACTTTTGCATTAAAAAGATTACGTCCTTGTTACAGTTAATTGGTTTTAAAAACCAACTATAATTCTTTAACAAGCCTTAAAGCATCATATTGTGGTTGCTGAGCAAAACGGCATCGACTTCAACACAACATTTCACATAAAAATTAAAAATGGCATCAGCACTACAGATGTGGTGTCTGAATGAGTGGGTGCTGCTCTAACATGGCCCCTTTTTCATTTTCTCCTTTCATGAAGCTGAGCAGAATTACTAAGACTAAAAGAGCAAAGGATCTATGATGGGACCACACCGCAAAATTCTACCTTAATTACAAAGTACTTATATGCTATTTTTAAAGTATAAGGTGTATTTGAGGGGACTTTTAGTTCTAGTTCAAGTTGGATGGGGCTTGGAGCAACCTGGTCTAGTGGAAGGTGTGACAGGGGGTGGCACTGGATGGGCTTTGAGGTCCCTTCCAACCCAAATCATTCCAGGATTCTATGCCATGGTTTAGTGGTGGGCTATGGTTGGGTTTATGGTTGGACTCAATGACCTTAAAGGTCTTTTCCAACCTAAATGATTCCATAATTCTCTATCTTCATAACTCTCACTAGAGGGTTTTTTATATATATTTACATATATTTATATATATTTTTATATATAAAACCATATTTACTAATAGTAAAGCAAATTTAAGAACTTTTCTCTTCAGGGTACCAGCTGTGAAAGAATCATTTTTCAAAATGCCTGCAACTAGATAAATGTGGCCATACAGAAGCTGAGCCTCCATAATTAGTTAGATAAAAGTGTAAGCAAACTAAAAAATAAAAAAAAAAAAAAAAAAAAGGAAAAAAAAAGGGGGAAAAAAGGAGGGAAAAAAATCAAAGGGTGGGGGGAAAAAGAAGAAAGAAAACTTGCTCCAGGGAAGAAGCAACTGTTCTCTGATGTGCAGCAAGGAATTTAACATCAAAGAACTAATGTAAATGGGGCCCATTTACCTCAAAAAACAACACACCACTCCACATTCTGGAATATTTCTATTTAAGTTTGACAGCATTATGCTTTGTACCAAAATTCATGATTGTGTAATTTGATAGATGTCAAAAGAAAATGACCTTCAGAATGGCTACCAGTGGCAATTTCTGTTATTAAGTATGTTAAAACTCTCTGTGGAGTATCTGTTTAAACTTCAGAGACCAGCAGATCACCTTTCAAGTTCATCTGATTGTACATAAAAAGTCCATTTCGACCTCAAAGCCTGAAACGTGTATTTTCTTTATGTGCCTCTAATACTGACAGTGGGTGACTTCCTACACCAATACTCTTGTTCTTCCTCCTGCTCTTCCCATTAATCAGATACCAAATGAATGCTGGATCTCTGTTCAACACTGAAAATAGCACACCAGTTCAAACACGGAATTTGAACCACCCAAAAGACCATTAAAAGTAGCTGAATATCCAAAATGATGTTAACAGAATAATTAGTCCAGTACCAAATGACTTCAAGGGTTTCGAAACTGAATGATAGAAATCCCCCAATCCTATTAATATTCTATTTTACATTTCACTTTTGGAGGTCTACAAATCTTTTTTTCTTTAGACATACATCTTTAGGAGAAAAAAAAAAAACCTTCTCATTCATGTGCAAAGTCCTTTTAGTTGGGGGGAAAAAAGCAAGAATGACTAGAAATGAATTTGACACTACCTGTCCAGAGAATTGCCTTTCTGCTGCACACTGCAATTCTGTGCTTAATGGGGGCCCACTGAGAAACTGCTTCTGCAAACTGTGCCTTAGGAAAACTCTGAATTCCAGACTTTTCATTTAAACCAACAGTGTATTTCTATTAATTCTGAAATTACGCAGAGAAATTAAATACAGACATTTAAGTCTCCCAAAAATCCTTCTGTGAGAGACTCCAACTGCAGTTACACCACCCTTACTCTAGGATGCAATTACTACCTTCATCTAAATGGATTTACTGAGCATCCAAATATTTCCCAGCATCACTAATGCTGATTTCCAGTCACTATTGCAGCGAGCCAGGCACCTTACTAAAAACAAACTGCACGATTTGGCCTAAGACACAAGCCTTGGAGACAAGATAAAGTTGTAAAATCAGATTAATAGATTAGGCTTGCCATGTGAAAATTGTTTAGTGCCTTAACTATCCTTGTAAGATGCTACAGATGCAGGGATCAGGCACTTAAAGGACTGACAGTGAGTTATGGCCTACAACACTCTCCATTTGAGGGTCCTGAAGCCCAGTTTTCCCTCATCTACGTGCCTAAATCTGGTACGGCACAAATGCATTCCCGCATTACGATTTTCAGCGTTCCCTCGTTTTCTTCTGCTCTGTCCAACTAAACGAAGGCGGTTGTTTAAAGCGGGTTTAAGACGTCACACCAAAAGCGGTGGCACGTTCTTTTTCAGAGCTTTAACAAAGAAAACGCGCACCCAACGGGAATGACTTGGGCTTTTCCCCCTCAGGAACACCGGGCACTGCCGCACGGGCGCCTCTCTCGCTCGTGTGCTCTGGCTCTCTCCCACCCTAATACAAAGACGTTTACAGAGTCGCTCAGGCCCAGATGTTTCTGGTACCCAAAGAGCTGACACCCAGTAAAATCACCAAGGGACAGGTTGCTAAACATCTTTGAAGATGCAAGGCAAAGCCAAAACTTCCTCCGCAAACAGAAGGCAGCAGTGCCGAGACGTGACACTGATCCACGACTTGACTCACTTAAGGATTATTTAATATGAGCTTTACAATACATGATTCTTTCAGAAACTGGAGACTTCCAAGAGCCAGGCACTTTATCATTACGTATCAGCTAAGTTTACATGCCTTGATTTGAGCCAAGGAGAGACTAGAAGGCTCCTGAAAGAATTATAAGGGGATAGCAATGAGATTTTAGTTTTTTAGATGCTGCATTGCTGTTTTAAATTGAATTTCGTGGAAGTAACAAGCATTACACTTGCTTGAACATAATGAATGGCTAGAAAAAAAGTCCTATGTATCATTTGGAGGTAGAATCTTTGGTGTTAAATAGAAGGAAAACTGGAAACAAGAAGACTGACTGTACCACTAAATTAACTCAGTATCACTAAGCTAACTCGGTATTATGAAATTACATCATTAGATGAGAGCCCAAAAAAAGTTAAGCTTCTACAGTTGGAAAGGCAAACACTGCAAATACAACCAAATCCCTGAACAAATCTATGATCTGAAGCCATCAGTGTTCCTTAGCAAGATTATGTTGGATTACTTTGTGTAGTTTTAAATACAACAAAGCTTCCCCAAAAGAGCGACAACTTCCCGGAGCCAGAACCCATTAATGCAACGATGAGTAACTGTGCAAGTCCAGCAAAGGCCCAATTAAAAGGAGAATGGAATATATTGCTCAATCATCAAGCAATTAAAAACATAAATAAGACACTGCGAGGCTCTGAACATTCCCAATGTTTAATTATTTATCCCTTCTCCGTCCTGCAGCTGTAGGTCAGAATTAACTCCTCTGAACTAAATACAGGAGAACTCTTTTGGGGATTTGTACCTTATTCATTTTCAAGCAAATACTCAAATTCATTTCGAATTCACACAAGAACTGCAACAGTTTCACCTAAATCAGATTTTCTACAAGTTAAACACCCCTCCTACACTCAGATGTGATTGTGAAACTACTTTGATCTCTGTTCCCAAATTTATTGCTCTGTGTAATCCATGACAAAATATAATGTGATTTACTGTATCTCTATATGACAGCCCAGCAGCTGACAGAACTTAATAATTTAGCATAAGAAAAAAACCCTTCTGGCACCAAAATATACAAACCATAATTGAGGCACTTTAGTATCACGTTACAATGAAGCATATGCAGACTGATCATAAGAACTTCAAAACAATTAGAATTCTTTCTCACCCGTTTAATGAAGGTGGGTTTTACTCTGTGACATGTTCTGCGGCTCTAAGCAAGTCATTTTGGAACACTTCTCTTGCTTCACATGAAAAACTCTGAAGGACTAAGAGCATTGTTCTACCCCTTCTCTACTTCCCAAACAATCCTTCTCCTCCAAAAAGAAGGAATAAAAAAAACCACCTGCAGCTTTTCTCTATTGCAAGGGAAGGCACAGAAAATGAGCCTATTGCTCTTGGGTGCATCTTTTTTTCCCACAGTTATACCAACTTTTCTCGCTTCCTAACTGTGGAACCAGATTTATAAATACAGCTGGTGAGCAGAAAACTGACCTGTGGTTTTCTGGTTTCATTTTTTTCTGAGCTTTTCATGTTAATTTTTTTTAAAGGAGGTAGGAGCAGAGTACTCTGTGAATAACTCCAGCTCTTGCTCTGAGATATTTGCAGTAGAAGAGTGCCATAAATTCTGTTTTGTCTTATTTGAGTGAAACATCCCTGAGATGATTTCTTCCATCCTTTTCTTCACATTTGGCTCCAGTGATCGAATACTCTTCCAAATGGCTCCCTAAGTGATGGTGCCACTCCTGTGACCATGTTTTTGGTCCACTATCCTCTTTCTTTCCTTTTCTTTGGAGGAATCAGAAGGAGCAGTGCAAAAGGGGACACACTGAAGACAAAACTGCTCTTCTTCCTTCATCTAGAAGCAAAATAATTTTGCAGGATTTGCTGTAAAGGTACTATAAAGACAGATTAAATAATCTGCTCTTCTTGTGCTAACGCACACTAAAAATCTCTTCTCTTTCTGAAATTCCTTTTTTCTCGATCTTCTAGGCTTTTGCCAGGTTTTCTCCAACAAAGCCAAAGTACTAAGCTCCTTTTGATTAATATTAGTTGGTGAATCACTAACCCTGTGTCAGAAACGTTCAAGACCCAAATGTGAGTTAATGTACACAGACTCTACAAAGCAAAACCAATAAAAATATTCCTGCACTGGAACAGAGAGATAATATCATAGACAACAGTTCTTGGATCATAATGAAAAAAGTTAAGAGACCTGGGAAACATCCAACTCTTCTTGGTAAGAACTGGAGGCTCTTTAAATTACTCATAACCAAGGCCTAGGCTAAATAACTGATGTAATAGATTCAAACAAACATTTTTTAAAAATGGCACATAGACAACTGGTAGAGATCCTGGATCCATTCAGTAAGGAGACAAACATGTACATCATAATTAGAGACAATTTAATGATATCATTACACTTGGGAAGAAAACACGTCCACATTTTATGGCTGAGCTATTTGCCCCCATGTAAACAACCAGGGAATTGTTGCAAGGAGTGTGGAAACAGTTCCTCTGGATGCTCACACAAAGGTTATCTCTAGTGGGGCTGGGAGGGTTTGAATTCAGGGAGTGAAAGGTGTCACTGAGGTCAAAGATTCCACCACACTGAGAGGCCTAAGCAGGACCTACAGAACTGCAGCAGAGACGGCCCCAGAGGGTCTTAGGGACAAAGATGGAATCAGTTTTGATGGTCAATGAAATGCAGAGCTGACAGAGAAGAACAAGAGTGAGAGCACTCACAAATGGAAAGCACACAATGCTGGTATTTTACAAAGTAATTGCTTAGGGGGAACTCAATCCTTTTATTCAGGTGTCTCTTGGAGCACCTTTGCCCCTGAAGACGTCATTCATCTTCTGTTCTTTGCCAGTGCTGAACAGTGTGACATCACCTGCACCGGTACTGACACCAGGAGCCAGCACAGACTCTGTGAATTACTGATGTTCCAGTACAAGCAGCATGAAAACATTCCCAGGGACCACATCCAACTGGACTGTGTCCTCGGGCTGTGCTGGGCAGGTAATTCACCCCCAGCACAAAGCTTGATGCTGAAGGAAGGACTGGAATGTTCTCTAGAGCACCTTATCAGCACCTTATTTGTAATTTTGTACGCAAGAAGTAGCTCAAAAACTAAACATCCAATTATAGGGCACTGACTGAAGAGTTCTGAAAACATCTACAAAAACACAATATATTACAACATAACTGTTATATAAAAGAGTTATTCTTAATTAGGAGGTGGTCACTTACACAGTGACCTCAACTTTAAAGTCCCCAGGGATCTTAGTTTTCTGTGGACTTCCCACCAGTTACAGGTGGAGTGACTGTAACAGGTACAGACTAGAAAATACTGTGAATGCCAAATTTCATTTAAACCAACAGGAATCTCAGCGCACAACAAACTGTTACATCATTAAAGTCTACAAGCATGATGTGCACGGCTCTGTGGCCAGGTTTTATGTCATCTGAAGTCCCACCTCTCCAGAGGGACCATTTCACAACAGTACTGACATCAGAAGAATTTCAGGCCCAAAATTAAAGTGTTTAACTCTTCTTTTCTTTTTCTTTTTTTTTTTTGACTACAGCTCCATCCTGTAATCAAATATCATGTGTGTTCAGCACAGTCAATAGACAAAAATGTAAATTACTTCTCCACAAGAAAAGCAGCACTGAAAGGGAATTAGATGTTCCTGGAACCTGCATAAACCTTTAACAGAATGAGTCAAAATACCTACTTAAATATAGAAAAGAAGGCAATAAAAAGCTAAATGTCGAAAATTATTTAGAGATGAGGAAAAAAACCCATCATCATCTTCTCCCACTCCAATTTACTCATGTGTGATGCTCAAAGGCAGCTTTTTTATGAGATATTTTCAGTGTTCCAAGGTTGCTTCCTTTGAGCATTGTTAGCGTGGCCACTGCTCTGCCTGGGTCACGCTTTCCGAACGCTCATTTCCTCTGCCAAGAAAATACCACAGATGAACGCTGCAAACAGCAGCACTGCCAAGGCTCACATCTGCACACACTTAGACACGGTTTGTCTCTGCTTTCAGGGCCCTTCTGGCAAACCTGAAAACGCTCATAACCTTGGACAGCCCGTTCCACCTGGCTGGGGAGCGTTCCTGCCCTAAATGCTGCTGCTGCAACCTGGAACACACCTGTCCCTGCTGGGATCAGGAGTCCAGCTACAGCTCTGCGTGTTCCCAAACATCACCAAATCCCAGAGTGGGCTGGGTTGGAAGGGACATGAAAGTCCATCTCGTTCCAACCCCCTGCCATGGGCAGGGACACCTTCCACCAGCCCAGGTTGCTCCAAGCCCCGTCCAACCTGGCCTTGGACACTTCCAGGGATGGGGCAGCCACAGCTTCTCTGGGCAAACCTGTGCCAGGGCCTGCCCACCCTCCCAGGGAAGGATTCCTTCCTAATGTGGCTCAAGACTTTGCAGAAAAATGATCTTAAAACTTTACACACAAAGCAGAAAAAAAAAAAAAAAAAAGCATGTTGACAATCCTAACACTGCCCTGGGAATCCCCAGAGGACTCCAATCCTGATGAAGCCTGAAGTGTTAAGGGACTGCTCAGGAACTAATGTTACAATAAACAATGTAGTAGCCTCAAAGCCGAGATTTTTAAGCAGCAGAAAATGAAAGACCTCAATAAATTATGTGTCCCTAAATACTGAAAAGCTGCCTAGAAATACCAACCAATATTTCAATGTTCAGTGCGCTTGTAATGAAAACTGTCCCTCTGTTTCTGCCCCTCACCCTCCTCCTTCCCATCCCCGCAGCAGCAGGACTATGGGGAGGGAAATACCATCGGAATCCTGCATCTCCTTCCACCCATTTTAGCTTCTATTTTTCTTTTCACTTGAGTATGAACCATTTCTTTTGTATTTCCTCATGCTCACGCGAAACAACAGTCCACAGTGACACAAAGCAATCCACAGAGAAATCAACATTACTCACAAAGGGGATCAGGGGAATGAGATCCCTCACTTGAGAATGGACTGACCTTCAGAAAATCTGGACAGTCAGATGTTCCACGCCTAAACACTGAAATCCAGCTTCCCATTGGATTTTTAAGCAATCCTCACAGAATTGGCAGGAAAAAAAAAAGAGTAAATTTGGAGAACAATTTTTTTTCCCCATATTGCCCTAAATTTCAAGGTAACAAGATCTGGTAGAAAAATAAAAAGATTTAAAAAACCCAAAAGTTTCAAGGCTCATGCTCTTATTAAAATGCTTCCCCCTCCCCCCCAATGGATAAAATCTCCTTCATCAAAATTCTGTGGACTGTAATAAGATCAAGATTTGAACTAAGTTAGCTCAAACTGTTACTTTTGAGCTTTAAATGGAGGTTGCCCTTTAAGCTGCTTTGACTTTTGCACCTTGTGGCCAATTTCCACAGCTCTACATTTGGAAGACAGAAAGGAAGCAGAATGGGAAAGGGAGATTTGAAGGTAAGGCCAGGTATTTTCACATGTCTGCGAAAGGCTTTTCAACAGAGACACTTTTTTCTTTTCCCCTTCTATCTTTTGCTCAACATGTGCTCTTCAGATTACAGGCAGAAATAGTGATGTAGGTTAAATAGAAACAAAAAAATAAATTCAATAGCAGTTAATATAGCTGAAAATTAGCAAATTTTTTGTAAAATAGAAAAAATCCAACAAATTAAAAAAATCCCAGTATTTGACAGAAATGACAATTCGAGAGTATTAAAGATATTGCCCTATGAAGGATTATTTGTAACTTTAATTTGAGGATGTAAAGAAGTTAACTTTTCTTTTGCTATACTACACATGTAAAAAAAAAAAAAAAGATCAAAGAAAGAAAAGAATTGAGATTCAAATTCCATTTTTAAGCAAAAATGACAATGTCTTCCTGAGTTAAAATTAATCCTTTAATGATGAATTTCAAAGGTTTAAATACTTTCTGTGACCTTGGCTTTAAATAATTATGCCAAGCGGAGCTTTCCTTACATTCAGAAAAGATCCTGAATTGTTGATCACAGCCATTTTAATGGCTTCAGCCTGGCTGATTTCCAACATAATCCCCCCAATGCTCTTTAAAATTACAGACCAAGAACCTGACGCAGGTAAATGAAATGTCACTTGCACAAAAGCTGCTCAAACAGCCTCTGCAGATTGTTAATTTGTGCCACTGTACATCCCTTTGCAGGAAAATGTGTGATTTAGTGCATTAATGGGTATAAAAGATACTTCAGCAACTATCTGCTTACACATACACAGTGTCTATATAAATATTAAGTAGGTTTTTTTTTTTTGGTTTAGCTTTTGAAATAAAACTCCCATGTTTTAGCTCCCTAATGGGGGGAAATACTTGAAATCAAGACACGAGTGCTCAGCAAGCACAGACGTGGGCAGTGACCCCACGGGAGCAGGATGGGGAGGGAAATCTTGATGGATCTAAAACACAAATTTCTATTTTCAAGCATTTCCCAGAGCCCTTGGTCACTTGATGCACTCAGGCAACATTACACCAGCCATCATGAGCAACCAGATTCAATCCCCCTGCAGTTCTAGCCTGAGTTTTTGCCTCCTTAGGAACTTACCTCCTTTTTAAGGGACAAGAAGCTTGATTAGGCTGAACCACCCTTTCTACTCTCTATTCCAGCAAAGAAAAAGTGATCAGCCCAGTGTTTGGCTGGCTTTACCTGCGAAATCACCTGTGTTTTTGAAGTCCTGCTGGCTCCCCAGCACCTCAGGGCACCTTCCACCCATGCCCCCTGGGTGCTGCCCAGGGCTGGAGGCGCCCCCAGGGATCAGATCGCAGCCAAGGTTTTCCTTACAGAACCACAGAGGGCAGACCCACAGCAGACGTCTCTTTTTCCAGCTCAAGTGACCCCTAAACATTTCCCCCCAGGGGAAGCTCTGCTTAGCTGACTTTTGGGGTGATTGCTCCCCTTTCTCCATGCCCCACAAAGCTGCCCCGTGTGACTCTCTCTTACCTTGTCCAAGACCTTCTCTGTCTCAGCCGCGTGCCTCTTTTTCAGGTCTAAGATCATTTTTTCTGTCTCCATCTTCATCTTGTTCACTGCTGCCTCCTTTTCTCGAGCTGCCTTCAGCTTCTCCTTGTCCCTCTGACAGCTCAGGTCCAGCAGCTGCTGGTTCCTCAAAGAGTTCGCCTGAATGAGCTCTTCCCTCAGCCTGAGGATTTGGTTCTCCAGGTTACAGATAACCTGTGAGAAAAGAACCAACAAAGTGAGAAGACCCAAACCCACAGAATGAAAACCACTGGATTTCCTTAGGAACGGTGTTAGCAGCACTCAAAGGATGCTCCATCCCTTCTCCTGGCCTCTCTTCCCTTTCTCTTCGTGCCTGCAGATGAACACAGCTCCCCCTGCACGAAGCATTGGCAAGACTGACATTTTTGGAGGGGGCGCCCCCGTGGGTGAAGAAATTCAGTTTGTGGCACATAATCTCTGTAACGTCTATCCATGCCTCCTTCTATTATCCTTAAGAACTGACCTGCCCCCTTCTAATGAGCTATCAGTGTATCACCAATCATTTATCAACAGCTCCCAGACTCTGATGTAGGAACACAACAGGTTGAAGAATCAAAATTATAAAACTGTGCCACTCCTCGTTATACAGAATACACTCTGCTATTATACAGTAGTTGTAGATGTACATTTATTACTTCAGGTGTACTCTAGCACATAACTCTTATTATTTATTTTTCTAACCCAATTTCTTCCACAGGTTCTCAACCGAAGTACAAGAGTATCACATCTGAGCCATCAGGCATTGTCCACGTGGGATGTATAATGCTGCCAGCACATCCACGTTTTCATTCATAAATATAATTCTGAAAATCAGCATTTTCACTGAAACCTCACGCTGTTATTTCCCCTTCTTTCCTCCTGCTTCACAAGTAACTTTGCAGTTCCCTGGAACTCAATCACAGAGGGTGAGACAATGCTGAGATGAGAAACTGATGTTCTACCAAACAAATGCAGGTGACTCAGCTCAAGCTTATTAAAGATTTCACAAAAAAAAAAAAAAATCTGATGAAAACTGGTGTGTATTTAAAGTTCCCATTGCCCTGGAATGCCAGAATACTGATTCTAGAGCTCCGGGCTTGTCTTTCTTTCCAACTGCTATTTTTCTTCTTTAGACATTTTTAATACACCGTCTGTACTCAGCTAAACCATTTATTTGCAGTCTCTGAGAACCACATTACTACAAAACTTTGAAAAAGAAACATTCATTTCTGACCAAAGTTAGGACATGAATGACTATCTGATCTATTGCCTTGAACACTAATCTCCCAAGACAGATTGTTATAAATACTGTGATCTTAGAGAGGAGGGGGGGGAAAAAGAAAAAATCAAGGCTTGAAAGTTTGCCTGTTTTCCCAGCCATTTGAACTATATGGTGTAACAAAGACATCATCTCCCTTCAAACCTTCGGTTTGTCCTTCAGCTCTCACAGCTGTAACATGTATGAAATAACATTAACCCCCTCAGAAAGTTGTTCTGCCTCCATGCTTTCCTAATTACTCACTGGCATTGCTCCCCACTGTGTCAAAGGTAAAACTGCGTGTATGGCAGAGGAGGAACGAGCACGTCATTTGTATACAGAGCTCTAACACAGGCCACATATTTCAGCTCTA
Source organism: Pseudotriccus pelzelni (assembly GCA_035584735.1). Classification (NCBI taxonomy): domain Eukaryota; kingdom Metazoa; phylum Chordata; class Aves; order Passeriformes; family Tyrannidae; genus Pseudotriccus; species Pseudotriccus pelzelni. Next base: position 2,759,522 of record JAWMRA010000042.1, read on the forward strand.
TCAGCATTATCTCAAACATATGTTTCATATAGTGTAATCTGCACTAGATCCTTTCCTTCCTCTCCTGAGCTTTTCCTCTACACATGTTTAATTTCTTATTAAATCCGTATACAGACTAAAAAAAAACAACACCAAACGTAACGTACATTTGAGTCTGTAATTATAATCCACAATGTGCTTTTATAATTCTTTCGGAAAATTATTTCATCTCAAGATCACAAAAACATGACAGCCTGTCTGGCTTTTCCTTAGCCAGAGAAACACTAACTCAGTGAAGATAATAACTACAATTTCTGTTGGATGATATGGTCTGAGTTCCAAACTGACATACACAGCATTTGGGTTTTTCAACAGCTGTCCCAGCACAAGTCCTGCTTGGAGTAATCACAATTACCTTTTAATCTGTGGGAGCTCCTTCTGAGAGCTCATTCCCCCATCATTACTACTTTCCTTCTGGTTTTTTTTCCCCTCTTTTTTCTTTTTTAAAATAAAAAACTTCCTTTAACTACACCTTCCCACACACACATAAGCCAAACTAAGATATTACGTTGCTCAGAAGTTCCCTAAAGAGTTTGTTAAAATATTTAGGATAAGAAACCAGGGCTACCTTTTTATAATATAGGGAGAATTCATTCCCAAATGATATTGCAAGCCAAAATAAAGGCTGGGCGAATTCTTGAGTCAATTGTTACGTCTTTTCTGCTTTACTTCATTCTTTATTCAGTAATTCTTATTAAAAAAGTCAGTAGAAAATCAAATGGCACAATACAGTGTTTTCTATTGCCAGAAGGAGAAAGGAACAGCTCCCAGCCTTCAGATCCAAAATGGGGAGCCAGCTGATAGTGGGCCCAGTGCTATAGGTAAAGTAACAGTAATTAATATGCAAAGGAGCATTAATGTTGGACCTAATAGATGGCAAAAGCAGATTTGGTTCTATTAGGAGAGAAGAAAGACTCTGGAGACGGGGTGATGGCAGCGAAACTAATATGATTAAAGGAGTCCCTTTGGAGCAACTTCACTGCCAGTAAGATGATGTTAAGAGACATCTAATCTCCCCAAAGTGACTGGAAAAAGCTTATATTGGGGATCACAGCCACAGTTCTTGTCAATTACTTTCAAATAAGTCCAGTTCTCACAGCCAGATTAGGTTCTCCCATAAACAAAGTCAGTGGCAGAAGCAGATTACGCCCGAACAACTTACTGCCTCCGACAACCCTGTGTGACACGAGATCTTCGAGTGCTGGAGGAAATGAATCCCCAACTTTCCAGCGCTAAGACTCTGCTATTCCACATGCCAGGTTTAATAAACTATTATTAGACTTAAATGTAGGCAAATTAGGAAAAAAAACCACCCCAACCAACCCAAGATGACTTAATTCTCAGTTGTGAAAAATCCATGAAATCTAAAACTTATGAGCAACTGTCTTTTCTTAACGATTCTGTGAGAAAATAAGAGCTGCAGTTACAAAATCTCACTTGAGATCCAAAGGCACAAGGCTTGCTTGGTTTCTTTGGAAAACTGAATCCTCTTTCTCAGCATTGGTTTCTTAATTTTTTCCCTGGCTGCTCTGTTTGGGAACCAAAAATGGCTTGCACGGTCCAAACAATTATTTGGGTGCAAGAGCTGCTGTGAGCAATACAAATCTTAAACACTCCATCTGAGCAAATTATTACTGTGCTGAACTGGATCAAACAGAAGAAATAAAGACTCACAGTATGTAACAGGTCCAAAGAGGTTATTGCTATTTGCTTTCTTTTACGGATCAATGTGTTGGAGTCTTCATTTCAGTTGTGTGGGTACAAGAACACAAAATAAAAGAGATCAGTATCTATTTTGGAAAGCTTGCAGCAAGTCCCAGGACAGCCATGCCACAGGAACACGCCTCAAACAAGGAAGCATTTCGTAAAATGGCTATTAATCCACACACAGGACAACAAACAGAAAGACAACACCAGCTTACATAGCACCCCAAATGGAACAGAAATACAAACACATGAACGGTGTGACAGGGTAGAGATCTCACATGAGGTTATGTGGCATGCCTGTATGTCCCATGGCTGAAGAAACTCCTGGCCAAGGTGGTGATTTCTATTTCTGTTTCAAAGCAATAACTTAGAATTCTAACTAAGAATATCTGTGCTGAAATAGTGTCATAAAAAGGGTGGGTCATAAGCCCACAGCAATTTGCCTGCAGGGAAAAAATAGACTTGAAAGAAAAAGAAGAAGGTTGGTCACTCACTTTGGCCTATTTAAAATGCCAGTAAATGTACCGCGTGTTATTTGGAAGGAAAACATGTGCTCTTAATTTGAAAAAGTAAATTGCATAAGAAAACATAAAGTTGGCAAAAAGTTGAAACGAAAATCTGCTGGTGATGTCTGAAACTGCGACAGTTACGTGCAAGAGAGACGAGAAACGGACCCAGTGACTACAGGTTAATTAAACCCAATAATACTACACTCTCCCTTTATTTTTCAGGAGCTCCCACTTCACCCCCATGAGGCATTTCCTTGGATCAGTTTCTGAGGAAGAGGCTGGAGCATGACCACATCTTCGCACTCACTGCCACGGAACACACGGACCTCCCAAGGCATTACACACCAAACCACATCCACCCCATCACTCAGCTTCAAACGGTGTCAAGGGCGTTTTAGAGTCACAAAAACATGGCAATGGGGAGTTAAGATCAAATCCACTCCTGACCTGCTCCCCAAGGCTCAGATCTGCAGTCATTTAGGTGTTGCTTCAGCGGATTTACAGTAAGTGAGTAACATCTCCCAGCAGATGAAGCTGCAATAACTCTCAGTGCTCTTTACTGCTGAGCGCACTCAGCCTGCTCAAACAGTGCACTCAGCTGCTTAAACACCACTGCATTTCTCTGGTGGCTCATGACAGCTCTTCAAACTGAGTTCCACAGGTTTCCTGCACTGTAGGTTAACTTGGCTTGAGTCAGACATGACTGCATTGGGCTCAGTTTGCTGTGCTTAATGTTGCATGGAAGCTTTAAAAAACCCCACAACAAAACCCCCCAGAACTCCTGAGCAGTGCTGTGGCCTTAGCTCTGAAGTTAGGGTATCACAAAGATCCTTTCTAGGATAATAACCTAAAATATTAGCCTGTAACAGCCCTATTTGACCCACCAACATGCAGCTTCTTTCTCCGAGTGCCAAGACCTTCTCAGCATTTCCTCATGTGGAAGAACATTAAAATGAGCAGTGTGTGCTGGGAACCATCAGCTGGACCTTCTGAAAGGGAGATTTGTCTCTCTGTGTCTCCTTCTGCTGATGTGACAGCGATGGATGAGGTATCCGTAACATTCCTTATTGGGCACTGGATTGTTTTTGAAAGGAGATCAGTCCAGTCCAGGGAAAGGAAGTCTGTAGCGAAAACAAATCTCACTTTGATGATGAAGAATTAAAAGGAAAACAAGGAAGAAAGCAGAAACACCCAGTGATTCAGTGGTGACAATGACTCCCTTTTTACCCAGGATCAGTGCAGTGTCCCAGAAGAGGTGCATGAAGTGTCCCCTCCCAGTCACACAGCAAACTGCTGACATATCTGCTGTAAAATACCTTAGAGGGATTATCTGTTCAAAGTGGGAATCTCAGCTACTTGAGCTTTCTTATGAGTAAACAAAGCTTTATAAAACGCTGGGAAACAGATCATACAAGTCCCTCTACCATCAGAAAAATAACCAATGCATTTAACATAAAAGAATTCTGAAAAATAAACAAATACTTGCAGCTCTAAGCTTAGAAGCAAGTAGAGCTGCAAGAACTTCAAATGTGTTCAATGTTGATTTGTGCTTAAAACAAAATGAGTTTTTCTGCCGCAGCTTCAGCAAGTCACAATACTCCTTCCCACAAGGGATCTCATTTTCATGTTGGGGAACTATCCCTATGATCTTTATCCTTTGGAGATAAAAGAGTTCAGCAACCAGGGACCATGCACAGTGCTAACGGATCTCTATCTTTGTGTCCACAAAGCATCCTACTGAGTCCAACTCACCAAACCAACACTTTAAAATAGTTGTCAGCATTTGAAATTAAGAGTCATTGAAATGTACTAAGTTTTTAAAGTCATCTTGTAAATAAAGCTTTCTAACGAACTAAATTATGCCCATTTTAAACACCTATATTGAAAATATTTTCTATACCATGGGAATGTCAGTTAAAATACGTTAAGAATTTATTATCCAATTTTCCTTCTGACTGGTAAAATCAGCAATTTGTCAATATTATGAACCCTTTAAAAGATAAGATCTGATTTGCAAAGCAAACTACTGTGAATGTCACACACATTACCACAGGGGTAATGATGTGGCGGAGCACAAATTAACCGGGATAAGTAATAAACAGCTATTTAGCTTTCACAGCACAATCTATTACACTGTCAAGTTTAAATGCCTTTTGGGTAAGAACACACAGGCCCATAAATGTGGTACTTAAGGGAGCAGATAAATGAAATGGTGTGAAATGAAGTGAAAACGAGCAACAGTTCAGTGACCAACAGGTTGGTCTCAGCTCCGAAGAGCTCCTAAGATCATTCCAAGGAGCATGGAGCTGTGCAAGCTCTTCCAGAGGAAATCATGGAAGCCACCGCCCTGATCACTATAGGTAGTCCTGGTCAGTGGTCTAGGACTCCCTGGAAACACTAAAACATCAGCTTCAGTACTCAGAGATGCACTTTATTACACATTTATACAATATTTTGTGCATATTGAAGTGTTTCTGTTTCTGAGGGGGGAAAAATTCCATCCAGAATGTTGGTGCTATTGCACAACTCTTACCTAGGAGCCACCTTTATCCTATAAATATACAAATATGCCATATATACCCTGTATATGACTACACTGCAGTGATGGGGTGAAGTTACCAATACATTCATAAACGAAACATTCACAGTTTATAACTCAGGCTGGATAAGATCAAGTTCAGGTCCTGCAGAACTCGAACAAACCAAAGCTGCACACACTAACCTGCCCAGCACACGAGGAGTGGCACCTCTCTGGACTCAGACAGAACACCCAGCGTCAAAAAAGCTTCAGTACCAGCAGTGCAGGTGGCAGCTAAGGGTCAAATGTTTGCTGTTCAGCAGTGTCAGATCCCAATCCCCACATCCCAGGGCTCATGCAAAGATCTGTTGACTCCATCTCCACACAAACTCACCTTTTCTCACCTTTGCAAATGTAACCCTGACATCTCTCTTGAAAACATCCACTGGGGCTTGGAAAAACGAGGTGTTGAGCTGCCAACTTACATATTTGTTCTATTAATTTTAACAGCATTAAGCTGCTTTTAAAGGTCAAACCTCCTTGGTCAGATTCTTTACGTGGACTGTTCCAGCACTCTGTATGCTCTGAAAAAATGAATCTGATAAAAGTATATTACAACTAACCCTGCTTGTTTTGTATCTAGCAGGGTGTCAGTCAGGGCTGGGAGGGCAGGTTTAACACCACCCTACCTGTACAGAGCTAAACATCATTCTCCTCCTCACGTCCAAACCATGGCCAACGCCTCCCTCATCCCAAATCCTGCACTTAACACATCCCAAGAACAGTCCAGCACCCTTTAAGACTAGAATTTACTTATTAGTGATGTATTTGCTCTATCTTGTCTACTCTTGATCTACAGCGTAAGCATTTTCCTGAAACAGAGCGAAAGTGTCGACTCATGAAGAACAACAGTTACCTTTTGCCTGGTTCCATTTTCAATAAAATTAATGAAAAATGAGTCTTCCCATGTCATTCCTACACATAAACACACTTAGGCAACGTTTCCATGGGTAACTTAAGCCCCAAACTTTTCACTAACTTTGCCATGTATTTCTGAAGGCTGAAAAGGAACACAAGCAAGGCCCAGGTGTCAAAATGCCAGCTGGAAAAGCCACACTGAAAATATTGGCCCCACTGTTGTTTCTACACCTGAGAAAGGACCAGCACATTTTTGAGACTTGCTGTGACGTGACATTAAGGAAAACCATGATTTTTGATTTTATTTTTTTTTTCCTCCCAAAAGGAGTGCTCTGAAACAGATCTGGACTTCTACAGCAGCCAGTTAGCTGCCTAAATCCTAGTTAATGTAAATGGCTCTTAAGCTACAAACTGGGCTTAAAAAAAAAAAAAAGAAAAAGGGAGGGGAGAAAGAAAGGAAATCAGACATCCATTTGAACAGCTCCACAAAGAGCTTAAAATTAACAGAGCTTATTTTGATTTCTTAATTTACATAAGCACATTTGATTCTAATTTAGTTAACAGCAGCTGGAAAGCAGAACTTCATATAGGTTGGTTATTGTCATGGCCTTCTAGGAATGAGTTTTAGTCAAATAGAAGAACCTTGAGCTTACAAGTGCAATAAAAACAATGCAGTGCACTGGGGAGCGAAAGGATTACTTACCACGTTGAAATTGAGATAAATGTAAATACATTTTCCATTTAACAGTTCTAAGACCTGTAACAGACTTGGCCCTCTTGCCTGGAAGACAGATCCAGAATAGTTTCTTATTACCTGATTTACTGTATTTGCTTTGAACTAGATTAGTGAGTCAAAAATTAAAACATCCAGCCTTCTTTCTCCTCTCCTTTTATCTGATGAAAGAAATGTTTACATTTGTATTCTTCTTTGTACAAACAGAAAGATTTGAATAAGACTGCTGAGAGACCTACCAGGAAAGGACTCATTTCCTTCTGTCTTTCTACTAAGAATTTTAATGGAGACACTCACATGGGCACATAACAACCCACAAAACTGCATTAATGGAGCTTAAATATGATGGAGATAAAAAAATGAATCTGTTTAATGCAGTGGTCCCCTAAAATAACTCATAAGAGCAACACACAGATAAAATACAGAGTGGCTAAAATACTAAATGAAAATCTACATGTAATACCAGGTTTTCTGCATCACACAAACCATAACAATCTATCTCTCAATGATGATTGATGAAAATGATACCAAATGTGTTTAGTCTTTCCCGTTTTCCTTATGAATAACCTTAAAGCTTTAATTTTTGCATTTCAGGGCGTGAAAGGAAAATATTCCTTTCAGTTCTGAAACAACACTGAAGTAAAGCTTGTTCTGACAGTGAGGAAGAGTTACTGATATTCCAGGAAGGATAGGACTTTCCTACAATGGAATACAGAAACGGAGGCTAAAGATCTCTGCAGTGGCCTGGGAAGAACCACATGTCAATCTGAGAGTATTTCTGTGCCCAGCATCTCCTAAGTCTAAGCTTTTAACAAACATTTGCATTTAAATATTCCACACATTAAATTTAGAAGCATTAACATTTCCTGAACAACACATAATTCTGATTTAAATGCAGACACGATGCATTACAGATTTAAGGGTTGCTATGGACATTCATCTCTATGAGGCAGCAAAATTAAATGTATTATAGTTCCCAATTTGTCCATAGAAGAGGAACAGGCTGCATTGTCCGTGACAAATGTCTTCGCCCTGTCAACTATTGAAGAGACCTCACTGTAGGTAAAAAAAGCCAAAACAACCCTATACCCCAAAAAAACACCTCGAAAAGCATCACACACTTTTCTTTTGGATGCATTTGTTTAAATTACTGCTTGAAACAAACATATTTTGAATATTCCAGAAGTTTTACCCCACACATCCCATAAGGGTTCTATGGAGTCTGTAACGGAAAAAGGCATCGGATGCAAAACCTGACAGGAGAAACAGGAGACAAGATGCAGACACAAAGCCTTATTAATAAGCTGTTCATCCATAAAATATCTCCCAACTCCAGCTCCTGGAGCTCCTACTTGTAGAAATGCCAACTTTGGGCAGCAAGTCCCACTCAGTCCATCTGCCATGACCATCCCCTCAACAGGCACCTGAGGAGACTCCAAGTTGGTGCCTCTGTCCAAGCTCTGCCCTGACTGTCAACAAAGTGAAAAAGATAAGTTTTTCAAAACTCCAGCATAATCACAGGAAGCCAAGCACTAAAGAACCCAACGCTTCTAACTTCCAACAGATCCCTCGTTTCAACCAGTGACAATGGCTGCAGGATTTCTGTTAATCAATGAGTTGTGGTGAATTCCTGTCCATACATTAGCTGCTTACACCAATAGGATGCAGAATTGCACACAGGTGTCCAACATCTGGCTTTCTCCTTTCCAAACCAACTCCTCCTTGGAAGAGGGATATTCTAGGTGACTATCTCTAGTGCCAGTCCTGCTGTCAAACAGATAAACGTGCCACCTGCACCTGAGGAGGAAGATCCTAGAGAAGGAGGTCTTCAGTCTAGCCTGGATGTTAGGCTGGAGTCAAGGGCATCAGATGATGGTACCTAAGGTCACACACACACAGAGCTGATGCTGTTTCAAGTCTCCCTCTCTGCACCTTCATCCTCAAGTGCTGGTTGCACTATTCCCATCACCTCAGCAGCGATTCTCCTGACTTGAGAGACCTTTTGGAAGCCTCCTGCTCCACAGCTACCAGTTCAGAGAGAAGAGATCAGTCACAGGGTGATCTGTCCAAGATAAGCAAGAACTGTGTGTGTAACATCTCTTTTCTTGAAATGGAGAGGGGTTTTTGGCTCAGTATCTTCCTCCTGGCACCTTTACACTGATCTCTGTCCTTTTCATCCTTCTCGGTTTGTCCTTGAATTCGGCTGATGCCACTTCGTTTTCTGAATGACAAATAGGCCACTGCATCCTGAGGCAGGAATTTCTTCAGATTTATTTATGCAACTGTTTTGAATCTACTGTACTTTGAATAAATATTTATATGCAGTTTAAATGTAAAACCTAAACACACACTAAACATTCAGATTCTGTGAAACACCAGTAAAGTAAAATAAGCCACGAAATACATCCATTTATACAGGTCCATGTTTATAGCTACTACCCCCTCCTCTCTAAAAGAAAAAAACCCAAAACACAACCTCAAAATTGCATTAAGAGACAGGAACAATGTGTTACTCTTAAACTGAATACTCTGGCAGGGAACAACAGCTGTGGGAAGGGTTTGAAGGAGAAACTGTTGACTGGAAGCAGAGCACCAAACGGAGCTGTCTCCTTTTTTGTGCTACAGTGAAGCACAGTCTTTTATGAGGACATAATTTGCAGGCTTTTGAAATCTGCTGCTTTACTCTCTGGAAAGCATCACTGTTTTGAAGGACACAGTCTTATTATGTGAAAGTAAGAAATGATGACTATGCACCACATTCCTACCAACACAAAGATCGGGGAACTGGTAGAAAGATTATTTCTTGAATACCTTGAGGTGGTAGTTTTGAGAAATGGCTTCTGATGCCATTTGTGAGACAAGTGATTTTCGGTTTTCCCCATACTTAATTACCACATTAATGAAGGCTATGGCTAAAAAGGAATAGCAAGGCTCTCTCTGCTAAACCTCCCTGAAACTCAGGCACAGGAAAACAAACATTGCCTTCCATATAAACGGCTACAGTAGGAGCCATTACTGATTAATGCTGAGTATTTTCTCCAAGCCTCTGATGCAAAAGATGCTGAAGAAAGGGTTTGACTGCACAGCTTCAGAAATTATAGTAATCTACTGAGTACCCCACACAATACTCAGGTAGAGCAGGTAAGAATTAATTGGTACCTTCCCCCCTCCCCAGAATTTCAGATGCTGAAACTGTTTTTGCCTGTATTGAACCAGCTCGGCCTAGACTGGCTTGTCCCGCAGTGACATGTATATTGAATACAAATCAGACAGCAGAGCTTTAAATCTGTGTTGCAGCTCTCATTTCCAATTCGAGAACTGTACTATAATCATAAGCTTCTGGTGGATGAAAGGAAATCAGCTCTCTGAATATTAGCTAATGCCACATTTGCAAGTCCTGAAGAGATCTGTGCTGTTTAAAAAAAAAAAAAAAAAAAAAAAAATACAAAAAAAAAAAAAAAACTACCAAACAAAAAAAAAATCCGCACGCCCCCCCCCCCCAAAAAAAAAAAAGCCCATCACAACAACAAAAGAACCCAACAAAACAGTCTCGACAATGACTCTTTGGAGTAAATACACCCAAGATTCATATCTCCACTCCAATACTTTAATATCTAGAAAAATGTTAATATGAATATTTTTATTCTACCCTCAGGCATTGTTTAAACTACTAATAACATGGGTATCAATTTACAGTAATTCCAGATTCCATATTTATGTGTTTATACTCTACTTCTATGTCTTCAATACTTAGATCAGAGTATAATATCATCACTATTCTAAAAAGTTTTCCTTCGCTATTTTTCCCAAATATACAAATAACATACCAAATGATTACACTAGAGAAACAGTGTGACTAACAGGTCAAAAACCAGAAAACCCAGAAAAATAAAAACTTCATAGCTCCCTAAAAGTCAAAGGCATGTACTGAGCACCTCTGTTTCTTTCTAAAAAGCAAACCCCCAAAACCCCAACAAAAGAAAACATATAAACATACAGCCTGCATGAGTGATTGGCATAGGTTTATTTATATTTATATGTATAAAGTCTGTGCCAATGGTTGTTAAAGCAAGATAATTTTAAAAGCCCGTACAGCTGTTCTTCTGAAATAAACCATGTAGACAGACCTACAATTTACATCAAATGCTAGTCAGCAGTGCTTCCCAATTTTAAAAAATTTTATATAAGCTGCACAACATGTTCAGTGCCAAAGACATTTGTCACCAACTTGCATTGCTGTTCTCTTACAGAAAAACATTTGATAATTCCACTGTATCTTACACACAGTTTTCTTGGTTTAAATACTGATCCCTACTAATTTCATCATCATCTTTTAAACATTTTTTTCAGAGTAATAATCTAGATCTGATGAAAAGAGCTTCTTACCATTCTGATCCAATATTTTCCCCGTCTCTGGAGTTCAGCAGCAAGGAGCTGTTGCTGTTGCACTGCTTACTAGAGACACCGGAGGCTTTGGAAGCAGAGAATGTTTTATGTGGTTAAAATGTATCACCACTGATTATATTTCAGTCCCTCAATTCCTAGCCTTGATGCTCTGGAAATCAGCCAATCCAAGAGATAAAGAGGTTTGCAAGAAGAAGTTGCAGAATTTCCACAGCGAATGCTTCATGGAAATGTTTTGCTTCTTGATACTTGTTTTTTATATCCACTAAATGTTAAAATAAATCCTGGCTCTCTCTTCCCTCCTCCTCTTTTTTTTTTTCTTTTCCAAAATGAGATTCATATATTGTTCACAAGGGACTTCAGCACTTGCTACAGCTAGGCACAGTGAAGAAAGGCATCATGCCAGATTCTGCACGCATCTCAGCCAAGATACCTGAATTTTGACTTGCAACACACCCTGCTATTCCAAACATGGATCTTCCTAAGCCAAAGCTCCTAACTGCCAAAATACACAGTGTTTCTGTAAGGCAGCCAAATGCCCCTTCAGATTAGCTAAGAGTATCTTTTATTTGCAATGTGGTTGCCCTTTGTTGGCTTTTCTTTTTCTTTTTTTTTTTTTAACACTCTTTTTTCCTAGTGAGGACAATTTCATTCCAAAGGGATGAAATTATCATCTCACACTTCTAGTACCACCCCTCTCAAGAACATACACCACAGAAAATCTCCGCAATGCTGTAACTACTTAGTTAATATTATAACAATCTTAATGTTCTCAGTGACAACCCAGAATGCTGCCGTGTTTGATGCGATAAAATGAAATAAAAAATAAATAAGTAAGACCACGACAGTCTGCATGGACTTTGCTATCAAGTAACCCAGTAAGAGATGACAGAGAGAGGCAGAAGAAGTCAGGTTAGACATTACTGGTAAGTTTAACAGGTAGTTAAAGTAATAACCAGCAACCTCACCATTTCCAAGCTTTTTGGATACCACAATAAAGGAATATTAAAGAAAGGGTCATCAAGAGACTTTGGAGACTACCTTGGAGATGCTCTCAAGAAGAAAGCATATTACTGTACTAAGAAAGCACAAGAATGACCTTGAAATTTTAATGCATGGATGAAAGAGGATGGTGAGATACTTCTGCAATAACTGAGAGTTTATAAAGGTCTAGAAAAGTCAAGACCATGCTCTGTGCAAGAAGGGAAAAGAAATTCAGAAGAGATGCTTACAGCTTTCTTCTATTCTCTTTGCAACAGGATATAATAATGATTTTCATTGAAACCAAATGGGTATGAGAGTGAAGGACTGAGCTGAAAAAAACCAAGGAAAAGGATGCTGGACTAATTGGCAAGCTTGTTTAAGTGATGAAGAACAGCTGGGTGGAAGTTTTCAATGTTTTTTTGAAACATTAATGAACTTATTTTAAGAAATTATATAAAGAAATAAGATTTAATCATCAATAACACTGATGATGTTGTTTCTGAACTTAGAGAAAGAACAATGTAATAAATGACACATGTTATGGACATTATGGCAAGATTAGCTTGTTTTCCAACAGCAGAGGAGTCTGCAGGAGGTCTGTTTTAGCTGTTTTGAGTTGTTGTTACCTAGCTGAATAGCCACAAGAAACTCTCTTTATTCCAAGCCTTTCCTCTTCAGTCAGAGCTAAAGAAATTCATTAGCAAGCCATCATGAAAAAGATAAGTGACTTGTGTTCACAGATGAGCTATCTGATGTAAATAAAAGGTCCACGGTTCAACCCCTAAGAAACATAGCAAGATGGAGGGGAAAGAGGCACTGAAAGAGCTATTGAGAAGCTGGAAAGGAAAATAAGAAAAACAGATTCTACGAAATCAAGAGAGACAAAATTTCAGGAAGAAAAATGGACAACAGAACACAAGACAGCATAAAAAGCATACAAAGAAAATCAGTACAGAGCACTGGCTTCATTGTTTGACCAGAAAGCTCATCCAAAGATACTCTGTCTTGGGTAGCTTCAGCAGCGTGGCGGGAGCAGGACATGCAGTGATTGGTAAGTGCCCAGTGCCACACCAGAACCTTGGCATAGACCATAAACAACCCTTGTAGTCGTATTAGTCCAACTGCTAATGGGATTCCCATCTGAGAGGCTTCACTTGTAATATCACTGAGACCCAACAGACAATTCTGTGAAGCAATTCAATTGCAATCAACCAGGCTACTGAGGCTTGCTCTCTTTAGAAATGAAAACTTTTTCATCAGAATGTTTTCAGCCATCTTACTAGTCTGTACAAACCTTTCCCGCGATCCTTGAAATTTATGAAAACCTTATATTCACAAAACTTCACTGGGAGAGTGAAAATGGGTGAATATGAAGACATGAAGCAAAGTCCTTCTCCTGTATGTTTCTACACAAAATGTGTATGGGACACAGTGCTGTGGCTCTATTCATACATGCAAACAATTTTCAACTCTGCCTTTCAGTCAATGAAATCAGAATGTTTCCATATTTTTCTGAAAAGTTATTAAATTAATTGAATTCATACACATTTCAGTATTAAATCTGACACAATCTTCTCACAATTAAAACACACCTCCCAAACTCAGTTGCAAATATCATCTCCTAAATTCAACTAAAAGACACTTCTATACAGAACAAGCCCTATCATACACCTATACAGTAAAAAAAAAAAAATTAAAGTTAAAAAAAAAAAAAAAAACAAAAAAAACAGAAAAAGATCATTTCTCGTGAACCTATATATATGAATCGCTTTGTACTGCTCGACTGATAGAAGCGATGCCTGTGCTGGGATTAAACCCTTTTCATCATAAAACCTCATCTGGTTCGGAGTCCAAGTCCATCAAACCTTTTCCCTTTAAAGTCCCGCCTTTGATTCCACATCAATTTATTCAAACCGCAGCTGGGTGGCTGAAAACGAAAGGACAGCATCATTTAAACCAACCATGTTCCCAACTTGAAAGAAGGACTATAATTAAAAAAATGGGCATAAAAGAATGGAAATGGGATAATATTTTTTAATGGTAGTTCAAAGGCCGACAGATGTCAGAGCCTTTGAAGATGTCAGTACACTGAGCAAGGAGTTGCCATTAAATAGTTTGCCTGAGAGGTGAAGCAGTTTTTTAATGACTGAAAAAGCCCTTGCAGACACATCCTTGTGTTTTTAATTTGTCAGAGTTTCTGCAGTATTTTCTGATTAATGACACATGATTATAACTGCATAGCACACATATTTTTATACTTTGTTAAATGAATACTTTATTCCACATTCCTTCAGTGCCAGATAAAAACAGGAAAGCTTTACTACAGAGTCCAAAACTATTCAGATTGCTCAAATATTTATGGTAATTTGAGGGGATTGGCCGGATCCAGAGCTACTATGTGTTGCTACCTTTTGTTCTTTAATGGAGCTATTACTACTGCCATCACAATGTGCATGCATTAAGGGAGCATGTGACCCAGTAATGCATTGTGCCCTTCTTGTGCCCTAAACAATCAGAGCTTTCATAACTCACTGATGAACAAAGTCATCAAATCGAAATAACATTAAGAAAAATCCCAGTGTTGATCCTGAACAATACAAACAATGGCTGTGCCAACGTATTGTAAGAGGAAAATAACTTTTCCAAGGGGAAAAAAAAAAAAAGCAGATTGCTAGGAAACATCATGTTCAGAAGAAACACAGCAATATTTACAAATGGAGATAAAGTCCCCATCTTGGGCTGAGAAGATGCTCCTGCAACATCCCTCGTCTGTCTGTTAACATATGCAAATTTTTTCTATTTTCACCATGAATGGAAAATGTAGTAGCCTGAAACCCAGGGACAATTCCTTTTGCTCACAGGACGATTTCTTTTGCTCACATCCCCGCTCAGCTTTTGTGGCCACGTGCCTGCCAAGCTGAGCGGGGAGAGCTCAGGGACAACCCAACCCTGGGGAGGGACACGAGAGCCAGCGCTGCGTGCCCTGCCTTCTATCACACCTTAGAGCAGTCACTCACACGAGAACACGGTCATTACAAGGGAATTTGATTAATGCACTGCTCCTTCTGCTCTTCCTACCTGGATTCAGCTTGTAATTGGATCAGAAATAGAAATATGATGGGCTCAGCTAAAAACGTACAGAGGGGTTGGAGGCACCGCAGCAGAGCTTCGTGAAATGGGTTTCTGGCTTCCCCTGAACATTCACATGATTTCCTAAGTGTGAATATCTGGCTTGTTGCAATCCACATGCACCAAAGAACCTCTCTGAAAGAACCCCATCAGAACCTCCCCGAGGGGAGGAAGGGAACTCCTTGGACACTTGAGTTGGACACTCAGTGGATCCGCAGCGGGAGATGAAGGGAGCTGTGAGCCACAGATGAACTCGGCTGTGCTGTCCAAAACACTGTGCAGTTCTCCAACTGCAAAGGCAAGCACTGGAAATTTTGAAAAGACCATGGCTGCAGAGAGAAGAAACGTAATTCTGAAATGGAATGCTCCCCCATGTATTTATTGAATGAAAACAGAGCCCTGCTAGGAAAAAATATGACTATGTTATGATTTTGCTATAAAGAACATGCAGAAGTGGACTATTTTCAGTACAAATAATTGTAAATCCCATTCCCAACTGACCTGCAGCCTTCCTTCTTGAGTTATTCCAAAGTTACCTTCCAAGATAGTTTTAAATAAAAGGCGAAACAAAGTCTAACCTACCACACATCACCGGACTGCTTGACTTCATCACGAATCTCACGAAGATTGGAAACCTCAGTCCACACTGATGTTACATCACACACTTTTGCCACTTCTCCTAGCGGGAGCAGCCAGGAAGCTGCTGAGCAGGGTGGAGTGGAGCAGCCCCCAGGAACACCCATGGACCAGAGATGTGAGACAAAGAGCTCGTTCCCTCTCCTACTCCCATATCAGGACTTCAGCAGGTCCTGGCTGCCTGGGGGTCTCTGCAGGAGTGCTGAGACAGGGGCACATTCCAGGTGGAATAAAGGAAGGAAGCCAGCTCTCCCCATCCATTGCTGCCCCCACTGTACAGAGACGTGGTACTTTCTGCTCATGTTCAGATATTTTGGCACTACGGTAAAAATAGCAAAATAAAATGTTGAATTTTAAGCATTTATAGTTCAGCTGAAATAAACCCTCAGAGAACAAAGAAAAGGCACTCCTCTAAGCTGTGGGAGTTTCTAGAGGATTTCAAATTACACACAAAAGATGGATCAGAATTCTGAAGCAACATTACAGGACTCTTCCCAAGTGGGAAACATCAGACATCCTGAAAACAATGTTTTGCTACAAAACTCCACATAAGCAGGCAGAGCTGAGCCATTCAGACTCTATCCATTAGAGGGCAATAATACATACACACACACTCCCACACATATACACACAAACACACACACTCTCTCACTCCTCCCCAACTGATTTTAGCAGGAAAAATTAGTATTTTCTGTCTAATGCTACCCCTGGTATATTGACAGCCTGGGTCCTGTGCCATTCCCTCCCCCTCCGCTCCCCAACAACAGCATCCAATGGATAAAAGACACAACAAGAAATTACTCTTTACATTTGCTTTCCCACAAGGAAATCAGTACAATGCACAGCTTTGGAAGGGTTACAGTCAGTTGTTACTAAACACAGCTTGAGGAGAGCAGACAAGTAGCATTTCTATAAGCACGGAAACCACGAGAGGGGTTCCCAAACTTTGAACAGACAGAAATGCTCTTCACGTGCTCATCTCTCCCACCTAAGTCAAACGCTTTTCCTTTTCCTCCAGTCACATAAGAACCTTTGATAACAGCAGCAACTGCAGATGTGGCAAGGGGCCAGGACACTTCAGATGCCTCTCGATGCTACAGACAAACCAAGGAAGGGCATTTTTGGATGCCCATTAGAGCCACTCGAGGGAGGCAGCTCACGTGCTGTGTCTTCTGCTTTCCTGCTCCAACAAGGCCAACTGATAAAGCCCATTGTTTATCACAGGTCCCCAACCTGCCCCTGGCTGCCCCCACTTCCAGCATCCTCCCAATATGTGGTATTTGTGAGATGAGCTCACCGGGACAGGAACTGTGTGTCCTTACGTATTTTCACCAACACAACAGAGACCCACGAGAGGATTCCAGCAATACAAATAATTGCCATCAGCCCTTAAACTACTGCTTGTCAACATCTCATTAGCTGCAGGATTGCTGGAGTTCAACCGGAACACACAGGCAGCTGGATCAGGCACATAATGACCAGTAATTCCTGTGAGCATCCACACTCCATTGATTTGTGTTTGGGGTGGGGGGTTTTTTCCCTTCTGTTTGTTTTTGAGCTTTTTGTTTATTTTTGTTTTGTTTGGGTTTTTAAAAAATATATTACTCTGCAATTATCAATGTGTGTTTCATTAGAAACAGCAGTTCAGGTAACCATTTCATCTAACAGCTTCTTGTTTTCATCAACTGCTGAATAAATATTGATTTTACATTAAACCAGAGGTTTAATTTAAGATCTGGATTCAACTCCATAAGGTCCAAGATGAAGACGTGGAGCAACACACTGGTCATGTTGCTATCCCAGACAGGACACTTGTGCCCTTGAACTCAGAAATCCCTCAGGATCCCAACTACAGCAGAAGAACATGCAGCTCTCTTCAAATCTACCAGTGTACTCTGTGTTTGCAGCAGCTGCCTTTCCAAAAATCACTTTCTTCGCTATTTCTCTTTTCTAAATTCATTTTACAGATGCCAATACAGCAGAAAGCACAGACTACAAAAGAATTCAAGCTGTCAGAGACAACTTTAGAAGAATTGTATCACCCGTGTGGAAGACTGAGTTCACTCTTCGTGGGATTTTCAGATCTGTTTCAAGTGAAAACACTGTGTCAGGGGGTTTATTCTTTTTCTTCTTTTTTTTTTTTTTCTTAAACTACACCAGTGCTGATTTTATGAACTCTGAAGAACAACTGTAAGACCTCAGAATAGAACACTCACGATCAGGCCAATATTTTAGGGGTCAAAAGTAAAGTTTTCTCGTTTGCAGTATTTCAGGAGGACCTTCAGACATAGGAATACAAATTACAGTGAGAGATGTAATTGCAGTTTGAAATATATTGTTTTCTCTATTAAACAGAAATCTACAGCATCCCTGACATCGATTTCTGTCATTTTGTCATGATAAACACTCAGGTATTAAGCACCTTCCACATCATGCACCCAGGCATGATTCCAATTAGTGCTGCATAGAAGACAAAATGTCAGCTTAATAAGCTTCAATTTGCAAAGTCTTTGAACATCCAGTGATATCATCACTTTGCCAATCATTTCTTGTACTTTGGCTTCTTTTTTTCCACATCACCTTCCCTGTCAAAAGAAAGTCTTTCAAATCCCAGGAAAGGCAAGACATGAACAACGTCAGTCATTGGTCTGACTGAGCTGAAAGATCCAAAAATGACTCCCCAATACATCAACAGAGAACTATGATGTGCACAATATTCCCTCAAAGCTAATTTGCTGCCAACATGTAGAGTAATTGGGGGAAAAAAGTCTACTTTAAAGTCCTACTGTGAAAAATAGTTTTTTGCATGAAATCAACACTGAAGACCTTAAATCACTGTCAGAGTCTGTGCCACTCGTTCAAAGGAAGAAACAGGATTTGTTCAGGTAAGGTGACAATCATTTCTTCAAAGGTGAGGGGGCCAAGGAACAGCTCTGCTGTCTGACTTGATGTTGAAAATAATCACCGTACCTTAAAATAATGGGGTTTATTTCTGATTTGTTTCTTTAAAAAAAAAAAAAAAGAAAAGGTTTCCAAGAAGACAATTGCAGAGAAGGCAAGTGCAGTTCTGAGAGGCTGAACGTCCGAGGCTTGCCCACATCCAAAGCCCACAGCTGAGGACACACCGTGTTTTCTCCATCTGGAATTTCCCCAAAGGCAGAACCTGAAATCCCTGCTCTTATCTGGGTGTGAGGGAAAACAGAAACACAGAATGGCAGCAGAAGAGACAAGGGATAATGAATCAGGATGGGAAGTGTGGAGCGATGGGCTCCACGTGGGCTCTCCAGGGCGGCTGGTCCTGCCCGAGGACCCAATTCAGGGTCCCAGCTGCAAGGAGGAGATGGGTGACGGGCTCTCCTGACCTGAATCCCTGGAGGAGGTGGCAGCAGCAGGGCTGACCAGAGCACAGCACCAGTGACCCACGGGCTCCACCGCCCAGGTCCAACACAACTCCTGGCGCTGCGCCGATTCGTCCCGTTTTTTGGCTTGCACGTCCCACGGAGCCCAGCCAGGAGCCCTTTGCTGGCACCCAGCTGTTACTCAGCACTCCGAGCTGGCAGGAGACAAACCCCAGCCCACACTGGGTGAGGCGTGACGTGCCAAGAGTCAGTGCTTTGGTAGAAAAGGAGCTGGAGCAGCTCGGAGGGAGCGGATCCGACGCTGCTTCCTCGAAGGCACTGGGAGCACACAGTGGGGATGGCACTGGCAGAGGAGCTGGGCTGCAAGAGAGCAGAGGATTTCCCTCCAAGCTGATGGGACGGCAAATTCCATACTTGTGAGGCAGAAAAGGAGACTCTGAGGAGTTGCTACAGACACAGGGGTTGGGCCAGGGGGGAAACAGCTGCAGAGATGCTGAACGGTGAAACACTCAGCCCGTGCCAGCACCGTCATCTTCAGACCTGCACACAACCCACCACGGGGCTTTGAGGGGGTTTTCCACTCTCATGAAGTGCAGGAAAGCCAGAGAAGTCTCCCATTCTTCTTCCTGACTAAAGCAGGAGGAACAGGCAGAGGCAGTGCGGGGCACCCAGGGCAGTGCAATCCGCCACAAGCGTCTCAGCTGCAATTTGTTACTGGTTTTCCACTTGAAGGTTTCTTTATAATACTTTAATGTGGGAGCGTGCAGAGCTGTATGGATGGGCTCATATTTCTCAGCTGACATATCTTCAGCCAAAGTATGTCAGCTACAGGAGAGGGCAAGGCTTTGCACTGGCTCTGGGATTTCTTCTTCCCCCATCAGAAACCACATAAAAGAAAAATACAAATAAATCAGCTCTCCGAAATTGCTATTTATTACCTCATCACGAAACCGTCTACTGGACCCTGCAGTGGTATTGAGTAATATCATTACTTAAACCATAAAGAGGTTGTATTTATTACTCAGAATTGGGAAAATTAGCATCCATATGGATCTTATTGTTTTATGAGCAGTAATGCTGCCAAAACAAGTGGTGTTAACATTCCGAACTACAGATTGTCACCATTTCTTGTCCAGTGTTTCACTCTTTCATTTGGTATTTAAAATACCTTTGAATTGAGGAACTGAACAGATCATAGAATCTCTGCTATCAGATAAATCATTTTACAGCCAGACTACTGTTCAAAACTTGATTTACGGTGGCAGTGAGTGAATGGAATTAACATCGGCTGACCTAAGGAAGAGAGACTAAATTGATTTTGGATAATCTTTCTTTAGAAAAGGGATGAGAGAAAAACCACACTCTAAGAAATTTAACTACTTAATTTGCAGTACATAGCACCTTAGTAGGTAATCCCACACAGGACATCCTAACCTCCATCCCTGGAAAAATGACGGAGCAAAACTCCATGAAATTAATTTCCAGACCCAGGAGGAATAAGAGTCATTGGGACCAGTCAGCCTGGTTAAATTAGGCTTAAATAAAATGAGTGACTTCTGCAGTGAAAGGGGAGAACTGTAAATGTCATTTATCTTGGTTTCAGCACGGGTTTCGACACAGACTTTACAGCATCTGCACCAAAGGCCTGGATGACAGGACACAATGACCCTGGGCCATACTGTGGATGGCAGCTCTGGGGGGAAAGTGGTCAGTGTGTTGGAGAGCAGGGCTGCCCTTCACAGGGACCCCAAACTCTGCAAGCAGGAGGAATGGACCACTAGGACCTGCAGAAAGTTCAGCAAACCAGACTTATTCAGCCTGGAGAACACGAGACTAATGAGAAATCAACTTGCTGCCTTCAACTGAGCACTAGGAATTGTAGAGGAGACAGAGGCTGACTCGTCTTGCAGGAAGGACAAGAAGCTACAGATCCAAACTGTAACAACAGATATTCCAACTGAGAGGAAAAGGAATTTCACACTGGATTAGTAAAGCACTGGAATATGTGGCTCAACCTGGTTGTGAAATCGCCACCACTGCAGATTTTTCAAAACTCAGCTGGACTTGGCCCTGAGCAACACGATGGAGCTTTGAAGTCAGACCTGCTTTGAGCAGGAGGTTGGGCACGATGACCTCCAGAGGTCCTTCCAGCCCAAACTATTCTATGATGCTGTGAAAAACCTTCAGGATGAATGCTGGTCTCCCATCAGAGGATGTCCCTTCAGCCACCCAGGGGGATGTTTGAAGCAGACAGCACTGCTGCTTCCCAAATTGCTGCACTTGTTCTACGGACTAAAAGAAGTCAACTTTGTTCTATTCAACAACTCTCTCAAGCAAATTACAAGACAGCACTAAAAAGCAATTTTTAAAAGAACTAAACCCCATTAATAATGTTGTGAGCAAGCATTCCCTTCTCTGGACAGCAGACATTTACTGAATAAGTTCAGTTGTAATATTTGGAACCATTTAATGTCACAGAAATTGCATTTTAGACGCACTTGGAAGTAATACCAGTAAGCAAATTCAGAGTGGCTTTGCCATACACTGATCTTCACACAGAAAGCACATGCTCCTTCTATTTCAAAATCAAGAGATGATGCTCTAAATGGATGATTTCTGCAGACTAACACTGGATTTTTGCCTCTCTGCCTAGAAATTGTTACCCCACCTCAAATGCTGCAGTTAGTAACACCTGTTTTTGCATCTACTAATGTACTTGATCATTTATGACTTCACTATTCCTTTATACAACTTTAATTTTAAAAATAATTTCACACCACGTACAGCTTATTGTCTATTAGTGCTAATCATTCACTGCAGCCATCACACAAACCCTGCATGCAAAGCCACACCTTGTGGATGTATTAAAACCTGGCATAAAGAACCTTTACCTCACTGATGAGCAAAACTGATCTCATTTTTATTTGGAGAAATTATTCCATATTTATCAACATCTATGCAGGAAATAATCACTTTTTCCTAAGCTAGGAGTGTTGTTATAAAATAAAATTACTACCATATGATTTACACCCTGGCCCGAGACAAGGGAAATTATACACTCCACCTTCTCAGCTGCCAATATTTAAAATTAAATAAGAAAACCCACAAAAACACTGATTACAATGCAGTAATAACTGCCAGATATATTTAATTTCATATTACAGAAACAAAGTCCATTTTGCTGAAAAGAACTCCATCTCAGATTCAGAGTTCATATTATGTGACGAGCTGGTTTCTATGGCAACTGCTTTCTCTTTTACATACCCCGTAGACAGCACAAAATGTCTGTTGTCTCCTAAGTTAACTTAACATTTTTAATCAGCAAGTGATAATTTATGCACTATTATGTATGGCTTCCAAAAATGTCTTTCAATATTTCAAGTGCAGGACAGACCGAAGTATAAAAGGGGAGAGCGAGGTCACAGCTCCTGCACCGAATTCCTCACTAATTTCAGTCCTAATGAAAAAAGGGAGATTCAAGGAAAAATATGGAAGAGGCCAGAGGTGATCAACCACTAGGGCACGAGGACACTTGGCTGGCTGCTCTCAGGGAGGAAGTGGCAGATGTTTGTGCTGTGTTCAACAGGTCTCAAAGGCAGCTCGAGCCAGGGCAGCAGTGGGGAACAGAGCTGAGGTGAGACACAGGATAACAAAGGGGGGTTCACCTGAACAGGGCAGGGGAGACCCAGACTCTCACCTTGATGGAGGGAGCCCTGAGCCTGCACTGTGGCCTTCAGTTCAGAGCAAAGGCTCATTTTCCCCTCTCGCCTCAAAGATTCTGCCTGTGCTGCAGCCCAAATTCTCCCCACAGTGGATTCACTCAAGTTCAGCTGTGTTGATCACCAGGTATTTGAGTATTTCCACAAGAAACTGTTGCATTTGACCATTTCACTGAACTCTCAATTTCACAGCAGCACTCTCAGTGAAAGCCCAGTTTGAATGTCTCTACAGGACCCATCATCAGATCCCTGATTTCAGGAGATATTTCCCCATCAGTGGGATCCACTGCAACCCTGACTCGGCAGACTATGGACCAAGGAAAACCACACAAGCTCCGCAACAAATATTCGGTACTTTAAATACTTTACATCAACAGTCATGTTCATTATCCTGGACTGACTGGTGGTAAATTAAACATGCTGCAATACAGCCAAAAGCTTTTGTTTAGGGAAAGCTAAAAGGGACCGGCTGGCTGTCTACAGGAGTCTGACTGTCAGCCCAAGAGCAATTCTCCAAGTAAAATACAACAAACAAATATTTAGATTGCAACTCCACGATTTAGATTGGCTGCAGCGAAAGCCTGCATAGCAAGCAACGCATTTCTTCTCATGCCAAAGACATCTTCCATTAAGAAAAGGAAAGGAAGCAAAAGAAAAAAAAAGGATGAGTCATAAAATTTATTTACTCAAAATTGTAAACAGAAGTGACTTCAGTAGCACCGTCAGCATCTGAATGTTTCCCAAGTTACGTCTCTCTGTACACTCCAGACACCATCAAGCAAATTGTTCCCACTGATACTGGGAGAATGACCACGTGGGAACTGATGTTTGGAGATATTACAACAATCACATGAAGCAGAAGAGTTGCTCAGTGATTCACCTGTAGGTAACAGGTAAAGAACAATAAGTTCTTTCAGATCAAAGGTGAAGAAAGTCTCCTATCATGAAACAAATGCTCCCCAAATCCTTCATATTAATATAGTATGGAAAAATCACTGTTACACCAATATTTGCACTCAGATTGAAACTGTGCATGTGTTGGGTATTCAGTTATGATTAAACAAATACATAACATCTCTATAAATTTTTTTCACTTGTCAATAATTGGCAGAGCTCTGCAGCAGCCACACAGATCAGCACAGCCACCCCAACTTCATATATGGAGTGAAGATAAACCCCTTCTGTTCCCCCCACTTTATTGACACATTAATTACCTACACGGAACCATAAACATCTACCAAGAACCTGCTGAAATGAAAATAACTATCACTGCTGGAATGAAGATAGTGAACGTTACTACTTTTTTATTTTATTGTTAACTCAACTGGCTCGAGCAGCTCGGAATTAATTCAGACAAAACCAGGTGCAAAGCAGCAGTTGCAGAGAGATGGTTGATTCCAAGTGCAAAGAAGCAATTTTTCAAAGAGGAGAAGCCAGAGGAAAGAAGTGATGAGATGTGCTCCACCTGGGGTACCAGGGAAGGAGCTGCTGATCCCTGAGAAGGTGAAGTGAGCCGGGATGGTAAAGGCCAGCCAAGGGGATTGTGGGAAGTGCAAAAATCAAGAGAGGAAAAAGGAAGCAGATACTGCAGGCACAGGATAATTCCTTATTAACTCTTCTTACCACCTCCATTCTCAACGTGCGTGCTCACCCGGCTTCAGAACTGCTCAAGGTTTTCCTTTCCCCACCAATAACAGTTTATCAAGAGCCCCAAGAAACCCCCCCAAAAAAGCAGTGATCTCCTCTTACAGCAGGCTCATTTTTGAGAGCACAGACGTTGTCTGTCAGAATTAAACACCGGCACATCAGTGACACACTCGGGCAACACGTGCCCGAGCATTCGAGCTACTCTTAGACCCAATTACGACTGGATGAACACACTGGGCTTGCCAATTACCTCCCAACAGAACCTGGGAAGAGGATTCAGCTTCCTCATGGAAACTTTCTTTCCTCTCCTTTAGCGCCAAGCGCTGCATTTGAAGTTACAGGGGTACATTTTATTTCTTCTTCTTCTCGCCCAAAGGTCAACGGTCGAAGAACAAGCACGAAAATGATCCAGCTCTGCACAGCAGCTGGAACATGGAAATCTTTGAGCTGGTTGAAGGCACGTGTCAGATGGGGAGAGAATGACATTCAAAGGATAAAGGGGAAACACAAGGGCACAACCAGCACCACAGCCCCTCTTCTTCGGTTATTAAAATCTCCTAAACCTGCCATCTAATTTCGCAGAAGCAAACTGGATGGATTCTTCTCTGTAATGAGGAGTTTTGCTTCACAAAACCACCAACTCAAAGGCAAGACTGATTTTATGGGAACAAAAGAAGATCTCTGTCATCCGAGGTGTTCCCTGTTTCGTGTATTAACGTTTAACTAAAATTATTTAGGGAGGCGGGAAACGAACGACCAAGCAAAGCGTAGCTTAAGAATGTTCCTAAAGAAAAGCCAGAAAATATTAAAAAATCCAAATTAAATAGAAGTCCTGATTCAAAACCACCCTTTTAAAAAAGCAATCCTGTATGATTAGCTACTGTTCAAAGAATAACAACATTATGGCAGTTCCTAGAAAAAGTATAGGATTCAAAAGCCTACAAGAACACAGCATGGTATAAAAGCCTTTGTACTGCTTTGACTTTTATTGACCTACAAGTCAATTTACTCCACCCCAAGCATTACAACCCCAGGTGAAAAAAAAAAAATCAAAGCCAAGTCTCCCAGAAATGGAGAAATCCAAAAGCTAAAGTGGAATGCAACTGTTACCCAAAAATTCATCAGCAACACAAAAATCAATCCACTTAAATCAAGTTCTTTTCCTTAAAATATATTAAACTTCTATTTCAAAGAAGCAGTAACATTATTTCATATTTAATTAAAACCTGGCAAAGCACCAAACCCTCAATTTTTATACTCTAGTTGTGACTGAAGCATTAATAAATGTATTCATATTTGAATAAAATCCAACCATTTTGTATACTGCCTTTCACAGAAGCTGAAGACCTACGTGAAAGTAGGGACTGTGGCTGTGCAGTAAAAAAGAATTAAGTTAATCTTTCCCTTAACAGTAGAATAAATTGATCTGCAGGATTCAGCCATAGCTGTCTTTATGAACATGGTGACAAATACATATTTTAAACACGTGTATTAAGAAATATGTACTCGCTCCTCTTTCATATGGAAAAGGATTTAAGAAAGACAACCAGTGAATACCTGTAAGAGCGGTGCTTTCACATCATTCACCCAACCCTGAGCAGATAGCTCCTTCAAACCCAGCTCCTCGGAGGTGATTAACACTAATTATTATTTAAATTTTTCCAATCACCCGGCAAATCCACCTCTCGGCCCGCGAAGCAAAATGGCCTCCTCTCCCATTTCATCTCACCTTCGCCGGGACACAAAGCGCTCCCAGAAACTGCTGCTGTCAAACGTGGCTCCAATTTAACAGGTTTTTCAAAGGCACCGCTGCCAAACGACCATCAAATCACTCGGTTATCTTTGGGAAGAGCCTGCCCGAGGTTTCCTAAAGGACATTTGTCGCTAGTCACGTTCGACGCCCAAAACAGAGGCAAAGATTAAAACAAAAAAATATTGAAAACACGTGCCATAATTCCGTAAGAAACACCAGCACTTGTCTTTTGAGCTCACTGCAAGGACAGAGGTGAATTCTAACACAAAGACCGAGCGAAGGAACGAAGAACAATTTAATTTCCGAAATGGAAAAAAATCCGCGTCCTTGAAAGCTGAGAGAGTCTCACTAGAATTTAAACAAACAACAGCCCTTCTAGTCAAAGCAACTGCACTTTCCTCCCTGATTTACATGCCATTCTCATGGCAGCAATGTTCAAATGACTGTACAGGGACATTCAAACTACAAAGAAAAGCCCTACAAAAAGGCCAAACTGTGCTTTTCAGACTGCTCAGATTCTCCCAAGAGCTGCGCTAATTCCCAGCCTTCCACAGAGCACCTGTAGTAGGATCAAGGATCCCACTGCAAACAGAAAGCACAACCAAACTTTGGGCTCCAACCTTTGCCAGGAACGACCCACAACAGAACAAAACAGATGATGTACTTACAGACACCTCCCAGTTCTCAGAATTTGCTTAAAAGAGTCTCTTTGCCTTGTACCCAGCGTTGTACAGAGCAATAAATAACTGTGATCAACACTGGCGTGTAGACAGAATAATTCTGTATCTTTCTAATATGGGGGGTTTTTTTAAGCCTGGGAGCTCCAGCTCTGCCTTTGTAGGCAACCACAACAGCACGAACGCAGGTGGGAAAGAGGATACAACTCTCAAAAGCAAACAGCTCCATAGCTGAGATGAATCTATCTTGGGCCAAAAGAAAAACTGCCAAGATAAAAACCGACCCCTCGATCCATTTAAGTTTTTGTTCGCTCTCACAATACAGTGGAGAGCAAAAGGCAAGGTTTAATTTCTTCCAAAGCCA
>JAWMRA010000042.1:2789117-2836229 GCA_035584735.1 Pseudotriccus pelzelni
CCCCACTGAACTCCGGGCCACACAGCTGCTAAGAACAGTCACTTGGATTTTTCTTCAGTTTTGGTGGATTTCGGAGAAGGAAGGAGGGGGTGGGGGTGGGATGTAAAGGGGAAAAAAAAAAAAAAAGAAATAAAAAGAAAAAAAAGGAAATCTCGTATGGCGAATATGGTATTTTCAGCATGAGAAAGGGGGGAAAAAAAAGGAGCGGACGGGAGGAGCCGCTGTGTGTGCGCCGAGAGCGCCCGGCACCTTATCTTAAAGCTGTAGCAGTCAATTCTGGAATGATATCAGCTCTTCTCCCGGCTTCCGGGGCGGAAATTCGAAGCTAAGTTAAAATAAATTAAAATAAAAAAGGCATCTTTTCAAACTACCGATCAGCACACCGTAAGTCCAAAAGGAATACGTGTCATCCGTGCTGCAGCCGGGAGCATCCTCCCGAAAACGGAGAGAGGAGAACAGATGCAATAGTTCACGGTTTTACATATCTACATTATCTTATAACACTAAAGAGCTCATTAAGAGATGTCTGAAGCCCCCGCGGGGTTTAACCCCCCAGAAGGACGCACATTGTCCACACCGGGCCTGGGATCTTCAACAAAGTTCTTTACACCAGGTTTTTGCCCAAGGTTTCTCTAAAAAACTGGCTTCTTTGGGATGCTGGCAGTGTCCTTGGTGTGCCCAAGAGAACAAACTGTTGCTCCCTAAAATAACTGTAAAGCCTTTTCTTGATTTAGGGGAAAAACATTTAGTGTTTTTTCATAGAACAGGCCCAATTAAAAAGCAATCGTGTCAACAGGAGAGGCCTTTTCCTTCATACATTTTCTTCTCTTAATTACTGGGTTTTCAGCTGGTTGTGCCATGTAGGTTTGGGATAAGGACGTTTGCTGGGGAGAACTTCAATTATTGAGGTTTTCACCTTTTTAACAGAAGGCAGGGAATGTGACCCAGAGAGAGCAAGAGGCAGATCCTGCTTCTCCAACCAGTTACACGTGTCTACCACACTGACCAAAGTAAATAGTTTCATTAAGCAATCTATTTACTTACAATATTTATATTACAGACACAACATTTTTGAATTTAAGAGATGGAATGAGCAAAAGAGACAGGTCCTTCTGTATTCAAGAGAGGTCTCCCCCCAGGGCCTATGTGGGAAGAGAAAGGATGGCACCGTGAGGGGAAATATTTTAAAAAAGGCAAATTTGTTGAAATAAAGAAATCCACCTCCCTACTTCAAGCAAACTATTTCCCCCAGTTTGATTTTTTAAAAAAGTTTCTGGCAGGGAGCAGAGGTGGAGAGACAGGAGAGAAGAGAAAGGGTGAGGACCACTGCATTTTCATCCCTCAAAGACCTCCAAACCCATCTTCCCTAATGAAGGACTTCACACTCAGAACCAGCAAAAACCTGCTTTCCTGTACAAATAACATGAAATAACTGAGCCATTCAACTGCACTTGTGAGCACTCCCCAAAGGTCCTGCTCTCCTCAGAACTGCTGCCAAGCACCACGGCTTCTCTTCCACTCCTTCCTCTCTCATTCTTGTGCTGCTGTTGGGGTGTTTTTTTAAAGGGAAAAATTTAGTGTATACCAACAAAAGGAAAAAAAAGAAAACCCATCCTGCTTTTCAGCCACAACAGGACTTCTTCATCACAGCAAGCTGCATGAAAACTGTATTAATTCTTCATAAAGCAGATGGATTCTGCCTTCTCTTTGAGGCGAGAACGGCTTTATGAATGATATAACAAAACCACCTCCTTTAAAAATTGCATCGTGTTGAGGTCTTTCTGCATGAACCCCTTGATGCTGAGCACTTCATCAGACCACATTAAAACGTCTGCTCAAACCCAGTGTCTGAGTGTCCAGAAGACAGACAGTTGTAGGTCCTGCACACTTCAGCCAGACAAGCAACACGAGATGCACAATGGGAATTAGGGGCGACGCTGAAAAGAAACATTCATTAAATAATCGTGTGTGCCCTATTACCATAATCACATCGCATTCATTGTGCCTTGGATGTTTCCTCATCTTGTCCTTCCCAAAGATGAAAATCTCTCCTTCCCTTCTCTGTGCATCTGTTCCTGCCTCCAGCCACGGCCTGGACACAAAACCGAGCAGGACTGTCTGACCTGACACAGCTTTTCTTACCATGGAACACTGTTGTCATCAACTAACAAGTATTTGAAATTATGGCCTCATCTTACGTGAATTCTTCATGTTTTAATTCTTTCCACACTACAATGATAGAATCATGTTCAAGGCAACGGCCAGCTGCTGATTTGCTAAGCTGCCACCAAAATTACACTATTTATTTTAAACTTAGCTCTGAATTACACTATTTCTTCTAAATTCCGCTTTTAGCTGAAATCCAACAGTATTTCCTTGCTCTTGCAGAGAAAAGAATTTTAAAAAGAAAATAAAATTCTTAACAAAAGCTACAAAAGATTAATCCGGGAACTGTGACAGACTCTTATTATTCCCTCACACACACATACAAGATGCCAAACAAATTTGGCAACGTGGTTCATGCCCAGGGCACTGACAACCCCAGCTGATGAACTGCACTCAATGGGGAGGTGCTTTAGGACAACCTGCTAAAACAAGAGACAATCTAAAGACCCAAAGTGAAATGCTCTCAGCACATCTGAAGAACAAAGATCAGCAATAAACAGCCTGCTGATTGCAGGAGATATTTTCAGAAGCCAAATACTTTTCATATAACCAACGTCAGCAAATACCTTTTTAAAAGTCCCTAATATAGACAAGACCTTCCACTCTCCAGTTTTTGCTTTTACATCACACACTAAGTTTAGGCTTTTCAATTTTAGAACAATTTCAACTTGTTCTCAAGAACAAGTACGCCTTTGAAATTCTTTTTAGAGTCCCCAAAGGAGGGAGAGGAAATTAGTTAGCTCACTACCCCTTTGAAAAATGTAACTGCTACAATAAATATTTGACACCAAAGTATGAAAATTCATGTAAATTTATGTCCGCAATTCCAGAAATATTTTAAGTAACACCTATATAAAATAGAGTTTTGCACGGCAGGATGATTTTATAAGCGCTGTTTTGGCAAGGCTGAACTTCTGAGGGCTGGAGAAGCCACCAAGGTATTACACGTGTCATGGCAAAGAACTGAGCTAAACTCACTCTGCAGGAGGCCTTCAGCACATATTTGCAGTATTTCTATCTTAAAAGTGTTTATAAATCAGGTGTCTCCATCATTATCCTGCTCAAAACCAGCCATGACCTGTCCCCAAATAACAACTCCAGAAAAATCAGGCGTTTTCTGGCTCCTAAGTCTATAAATAAACGTGCATGTTTCGTGAGGATATGGGGATTATCCATCTCCACAAATACTCCTCCTAAAAGTAATCTGATCTAGCAGGCTGGGGAGCGAGTGTTAATCATGCTGGGCTCTGGCTTAGCATAACTTTGGGCAGAAAAGAGGAATCTTCACTGCAAGGCAAGGGAGAAAACCACAACTCTTTTACTGGAACTCCTTGGGAACAGGTAAATTAAATGGATTTAAAATGTACACAGGGGTTTTTTTTGACTTTTCCTGTAATTTGGAACACAAAGTATTCCCAAGATAAAAGGGTTATAAACAAGCCAAGGGCACGTGGGACAGTGAAAAATAATCTGTGCAGAACCACACATTGCCACTGAAGCAGCAAGTGCACGTGGGGTAATGCACATGCAGAGCAAATATATTTGACTTTCTATTTCTTTTTCATTGCAGGCTGCAATAATTTAACTGGCATGCCCATGTTTCCTGTTTTACTCACACCTTTTCATCAATCACTAATAATTCTATTTCAACTGCAAACTAAGAATTGCAAGAAATTCTCTAAAAGAAACAAGCTGGTCTTTGGCTAAGCTGCAATTTGATTTATCCCTACAACAATACACTCGAGTGATCTGACTACATATATAAAATTGTATGCCTGATCTGTAGGTTTTTACTTACAAAGGCCTCTCAGAATCCTAATATTTTTAAAGTATGGGCAACACAAACACCACCTCAATCCTATCTTTCCAATCTTCCTGGCACAAGCTAATTTTTTATAAAATCACGGAATCATAGAATGGGTTTGGGTTGGAAGGGACCTTAGAGATCATCTCATTCCACCCCCCTGCCATGGGCAGTGACACCTTCCACTCGCCCAGGTTGCTCCAAGCCCCATCCAACCTGGCCTTGGACACTTCCAGGGATTCAGGGGCAGCCACAGCTTCTCTGGGCAACCTGTGCCAGGGCCTCACCATTCTTTGGTAAAAAATTTCCTCTTCACATCTAATCTAAATCTACCCTCCCTTCAGTTTAAAGCTATTCCCTCCTTGCCCTGTCATTCCATACCCTTGCAAAAAATCCCTCTCCAGTCTCCCTGCAAGCCCAAACCGTACTGGGAATGAAGTTGCATCCCTGTGATTAAATCCCAGTTGGCACCACGACTGACACGAGGAGACCCCGTCCCCAGCCCACCCCACCCGCGCCCCAAACCCCGCACGGAAACCCTGCCTACAAACTGACAGACCTTGAGCCTCTGCAAGGGCCTCTTCGGAGCAGGCTCTGCTACAGAATTTACTGTACACAGTCTTTGCTTAGGGATTCAGAGTTTATCCAAGGACCTTCTTTGAACACTGAGAACCGACTTCACAGCCGTTCGCCACCTCACTCGCTATTTATTGCAGGCACCCGCTTGTGTTCCTGGAGTCGTCTCCCCTCTCCCTCCTCCCCTCCAAGTTGATTCTGTTGACTAAACAGGGAGCTCAGGCTTTTAACTCTGAATCACAAAGTTAGATGCCTGAAGGAGACAGTGCCAATACCCATCTGTCTAGTTAACAATTCTGTAAACAGCAATGGTACCATGAGAAGATTTCCACCCACTCTTCACTTGGAGGTTAAATTCATCTCCTTTTCCCATTTGTGAGTTTTAGCTATAAAGTGAAAAGTTGATGTTGATTGAAGAAACTATTCCTCAGATATCCTGCACAAAAGGCATTCATCTGTGTGTTAGAATGGTTCAAAGGAAACGTTTATGCATCCTAGATTAATTTATTAAATGAAATTTATGCAGCTTGTTGCTGATGACATGAAAAATTTAGAGCTTCTATTAACGTGCTCATTTGGCCTCCTTGCAAGAACAGACTGTATTTCAATTATCTTAGACTACAGACAAAGAGGAGAGGAACAAAGCTTTTCACAAAGAACGTCCTCATAACTAAACCGGCATATTAAAAATGGATTGTGGATCTCTGAATAAAACTGAACAGGTTAAAGTACAGCTAAGAAACACTTGGAACGTCGGTGCGCGTGAGGAATAGCAGATTTCAAGCAGGTCTTTGTAAGTGTTTTCTTCTCTTGAGTTGGTGATAGATTGGCAAAAGAGAAGCTAGAAAAAAAAAAAAAAAACAGAAAAGGAAGAACAAGGGTAGAAGGAAAGCCGGGATGGAAGAGCAGTGACAGGAAGTGTTAACTGAGACAAGGCACGGGGACAAAGTGAGCTGAACGTTCAGTTTAAGCCTGTTATCTCAGGGTGTCCAGGCAGTGCCTCTGAAGGCTGGAGCACGAGCTGGGCTCAGGGTTTAAGGGACAGTGACTGTGGCTCGTGACAGGACTGAGGAGGTTTGCAGCAGTTCCGGACACCAGAGCTCGAGCAGGAAGAGGAATTGAGCTAAAAGTAATTCACCAAATAAACACAACAAGACTGGAACTCAACACTCCCAATGGAGGAGAAGCACTTCATCCTACTCACCTTAGCAGGGTGGAGAAGCCGTGGTTAAACAGGAGGAAGGGCCAAGTCCACCCCACACCAACCCTGCCACTGATTCCTTCTGCTCCTGATCCCCAGACTAAAGGTCATTTCTCAGCTTCAACAGCTCTAGACCCCATTGCACTGGCTTTACACAGCTACTCTCAAATTCCTTCCATGGACAGAACTCACTTCCCTGAGGAGTTTCCTTTCCAAGTCCCATCCCCAAGTCACAGCAGTTTCTTGGAGCCAGTTCTCCATTTTTTACTGTACTCCTGACCTATGCTGTATTTTCCCCTCTCTCTCAGGAGGTCACAGCCTTTACACCACTCTGCCATACACAAATTCTTCTGGCTCCACTTCCCAGAGAGAACGTGGAAATTCTCTGCCAGACTCTTCAGAACGTTTTGATGATGAACTCTTGAACATCTAAATTAAACAATGTTTATTACCTAAATACGCTCGGGTAGATCTTCAAGGGGAAAATATAAAAACATACCCAGGTCAAAAATACCCTAAACTTCCAGATAAAAACACACCCAGGTCAAAAATACCCCACACCTCCAGCATTTCACGGAATTATCGCTGCAGTTTTTAAGCAAAAGCAAAACAACATCATCACAGCCTTGATCATGCAAACACTGGTGAAATCTCTTGGCATGAAGTAAAACAGCTAAAAATTAGCAGGAAAGATGCCCAACCATTACATGTTGAACTAAATAACTCTTCAGAATTATTTTAAGCAACTGAGGATGAGACTGTGCTTGGAACCCTGATATTGAGTGGCATTGAATAAGGTGTTTGCTTTTAAATTCATGCACTTGTGTATAAAAACAATGGTTGTAATTACAAAATGAACGTTTTACCCGAGAGAAGCTCATTCTTTTCTTTAAATTAACCTCACACAGAGTTATAAAAGAAAGATCTAAAGCATATTCTTCTCTCTTTTTAATATTTTCCTCTGCTGCAGCACACTGCTAAAATGAGAACAACTTCCTAACACCACCTCAGACACTTGCCCTTGCTGCTGGCAGGTGATATTACAGACATGCTTTTTCACTTTAAACCAGCTGATTTTGCAATTCTTTACCTCTCTTTCTTTAATCTAATAGGCATATTTAAGCTCAACCACACCTCTGTGGCGCTCCCAACTTAAAAGCATAGACTATTTACTCATCTTTAGCATGATTTCAAAGTGATTCTGTTAAATGCCCAGTAAAATATTTCTGAAGGTGTCCTCTTTCTTTCCTGTTTGGTTCAAGAGGACAAAATGACAACTCTAATTATTTTTTCACAAGTTTTAGAGAAGTCAGACCCCAACAATAAATGTTGCAAGAAAGGATTTCCTGAGATAGGGGGAGATTCTTCAGCTATCACGTAACAGCTTCCCACCTTCCTATAGAAGCATGAATAATTATTTTGAATGGAATAAACACAGTTAAAGATGATCCAAACCAGAAGGCTTTGTTATATATTTGGGTTGGCATCTAATCTCAGAAAGCATGGCCATAACTCATCAGGTAACACCAACCTGCCATCACAGTAACTCATCAGCTGTTTCATAGTGTGATCTCTCCCTGCCAGGAAACCCAAATTTCCTAGACTTTGGCTCTGTTACTAACCTTGCATCTCATTTGTTCCACGTTCCCTCAGTTATGGCCCTTCAGCAACTATTCATAGCAAAACCTGGGTGTAACAGCCATCATAGTGACTATTGTTGGTTTGGTTTGTTTTAAAGGACAAGTTTATGTCATTTAAACGTTAAGATCAAACATTAAGTTCACTGAAAGTGTTCCATTCATGACAATTTATGAAAACCTGCTTGAAACAAAAGTGAGTCTGCTTGGAAATCCCTGCACGAAGCCCTGTCCCACCACAGGCACTTCGCTGGGGTATCACCACTTTGTCACAAGAGACGTGTGCTCAGAAAGTGCTCCACGGACATGGATATGGGAAAACCCAGCAAATTCCTTAATTGTCCTGTCAAATTTGACTAAAATGCATTACTTGGGCACGTGCTCTTTCAGCCACGAAAACGAACTCAGCAGAAACTCTTCCCAGGTATGGGGAGCTAAACCGGGGACGTCATTAGAAAGTAGGAAAAAAAAATAAATTAAAAAAAAAAGAATAAAGGGAGGGGGTGCAAAGAACCAAACAACCTTTTTTTTTTTTTTTCCTGTGCTGACAGTGCCATAAAGCCCAACTATAGATCCTGCAACCATTTCAAAGGCAGGAAAGGCTGAGGCCTCCACTGTGGTGTCCACTGGCTTTGAAGTGCCGAAAGCAGCTGCTCCCAGCAGATAGGAACTGTGGTGCTGCTGGAGTTATTTTTTTATTTTTTTCTTCAAAATACACTTTCAAATCGAACAGCTGCAAGTAGAACAAAGTTGAGCTAAAGTATATTTAAAGAAAAAAAAAAAAAAGCCACCAGTTTCTCTCTAAGAGGGTTCTCAGTGGATACTTCAAAAGCAAGTGGCACTGAATCAGATGAAGTTGGAACCAGGAGAGACGTGTGAGAGCTGAAACTAAATACTGCACGATCCAAAAGCTCTTCTCCACTTTATTAATGGATTTCGATGCATTTGAAAAGTTACCAAAATATGGACTGCCATGGACTTGCTTGGTTTTGCCTTAATTCTTTTTCAAGCAAAAGAAAAAATACATAAATATCAACAATATATCAGGCTATTTGTTGTTAAAAATTATCAGATAAATATCAATATATAACATATCACTGTGTTTAAGCTTCAGGCAGAGCAATCTTTCAGCCCCACAACCAACATATTGACAGCAGTAATCTCTTGGCAATCAATGTTCAAGGAGAGTCCTGTCAAGCACAGGCAACCATTCCGATAAAGCTCCCAAGTCCCTGCATCTCCAAAATGCTTCTCAGATTGGAGAATGGGATAACACATCAGTTAATTTGGTTCTCCATCACCCATTTGGTTGAATTTCTGGGCAGGTGAATTGTCCAGTGTGCCTTCAGCACCACCCCTGCCACTCGCTGTGCCGGCCGGCGCAAAACAGAGCCGAGGGTCGATTTTCCTCCCCTTTGTGTGTAAATTCCATCCGACAATTAGACTCAGAGACTTGAGGCTGAACATCTCAAAGCAATTACTGCGTTTTTCAGGTAGCTAAAATATCCAGGATTCTGGTTGGCTGTGATTTCCAAGTGGAAGTCTGTCAGAGCCCTGGTCAAAACGTAAGCCCAGCTTGAATTTACTGCTCTGGTTAAACAGTTTCAGGCGGCCTATTCCCCCCTCAAGTAACAACCAAAGAAACACGCAGTAAAACAAGGCAAGGAAAAGTCTGCTTTAAAAAATGGTTTAGGAGCTCTGAAGCATAAATAGAGGGTAATACAGAGAGACAGAAGTTGGAACTACTGAAAGGAAATTTTAAGTGTGGAAGGACTGAGCTCATCCCGCTCCGTGGTGGGGCTGAAGGGGCTTTGTGCTGCAGAAAGGACCATACAAAAGGAACATCATTTCCAGTGATAACCTACTGCAATCTGCAGGAAGGGTCACATATTTTTCATGCTCACAAGTTTTCAAAGAACATTCCAAATGAAGTACAAAGGGAAACAAATTTTTAAAAAGGGCACAAACAGGATTCCACTGAAAATTCTTCTGAGGCTCTCATTGTTTAGCTGTTTAGTGCTGAAACCCTTTCCTTGGGTTCCAATGATGTTTCATAAAGCCTGGCTGTTCTTTCTTACAGTAAAAGCAGCTATCCTAAATAAAATAATAAAAGGGAAGCAGTACACATCTCCTCCGAGTGGAAAATGCTTTCACTCATGTTTGCCACAATACCAACGTTGTTACAGAATAGCAACGTAAAAAGAGTCACCAAAACCATTTTAACTCTCACATTAATTTCTTGGGGTTTGGGGTTTTTTCATCCAGTCTCCAGAAGGTGTAAATATAATAGGGGTGAAGATATAAGAAAACACATAAAACCAAATCATGACAATACAAGACATTATCATTTGCCTTTAGTGAGCAAAGCCAGCTGGGTATTGGGCAGAAAATTTTAATCTATGGCTTGGTAGGTG
This sequence comes from Pseudotriccus pelzelni, assembly GCA_035584735.1. Lineage (NCBI taxonomy): Eukaryota > Metazoa > Chordata > Aves > Passeriformes > Tyrannidae > Pseudotriccus > Pseudotriccus pelzelni. The sequence goes on from JAWMRA010000042.1 coordinate 2,798,916, forward strand.
TTACCATGCATAATAAAGAAAAAAATTACCATTTGTAGGTAGGGACAGGGATGTCCTAACTCCTGATACTCTGCAGATTAGTATTTACCTCTATCATGTTTAAGACTGGGAAAAAAGTCCTGGCACAGCCCAAGTTGTGACACTCAGTGACAGTTCTGAGTGAGGACAGAGAAAATACTTTGATCTGAACCAACAAACTCCCTCCTACACAAAACACACTGTTGTTCCTCCCGAGCACAGGCAAAGGTCTCTCCCAACACCTACCAAAGTCCTCTTGTTCCTTAATTCCTTGAAAAAGCCCCTTCCAGGAGGACCAGAGCAGCTCTCGTGCCTAAGCCAACTGCAGTGGTTCACCCTCTTACAGCACAGAGGATAAAAAGAAATGAAACCACGTTCCCCTGATGGAAATGCAAAGTTATATCCACACTGATAAGAGAGAACTTTTACGGATTAACCACATCATTCCCAGGAAGAACTCAAAAAAACCTTTTAATTCTTTACCAGGTGTTACCAACAGAGGCCACTTTACCCCCATGACCAAGCAGCACCTTACACCAGCTGTGATGGGCTGTTCCAGCTGTGCAGCTCCCAAACCTCTACCATGCAATCACTTGTCTACTTCTACTCCTGTTTTTCTCCCTTTACGCTCCATGACACCACTGAACTCAACTTTCTTGTCTCCACCCAAATGTTTCCTGAATATTCCCCAACCCTGAAATTACTTTACAATGAAGAAAACCGCTCTCGGTGGGCCAAAACAAGCAGTTGGAGGAACACACCCCGCGTTCAGAGCGATAAAAAGAACAAACCCCTGTTTCTCGACAAGAAGAAAAACAGATAATGCATTAAACAATTTAATCTGGTGATTATGAAAATAGGTGTTGCCACCTGCAAGCCTGGGAAACAGTCTGAAAGAGTCGGAGGCACAAAGGATGGCGAAGAGGAAACAAAAATATTTGCTGGGTAGGCTCTTCCTCCTCCATCCCCCAACAAATCAACTCTGCATGTCTATGAATTGGTGTCTTTACAGGACGGACAGAAACACACAGTGAGAACAGGGCTCAGCCTGCCCCAGGAACTGACCTACAGCCGCAGGAAGGGCTGTCCCTCCTCCCCTCCACCTGAAGGAGCGAAGCGACTGACCTGTTGTTCATATCTTTTCTTGACCTCCTCCAACTGCCAGGAGAATTCTTGGGATTGCTTTTCCCGGAGCAATTTTGATCTGCTCAGATCAGCTTCAACCTCTGCCATCTACGTGGTAAAAGAAAGGGAATATTTAATTAAAAAAAAGAAAAAAAGAAAAAGAAGGCATAGCTTGAAATGTTCTGATGTTTCTACGGTTGTTTGTAAACCATCAAAGAGGAGAATATCACTTGTTGGGAATGGTAACAACATCATTCGTGGTGAAAATGAATATTCAGTCACTACAGCATTATTAGTTACCCAAGGACAGAGTGATCACTTCTGTCGTGCCACTCCCCGATTACAGAGTACTGACTCAGTTTTTCACTCAACAGTGTGAACATTCCATCAAAATTAAGTGAATACTTTTTCTAGGCATATTTAACACTCAAATGTATTTCACTCAAAAATACACTGCCTGTGGAAATTCAAGGGAAATCACGTGCGAGTCAGTGCATAAACTGCACATTTAAAGTAAGTTTACATTAAATCAGAAAATAACTTAAAAGAGAATTATTTGGCTGCAAGTGAAGCTCTCTGAAGATAGTCATCGCCTCTGAATAATGAGTCCCACAGATTCCAGCACACAGCATCAAGGAAGCAATTTCACAACTCAATTAACAAAGGCTTTTGTATCAAAAGCACAACTGTTAGCTGTACATCAGGCATGTTTCCAGGGGAATATATATAAATATATATATTACTATGCTGCAGTGCACACCCATCAACTACTTTTAGATCTAGATCCCACCACCAGCAGTGAATGAACCATCCCCCTGAAAAACGTCTCCCTAAGAAAGAGAAAAGGGTGCAGGGGTCTGGAGGGGCAGTGCTGCCACAAGCCCATCTGCTACACAAAGAGAAGAAACACATGAATTCCTGAAGCACGAGCCAAAATCCTGCTTGGCCTAAGGGAGTGCTCAGCCTTCAACAGATGTCTGTGCCAACTGGCCTGGACAACTCTCCCAAGCCAGGAAAGAGGAGAAAAGGCAGCCCTCAGTGGGAAAAGCGTTTTATTGGAAAGTAGTTCAGCAAGAGAGGAAGGTACAGGACTAGGAGGAGTTGGCCAACTAGAAAGTAGTAAAATAGAATAGAAAGGAAGCAGCTCTTGAACCTCACTGTACTACCTGCCACTAAGAAAAGAGACTTCAATGAATATTTTATGAATAATTTCCTCCCATTCCAAACTTACTCAAATTGCACATCCGTGGCCATGTTTTACTCAGGTCAATAAAATCCCGAAAAATAACAGATCTTGTTACTGTAATAAAGGATTTTTTTTTTTAAACAGAACATACACATTCTAAAGCGTGAAATGATAGAAACATATGCAAAGATTCTTTAAATCCACTGGCTTTTGTGGTTTACTCATTAGGTCACATTCATATATTTCCTACGAGTGCAATGAAGGCTTCTGATCATTATTTGCCAAAGTCAGGAAGCCCCAGATCTAAAGTACCAATGACACAGTCTGTGTATTGTTCCTCTTTTTGTTGGTTATTATTGGGGAAAAAAAAGCAGATCCTGCAGTTAAAAACCATCGCTCCCCCATCAGTGGGCATCAGGTGACTCTCAACAATCACGAGCTTGACAAAAAAGGAAGCAGATGGCAAAAAAAAATCACACAGCCAGACTAATGAATCAAATATTGATTGCAAGAACCGAAAGTGCCAGACCCCATCCCACTCATCTCCATAATTAACTTCACCACACCCCAAAAATGGCTTTAGAAGCCCAGTATTTCTAATGCAGTTAAAAGTGCGGCGTTGCTATGGCTACTGCAGCTGTTGTTTTATAAGTAACACATCCCACCTAACCACAAAACAGGGAATTTTCCACTACGTTCCAATGTATCAGGTGATTTATCGGAAGAGTATGTGGATGCAGAATGATGGGAAAGGCCAAAGCTCTGAAGAGAGCCACAGCAGTGTTCCCCTGATGTACCTTGGCTCCTGCAGAACTTACAGTATTGCTCAACTGTACAGTATCATTCACTATTTCTAGATTTTAGCAAGCAAGTAGGGACAGAGTAAACCTACGGCTGATTCACAGAATCAGCAAAATTTGCTTGCAAAATTTCCCGGAAAACGGCAAAATTCTAGAAGAAATCTACTGTTATTTTAAAATTACAAGTGACTGAGTTTTCCGGATTCTTTTGCGCTTTCTTTAGGTTTGGATCGGTTTTATTTGCTGGAGGTTTTTTAAATTTTATTATTAAACTTTCTAGATTGAGACTATATCCCTTTGGGAGCAGAAATAGGGTGTTACTTTAAGTCGTCGTGAAGAAATTGCAGGAGAGTTGTGCAGTACAGAAAATGTCAGATTAAAACTGTAGGATTTGCTGTATTGCCCTCGTGGGTCCAGTTTGCTGAACACATGTTGCTTTTGTAAGTTCATTCTTGCTTTTTGACTTCCCAAATTCTATTATTCGCTGTCTGCATGGGTCTTAAAAATACCAGCAATGACGACTTTCATAGAAAGGATTTCATGACAACAGCAAAAAGAGAATTTCCTCAGTTGTAAGCCAGCACCCTGAGCAATCCATTCCAGTGCCAGCCTGCAGCACAGCCTCCTGTCAGCAGCAAGGTTGGGTTACAGTAGGTGAGCCTGGAACACTGAGTATATGGTCAGGCAGAATTACAAGCTGGAGTTATGCTTGGAGATCTCAACCACATGAGGGAGTTAAGGAAATATCCCTTTCCTCCCCTTCTTTTTGATCACCTGTTGCTTGTTCCTCATTTCACCTCCTGGGCTGCATTTGTAAAGTCCCAGGGGGGAAGGTTTAACTCATGTTTGCTCTGTAAGAAACTGGAACCTCTAAAATCTTGTTATTTAAATTAAAGTCCCTGCTTTTCAGGGACAGAAGAATGGATTTTTCCATCCTGTGCACATGACTGCCAGCAGCCACAATGGCCCTGCCCCTGCTTGGGCTCAAACTGATTACAGGAGCTCATTAATGGAAGACAGAGTCGTTCAGAAAAGAGTAGGAAGAGACACACATTTAAGTGGAAAATGACAAACGTTGTTCCACAGGGTGTATAAACTAACACTTTATACTCTCACTCCTGAAAAATCCCTAATCAGTATCATAACTGCAGATATCTTTATAACAATGACAATTCTGGCTTTGTTAGAAAGATGAAACAACTGCCACCATCCCTTTCTGACTTGCTGGCAAAGACACTACACATCGCGAAAGATTTTGATGTAGCACTCTCAAGTGGAGCATGTTTCTGGCATTATAAGATCAGAATCCGCTATCCCACTGCGCCAGAGTTTCAGAAAGGCTGGCATTGTGACCTCCTCACCCGCTGTTTCATTTCAGCAGAGTCTTTCTCTGAGTTCAGCTCCACCTGCCGCTTAAACTCCTCCAGGGCAGCGCCTGCCTGCTGGGCCTGCAGCCTCTGTACCTCCGTCACCCGCCTCAGCTGCTCCTCCTTCTCCCTAGAAAGTCACAGAAAATTTTCAGAGTTCAAGTATCAAATGAAAGAACAAGTGCGCTGGTGTAAAAGAGAGGCCTTTAACCCGATCAGTTGAAAAATAGTATTCAGATTTCAATTTCCTGTCCCAGCTTCTGCCCAACTTCCCTTTGCAGGGCTTTGAAGAAGGGAATGGCAGGCCCGAGTTATTTTCGCTTTCTCCGGTTGAATTTCGCACGCCCAAGCCCGGCCTTCAGAGCTCACAACAATGCCTCCATCTGCACAGTCTGTGTTGGCTTCAATGCCTCACTACCTGCTGGAGAACCCCCTTTCTTAATCTCACCTTTCAATGAGATTCCGTTAACAAAATTTAATAGTAATAATATACAATTAATAACAAACGAGATTTAATTTAATTACATTTAACGCCCTCCCCGATATTTAAACAAACCCCTTTTGACAGGATCGCCTCCCATTAAAAAAAAAACAACAAAACACAACAAACAACCACAAACAAAAAAATTATCCCAGTGCCATCTTTGCTCAGACAAGGTGCAAGATTATTCCCTCCTTGTCATCTCTCAAAATGCAAAGCGGGGTAATGCGTGACATGTGGTACCTCCTTAATCTATTGGAAACCCACAACGCTGTAATACCTGTTCAGCCTCTGCAGATGTTAAACCTCTGTGCAAAGATATTTTATGTGAACAGCCTATGCTATTTGGCATTTTAACTCGAGACATCTATAGAAATCAGGCTGGTTTTCTTCAGACACGATGGTTTATCAATAGTGATGGATCTCTAATATTTTATGCACATGAAAAAGTAAAGGTGGACGTCATATTGTCACACCACAGACAAAAACTCCGCTAACTTGCAAACATTTAAGAAATTTCGATGTGATTCCTCAAACAGAAAGCAACCAGGCGGTGTTTATAACTTTCTGTGACACTTTTCTATTCCCACAGGTCAGAGGAGTTGCCTGACTTTGTATTGAGACACCGGGAAATGCGACGGTGGCATCGCTGGACAAAGCTGGTTCCACCCATGGCTTGTAACAGAAGACACATTCAAACAGACCTGTGGCTGACATTTTCATTTTACAGGCAGAGAGGAAGTACCTCAGGATAAATTTCCCATTTTGACAGAAATTATTTCCATATAAAACAAAGACTCTGACACATAAGAGATGGAAAAGCCCAGCTAATTCACCCAGTCTGACACCTTGCCAGCACCGAAGTAGCTATTCCAGCACTGAGTGAGCCTTTCAGAAAGGTCAGGAAGCTGCCAAGCCCAAAGTTACAGTATTCACATCCTCTTCTGTGGTTTTCAGACCAGACTTTGACAATGGGACAAAGAACATAATCCTGCATCTTCACAAAGGGGCAGTTTGCAGAGAAGGAGAGCAGAGTAACTCCATTAGCAAAGAGATCAAAGAAATGCCACAAGCCCTGACTCAGCCTATTACTGTTTATTTTTATAGCTTTTTCATGATGCATATTTTGAAGAAAAATAAATTCTTTTGGTGCCTTACAGCTGATGGAATAATTGAGATGTAGGGAGACTGCCTCTTTTCCTTGCAGGAAAATACCTTTCTTACCCAGCAGAAATGAGGAAAACAGAACAACATCCCGTATCACATTTCTGGTGATAACTCTTTAGGGGTTTTGGGTTTGTGTTCATAGAAGACCTGTGCAAATTTCTTTAAATCTGCTAGAGAGTATCCATCATACCCACATAGATAATTCTTTATTTTCATCAATTCCATTTCCTAGAGTCCTTTGAGAAGGAAGCATAATTTGTCTATTAATCTAAAGTACCCTATTCTCCATTCATTCATAAAACAATAACAACTACACAGCAAAAAAAAAAATCCAACTAACATTCCCCTCTCCCCCTCCCACCTAAATTCCAGTGGCAAAAAGATCACTTTTTGCCACCCCAGCTGCAAAGGCGTTTGGCTCAGTTCTCCCCCAAAACCCACGTGCCAGGGAGCGGCTGAACACAGACATTTTTAAGTTCACAGCTGTTTGACACCGAATCATGGCGAGTACCTCGCTCCCCACTTCATCAACAAAATCTACCTCAGAAAGAAGAATTTGTAAGAGGTTGAATTATGTTCTGAGACCCTCATACAGCTCAGCATCCTGAAAGGGAGGATGTGGTCAGGCTCACCAGCAGAGCCCTGTCCACACGTGTTATTACCTTGGAGGGACCACAGAGAGGAGAAAACCTCCCCTCCTTCTCCTCAAGATCCTTAACTCAGCACAAACAAATCTCTCTCCCTGCAAAATACACCTAATAATTCCACACTGGAATCAAAACCAAAAATCAAAGCTTATTCAAACACATCCGCACTGACAAGTGCCACGAGACCCTTCTGGTCCAGTCAGATGGAAACACAACAAATCTAAACACAACAGGACAAGATGTCAGTCCTCGTGCTCTCACTGAGGCTCCAAATTTATGCATCTTCTTCCCTAGGAAGAGATTTTTATTTTGAAATATTATGACGTAAACTTCTGGGAATCCGGTTTCATGCACCTTCCTTTCTTTTAAGGACTTAAGCCCATGAATAAATGCAACATCTCATTATAACCAGGAATAAAACTTCATTTTTAAGGGATGTGGGAGCCAAAGCTCTCTACTTTTCATGCAGTTCAGATTTGTCCAGAAGCTTAGAAAACCTGTACAACAATGGCCCTCGGTTCACAAATATAAGAAAAGCTTCACTTTTTTTTTTTTTCCCGAGACACCAAGCAATGTGCCTTGCACGAAGCACTAAAATATTCACTTTGAAGATTATTTTTTTTTTTTCAGTTGTGGGGCCCAATACAACACAATTACATCACTTAAATCCCCTAAAGCTGAGCCGGCTTGAATGTAAAAATAGGGCGAATTTACTCCTTGGCCCCAATTTTAAAAGCACCACATCCCTTTTGTTTCAGCGTATAAAGGATCCAGCAACGGAATCAAGAATCCTACACAGCACAAACCATCTCGGGGAAAGTTGACTATGAAGTCCAGAGTCTCAATTTCAGAAAGCAGCACTCTGAAAAGTGCTGATAAATGGGAAATATAAACATCTTACATATTTTCTCTTCATGCTTAATCATAAATATTTGCTTTGCTTCCTAAAACGTTTTCCAAGAGGTAACAACTAAACGCACTGAGACATTACAGCGTTGCAAGTCACATTAATGAAACAAGGGGCAAGCCAGGGATTTACAGGAGAGGTTAATTAAACCTGGGATGTTGCAGCAAATATTGGATGAACCAGCACGTTACTCACAGGGTTCCCACCGCTCCCTGTACCAACGCAAGGGCTCACCAACAGCACACAGGAGCAGGAGAGGTACCTGTCTGGGTCTCAGCCTTTTTAATAAATTAAATTAAAACCTTTTAGACGTGAAGTGTAAGCACACCTGTGAACAGAATGGACACACCCAAACTCGCCATGCAAAAGCAAATTTCAGGAGTTTCACCTTAGTATCTTCTGTGTATAAGCTACGGGCACAAGGACCCATCCAGTACACAGACACATATTTGACTTTGGATAGGGAAATATAAGCTGACCCACAATCCTGCTCCTGATCCCAGATTGCCCCTCCCATGAAGGTGCCATCAGGACTTTACACAATTACAGCAATTAATTCAATTTATCCCCCAATGCAAGATCCACGACGCCACATTTTAGTGCCACTAAAAGCCACTCCACACAGCAGCCCCTCCGATTTAACTCCAAGAACACTGACTATTTCAGCTCCATAAATAACATACGTACCTAAAGTACCACCTACTTGGAAAAGAAGGGGTTGCTGGGTTAGTTTATCGTTACACAAAAAAACGCTTCAGTAGAAATGTCACATCCCTGAAAGACACAAAAACCAACTTGGCTTTTCCCGCTCTACTGTTGGTTTTTTTGGGGGTTTTTTTTGACAAACAGCGATGGTGAAGTGGCAGCTTCGGGCCTAAACGCACCCACCCAGCCGTGCCTGGAGGATCCAACTGCACAGGCAGATATCCCAGGAAACAACGAGGGCTCTCCTACCACGGCGGCACCAGACATATGGAATGTGTGCACAACACTTCTTTTTTGGTGGGGAGAGGAAGAAAGACAGTGTGAAGTCATTCAAGCGGAATGATAACTAAACCAAAGCCAGATCAAAGCAGCCAAGAAGAAAGACTGAAATGTGAAGCTGAAATATTTATTGCCTTCAAAACATCATCCCTATCCTGTCCCTGGGCACTTTAATATTGCGAAGTTGTTAGAAAGCATTCTAACTTGTTTCAGCATTTCAAAGAAATAAAGCCAAAAACATAAAGCCAAGAACAATTTTATCGTTCTCCCCCCAATTTTAAGAATAAGACGAGCTTGTCTTTATGAGAAAAAGCATGAACCCACTTATAAATTGTTTACAGTTTGCATAATTTGAGATGTTAACATCAAAAAGCTGGTCTGCATTCCTTCAAGTAAGCTGTAACAATGAATATTTACAATACAATTATTATTTTAAACTATATACTTATGTTTTAAATAAATCATGAGATAACATTAACAACTAAACCACTACTTAAAGCCATTAATGAATTCAGAGTAAATAATACTCCACGTGTGTAGTATCACACAGAAATAGGAAGAATAATGTCTTACATTCAAAATTAATGGCTCACAAATTAACCAGACACTGGTTAAACACACCAATAATTATTCTAACTATTTCTCATTATAATAATGACAGGGTAACTGTTGGGCTAGGTGCTGTGCAAACAGAATAAAAACAGCAACTGGGAAATGATGAATGGGATGTGGCTTGAAAGGCTGGGCCAGCGTTGTAAATGCGGCTGGAAAGGAAAACGTTATAATTTCGCTCAACACTGCAGAAACTGCCTCCAAGATTTAGATACACCACATATATGTGAGAGACCACAGAGGCTCAGTTATCAAGGGAGGAGGATTAGAACAGAGATTAACAGTCACGGCTTTTCCACGCTGAGACGGCAGCTAAACCTCAAGAAGGAGAACACGGAGGGGGGAATTAGAGAGACAGGTGTAGATAATGGCTCAGAAAAAAAATGAGACAAGACTGTAATTAAAAGGTGGACCAGCAAGTCAGCAGCACAGACAGCAAAGAGATTCATGAGATGCCCAGAGAAGAGGTGCAGAGAAGGAAAGATAGGGATCAGAGAACAGCACCGTGGCACAGAGAGCTGGGGGGAGAATAAAAGAAACCATCTGAAGGACAAACTACGTGAAGAAATCACCAGGCAGAGGAGAAGAGCCAGGCAAGAAGAATCACTTAACACTAACACAGCACAGCCCAAGACGTGTGAGGGGTGACAGAGCCAAAAGTGGTTGGCAACCCAAAGACAACGGGGATGAACCACCAGGACTAAGCCTGTTAAGCAGGTACAAGGACACAGAACTCATGCTGTTATTCTACTTCCTTAAGGTAAATATTTTAATGGCTAAAATAACTGTACTATTACAGTTCGGGATTCAGAGGAATAATACCCATGTTGTAATGGATAACCCAGAAATTTAATTCTGAGGAATGATGAGTATCTACTCAGCTCATCCGTTTCTCAGGTTGGTGTAGTGGACATGGATTTTCACAATTTTCTTTTCATTAAAAGTACTGTTTGAATTATTCCAGCTCTTCAGTGAAGGTTGGCTGTAGTGCTGATGAAGCTGAAAGAAAGTTGTATAAAGTACACAAAAAGTAAATGCAAAATTAATATTATCAAGTGCAACTGAAGTGAAGCCATCATGATCATCAAGCAACAACAAGGAGCAAAGTTTTTCCTTGTCCTATTTTGTAGTTTTTAAGTGACCTAAAAAAGGTGACAGCCTGAAACATTTAATGCTTTTTAACAATCAGTAATTGAGTTCAATCCTCTGTAAGACCTTTCTTAGCCAACTGAAGGCTTTTCTCATTCCATCAAGATTTTGGGCACAATATAGCCTTGAAATATAATGTACTGGTTACAGAAAAAATCCACTGATATCAAAGGGAATAATAAGGGAACAATTCTGATATTTGTGTCAATTATTTGTATATTCATTTAGTGAATGCAACAGCAATAACCCTTAATTACATTAACTATTAGAATAGCAATTACAGCAAGTTTTGAAGAGCCACCGCATGATACACCAATGCTCTTCACCTCACGAGGCAACACCTTCCGTTTCATACAGTTATACATTTTCAGAGTTGTTATCACTAGGAAGATGTCATATGATATCTCTATAACCATCTTGAGGGACATGACAGTCCCAGAGACAAGGATTAAAAAAGAAAATAAAAAAAATCAACTGTTCCATTCTTTTTGTTTCGGTACAACTGGAGGTCTCCTTTCAATACATATTTCGTTATCGCCAGCAGGTCTCCAGAGAAACTTGGGGGGGGGGGGGGAGGGAGGGAGGGGAGAGAAAAGAAACTAAAAGGCTGTAAATAGTTGCTAGAACACTTTATTTTTGCTTTTAAGTGAGGCTATTAAGACCAAAGCTCCCCCATTTTTGCGTCCTCTGTCCAGGGGCTCGGCCCCCCGAGCGAGGGTTACGGCGCCGTGTTCGCCGGGGCTCCAGGAATGTTTGCAATATGCTGGAAACTTTGACTGCCTTTGCTCTAAAAGGTTTCAGATGCTCAGATCCCCAAGTGGAGGACAGCTGGCTGCTTTTCCACCGGTTCTTAGAGGAGGAGGGGGGAAAAAAAACCACCAAAACCAAACAACAAACCCCCTCAGCCTACCAAAAAATTACACAGGGCCCTATTTTAAAGAGCTGAACTGTACCAGAACTCCTTCGGCCACATCACTGCTAGTTTTAAATCACAGATTTGGCTTTTTTTCCATCATATTGCCACTGTTGTAACAAGACAACACCCAACACTTCAATAGAAGACAACGATGAACACAATGAACGTGAGTATAAACTCTTAATTCGCTTTATTGCAACACTTGGAATTAAAGACAATGCCTGCTGGTATTTCTTTAATTATTTCCGGCTTTAAATAGTAATAGCTTTTCCACTCCTTCAAGAATTCCCTCCACACACAAATACTTCATTTCCAAGGGAAAAAACCATGGAATTAACTACAGGAAAGCAGCTACACTTAGGCAATTATCCTAAAAATATTAACAACAATAAGCAATTATTCAGTATCTGGATTCAACTTGGAGGAGCAAGAAAGGCAAAAAGAAACTAAAAATTAGCTTGTGGTTAAAGCTATCAGTGCCTTTATTTATTTATCACTGCATTGATGATTCTCAGGCTGTTGTGTTTTTCTGTGTGCAGTAGCAATTGTAACTCCCACCACTACAAGAAGCCCATACAGGATTATTTGAGAAGCAGCTGTTTAAAGTTCTCAAAGGGTTTGGGACAATCAAATTCTCAAGATGCGCTCTAAATCACATCTTTTTTTCTGTCAAAACGTTACTTCTATATATAATTTTGAAGAGTCCAACTACAGCTCCTTTGAGAAATGTTGGGATCTAACAGTTGCAAGCAAAATGAAATTGTTTTCACTGCTATTTATTCTACCTCCTTCTGCCTTCCATCTTCACATGTTTATTTTTCCTTCCCTTCATCTGTTTCCCTCTTTATTAGCTCAGCAGCAGAACGTTCAACACTTATTTCTCTCAAATTTCTGTCCCTCACTTCATTTCCATTGTCCCTTTTTGTGACGTTACAGAGAAAGGAGGAATTATAGAAACACCACAGGAATTTTGCAAGATATTAGGAATGATCAAGACTAGAAGACCCCTTACACGCAACTTCTGGTGCTAAAATGGGAGGCATTTTTATGTACTCTGACTAAAGCAAAAAGAGCCTTTCAGATCAAACAAACACAAGCCTTCTCTTAACTTCTGCTTGTAGCAAGTGTGGTATCAAAGCCACACTCCCAAGGCTTTACAGGGATCAACACCAAGTTTAAAACTGAGGAAAGCTCCAGGTCCACGGATCTTGTGACCATGTCAGGTAAGGAATGACCCAGAATAACCAAATGCCTGGCAAACCACACCAGCAGATGACAATTAGAAGCCATTTGAATAAAGAAATGACTAAGGTTTCAAGAAGAGTAATTCAGACCAAAACTATTTCCTTCCCAAAATAGCACCTTTTCCCAACTTGATTTAGTAAAATAAAAGCTCCAACACATTTTTATCAGGTATTTGCTATGAAGCAACGCCTTGTAGCAGTAACAACCGCACCATGCACAAAACCTGAAATTTAAAATATAAATTAGCATCACTGAACCACACCTGAAAAAGCCTCCAAAACCAACAGTCCAGAATGGGGAAGCCCAAACACTGCCACAGCTACACACTGGAATAAGGAAGAGCAGTGAAATGAGTGTTTTTTAAGTCCACAGCGAAGAAACTCCACGGCACTGTCTCCAAAGAGAAAATCAACTTCTTCTGCTTGATTCTCACTTCAAGGATACCCAGAGAAAGCATGTGCATGTACACAAGTGTGTATGTGGGAAAAAGGTGAATAGTTTTCATTTTTGCATTTTACTGAACACCTACAGGCACCATCTTCCCACCACAGAAAGGCGTGGAAAGGGTTGGAAACCTTTTGAACTGCCACCTAAAACAAATTCCAAAATACCTGAAAACTGTACGTTTTAGAAACTATTGTGAAAACCTGCTACTAGATAAGAGCAGTTTTGCTGGTTTCTGGAAAGTTTAGCCCTTCTTTTTTCCCCCTGAAGAATTTTAAACAAGTTCAGATGAGGGGTAAGAGAAGCCATGGAGAAAAAAAAAAAAAGAGGTGCTGGTAGTTCCTTATGTAAACAAACAATTTTATTAAGTGACTTGGAATAAAGCAGCTGCTCAGCATTTGCTCTGTGTCATCCCCACTTGCAAAGGGATGAGATTTGGCTCCACAGAAAAAAAAAAAAAGAGGCAAACACTGAGAGGGGGAAGGTCGTGAATCGTCAGACAGGAGATGCTGTGCACCCGTTCCTTGACTCGGCAGTGTTCAGCTACAATGCCTGCACCTCTACAGGTGGAGATTCATTTCAGTTCTCTTAATGGGACTTTTAAAAAATTGTTTGCTTGAGTCACACTGCAGAAGAGAAGAACAAGAACTCAGGAAAGCCATCTTTTAGAAGCGTAAGGAAATACTCATTTGTCTATGAGACGTGCAAAGCATTAAATCAGATCCCACCCTTATCTCCAGTAAATGAGAATCATCACAACCATCATTCCAAGAAACCAGCACAAGGTGCTTCTGCACTTCCATGAAAATGTTAATAATTTAGTCCAAAATCTCTCAGACTCCAGATTGACAAACTTTACCCATCTATGTAGTGGTAAACTTATTATTCCCCATCCCTGGAAGCGTCCAGGACCAGGTTGGACGGGGCTTGGAGCAACCTGGGCTAGTGGAAGGTGTCCCTGCCCATGGCAGGAGGTGAAACAAGATGATCTTTGAGGTCCCTTCCAACCCAAACCATCCTGTGATGACTCCAGAAGGGAAGTGGCTCAGTGACAACCGAGCTGGTGTCGTGGCTGAATCTTCAGTAAAACGGAAGATATTTCCCTACAGCCCAGCAAACTAAAAATATGAAAGAATCCGATATTAAAATATTAGCAGAGGCAAAAATAAACACATTTAATAAATAAGCATCCAATTCCACAGAGCAAGACGTAAGAGGTGATGTTGGCAGCTGTTCTGGATAACAACACCGTATAAAGTTAGCAATAAAATTTCTCCAGCAACAAACGGGGACAGATTTTTTTCCTTATTTTCTGTTTTACTCAACTCAGTTTGTACTGTGACAAATTATATACCTCTTTATTTCCTACTCCTCTGCTTAATACAAGAGATAAGAACAGCAGAGATTGAGCCTATTTGCAACCCACTCTGCTGACACATTTTATGCAACCAAACCACAGGGATTAGAGAAACAACCTTTCCCCCCAAGTAATTACAGAGCAGCTTTTTAAGAAAACTTTGTTCTTGTAGAAATGCCATTTAAAGGACATTCCGGAAAAACCCTTGGAGCACTTCTTAGAGTGACTTTTGCTGTTAGGCAATGCCTGTGACATGCACTGCAGAAGTAAATAGGAATTTTATATCTACAAGTCACCACCAACAGTCGTGAGTGCTCGAGCAATTTCTTTGCAAAAGATTTGGTTTTGACAGATATTTCTACCATGAACTTCAGAAGAGGGGAAAAAAAGCCTTCCATAAACTCTGTAAACTCTCTTCTGTATTGAAACTGCGGCAACACAGTTTTTTTCTTGCAGTGAAAGGTACTTTTAGAAATGTGGATTTTACTATTCCACACAACGTCTCAAATCACTTTCATTCTGCATCGGTGTGGATACGTTTGAAACTGCAGTAGCAGTGTTTGCTGTCACACCACTGGAAAAATAATGACGATAATAATGAAAAAATCCCACTAAAATGTCTGCCACTTCCCTTTCCCTGTGCTTGCAGCTCACCAGCTCCTCAAGGTATAATCCTGTGGCCATTTCAGAATCAAAGTGCATTCACATCAAAGTAGTTTATGAGAAATCACTGATGCACCTACTGGGTTCTGAGGTGCAATTCCACAAGGCACCGTTTCTATTGAAGATGCCGAACTATATTTTCACCCACCTCATGCAAGACAAGGTTGTTTTCCCAAGATTTACTGTGTCTGCCTTAGCTTGCAGTTACTTAACTTCATTCTGACAGTAGTCAAAGAAATTCAGCAAAATAAAGCATTTTTACAGAAGATATTAGATCCTATGAACTCATATTAATAGCAAGAGATCGTTCAAAGGACTAATTTTTGCAGCAGTGGATAAAAAAAGAGCCATAAGGAAACCATCCATTTCTGCCACAATAAATACCACTGCTTCTTATCTCTTACTTACATATATATCCTATATAAGCAAACACGTGAAAAAAATCTCAGTATTGTCCAGAAACATTGGTGCTAAATGAATGGCTTGGTTTGCAGAAAGCCAGCCCTGAAGGATCAGCAGTTCCTCCGTCCTGGGCACGTGAGTGTGTTCCCAACAGCCACGTGCACCAACACCCCCCTGGCCAGGAATGAACAGAGACCAGACCTCCAGGGTTGGCACCGGAGTTGAAATGTAAAAGAACCAGCCAGGGGAATAAATGCTGGGCTCGGATTAGGGCACCGTACTTCTTTAAATACAATATTTTTCATCTTTAGGAGCACAAATCCACCCTGATCAATCTGCCAACTTATGTTTCCATTTAGGCAAAAAACACATGTGGAAGCTAATTTTTATTCCTACCCCACTGCAAAATAATTACCTAACAGAATTAATAATTCCATTACTAATCTCAAAAATTAACCTCAAATCCCTGCTATAAAAACCAAAAGAGCAGCAGTATAGATTTTTATTAACGAGTAAGCTACCTCCAAAATGAAAACATTTTCCATTTAAATTGGGAGAGTTATATGTGCTTATATATTAGGAATCTACCTTATTTTCAACAATCAAAAAAATGAAATGAAAAAAAAGAAAGCATAAGAGAAACAGTGTTAAAGGACATGGAGGTGAACCTGGGACAACTACTCCACAATAGGAGTGGAAGTAGCTTGCAGAAGACACTCTGAAAACCAGGAATGGTATTAATTACTTACTGTAGGGGAAATAGCAAATGAATTTTAACCTGCTCAACAGTCTGCAGGGCTCATTTTAAAGCTGCTGAGCAATCCCCAGGGCTCTTTGGTCCCAGGAGCTGATCCACCCCCAGTTTTGGCCCAAGGACCCACTCACACGAAGCGCAAGGTTGGGACCGGTCTCTGCCAACACCGTCTGAATTCGCGGGCCCTAAAACTTCAGTCTTCAAATCCTCCCTCCAACTCAGAGCTAAACCTGAGCTTAACCACAGCCTGGGAATATCTGAAATTAAAGTTCAAACCCCTCCCCAGCACACTCACCCACCTCACAGATACTGCCTGGAGTGTTTACTCTGCACTGAGAGCACCCACATGGGGAATCCATCCCGAGCAGCCCCTGCACTGTAAAGTCAGACTTATTTTATTAACATAAGTAAGTGCAAACTGACACTTTATTTGAAAGATGTGGAAGAAAATTAATGCAACTTCATTATCAACAAATCAGATGGTAAAATACTAAAAGATTAAGTGCAGTTGATAACAATTCAATCTCCCCAAAATTATAAATAATAGTCAGTGTAAAGAATTTAAAGATTAAAAGCTGGAATTTTTATTAATGTCTGTAGTGATTTAAGATAGTCTCTATTTATGCCAAATACCTCAGAGATTACAGAAATAAAGAAACACAGACTTCAGCTCTCTGACTTTTATTGAATAAAAGTATCTTCACTTGCCTCTCTCAGCCTAGATAAGGTACATTGTAATATTTAACTGAATAGTTTTTAGCAAGTAACTCCTAGTTTGTTTCAGAATAATCAATTTTCCCTGAAAATTATTTCCATAACTTTGAATTTAAGCTGGAGAAACACATGGAAATAATAGTTTAGATAATCAAAAATGGAAGGAGTACAACAAGAGTCGATGTTGTCTTCTGACCACTCCCCTGCTCACAGAACATCACACTTGGGGCGTCCTGATTAATGTACAAGGTTGGCAAAAGAAGTTAGTTAACTACAAAGTTAGTTAATGAAGAGTGTCTCCTGTTTGCTGCAGATACTTCTCCAAGCCTCAGATCCATGTGAAAAACAAGCATTCACACAAAAAATGTGGTATTAGTGAGGAAAAATCCACATTAGAGTTATAATTTATGGATACTAAGTGAAATATAAAATCTCAGACATCATATACTACATCAAGTTAAAACATCATTTAAATAAATACACCTTTCAGATTTATCCCTTTCTCTAAAATAGTCCCAAGCAACAAGTCTTTGGTTTGGATTATTTATTATCCATTCTGAATTGAACCCAGATCCTTTTATTTAAGAGGCCAAGACCAGCTGACGTCAGGAACCTCAATTCCCACCACCTGAAAGTCAACAAATTTGGGTGATTTGGTTCTTGCTTTGCCTTTTTCCCCACTTTTCTGGTCAACTGAGAACCCCAACGATGCAGCTTCACAACGGGAGGAAAACCCAGCCAAACTACAGGAGGGCCATCAGATGAGACAAAGCCTCGGTTTGTTACAAGACTTGTGACTGAAAACCTCAGGGATGGTTCAACAGTTATTCCACATTCACTTACTTCAAAGTCTCTTCCAGCTTGCGGATTTTCTTCTGAGCATCCCCTCTCTCTTTATCCAGATCGTTCTGAATGACATTAATCTGCCATTTGAAGGAAAAAAAAACAACAGCCACATTTTAGCTAAAACAATGCCACAGTTCAAAAGAAATAAATGTTATTTTTAATTCTAAAAACTATTTGTGTATTTCTTTTGCACTGACGCCGAGAATCATCTACAGATTCCTAAAATTATGCAAAATGCTAGCGGAGAGATTAACAGAGAGATGAAGTATGAGCCAATAGAGCTATTTTTCTTCTCACAGTGAATATTATTCTCTACAATAAAGAAATATCAGTAATTACAGAGAAAAAAAAAAGGAGCTACATTTTCTTTAGGTAAGTACAGAAAAGCATACAGAGATCTGCCTAAAATAGTGCCATGTATTTATTCTCCTACTTACCAGCTTGTGAACACCCAAAGCCAATCACTTCTTATCAATTCTTACAACAATAAAAGTAACAAATGTAAATATCTTACATAAACATCCTAAAGAATAATAGTAATAAAACAAGTAATAATAATAATGATGATGATCATAATATTCAAAAACACGTACAGGGATCTTTGAATTTGGCAACCTCCCAGGAATGGTGCAAACCATGAGTTTTCATAATATCTCTTGCCAGAGGCAGATGAGGAACAAGAAGTTTGTATTGCTTTAGGATTGCTCAAGGAACAAGTTTTTTTCTCCACGAGATGGGAAGCACAGGAAATCCTTTATTCACTTGCAGTCACTTGTAACATTACATGCTTTTTAATAAAGAAAAATGTGTTGTAACAAATGCATAGTCCAAGGGAAAAGCCAAATTCAGAGATTCTCTGCTGTGAGCAATTCCTTGTGGGTGTTCCCTCCAGGATGGTCTGAACACTTAGTTGGGTTCCAAGAGCCTCCAAACCCATGGACTGTCTATCAGAGCAAAGAAGGTATTGCCAAACCTGGGGAATTCTACATATTTAACAGCTGGCTGGGGAATGGCTCTCAGGAATAATCTGTCACTGTTCCTACGCTGAGCTGAGTGTTTGGAAAACAAGCAGTGGATTATTTATAAAAAGCAGGTGTTTCCTTGGCTTGTAAAGCCATTTAGTCTAACTGGTTCCTGATTCAGCAGATAAGCACCTTTAATCAAACAGTGACATTTAGAGTTATTACCTATTATTTGTTTGATGTTTAAGTATCCTCACAGCAACAGCCACTGTAGACTCATAAAGATTATTAGATAATGGGTAGGTTTTCAAGTGAACAGACTGCACCAGAGACTTCATCATTCCTTTACTTGAAGGCAAGTTTGCTTTAGTATTTTATAGGCCAATCTATCCTGTTTTATGGATTTATATCCATAGATAATTCACATGCATTCTTCTTCTCCTCCTTCCTCAAAGATCTGATTTTGAGAACACAATGACATCAGAATTTATGAACAGGCAAACTGCCTGTCAAGTTATTTATGAAAAAATAAAGGTTCTGCTTCCTCATTTACAGAGCTCTGGCAGCCCTGGGGCTGTGCCCACCGCCCTGGGGAGCCTGGTCAGTGCCAACCACCCTCTGGGGGAAGAACCTTGTCCTGAGATCCAACCTAAACCTGCCCTGCCCCAGCTTCACAGCCTACCTGGCACCTGGAAACATTACCAGACATATTTAATCTGTATTTATCTGCAGAGGCAGTGATGTATTGCAATAAACCAAAGGGATGTATTGCAATAAATCAATGCTCCTCGATAACCTCAAGATACCCAAATTATGCCAATGTATTTTTATTTTGATCTGCAATATTACTCCAACCCTGGATTTTTCTGGAGTTCAACATTCATAAAACCCCACGACTTGACTGAAGGGACAAACGTAGGCAAGGTTTAAACCAAAGCAGATCTTGGAACAAAAAAAGGGTTTGACTTCAAGTCAGCAGAAGGGACTAACTCAAACCAAAACCCCACTCCAATTCATGTCACAAATGCTATTACCAAGTGACAAGTAGCTCGGATCACAATCCATTATTTCATGTTCTAAATTTGCCACATTTGGAAGTGACATGTTTGAGTAACACATCCTTTCAATTAAACAGGCATCTAAGCACCCTCTGACTGAACATGAGTTGCACACATAATGTCACTAAAAGTGAAGTTTAATTTGAAACCTATTGATGTTTAAAGCCTAAAAGAGCAGGCAGCATTTGCAGAGTGCGTTCAGATGAAGTGGTTTTGATGAAAATTACATTTTCTGCTTTAAGTCTGTGATGTAAAAACAATGCATGTTGACAATATATAGAGAACACATGGAGAAGGATGGAATAGAGATATATTGGGGGGAAAAAAAAGTATGGAAGAACATATGAACACTGACAAGAGGCCAGGTTTCATTCACTTCATTATCTTTTCTCTAACAGCACTTGGCACCAGCTGCCACCAAAGGCAGTGTAAAATAACAGGACAGGCTTCCAGGGGCAATCCTTTGGGAATGCCTTCCCAGCCCAAACCACTGGGCAGCAGGTTCCTAGAACCAGAGGTGGTATCTCTGTCCTCAAACAGCTGTCCTTAAAATCTCCCTTGAATTTGTCCCATTATTTTTCCAGACCTTGTGAAATGCTGGGATTCCAAAATCTACTACTTTGAAGGCCTCAGAATTTAAACTTTTAACTTCTGTACAGACCAAAAACTGGCAACGGGCACAGGATGGTTCATTTTCCTGCAAACATTACCTGTTTCTCATACACACTCTCCCAGTGAAGTTTGTCCTGCTGAACCTTGTATTCTTGATCCTGCAAAAGAAGAGGTGTGCATCCTAAATAACCCAACCACATTTTTCTTCCATTTCAAAGCAGTCAAACACACACATCTGCTGTTCTATAGAACAGCCCATGAAAGCTAAAAATCCACTCGGTATCATCACTAAAAAAATAAAAATTCAGCCAACAGCAAATAACAAAACTATCTCCAAAGTCACGATTCATGTTTTCTAAAGGGAAACAGCAACTTGCTTTCCTGAGCTATTAAAATGCCATTCTGTACTATATCAACTGTGAAATGAAAGACATTGGGAGGAGAAGTAGATGCCAAAACTCCACCAGGACTGATACATGATACAGATGTGGAACTCATTACCCTCAGATAGGAGGATTAATTTAAATGCCTACAGGAAGGCAGAATATTGAACTGAACTGTTAAAGAGTGACAAAATTGAAAACAATTTTGAAACTTACTTTCAAAGTGTTTACAGTTTATGATAAAAAGAAAAAGACATTCATCATTCTTTGTTGTGTTTCTCTGTAATCCACCAATACACAATTCAACTGTTTCATTTAACATGTGAGCTACAAGAAACACTCAAAAAATGCCTGTGAAAATTCTGCCCTTGCCTCTTTCAGTCCCACTTTTAAACCAGCCTTTAAGCAAAAGGTGACACTTCCTATATTTCTAGTAATAAAATACGGACAAGCAGGCATGTTTAAACATAAGTGCATTTTAGTATGGCTATTGAAACATTTAAATCACACAAAAAAAAAAAAAAAAGGAGAATGGGTTGGTCACCCTTTAGGACAGTCAGGGCTCACCCTCAGCTGTTGCTGCCTTTGGTGTTCTGATTCTTGCAACTGTTGCTTTAACTGAGTCACACTCCGCCGTAATTCCTCAATCACATCAGATGCCTGCAGGGATTCAACAGAAAAAGGGATTCTGGGGTTGCACTCCTCCTTAGCGCCTCAGTTGCATCTTTTGCGTCTTTAAATTTAATTTCCCAAAGCTGCCCAAAATTGGGGAAAAATTATCAACTTGGGATAAAAAAAACAAACGCCTGTCCGAGTTTACAGCTCTGGACATGTCACTTTGGGCCCTCTGGTGAACTCAGAAATGTGTGTTGAAATCCTCTGGCATCCAGAATTTTAACAGAACAAGCCAGATCAGGGTATTAATTGTATCTTACCCGAATCAGCTGTGGAATTTTCAGTCAAATTTGGGAATGAGAAATTAAATTCCAATTCTATTTAAACTTACACACGAGTAACTCCGAGAACTGAACAGTTACTCATATTTATACACGAGCATTACATTCACATTGAGGAGACCACTTAAAAAAATGAGCCACATTTTGCTGCCTATCATACCTTAGCTGCAGAGAGAGCTTGCTCCTGCTTTATAAGATCTCTATCAACATCAAATTTACTTTGTAGTCGCTGGATGTTCTCCTTGTACTCCTGCATAATGTGGTCCTTGTCTTTCTGCAGCAAGTTGTACCTACAAGGAGGAAGCAAGGAGAATATGGAAATTGCTTTCATATTTCGGCATTTTACCTGCTCAACATCAGCTCTGCAGATCGTGCACGTCTGCCTGTGCCACTGCTCCTGTCACACAACAAGCTGCTTATAAATAATGGAAAGACAACACCCTCCTCAGGATGGTCGGTTGGGTCAGTCCAGAAGGAGCTGGACGTCAATTAAAACATTTTCATGCAAGTTTTTTTAAAGTCAAATAACATTATTGGAGCAAAATGAATAGTGTTTGCCCTTGGAAATTCCACGTTCTTCAGTGTTAAACTGGCAAGTGTTGTTTAATTACCTTGCTTTGAGTTCCTGAAGTTCAGAGCACAAGTCCTGGTAACGCTGCTCTGCTTCAATCTTCTCCTGAGATAACTTTTGATGCAGCAAATGACTATTTTCGGCCTCCACAGTCAACTGCTGGACACGAGCCCCCAGCTTTTGGACAGTCTCGTTCTAAAAGAACAGGTCACGTTGAGGAAACCCGGAATAAGTGAGGGAATAGCCCTGTTGTTATTCAGTAGCCTGGAGCAACGAGGTTCTTTGGTGATCCAGAGGCACAAGGGTCACAATAGCAAAGCTGTCATCAACCATGACAGGAAATTCTGTGTTGTACACAAAACATCAATAAATCTTCGAAATATGGATGTCTGTCCCCCCTCACCCCTCCCCGAAATAACACGTCTTCTCCCTTAAGCAAAACAGTAAATCCAACTGATTTTTAAATTGCAAATCTTTTAAAATGGGAGAGCAGACAGATTTCTAGGGAAAACTGTAATGGATGACAACACACAGAAAGGATTTTTAGACTTTCCATTAATCTAATTACAGTGATTTCCTTTCAATAAATCCCACCTACTAAAAGCTGTATCTTTTTCCTAGAACTTCATCTCCTAATGTAAACAAAGTTAAAAAGGAGCAGAGTAAGAACTGGCAGGTAGCACGAGACCACTCTGCCCCTTCCCATTCTTCCCTAAATTTATGGTAACAGGCACGGAAATGAGAGGAGGACTCCTCAGCAGGCTGGAGTCAGAAAATAAGACCCAGCTGTCCCTCCAGGATGTGCAGATCATAGTTATTTTTATATTAACAAAGGCCTGAAGATGAGGGAAATGGAACAGAATTTTCACCCACGGTTAAAGTAAAATAAAAACCCAAACATCAACCACCTGCAGCCACTGCCCTGCCTGGGACACGAGCCAGAACCTCCCACTGGCACAAGGGTCACCTGGATGGTCACCTCAGCTTAAAATATTCCATGACCACAGCAGAGCAAAGTTCTCCATCAATGCAAAGCCAAATGCACACGAATGTTTGGGGTTTTTCCTTCTGGGGGGGACAAAGGGGTGTTTGGTTTGGGGCTTTTTTGTTGTTTTGGGTTTTTTGTTTGTTTTTCCTCATTTTGGGGTTTTTCTGTTTCTTTGGGGTTTTTTATAGAGGAAAAAGAAACAACAAGAGTCCTGATACATCACCAGATATCATAACTCCTCCCTGGCCCTGTGGCCCTCAGGGAAGTTCATATTTGTGCACAAACCCCTCCTTATGAGCTCTGTGGCATTAGTTCAATTGTTCAGCCCATTCCTCTCTCTTAACAGCACTGGCATTCCTGACAACATGAAACTCTGAGCAAGGAAACTCAGAAATATCAGCCAAAAAAAAAAAAAAAAAAGAAAGAAAAAATAAAATCAGGAGACAGAAAGCAGGAGAGAGAGGAAAAAAAAGAAAACTAATTTCCAGTGACAGTCTAGTCTTTCATCTTAAGCCCTGCCTTGAACTCTACCTTGTTTAATTATTAAATCAGAAGCTGCTCAGCAAGATCTGTCTAGTTTTGAAGGTTCTTAAATTCAATCTTGCTGACAGACTGTGTCCATTTTTCTCTGTATTTACTGTTACCTATGACATGATCTGAATGTTAATTTTTAAATTCAACATTCATTAATAAAGGAATAAATTTTGTTTGACATTGTCTCTTCACTCATTCAATTTTCTTCATGCCTCATCCTGATAAAAACTACAGGATGCTTTTTTGAGGTTACTAGTCAATTTTGAGCTTTTTGCATCATTTATATAACAGCACAAAATCCACATTATACCTTACTATGGGTTTATAATCATTCTAGAAAGGAAACGCAATGCATGAGAATAACCAATAATTATTTCAAAATTCTTTTTATGTGATCTTTAATCTAACAGGCATTTGCTCCTACAAAGAGAAGGTGGGTAAGTAAAGAGCCACATGTATCTATGAAAACAGATCTACTACATAAATCCTTTTTTTATAGTCTACAAACCTACAGAAACAGGAGTTCTGCAAACCTGAATCAGGACCAGTGACAATTGTTACAGTCGGCCCTTCATTACAAATATATTTCTCTGTAACACTGATTGAAGGGGCTGTACTTTGATTAATTTTATCTGGGGGAAACCATCCTTGGTTGGATTGGCTGCCAGGACAGTGTCCCCTCAAAGGACAGAATAACTGCACTGCACCATCAAAAATAAGTATGTACACAAATCACACAATGCTTTGGGTTGGAAGGGACCTTAAAGGGATCTTAAAGATCATCTGATTCCAACCCCTGCCACGGGCAGGGACACCTTCCACTATCCCCAGTTGCTCCACCCTGGCCTCGAGCACTTCCAGTCCACCTGAACACAAACCCACCAAGTCTGAACGCCGGAAAAGACACTTGCCACTGGGAGACATTCACAATAAAACTCACAGTGGACCGTGTCTGTTGCAAATACTCCTCCTTCATTTTGTGGAGCCGGGCGTTGGTTTCCTCCAGCAGCTCCTTCATGTCCTCCGTGTGCTTCTTCTGGATGTCGAACTTCTCCTTCTCCAGCTCAGCCACAGTGTCATGCAGCTGCATCAGAAACATGGTACAAAATAGTGAATGGCATCTAAAACTAGCAATTCTAACTATTAGATTATTGTGGAATATAAATAGAACAACTGAAAAGCCCAGGTGGTCACAGTTCTGTCCTTTATGACAAGACCAGAAAGTTGTCTCACTAAACAAGTCTGCCATGACTCTACAGAGCTGTGACAAACACAAGCAAGTCATTTAGAAGGGTACAGAGGGCATAACTTAATCCACACAGAATGCTGAAGGACATACTTTTGCCATTCTCTAATATTCTATTGGAATGAGATGATCTTTAAGGTCCCTTCCAAACCAGACCACTCTGGATTCCATGAGAAAAGCCCCTTTAACACTGAAGCCTCGAGGTCTTCAGCACAAAGGACATGATTTGTGATTTATCTCTTAGAAGGCAAGAATTAAACCCCACATCATTTCCAGATGCAGGGCTGCAAAAAAATTAAATTACACAGCATTCTTCATCTATAAAGGGAGGTGGGTCTGCCCTTTTTGTGACCCTCCCTCTCGAGTGGGGGAAGCAAGACAAATCCTGACAATAATCCGGACAAAGGTGATGCTGTCTCATAACAAACATGCTTTTCCCCCTGCTTTGCTGCTGCCTCGAGTCTAACAATAAATAAAAATACATGGAAGAATTCATGACCCACTGCAAAAACAAGAGTTCAAAGGAATCCCCGTGGCAGCAGGTAGCAGCAGGTTTACCCAGATTAAAATTCCATGTCAGGTCAACCAGAAATAAACACTTCCTTAATACATCTAGAGACTTGCCAGGAGGCCAGATCAACCCCAGGCACAGGGTGACCAGCTGGGTGGGTGTCGGTGTGCAGGTATCAGCAAAAAGAGGCTTAATTACTCCAGGAAAAAAAAAAAAAAAACAACAATCCAAATCGGCATAAAAAACATCCCTCAAAGTAACAGGTTCCTTGTATTTATTTTGTTGAGTGACAAAATGTATTATATCAGATAAACACTGCAGGAATCTGTCAAGAAAGCAAGTATTGTTCATTACCCTCTTCTCCCACTCGTTGTTCAGGGAGTCATTGCTTTGCTCACACATCTTCTTCAGCTCCTCGATCTGCTGCTCTTTGGCTGCTCTGACAACTTGTGACTCACGAACAACGGTCTGAACTGTTACAAAAGGGAAAATAAACAACCATTCAAGAGATACCTTTGGGATTGTTCAGCGCTGGCAACAATCACTTTTTACCTCAGCTTTCCAATTGACCCGACTTTCTGATGTTTGTTGGCTCTTAAATACTTAATGCATGCACTGCTTTAAGATTTAGCACTTTGCTTCTGCAAGGTGTTCTCTGTTTCCTGCTTTGTTTACAGGATAATTCAGAGTGAGCTTTCCTTCCCGAAGGAGTAAATATACATCAGCAAAATTCCTTATAGCCTAAAGAAAACAGGCCGATTTCACGAGCATCCTTAGGTGAGAAGGTTCTTGTGAAGGCTGAATGCTAAATGTATACAAGAAAATTAAGTTCCCCAAGTGATTGCATGGAGAATTCACAGTCCAAGAAACTTAGTGGAAAACAAAGCAGGTACATATTTATTTTTCAGAAGTGACTGAGGATTTTCGCTATCTGGCAACAGTGGGGGCAACTTAAACACAACCTGTTCCAGCCAAGAGCAACCACCAACCCACTGAGAGAGGCACCAGATTCCTTGTTGGACAAATTACTTTCCCAAGGAGCAGGAAACAATATACACAGAACACTCTCCCTTCTTGTACATAGATTACCAGACTTCTGTATTATTTTACATTGTGGTTTAGTCCATAGTGTAAAAGGACTCCAAGGAATTCTAAAAGAAACTAACACTGAAAAACTGCTGACAAGCCACACTCAGGCCAAGTTTTGTACTTATGACATATTCAAGACTACTCGTGTTTGAAATCTCTTGCCGCAATAGTTTTAAAAATAACCCGCTGTGGTTTGATTAAAATGTACTGAATGCATAAAGAAATTCACTTTGGGCCAGAGATTCCAGAAAGTTTGAAGTGAGTGGTCAAAATACTTCAGCACCATCAAAGAAAACTTTTTTGGGTGACGCTCATAAAACCTGTGTTAAATATAAAAAGATCACACGCCTCCTGGAATATGTGGGTTGGAAACAGCAAAGGCAACTAGACAAGCCTCTCAAAATCTAAAGGAAAAAATTAAGTGAAGACCTGCAAGTCAAGAAGAAAGGGATGTCTGAGGGAGGAACATGAGGCACAGCCACAGGAGAATGCAGTGCAATACCACCACACAGAAAACAACCAGAAGGAGAAAAATCACCTTTTTTCTCCAGTCTTCTGATCACCTCCTCAGCTTCTTTTTGTTTCTTTTCATGGGTGTACTTCAGCACCTCTATCTCATCATTCTTTCTATCCAAAATCTGCAGGGACAATTTAAAATACCTTCACAAGGGTTCTAATAAAAATCAAAACTACAACCAGTGCACAAAACAACCCACCTTGATCTCTGTCAAGAAGTGCTCGGGTCCTGCAGGACTAAGCGATTAAATCTAAGTCACTTTTCACAGCCCAGACTGCCAAATCATAAACTATTGCAGATAAACGTAGGCAGAAATAGATTAAAAAGGCGTTTCACGTTTTAAGATGGGTCTTTTTGTTTCTTTTTAAACCTGGGCAAACCCAATGTTGCTCTTGTCGAGTGTGCAAGTTTGACGGTGCTACTACTGCAAACAGAAGAGATCGGTTTCCCTTTTCGTATTTAAGTTGCCTCATGCTATTTTCAAAGCACCTAAAATTCTCAGCAGGTTGAAGAAATACTGAAATAAGTTGGTCAACTTGATTACATTCTTGTACTTCACCAATTGCAATTCCTTTCATGGATTCCAAGGAACAATGGGTTGGAACAGAGCAAGTATATGAAGGTAACTACACCTCCTGATTTTGGAAAAGAAAAAAACCAGCTTGAATATTTGCACACTTTGAGATAGTATTTTAATTTAAACTTTGCGTTTAAGATAAAGATTAAAGTCTCAGAAATTTCATAACAGGGCTCCAAATCTTTTACCCAACAGAAGCTTTCATCTTAAAACAATATTACTCCATCTGCAATAAACGTTTTGCGTCTTTAAAGATTAATACGACACTATTTAACCTTTTCTAAAATATCCAACGTTATTAAACAACTTCAAAAGACGGAATTCTAACATCAGTTAGAAAGGGCTGACAAACTCAAGGGATGAGAAAGCATTTAAACTATTCCTTATTCTCACAAAGCTGTTTCCTTTCGGCTCCCAGCTTTGGGAGCTGGTTCTGCTCGCGGGCTTTGAGAGCAGATGAGCCAAATATGCACCTGACCAAATATTAACATCCTTTCGGGAGGCTTTGATGTGTCACAGCGTTGTGTCAACCAACTTCCTCCAAGGCCGTGACTCAGCCTTAAGAAACAAAGCCCGGGCACTGAGTAATGCAGAGCTTACAGCGGGATCAGCCGTCGCGATCCCGGCGCTGAGCGTTTAATTCCCGCCACCTCCCCGCGATCAGAGCAATTCCAGGGGCACCCGGGACCTCGCAGGATTTTACCCCGTGTTTAAAACGTGGCATTGCAAGCAACCACAGAGCCTGTGACATCCCTTTTGTGACCTTCCCAGAAGTGGTGTCGTGCAAACACAAGGAGGAGAAACCCAACGGAACCCAAAGGGGTAGATGTGGTGTCACGTCAGAGCTGGAGAATTAAGAGCCACGTCAGGTTTAACAGCACAAAAACGTGAATAAAGGGCTGTTTAGTGACCAGGCTTTGCTCTAAGATGCTGTGTCAGAAGGGAGACAGGAGAACATACACTGCTCCTGTATGAGCAGGAACATGTGGGATACACTTGGGGATTTTTCTCCTATTACATTTGGCATTTTGTCCATAAAAAGTCTTCTTGTTCATATTTTTCTATAATACAGGTGCTCTCTCTCTCTCTCTGAAAGAAAAATCAGGAGCTTATGATTTCATCACATAGAAATTGTTGGATTGGTAAAATAGGTTCTCTTGTTCAAACAAACAAACGGCCTCGTATTCTCCTTTGTTTTCTTCCCATGTTTTCCCTTTCCTAAGTTTATGTTACCACAGAATGCTGCACATTCCTATCAGTTTATGCAAACTCTTACCTACAATCTGGCTTTCAACGAACATTAATTGCAATTGCGGAGAAGTTAAAGAACAACTGCTAATTATTGATGATAATCATATTCTCTGTTATTAATCCATTGGCTTTGGAAGAAAATACGAACTCTTTTTACCTTTTGAACCTCAGCATGGTGCTTCTGCTGTAATTTCAGTTTTTCTTCATGAAATTTACCTTCTGTTATTTTCATTTTCATTTCCAGCTTTAAAAGCAAAACAGAACAGACCATTTAAATAAAGACTGAACTGCACTAATAACCTTTTCATAACTTTTAATCTTGAGTCTTTAACAAGGCAACAGGAAGTCACAAATAACTGCTGAAAACAATCTATAATCAGCTTCTCAAAATTTTCATATCTGACAAAACTGCTACAAACTATGTCAACCTAAAATACTCACTTAGAAAATGAATTTGTAAGATGTTTTAGTTGGCAATAAACACAACTGCTACCACCTAAAATAAGCTATCGTCCTTAATTTAAATAAACAGTCCGGAATAAAACTTTTCATATTTGTTAATATACCAAGTTTGGTAAATTTGCTTTCATTCAGGCAGGTGTTACATTTATACAAAGAACGTCCTTCAGCCCAGATGCACGTTTGTTTTTGTTTGTTTTCCATTATTCATAGAGTTCACATCATAAACACATTTCCTTTCAAAGGTGACTTATAATGGGATTAAGGACTGGATTGCTAAAATACATTTCCTGTTGTGTTTGTTCAAAGCGGTGCTTGAACCCCCCCCCGACACAATAGTACATTGACAATTCTTACTCTAAGTTTCCACCTCTAAAGTATTTTTAAATCTCTTGCATGTTTTCACAAAGACAGGTATGACAGGAATTTGGTGTGCCTCGTGTTTTCTAAAAACCAAAAGTGACACCTTGAGTTCAGATTTAGGCTCTTCCGCTGCGACATTTATTAATTTCTACTGTTGGGAAAGCAGAGGGGACACAGAAGCTTCTCCAGACAGACCCCAAAGCCCCTCTCGCATTAGAAAGCGGGGACCAAAACCCAAGTGAGGTACCAACACCCACCAGCAGACAACAAAGTGGCCTTTGGCCAACTTTGTGTCCTTTTGGATGTCCTAAGAGCCTGTGGAGCTGAGGCTCCCCTTCCTCAGAGCTGGACACTGGCCTTGCACCACCATCCAGCTGTTTTCAGCTCTCCCCTTTTCATCTAGCTCAGCTCAGAGCCTGACTGATAGTGCTCTCACCTGACCAACTCCACAGGAACCAACGTTATTTCCATTCCTTTGACTAATTGCAGGTTGCCATTCCAGCACGAATCTCTATCTAACACAGACAAACCCTAAACACGGCGCAAATTATTAATCTCTTTTACGTGATTCATTTGTGTTATAGATTTATTGTGAACTGAATACATCACTGCTATCACAACCAGAAAACGTGAGCTACAAAAATCCAAGTCAACTCAAAAAAATGCAAGAGGCTGCTCTGTGAACACAGAGCACTCCTCAAGAACTGAAAAGAGGAGAAGGAAGACCAGCAATTCCTTTCCGTTTCTTGACTCTAAACCCGCTTATTACACCACAGATAAAGAGACCTGTCTCCCAACTATTTGTACACAGCCTTATGCAAATTAATGGGGGGAAGAAAAAAGTTAGATTGACAATTAATCCAAAGAAAATAAATCATATTCTCAGCTGTCAGGCACCTCTTTTATCACCCCAAAATAAGCATCATGATAAAAATGCACGTTCTATTCGTGAAATCTACGCATATGTATATATGAAAAGAAATATATGCATATATCACTCCAACAAAGTGACATTATAGAAGAAAATCTTAGTACCAGGTGATGAATAAGTGTTGATTTAATAAAAAGAGCACAGTAATCCACTTCCAGATAGACAGCTTGTGAACATTCCATAAATAAATATGAAGGTCTTGTAAAAACACAAATACTAGAAACCAAACATGAAAGAGACTCCAATCTGCTTGAATTACATTAAAAGCTTATGAATTACCGATGTACAGCTACTGCCCTCACGCAGCTACCAAATCCACACAAACACTTTACATTTAAAACTCATTAATGAAGTGAGAATGTCTTGGCACGGATGAAAATTAATCCTTGGTGGTTTTGTATCAGCTGAGAGCTGGGCTTGGTTTTATTATTCCATCCGTCGAAAGAACACGGAAATAAATCAAAATCTAAAATCCCATTTGGATTAAACACGGACATATATGTATTTCCAAGTGCTGGTGACTGTTCTCAGCCACAGGCTGTTGTTCTCCTGCAGGTTGACAACAGAACTCCCTGTACTTGAAGCTGATCTCCCCCTTCTCATTAATCTTCCATTTAGCACCACCTTGCACTAGTTCTCATCAATTTTAGCTCGTTAATTGGTTACACTCCTTCCACCAGAACAGCCAGCTCTTCCATTTTCACGGATTTCAGGACTTCTTTCCAAAATCAAGAGCTAATTGCAACCAAACAACAGACATGAGAATGTGTTTCAAGGCACAGAAGTCAGTCCTGAATGATGCAAACCCTGTGATAACAAAATAAGATTAATTTTCCTCTGAACACCAAAAATAAAATAAACATCTCTTGCTTGAAAAATCTCAGCTTCTCATCAGCTGAGGGCTGAAAAAGTAATATCTTCACTAGCACTCAAGGTCCTCAACTTTTATAAATTTAATAAAATTCTGAAGTTTCAGAAGCCCAGACACTTTCCTGCCCCATCTGCTTCATCCACAGCTTTCCTAATTTTGTCCCTTCAAGACCTACTACATAAAGAAATGGGAAGAGCCTCATGTTAAACTGTTTGAAAGTCAGTAGTTGATTTGCCCTTGGAGTTTTCAGCCTGTGTTGAGAGGAAAGGTGTATTTGTAATGAAGAACTGGTCAAAAAAAAATAAAATAAAATAAAGAAACCTCCCACAACATTTAAATTTTATACTGCTCCATAATTCCAAGGCACACTCGTATGTTCATCACAACCTCTGGAAGTGTTAATCTGAGCATTTGGTTTAAAAATCCCACACTTAACGCCTGTGGAAAACCGTCCTATAGAAAAGCCCGGAGTACTGGTTCCACTTATAAATGTGCTTTTTGACCCACCCTTTCTGCGAGGCACATTTCCAACCTCACCACATATGCAGATCTAAAAAAAAAAAAAAAATGAAGTCATGTAAACACATTTTAACCAGTGATCTCACGAGGGCTGGGGTGAAGCAAACGGGCTCGTCGCCCCTGGCAGCGAAACCTCTCCCCTTCCACTGCGAAGTTTAAGCACGTCATTAAATACTAATTTCAGTGGAGAAGTATCTTCTCAAATTAAAGCCACACCAAGGGCAAGGCCGAGCCTGTTTGCAGTTCCCAAATGTCAAACCTCATCTGCTCCGCGCGCCTCCATTTCCTGCCGAGCGGCGCTTGGTGGCTCCGTGTGCTGCCCTTCCATACAGTGCCCTCTGCACTTCAGCTCTCCTTTGCTGATTAAACTCACACTAAGAAGTAAAATAACCTACAGCAGCACCAAAGACCTTCATAAGTTTTAGAGAAAAATGGAGAAAAACAACTTAAGAGAAGCCGTTCCCCTCGTGCTCATCAGTTTTTATACCTTTTATCACCAGTTGAGAGGCAGCAGAAGATATGAGATTTCTGGCAGGTTACCATTCAGACAAGGAAAAAAAAAACCCAAAACAAAACAAAAAACCGAACCAACAAGTAGATACTCAGCTATAGTTGGGAAGTTTGCAACTATGCATGAAACGCAGCCATTGCTGTTGCCTGAACATCATTCCTCTGGATTTCTGTCATTGTTTATCCTCCTCACAAAGAGTATGAGGCAATTAAACCTTAAGGCCATGTAAACAATACTGATGTCAAACATCTGTGCTGTCCCTGTTATTTAAAGCCATGGACGGTGGTAGCAGCAGAACTGCTTTTATGTACCTCATCACACTTTCTTCCTCATTCGAAAAAAAAACAAAACAAACAACAAAACACCAAAAAAACCCCAACAAAACCACCACCCAAACCAGTAAACAGTCACCTGAAAAATGGTTTTTCATCCTGTCAGAGCACGGGTTAGATGCCAGGGAAATTTAATTAATAGCTGTCAAATTTAAACTGACAGAGTCCAACCTGCAGCTGCCATAAATCTTTCAGGGAGAGGGGGAGGAAAGGTGATCTGCCCGTTTTCCACCACAGAGGACAAACATTCATCTTGTCCCCACTCACAGAAATTTGTCGAGATATTTAAATACCTGATTTAAGAGCAACCCAATGAGCAGGTTAACAGTGTTAATCAGGGAGAGCTTTGAACTCCTGCCCACTGCTCACTTGTCTTCATTACAGGGCTCACCCTCAGGCCAGAGGTGGCATCTTGGAGCTCTGACATCCATCAGAGACTTTTTTTTTTTTTGGTTATTTGACAAAACAGTACTTGTTGCCTTTTTTTTCCAAGCCTATGAATATATGGGGGAGGGAGGGAGGGAGGAAGCGAGGAAGGGGGAGAAGGATGTAAACAATAACTGAGAACTTCAAAGTAAGAACTAACAATGCAGAACAATGACTTGTGTATCTTACAGTGCACGACAAAACTTATTTGTCTTGGTGTTGTGCAGCTGCTGAAAGAAATCAGTGCACAGCACAAAGCTTTGATATTTTCACAGAAGAAAAAGGGTTCCTTAAAAATATCAACAAACAACTCCAACTTTCTACTGAATCCTGTTTACTCAATTTTCACATGCAGGGTTAAAACAATAAATATTGATAATTTATACAGTGCTTTAAACCATCCAGGAAGGCCAAGGCAGGAGAGGCTGTACTTGCAAAACAGTCAAGATTTATTATAAAGACATGCTGACTTCAGACTACAGTAATTTGGAACAGCGTATCTCACATCATCATTAACAAGCTGTCTCTTCTCCTTGTGTTATTTCTGTATCATATTGTAGCCTCAAAAACTTTTATGATTAGCTTTGAGGTATAGTAATGCTTTCCACATTTTAAAGTGATTTGAGGGCCAGAATAACCACCTAAACCTTTAAAAGAAAATCACTGATGTGAAAAAGAAAAGGAAAAGATACTTCATAACAATTTACTTGAATAGAAATTTCTACAGCAAATGTAGATTTTAATCATACTGGAACTAATCTTCTGTTTTCAAATGGAATTGCTGAAAAGCTTGTGGAGTTTACAGGATGTGGGCAAAACACTGTTCACTTCCAATTTCAAATAAATAAATTTATGACTACATTTTAAAACAACACATCATAAACCAACAGCATCACTAACCAAATTCTGCATGGAACATCATCAATATTTTCATCCAGTGCAATGGCCAAGGTGAAATAAATGACTGGTAAAGTCTCTGTTTCAAAGAGCTCAGGATAAACCAGAGATGGCCTGAAAGAAAAGCGGCATCAAACAAGTGGAATAGCCAGAAATCAGAAAGCAAAAAGCCCCTTTACAAACATGGCATTTTGCCCAGATTCAAAGGTCCCTCCACAAAAGTCCATGTTTATGATCTATTTGACCTAACAAACATTTTTAATTCCCTCCACGGATCTAACCTTCTTTGTATCTTTACTCTTTCAAAATGCCACAGTTGCTACTTCCAGTTGCAATATCTTTTACAGAGTATTCTTTAAAGAGCAACTAAACATTCACATCAGTAAAAAATTAACACGATGTTATTATCCCATTTCAAGAAACACTAAGAATGGAAGTCTTTGTCCTAAATCAAATCCTACCAGCTTTCCCCATCACGAAAAGACCTGACTTTTTAACAGACGCTGAAATTAATACACATTTGCTGGATACAGAAAAAATAATTGAAAGGACAATTGTTCTCATTCATATGTAAATGTCATTAGCCTCTTTCAAGAGAGCACAATGTATTTTTCACAGGTTTCCAAGTTGAGGGCAGTGGGAATATGGAGAAATGCTCTGTATCCCAACAACTGTGATAACCGGGAATGGTATTTATATTCCAAGGGATGTTTTATATAGCCAATAAACATAACATGCATATTAGCACTACAACACATCATATCATTTAACAGCTTTATTGGAGTGGCAAGTGTCCCACTTGCACACAGAACAAGTACGTCTGCCACCAGGAGCAGACACTGACACCAGCAGGTACCAAAAAAAGTTCAATCTCTGGTAAGAAGTTGTGAAAACTTATAAATTATTAGATGCAGTTTCACAAAAGACAGCTCAGAAATGCAGCAAACAATCTCCAGCACCGAAGCCTGAGCCCGGTGGAACCTTGTGAACATGCAGAAATCACACAGATTTCAAAGACATTTAGTAAAACCTGAATATAACAGCAGATATGCCTTGAAAACTTCATAGAACCCTGAGCTCAGCATAATGCTGAGCCCAGCGAATGAGCCTGAACACACCGAGTCAACAACACTTTTTCTCCCCAGTGCTACTCCTCTATTTTCTCAGTGTTGGGGTTCAGCAGCTACTGAACTTTTCAAACTCATTTTTCAGGGTCTCCTAAACCAGCCACTAAAACTGCACTCCTGCCTTCCTTACACCAGTGCAACACGCAGCAATAAGAGTCTACAGCACTTTTTGCAGTCAATGCCTTTTCTCCCTTAAAAATCAGGATCTATACATGTGAAAAAAATTAAAAACAAAATCAAACTTTCTTCCTCTTTTTTTTTTTAAAGGGAGAGACACTTTGAGGCAGAGATTAATCATGCAGCAAAAGATTAATTCCCAGCTGCTTGGCAACCATCTGGACATTCTACTGGTTAAAACACTAGTTTGAATTGCTAACCTACCCCTTTGATCTTTCTCAATGTCTCCAGCCCATATGTGCAATAATTAAAGACATAGTTCACAAACTATTGCAAAAAAAATAAATAAAGAACTGTGTGTGTACATGTATATCTCCATAACCAGCCTGACTGGTATCAGGATTTATAAATCACCAGGCAGTTTAGGAAAACATGTCTCATCCTGACATACACTGGATGTCTCACACCAGTCTGACAATAAAATAAGGTTTGGGTTTTATTACATTACATTCTGAAGAGTTATCAAAGCAAGACAGGATGTGACTTCCCCACATGGAAGGCAGCGGACAACTTGCACGTGGTTTTTTTTGGGGGGGGAGCAGGACATTAATCAGCCAGGAATCATGTTAACAGGAGTCAGGATTGCTGTGATTTTAAACAGGAACTAACAGATCCCCGCTCAACGATTCCTCGGTGGGGAGGATCCGTCTAAAAGTGGATTCCTCACATAAATCAGGCACTGCACTCAAAACAGACACCGGGGTTGAGGATGGAAGGAGGAAATTCATATGAACCAGAGAATATTCAACGCCACAATACGCACTGCTTGGAGTGTTTGGAAGCCGAAGTAAAACAGTTTAACATGAATATTCACCAGAATTAAAAACCTTAACAGTTTTTACCCCTTGGAAATCAGCGTGACATTTATGAGCTGAAGAGCTGCTTGGGCAGCTCCAGGTGAACAGGATGAGGAAAAAATGGGGAAGCAGAAAGGAAGAGGAGAACAGAACTGATCACCATCTTCCAGTTGCAGGGACTGTTGTCTTCAAGTGTTCCTTTTCTTCTCCTAAAATCCCACCATGATAACACCACCAAGTGTTATTCACCCTCCCTCCCAAGTCCTACAACTTTCTCTCCTCTGCATTCTCTGAATGGTCCCTCTTGGGGAAAATCTCCATCTCAGCCCTTATGCAATTTTCTCCCTTTCAGTTTATAATCTCTAGGCAGATAAGTGAGAAGCCCAGTAAATCCACTGCTTTCAACACCTTAAATTCAGAGCACTTTCAGCCAGACCGGGACTAACCTATAACACCATCAGTGCAGATTTTATCTCAACATAAATACATCACTCCATCCCAACACTTTTGGTGCAGTAAAACCACGAGGATCTTTATGATCTTTATAAACAAAACTGGTGTCACGCAGCAAATGGGACTGCTCATTCCCAAAACTGAAGGAGAAAAAACTTAGAGATTACAAAGATAAAAGTTCTAAACAGCTTTTTTAAAAGGCTGCATCTTAAAGATCAGGCTTCTTGAATACATAAAGCCCCAAAAAAGTTTTCATCTTACTTCTAGTTCTTAATCCATGAAGATGAATTTTCAAGGGGGGGGGGGGGGGGAATTCTCTGTAGTTTATTTTATCTTTCATACAGGTCATCTCCTATTTGTCCCAGGCGTTTTTTCCCTCTTCCTCATTTCTCACTCAATTAAAACTGATGGG
>JAWMRA010000042.1:2836239-2865218 GCA_035584735.1 Pseudotriccus pelzelni
CCCCCCCCCCCCCCCGCCCCCCCCCCCCCCCACAAGTCTCGGTACTTTATGTTATCTTTCATACAGATCATCTCCCCTTTGTCCCAGGCGTGTTTTCCCTCTTCCTCATTTCTCACTCCATGAAAACTGCTGGGAGTCACCCTGCAGGTACCCTTTGTTCTCCTGAAAACTCACCCAAAATTCCTCCTCCCTCCAGTTGCACAACCCTTTAGTCTGGACTAACTCAGTTCACAAGAGGCTGGAAAAGACCCCGTCCAAAGACATCACTGGATTCCCAAAAATCAAACCAGAAGTGACAGGAACACAGTGATAAATCAACAAAAACATTGGAAACACTCAAGTGTTCCCAGTTAACCCAGAGAGATGAAGCTTCATAAGAGTTATTGCACAAAGCACTGAGCTTGCCAAAAATTAAATTACTTAAGAGGGGTACACAGCTCAGGACAAGTTTACTCCAGGTATTCATTTTAACCTGCAGTTTAATGTAATGAAAAGTGAAAATTCTTTCCAATAGTCCTCAGGTGTGTTTAGGTTTCATTTGTTGAGATAAGATAAATAATTGTCTTTGCTCACAGAAAGTAAAACAGAAGAAAATCGAGGGGAAAAAACTGCTAAGGAAAATTAAGATTGGTAAAAATTAAGAACTTCCTTAAAGGAACACCAAAACTCCTTTAAAGGATACATCTGATTAACAAGTGGTTTAGGAAAGGTCAGCAAAGCAACGTGTTTTATTAACATAGTTCCTTTTATTTCCTCAAGCCAGCAGAATTCTGTATCTTAGCAGTGGCACTGCATCTGCTTTTCTGAAAAATCCCAAATTAGGCCCTTCCCTTTCCCCTCCTCTGCCCCCGGGGAGCTCTGGGTGACACTCAGGATGGCCAGAGGTGAAGTTCAAAGGGAGATTTTTTTTCCTTTGTACCAAGATAAGCCACCCCCATCTGTGGTGCTCTGCTGTCCTGGAAAGGGATCTATCCCCGTTGTGTTGCATCCCCCTTGCCTGAACCCCTGATTTTTTGGTAATAACCACTTCCCAAACGGTTTAATCCACGTCAGGAGGATTTGGGGAAGAGACGACCAAAAGCCTGACGCTGTCGCAGCTTTCCCAGGGCTGTGATGTGGTTATCACTGCACAGGGCCATGTGTTCAGCATTACAGAGTCTAAACAGGTGCAGGAATGGTTTATGAACAAAGGTCTAAAGGTTAAAAGCAAAAAAAAAAAAAAAGAAAACCAACCACAGTTATCCTATTTTATGTTCTCCTGTTGTACTACAAAGAGGCTGAGAACAGTTAAAGGTTTCCCCCAACTCCTTTTGCACAGCTCCACTTTGCTGTTAATGCACCTCCATTCTATAAAGGAAAAGGGCTTTATTCTTAATTGAGCTTCACAAACAAAATAAGATGAAAACACATTTAAGTTTTCTAGTTAATAGCACACACATGGTGGTTGTGAAACGCTGTCTGTAACCTTTCCAGTTCAAACCAGCACCATTAGCAAAAAGTCCTGGATTTTTACTGTGTGGTTTAGAGGATTTTTCCACTGAACCAGCAAAGTATTAACTGGGTATTTTATGTAGCTCCTTGGCATGCATTCCTGTTTATTTAATTTGAAAATATTGTTTAAATGACAACACTGTGCTTTCAATTTATTTATTTTCTGGGCTATTTTCACATCTTATGAAACCCTGCCTCATCCTGAGGCACTGGTGCTTTGAGTGCTGTCAGTGCAAGAGAACAGGCCCTGTTAGAGCAGAGAAAGTGAAAGGATTGTGCAACTCCTCGTTTGAGCATCCAACAAGGCTGCCAGGTGGCAACATAAATCATTTCCTACACATTATCTTATTAACAATGGAAGCAAATCAAATTTACCCTCCTCCTGTATCTCTGCTAAAGGCGCCTTCTAAAGTGTCTCAAAAGTAACTTCAGGATAGTCTCAATTCATAAGTGTTGAATTTGGGGTTTTGTTGATTTTTTTTTAATGACTAGTTGGTTGGGTTTGGGTTTTTATTAATTGTTTTCCTAATATATGTTGAGTTTCCTTTCCTGCCCATTAATTCACTGTCTTTCAAAACAAAGATGTTTTATATAAACTGAGTAGTTTTTGACAAAGTATCACAGGCAAACAACATCTTTAAGCCATGAAGAAGGTGAAATGACCACAAGATTTAAATTTTACATACATTTAAAGCAAAAAACAATATGTGTGAGAGACTTAGACAAGCTTTGACAGAAATCTCCCCAATTCACCATGTTCCTAAGAAGCAAAATAAAACCCCATGTGAATAAAAGAGGACTGGAGCTCAATGAGGCAAATATAGAAACAATGTAGGTCCTAACAGAAATAAGATTTTTAAAGATATGTAGAAACTAAATAAAAATCTCACTAAATCCAGGGTTTCACTGCTTCTGCTGAAAGGCAGTTTGGAAAATTCCTAGAATTCAAACTTTTCTGTTCTTTCAAAGGACCCACCTCTGTGTTCAGAAAGTCGTTTTTACTCCCTAATTGGGAAGTACATTAAGTAGATAATGAAAAGCTCTGACACTCCAGCAAAAATTCTCTTCCATGAGATTTCTGCTGCTATAGCAAACTTTTTAAATGCCCAATTTCCAACGAAAATGCCCCAAAGATTCCAAGGAACCTCACCTCTCTCTCCTGTGCTCGAAGCAGCGCTTGCTGGTCACGAGAAGGCCTTTTGCCTGAGCCAATTTTAGGTGTCATCTATTGAATGAGAAAGAGTTCAAAACAAACTTATTAAGCTAAAAATAAGTAAAATCAGCCCTGACCAGAAATTAAAATATAGAGAATGTTTGTCTGCTTGCCTTTATGAAACTTAAAAGGGAATGTAAGCACCTACCAAGGACCTTGGCATGGGTTTTTCTCTCAAATATCTGGGGTTTTCTACCTGAAAAACGAGCCAGAGAAAAAAAAAAAAGTCATCACGGCAACAACGTCTTATTGTGTCTTACAAACAGTGAGACATCACACCTGCACTTACACAGCAACTGCATCACTCAGAAGAGGCCCAGAGCAGATTTCAACGTGCCTTAAGAGTTACAGAAATAGGAAAGCTTCCTAAGAGATCACCTCGATCACTCTTCCCCCCCCCAAACCTTTGTAGTTGTAAAAATTCCATCAGTGCAGATTGTAAAAGGCTTTGGCAGCTGCAGACACGGCTTAGGCAAAAGATTTCCAACTTTATTGGATGCGTTTTCCTTGATATCAGTGGAAAGCTACAATAACTTTACAGATTACACTGATTAAAATGTATTAAAATGCTTTTGGAAAATTACACTTGGGTGCATTGAAACAACTGCATTGAAACAACTGCCACACATGTAAGTCATAGTGACAAAACATAAGGAAGTAATTCATTAACATGACTGTATAATTAAAGCAGCTCTTAATCACTATTTTTAAGAACTGAACACAAAACATTGTTCCCAACCCACCTCCTCCATCGCACAGCTCTGTCAGAGAGGAGGCTCAAACACCGTATCATAGAGATACCCCCCCAAAAAAAAACCTTTCAAGAGTATAACCTTGTAAAGTGCAGCATTGAGATCTGGAATATGAATGTGATTGCAACACACATTAAAAAAAAAGAGACGAAATGTTGTAAAGATCAGGTTGATCTACAAATATCGAATGCTTGCACGTTCGCCAGTGCTATTAAATAAATTTGTGTGCTGAATTTATCAGTGAAAAAGAGGCTTAATCCCTCCAAAATTTCAATTTGATACAGTGCTATTCATTTCCTGTCCTGAAAGGTTACGTAGGATTTCTGTATGATGGGGAAGAGTTGTCGTATCTCACCCAGTGGTTGTAGATATTCATGTTTGATGCAAATAATTTGTTGAAATGGAATTATCTATTGTTTTAACACTACAGCTCAAAGTATAAGAAAATCAGTAATTCAACAAATAGCCTATTTTATCTTTTTTGTCCAGGAGTTTACTACAGTTACATTAAACTTCCCTTCATACAGAATCCATCAGGGAGTGCAGGAATCCTGCCTGCTCCTACTGCCACAGGAATCAAGAATTTTGGACCCAGAAGAGATGGGTGAGGAGAGAAACAGAGGAGTGAGATCAACGTGGAGCATAAATCACAGTGGAGAGGGAAAATAAAAAAAGAGAGAGATGGAAATAAAAATATAAAAATTCTAAACTAAGAATTTTGGTGTCCTACACATTTGTACCTGCAATAGTATTTTCTGTCTATGTTTTATGGGTATTACACTCCTCCTTCCAGCTCACTTTGGCTATTTCCTGAGCATCACCTGGCAGGTGCCCAGGGCTGAAGGTGTTCCAGAAGTTCAAGGTACGCCCCAATTTGGGGTGTACACCCCAGAACCCTGAGCAGCAGGGAACGGGGGAAGCCTTTCCCAATACCTGGAGCAGTTCTGAGAAGGCTGCAGAGCCACATTTTAAATTTCATTTTGTTATCTCCTAAAAGCCCTCTCTTTCACACAATACAATCCCCCTTTACTTTTTAAAAGCTAAAAATCATCATAAATATTCACAATTAATCCAAATCCTGTATCTGGCCATGACATTAAGCTGTTTGCAGTCTTCAAAACTCATCTAAAAAGCTATGGTAGATCCTCCTTGTTTGTGAGAAGGAAGGAAAATGTGTCTCTAATACTTTGCACAGCCCAAGTCTTGCATTTTTTGATTTTGTAACAGCAGCCATATGTGCTTTGAAGTTAAATGTTCCCACTTTGTTACTTGTTGTGGATTATATCCACTTAAACTGATCTGTAAACATTTAATGCCTCAACATTCATTCTTTTCATGCTGGTCCTCTGCAAAACTTCTTGTGCTCAAAATTAGACCACATTAAAGAGGAAATATCACAATAAAGAATGCCCCAAAAAAAGAAAAAAAAAAACACAAAAAAAGGCCTGTATTTATGAGAAACATGCAAATTTTAAAATAATAAGCAAAAGGTCAATGACAAGCCAAAATACATATGTATGAAACTAAAGGACTGCCATGAGAAGAACAGTAAATCAGGGGCTTTTTCAAGAGCAGGAACCAAATAAACGTCATCATGAAAGACATCTTCATTTGAACTAGAATTGAACTCTAATTTGTAAATACCACTTCTTAATAAAAACGGCATTTTGAATTTCTTTGTGGAAAACCTTTTGGATTCCCCTCTTCCTTTGGGCAGTCGGACAAGAAACCACGTTGCCATTTGTGAGGACTGGCGTCTGGTACTTGAGTCCTTCCTAAGCCAGAGCTGTGAAGGTGTTGGGTGACCAGGTCCCCATCACTTAACAGAAACAATCTACTTCATGAAAACATCCCCATTTTCTTAAGTTGAAAAAAAAAAAAAAAAAGGGCGGGACAGAAACATGCATAAAAACACAATTCCAAAATGGAATTTGAGGCAAATCAGCCGTATTTTTTAAACTTAGTATTTTCAATTTCTATTTATTTAACAATCCCTGAAGTGGTCAAAGCTAAGCATTTTTGAAGTACACAAAGGCACCTATGCAAGCAATGAGTGAAGCACTGATAAAAGTAAATTGATATAAAATTGTTTCCCCCAGAAGCAAGGGCAGTGCAGGAAAAGCACAATTTTGAGCTCTAAGCACTTCCACAAGATTCATCCTCTGGACCTCAACTGTGTTTCATCTCTCAGGCTGGAAACAGTGCCCAGGCTTTATATCTGTGCAATAATCACAGTCCAGAAATTTACAGCAAGTGCTCAGTAAACAACACAATAATGCCAACAGTAATGTCATGGCTCCATCCCACCCCTCCAAAATCCCATTTCATTCTTTGGAAGATGATTATCAAGGTCTAGTTACGTTCAATAAAGCACAACTGGAGCTTATTTCGGCTCAGTCACAGAGGCAGAAGGTATATTGTGCATATTAAAGATTCAGGGAACAAACCCCCCACGTTTGGATCAGCAGCCTTGCTGCACATCCTCCCCCTCCAGCTTCTTCAAAAGACAAAATGTGATTGTTTTCAAAACAAGGATGGCAAAAAAAAAAACCACACATGAAAGAGTTAAGAACACTTAAGACTTTGAAATGGTAAACAACTAAACTGAACCTTGCCCTAAATTCTTACTTTAATCTAACAAACCCAGCCAGCATGTTCCCCACAGAAATAACTGCTGAGTAGCTTCAGGAAATTTGAGTAAGGACATTCTTATCTAACATCATAATTCGTAGGGAAGTTCGCTTTAATGCTGCTTCTGCAGTCTTAGTGGAAGGACATTAAAGCACATGAAGACTGTTTGTCAGCATGGAAGTTGGACTGATTTTTTTGTTTTGAACTCACACCACCACTTGGAGTTCACTGTGGGAAAGTTTTTCCAGTGCTGCTGCCCTCCAACGCCACAACATATACAGTAGGTATGTTTAT
The DNA here is from genome assembly GCA_035584735.1 of Pseudotriccus pelzelni. Lineage (NCBI taxonomy): Eukaryota > Metazoa > Chordata > Aves > Passeriformes > Tyrannidae > Pseudotriccus > Pseudotriccus pelzelni. The sequence continues at coordinate 2,842,621 of JAWMRA010000042.1, forward strand.
AGTAAGCAGACAGACTGAGAAACCAAACAAAAGATAATCAAATGGTTTGCACAGAAAGGGTTGAGCTTAACTAGACTGGAAAGACACAGGCAGATGTGAGCCAAGTCCTCAGAGCAGGCACAGCCTCCTCTGCTGCTGCAGCCACCCAAGAATTCCCAACGCTTCCATCTGCCTTAACCCTCTGCTACATCATTCCTCCAAGGAAGGAGAACATAATGGAAGCCCCTGACTGCAGAATTCCTTTGGTCTAAGTCCTCCTAAACCCGTCTTACATTTCCCACGGTAAACCCTTCTGGGCAGGACCTGACGCCCAGGCCCTTTGTGCTGCACATCCCACGTCAGCTTCTGGTAAAAGCTAAAGAGTTAAGTTCTCGTGCTTGGCTGAATTCCAGGGATGAAAACTCATGTTCTCCCTGATTAAAAAACCCTTTGCTATCTGCCCAGGGGACAGTCCCTTTGTATGCTTTCTACCTAAAATGATGTGCTGAATTTCCCGGGACATTTGAAAGATTTGCTTTGTCACACCTAAAATTGGTTACAATTCAGTGACAAATCAAACTGCATCAGAAGCACCATGAAATAGGGAAAGAGGCAGGCAGAGAGAGAGGGGCAGGTCAGGTAAGAATCTGCAGGGATTTAATTCATTGTTGTTCCTTTACATAACTTCAATTTTTTTATCCAAAAATTATGTTTCTCTGCAATCTCAAAAGCTCAACTACAAGTGGAAAAAAAAAAAGGAAAGGAAAAAAGGTAGTTTAATTCCATTATCCAAAAAGCTTTTATCCCTGACTCTATATAAATATATTTCACAATATTTAATTATTTTTTGAGGCAAACAGGAGATGGTCACCTTCCCTTTAGCTATGAGTGTACTAGATATGCAACAATATTTTATTAACAGCTGTCAATAAACAAGATCACTGAATCACAGAATGGTTTGGACTGGAACAGACCTGAAAGCTCATCCTGTTTCAATCCCCTGCCATGGGCAGGGTCACCTTCCACTAGCCCAGGTTACTTTTATTATGTCCTAAAATACCTAAAGAAGGACAAAGGAAGTTCAAAGTAATGACATTTGTCTCAACTCCTGGCTCTGCAGCTTTTCCCTTAAAACAGCAATACAAAAGGATTTCTTCTTTTCTACATTATAAATGCAATTTCAAGGCATAAACACTTGATAAAGGACAGTGCCCACATTTAGATAAGAGTCAATAAGGGCTAAGAAAAAACACTTTTATAATGTATGTAAAATTAGCTTACGTTAGTATTCCACGTACAAGAGGCAAGTATATTGCACTCAAAACTCAACGTTTTTAAAAAATATTTACTCACGCATGACTAGAATGTAAAGAATTTCAACAATAAAATGCTTGATTGTGATAATCAGGAATGTTGCACTGCAAAGGTAAAAATTCTTTCATTGCTCATGAGAAGCAGCAGTATGAGCAAAGTAATGTGAACACCCTTATTGTCCTGCAGAAAACGTTATTGCTAACAACAAATATCAGTGTGTTAACCTTTGACCTCTCTGATTAGTAGAGAAATCAAAGTATTTCCCAGAAGTTAGAGTATTTTTAGCAATGCCAATAATAAAAAAGAAATCTCAGCCACTGATTCGGGCATATCATTAACACTGACAACACATCCAACTCTGTGACCTTAAAAATGCCGCAGCTTTGAAGAAGAGGAAATTCAGAATGTAGTAAAGAAGGAGGAGATCAAAAGAGAACGGTAAAAATAAATTAACAGTTTAGAACTGGTCGTTATAATCCAGCCCAGACTGGAAGAGTGAAGGTTCAGCAGCAACTTGCAGCTGGAAGACACCAAGGCTGTCTCACCAATATGTAGAGTACTTAGACAGGCGTTTGCAGATTCCTGAACAAAAGCAGAGTCTCCACAGAAACTTGCCTGAAATAATCACGGCTTCAGAAAAATCACAAGGATTCTTGCTGAGAAAAACCCTTGCATGAAGAGCTGCATAACCAAAAAAAAAACCCCAAGGAAAGTTAACAGAGCTTTTTGAAAACAACTGTTCTTTACACTGGGCAGCTCAAAGCAAAAGCCATTCTGTATTTCCTACCTTCCCCCACTACTGAATTGTTCTTCTGGGTCAAGGGTCTTCTGTATCTGAGGTGGGATCTCTTGTAAATTAAGTTTCCTGAATAGTTTGCAGATAGGACTGGCAATTAAAGGGGAGCTGGATGCTCCCACGACATTGCAAACGCTCACAAATAACAGCGGCCACATCTGACACTCAAACCTTCCAGACTCCAAGGAGCTGCAGTCTTTTTGAGAGATTTTTATTTCATTTTCAGCAATGACATGTTCTTCTTTAAGTATGACGCTCTACTTAAAGCTTCCTGACCCTTTCAGAACCCACTGGAGGCCGTGATCCACAGCAGGGAAACACTCTGGAGCAGCAACCCCTCACAGACCTCTCTTTTACAACCTCAAATCCTCTTTGTCAGGTAACTCCCAACAAGTCTTATCAGGCAATCAAAGTCTCTCAGGAGTGACTTGTTTAATTACCATCCCCGGAGAGGAGACTCGAAAACCTGATTTATGTGTCACAGAAGCCAATTTGTTATCCAAGAGAGCTCCTGTATCAGCAGAGGATCATCACACTTTAATAACCATCCATTATCAACACAACATGATTGCAAACTGGAATTTCAATTAGAAAAAGAAATAAAATACAAATAAAATTAGAGAGATAAGCAAGCAGGCAGATCAACACTGATAGGAAAGCACTGGATAGAAAGAGATTCTTTGTCAGCATTAGTTGGAACAATTTGTAAAATGGCCATGAGCAAGTTTTCCCCCCTTCAAGCAGCTTTAAAAGCTCAAGGCATTGCAGTTATCTGCTCATATAATCCAGGTATTTATGCAGCCCAAATATACAAAATCCACAAGTGACTGCTTGCACCTTTGTCTCAGACACCTGTACGGAGCTTTGGCAAGTTGGAGCTGCTGCTACTGAAAAACCTTTGGGAGGATCCACTTTCCCCACTTTAGAAAGCTACAATTCCTGCAAAATACACTGCTCTAAGTCTGGAAGGGCTAGGAATTGTTCTTGTGTTACCCTCTAAAAGACAAGTCATCAAGAAACAGCCTCAGCTTCTACCAGAGTAAGATGCTTGGTTTTGACCCCTCACCTGATTCATCAGTAACCTTAAATACAGAAAGTTTATTAAAACTTAAAAACGAGGCATTTTTAATGTTTTCTTCTCAGGATGATGTGTTTTCATTAACAACCATTCCAAGCGTCAACCAATTCATTTCTAAGAGACTGACTCCCACCCCAGTTTTGCTGTCTGAGCTCAGAGATGCAGATCACATTAATAAGGAGTTTCCCTTTCAAGTTAATAAATAAGGAATGCACTCAGTTTGTTTTACCCCAAGATTCCAACTGTTGAGACGAGCTTCGAGGTCATTGTCATCGAAAGAAATGGCTTTGTCTTGAGGATCATCCTGGAACAGAAAAGTCAAACAAAATATCAGAAGAGCTGGTGGATACATAATTTAAAATAAAGCTTCTCTCGGGCTTGGCCATTCTTACACTGCATTTCCTAAGAGTGGCACCATACCTCTGACAGCTTTGATCTAAACAGCACAGCTACCAGAAGAAAGGAATTGAGAGGATAAATTAGCCAGGATCTTCATAGTGTTCTTCTTTACTTATTCTGGTCTCCTTTACGAAGGCTAAATTTATCAAACGAAAATCAAAATACTCCATTTCAAAATACTCCATATTCTAAAAATGATTCCTCTCTCCACAGTACCCTTCGTGGGGCTAATCCAGAATTCAGAGATCACCTGATCAGCCTCCAAAGAAGAAATAATTAAGAATTAAAGGAAAGCACAGCAGGGCAGTGATAGTTATCAAAGCAGAGCTGCTGCCCAGCTCAAGGCTGAGGATCCTCTCCACAGAAAGGATTTCCAGCACCCAACCAGGACTGGGGTTATTGTTGCTCCGGGAAGTAACCAGGAATTGTCTTCCAGAAGAAAGTTTTTCCTGTAGGACAACAATAACTCTGCACTGCATTTCACGGGGCAGCTGGTACGGAACATTTTGCTTTACTGAGATACTCAGAAAAACAAAACCACCAGAAGTGTGGATTTCTCTGTCTCACCAAGTTTTGTTAACAAGGGTTTGTGGATGCACCTGCCAGCACCTCTCCTTTAAATCTCCTCATTTGTCATAGTCATTCAGTGAGTTGGAGCCTGGACTGCACTTCATCAACACTCAGCTGAGGTGGCTCTTAATGCCTCTTGAAAGACTCCCTGTTCCTCTACCTGGGCCTGGATTCTGCCAGAACATCTGTGTGTCCTGACAACGGAACAAGATATTATTTGTCCCAGCCAGTCAAACTGTTTGGCAAAGCAAGAGAAGATTATTTCACTCAGAGGCCCTTTGAAAGCTGGAATTCCAGGAGAATCCAATATATGAAGCTGAAGCACAGTGGAGTGCAGTGACCCAACACTGGCCTGGAAGCTGTGGCAGAGCCACCACGAAAGGACAACAAACCAAAACAACAACAAGAAGAAAAAACCCCTCACAAAATAACTTTAAAGCCCCAAATCCAAGTTTCAAGTGAAAAAAAAATTTTCTTAACAATAACTGTCCCATAAGGAATATTTCTCCAAGTAAAATAAACCAGTAAGGAGACATTCACTAAATCTAACATGTGGTTTTATTTTTAATTATGGCATTTCTGGTTTTAAATTTATATATATATATACAATCAACACACATATAAACACATTCATACCAATCAGGGCAGAGACATTATTTTTGCCCACTGACCACCTGCAACCTGTCATGACAAACCACCCCCTTGCTAATCCTGGATTCCAGATGCTCCACAGCAGACAAGTCTCCTCACAACACTTCCAATTCATCCCACTCACACTTCACGTCCTCGCAAACTCTTGGCTGTGCCCGGCGAGGAAGGGAAGAACAGTCTGCGTGAATTCCTCAGGTGGCAACAGCCCCACTCTCAGCTGCAATCTCGGTAAACTGCTCCCCTGATATAATCAAAAGGCAATTATGGGCAGACCTCAACAGGTTCATACAGCAAATTCAGTGTTCCAGGGAGGGATGAGAGTTGTTGTAGGTGTGGGGAAAGCCACGTTTATGAAGGGAAACAGCACATTTCTTGGCAACAGGTGTTTGTCGGGAGCGATTTTCAGTGTAAGTGCTTGCAATTTATAGCTAAAACATCATTAGATATTTTGGACTGCATAGGTTTTCCATGAAGTCTGTTCAGTGTCCTTTCATCAGCCATAACGCTCCTTGTGGAAAGTCTGAGGAAACAAACTGTCCAAAACCTCACTCTTTCAGAGGTCAACCATCACTAAACAGAGCCAGAGGCATCTCTGCAGCTTTCTTTAATCTATTATTGCAAAATACAAGGTGATGTCAGTACAGGCACGTTGCCAAGCGCAGGGAAAACAATGTACCCAACACTCCGAAGAGAGATCAACAACTGGGATGAACTGGGAGCATCCCACAGGGAATTCCTTCCCCCTGCAGATTTTGGGGAGCTTTAGTCCCTGTCTGTACCTTTACACAGGGATCATGACCTACACCACTGGAATAACAGCTTTACAGGGACATGTAAAACCAACTCACGGAAAACAGAGCAAGTTCTGCGGAAAAAAGGAGAAGGATCTTACGGACAGTGACGTGCCCAGGTCATTTTCCCCTGTCCTCTGAAGATAAGCCCCAGACTGGGATGTATCTGATGGCTTCTCATTGGGTCTTTCCCTGTTATTAACAACAAGAGTAAGCAGAGAGAAAAATTCAATTTTCAACAATTTGTGCCCACACAAAGGACATTAATCATACAGTAGAATCTTTTAAGATACACATGAGAAAATAACTACGAAGACATATTGATCATAAAAAAGGAGAAAAACAGAAAGTTTCTTGTCAAACAAAAGCTTTAAGCATTCCATTAAAGAAACATTACCAAAAAACCCCATGCCAACAGAAACACCAGAAATATTCTGTACATGATAGTACATTAAAAACCATTCACTGCTTTTCTTTGACTACATAACCCAACATCACTCAGTGGATTTTAGAATAAATCCAAGTTAGCCAGGAAGGCTGATCTAGAAGGATGTTTTTGAAACAGCAGAGCAGTGGACAGGGATTTTCTGGAAGAGCTTTTGTCATAAATAAAATACTTGAACAACAGAAAATTAAGAATAGCAGGTGATGAGAACTGTCCCTGATGCACCTGGTCAACAGATACTTATCAACCACAGAACAAAATACAGCTTATAGGCATTTATTGGATAGGTTGATACAGCAAAAGATCCAGAACAGCAGCAAAACACCTTTCAGCACAAACGCCACTGTCAAATCCAGGTACTGAGGTAAATAAAACACCCTGTTAGTCCCTTCACCTTCCCATGAAGGTTATATCGCACTAAAATCAAATCAGACCATTAAAATACTTTTCTTCCTTTCCATCTGGCAGCGAAGGAGATGGTTGTTATACCAAAGAGACTCCAAGATGAATGAAGTGTTTATGAACAGAACAACAACAGTTGGATGTACAATATAAACGAGTTACTTCTAGGAAGGCAAACACCAAGTTTTCACAAAGCACAGGGCCCCAGCTTTCATCAAAACAGCAGGGAACAGACAAATACAACAACTGAGAGCAAACCTGCCCTTCCAGCACCAATAAATCCCATATAAACAACATGTATGGATGCATAATAACCATTACAAAGCTCTAAGACTCTGCTTATCTAAACCATTTAAAGGTAAAAAGGATCAAAAGAAATTTAATAATACAATGCCTCTTGCATTTCTTACCAAGATTTCATTTGACACAATTACCTTTCATTAAAAGGAGATAAATCTTCGCCTGTCAGTAAATCTGCACTTTTATCAGATTTGTTTTCTGAGCAAGGCTCAGGTTAAACAATTCAATAATGTTCCAATTGTTAAAAATGAGAGAAACCAGAATTCATGCCCTTATCATTTCGAGATTAAGGAATGTCAACAAATACACAAACCAAGCCAAGTCACCTGTAATACTCTCATATTGACAAAAGGTTTAGAGATTTTAGTTCTGTATTTGCTGCTCGGAAGAGGAACTGCAAAAGAAGCTGCTTTACTTTTGATTCTATAAACAGAATTTTAAATTGTTATGGGTGGACCACAATTTTGCTCCTCTCAGGCACATTCTGCCCATTCACTCCCTTTTCCAGCCTCCTGCCAACACAAGTCAGACACCAAAACAATCACAGCATTGTTTCTTTTCCCTCCCAGGGCAGGTGAGTGAGGAATGGTCAGAGCTTTGACATCAGCCCTGTCACCTCCTGATTCAGCCACAACACTGAGCACAGGAGAAGGAAGCAATTTGCTGCTAATAAAGGAGACTAGTAAATAATAACCTAGTAGAAACAAAGTGAGGGAAACTCACTGGTTCCTCCTGGTCCATCATAGTTCCACACTAACCTTGAACAGTGTTTTTCAAGCACAGCCTCTAAACATACAGTAGAATTTTTCTGTAGGGTCAGAAAGCCCAGGTTTCTGTTGAACATTCCTCAAACCAACCCTCTCCTGTTTCAAAATAAAGCAGCACCTTTCCTGCACCAGCTGCCTTGGGCTTGTTCATCCACTCCCCAGCTTGCAAGTAAGGTTTGTCTACCTTTTTTTCATTTAAGCAGAAAAAAACCCCAACTTCATATAGAAAAGCCAAGGTTGCCAGACACAGAATTATTTGTGTTGCAAGATAAAAATCACTATGAGAAGAACTTCTCTGTTTGGGCCTTTGAAAGGGGAGAACCTTGAGAGAAATAACATCAAGTAGTTACTCAAACATGTCTCACTGACATTATCTATTTTGCCCTGAGAAAATGTTGTAAGAACGGAGTCATGCCTGGAATGCAAAATTTTCATCCAGCCACACTCATTCCATGCCCATGGATCCAGTTTCCCCAATGCACGTTCGGAGGAGAGACACAAATACAGTGGAACTCCATCACCATCTGCTGGCTCTCCCTACAAACTGCACGTCCCAGAAATATTTAATATATTCCATCTTTACCCACACTGATAACTCGTTCAAAGCTGTAAACGCAAAATAAAACAAAATCTATATGTTGGGTGTAGGTAATGTCTTAACATGGTCACATGTAGCTAAATCTTAGGTTCAGATACTGAGAGGGAAAAGGAGTCAGATTCTCAATATTCTACTACAAACCAAGTGGGAAAGAGAGAAAAAAATACAGCAAAGAATACAGGGGAGGGAGTAGGTGGAACTGTACCTCAGCTTTCCTCAAATGGGGTCCAGCACCAGAGGCAGGAACATGCAGGTAACACCCCAGCTGACAGTATGTAAGGAACTAGGAGTCATTAGGTGTATTTTTATGCCACAAATACGGCCTTGGAGAGATAATCAATATGCTAAATTGAGCCTAATAGGGCAGGGTTGTGCTGATATTGTTTCACTGCTCCTAATACCCAAAGTGATACTTGATCATCACGATGCTACTCGCAGTGACCAAGACAACCTGACCAGATCCAGCCCAGGTATCCTGACATGGCACAAATTCAGCCAAGGTCTCAAAAGCCATTTCTACAGCATGATACACTCCTTGTTTTCATAAGGTCAAATCTGATTTTTTCTAACTGAAGGTATCTGGACATCTCTTCCCAACAATCCTCTGAATCACCAAGCCCAAAGCAGCAATATGACAACTCAGCTGGCAATTTTCCATTCTCTGCCTCTGTTTCTTAAGCCACAAGGCTGTTATCAAAACCACAAGCTCTTATCAGACCAACCAGAAGAGCCCTTAGTCCTCGGGAAGAGGAGATAAAAAGTTGCTCTTCAGTCTAATGTAAGTGACTGTTAGAATTACACAGAGTTACGGGATGCAGAAGAAAAGCTTTATGATACTCAGTTTCAACATGACTTAACTTGCAAGAGTGTCTGTCATCTATCCAAATCACAGCTGAAAGCCTAAAAACATGATTAAAAAAATATGATATACGGCATAAACATCAGTGTGCCCACAAAAGAACAGCTAATGATGGCCACTTATGAAAAGCGTAGAGTCAACACATTAAAAAAAGCATTAAACCTCCAAAACAAAACCTGCATATGGTTTTGTAACGTGATGAAACGAAACCAGAGGCTTCACATAGAAGCAAACACTCACTTCCTCCTGCACAGCACCTACAGAGCCTTGAATTTTACCCAAGAATTCCCACAAAACAGGACAGAATAGAGCTGAAGGTTTCCAACACCGTCCAACCGACCAGCCGGGCGCCCCTTCTATACTGCAGGGACGTTTTTCCAAGCCAACAGGAGAACAAGCCTTGATAAGCCTTGCCCTGCTCTGTGACCAGCTCTATTCCCAGCTGATTTGAACAAAGGACGCAGCTGAAGCTCAGGAGCTCCTGCAAACCTGCACAGGGCCAATGGATTGCCATAACAAGGTGCACCTTTTCAGGATTCAGCCGCCGAGCCGCAAATGAGCAGCGCTGAATTTTTCAAGTCATCCTAATGGCAAACACGCAGGATTTAACCACAGGTGGTGCTAGTCACCAACAAAGCTCGTGTGTTTCTAGCAGGCAGCATGATATGGACCAAGACATTTTAAATCAAACTCAGAGAGAGGTTGTCCAGACGAGGATGGAGCCACTGCAGACGATCCTCCCCACTCAAAAGCATGGCAGAGTATCCCCCGGGCAGCAGCTCTGATTTTTAGCCTCCTAAATTTTAACCAGCACAGCTGGGCCAGTCTGACCTTCTTGGAATCCAAGATTTATTATGCTTAAGGGAAATATAGAGAAATCTTGCTAGTTCATAAAGAAGCCCTGATGAAACACAAGACAAATAGGTGTTCGGGATGAACTAACACACTCACCAAAAGATAAATCAAATCTCTCTGTACTCCTGTAACTTTTCCTCCTTTGTCACAGAACAGCAAATTTAGCTTATCTGCAGGAAGCCATTATTATGTTTCCTCTCAAAAAAACTGAGCAACAACCACAGAACAACCCTTAAATCCACCATCTGTGTGCTTGGTTAGATTTCTAGTCTCCATAGAAGATATAACCATTAAAAACTGTTTGCTGCAACAGCTCCTTTCAGCATTATGGCCCCAGACTACAAATTCAGACTTAGATTTTCCAAGTTAAGTGTCTTTAACTGAAAGGAGGAGGAGAACAAGAAGAAAGGAAAGAGGATAGAGCTTGGAGGGGCATGGAGGATGAAAGCCAGAGAAGAAGACATAATGGAAAAAAAGATGGAAAAGTCTAGAAGTTTTCATTACACTGAAGCAATTACCAGAGTTTGTTTATCAAGTACAGACACTGATGATGAGTCCAATAGGGAGAGTAATAAACTCACACAAACTGAAACACCCAGAGCTTGTCAAGTCAGACATCTCTTAAATATCAACTACTGAACAAAGTAAATACAGAAGTCTTACCCCTGCGTTGTTGATAAAGAGGATTCCTCTTTATCTTCACTGTTCTCTAGTTCTCCCAGTACCCACTCAGGCAAACAGCCTGAGCTATTGTTCAGAGCTCCTGCTGAACTCAGTTCTTCAATACGAGTTGCCTATAATGAGAATAAAAGCAAAATCAACAAAATATATTTACAGCAAGACATTCTTTACACAGTTAGAGTTGTTCCTTACAGGAATATCTGCAGTAAAAGCATCCTTTTTCCAAAGAACTCAGTGGCAGATGCCATATTCTCAACCCATGGAAATTCAAACAACAGGCAATGGTATAAATGTTTTCCAGTACTTTACTTCTCTCAGCATGGGTAATTTTAGCATTAATTAGGACTGTTACCCCCCTACAGCTGATGCCAAGCAATGACACAGTATATTCAGGTCTTCAGAAAACAAACTTAACAACATCTGTGTGAATAGCCATCTTATCTTTCACAGCAACACAGAGTCCTATAATCACCTCTGATTAATGAAGTCACTGCCTTCTCGTGCATTTTTCCTCTCACGAAACTACTGATTAAGACAAAAGAAAGCCTCAAGGGCTTTTTATTACATCTTTCCAAAGAATCAGAAAAAAGTGACCTGTTTCTTCAGAACACTGATTTTTATAAGCCTTCTAATCTGAATTTGGAAGAAGATAGAGGTTTCACAGGAGGTTTTGCCCATTAACAGACTTTGCCAACATCATTTTTCACATTCGTGCCAAATCAAAGAGAGGCAAATATATTTTGAGGATACATCTAAGTGAGTTTGTCTCACACTCACCATGTAGGGAGGCAAAGTTTTAAGCAATCCCTTCTCTGGTTTTTGCGCAAAAGGTCCCTCCAGGACTCCTCGTTTCAGCATGTGGAGCAAAAGTTTGGCGTACAAGTTCCGATTCTTCCTTCCCTCTACTCCTACCCCTGCTGCTGAGGGTCTGCAGAGTTTTTTAATCCACAGCGCACATATTTCTCGTTCTGAAAACACAGATATACCTCCTCACTACACATTTTCAGAGCGAATTAGACACACTGAAAAAACAGAAGCCATCACTGCTCATCAGTTTCGTGGGTGTCTCCCTTCTACCCAAGAGTTTAAAGCACAACAAACAAATGCAGATGAGCAAAACAAACAAAAGCCGTTAAATTAAGTTTTAACCATAGTTCAAATTTATATATTCAAGAAACATTTTCTACAAATTCACGTTCCCCAGAAGTTTACATCACTTCCAGAAATGGCATGTTTGGGAACCAATCCCTAATAAAGGGCAGAACATAAGTCACCAGGAATTCTGCAATCACTGCAAGAGCTGCCGTTAACTACAAACTTACGGCCTGCATAAGCATTAATACTTTAAATACACAATAAAGCTTCATTCATAAAGAAAAAAAATAAATCTGCATTTACATAAGTTTTGCTACCAGATGATGAAATTATTCATTTGGTTAAATGTTCACACAGAAAGATCTTAATTTGTAGAGTATATGCCTTTAATAATAACCAGTTTGTTGTAAAAAAAAAATTAAATTTATAAAACATCGTTTACTAATTGATGTTCCTCTTATTAGCCATTCCTAACCACATTTTAACACTTATAACTAGAAAAATATTTGTAAGGGCCACCTCAAAAACAATGTCTTTAAGAAGCTTTTCGTTTCTACTGTATTATGCTTTTAAAAAGAAATGCTAATGTGTCTATGCAAAAAGCACATTCACATGGGGATAAGACAGATAAGCTCAATTACAGAAGGTATCTAAAAAAAACCACCTTTAGAAGTTGGGCAAACCATAAATCAAAACCACGCCACAACAGACATTAAGTTTCTGGCTAAACTGATACAAGTACATAGTTACAAAATAATAGTTATCAGTCACCTAGAATTCAGTTATTAGCCTTTAAATGTGCATTTTACCATATTTATCCTGTTGCTTTAGAATATAAGGCTTCATGGCCACGATATAGTGATCCAGTTCTGTATCCAGTTTCTCAGAAATTTCATCTTCGCTGCTCATTTTGTAGGAACATCCACCACATTGGAGTAGAAAAGGTCAAATATCACTCTACATCAGCCTCTCCTCATCTCGGGCCCCGCAAAGACATGCTTGGAACTACACAGCAAACAAAACTAGATGCGTTAGCGTGCTCAACTAAAACACGAAATTAAGAGGGGTTGTTCACAAAGAGCAGATACACCCGGCGGTTCGCAAGAACGCGCTCGTTTGGATTTGAAGTTGAACATCCAACCACGCGCTGAATGTATTCATTGCACACAATTTGTACAGAGCACCTCCAGGCGTTTCTGTGGGTGCCGCGTTGCTAACCTGTTTCTCCTTAGAATTAGAGAGGTGGGGTTTTTTTCTAATGCAGAGGGAGAAGAAAAATTAAAAAAAAAAAAAAAAAAAAAAAAAGGAGAACCTAGCGGATAAACTGGAAGCCAGAAGGACAGAGAGGTACAGTTAGGAGCGGCAGAACCAGAAACGTTGTCAGGGCTGGTTTTTAGGGAAGCGGCGCTGCAAAGACAAGCGCTCATGGCCAAACTGCCCCCGAACCACGGGATGTTCGGGGCTGGAAGGGACCCAAAGGGATCATCGCGCCTTAAGGGAATCACCCTTAAGTGAATACATGGGGATTGACCCCACAACCTCGGTGTTACCGGCACCCGGGGCCGACCGACCGAGGGTCACCTCCCAGCTGGAACGGGGACCGTTTTCGCTGCGTTTCACCCGCAACCCGCACGTTCCTGTGCCCGCCGGGGCCGCCGGCGGTCCCTCCCCGCATCCCCATCCCCGTCCCCGTCCCCGCGGGCACCTCCCCGGCCGCTGCCCCGTTACCTCGGGAGGGCAGAGCCGGGCCGGGCCCGCCGATCGGGGCAGGCAGAGCCGAGCCGAGCCGAGCCGTGCCGAGCCGGCGGGTCCCGGCCCCGCTCGGGGCAGGCGCGGCCGGGCTGAGCCGGCGGCCGAACGTTCAAACCGGCCCCGCTCCCGGCGGCCCCGCGGGCCCCGCGCGTTTCCGTTTCCGCGGGTGACACGGCCCGGCCTGGAGCCCCACCCGAGAGCGCGGCCGGGCCCAAAAACCTCCACGGGGGGGGGGAGAAAAAGCGCTCGGGGTTAATAAGGGTGCGTGGGAGCTGCTGGGGATGCGCGGCGGGAGCGCGATCGCAGCCTGAGCTCGTTAAGCGGTCGGGCGCTGATCTCCCTGGGAGCGCTTGACAGGACCAGAGGGAACGGCTGGGGCTGTGCCAGGGCACGGTTAGGTTGGATTTTAGGGAAAGGTTCTTCCCCCGGAGGGTGGTCGGGCAGTGGGCACAGCCCCAGGGCTGCCGGAGCTCCAGGAGGGTTTGGAAGCTCAGGCACTCTTGGGATGGTCCTGTGCAGAGCCAGGAGATGGACTTCGATGGTCCTTCCAGCTCAGGATGTTCTGTGGTTCTGTAACATTTCTGCCCCAAAACCCCATGGCTTACACTTCTTCTGTAGCCATGCCAATAAAACCAGAAAGAAAGATGCAAAAGAAGAAAGAAAGAATCCCAAACAATTGGAGAAATCTCCCAGGCCTTCGACCTTTTCAGTCTCCTCAGTGATTGTGTGTATGTGCAATCCCAAATAAAACCTCTGGCTGATTCATTCTTTTCTCCTTCCCCAACAATCTGTCACGGGCCTTACTGCGTGTGTAGCGCCTAAAGTGCTTTTATCTTGAACGAACAAACTCTTCAGCTCTCCTAAGCTTGATTCACATGCACATTCACATCAAACAAGAAATCCTTAAGTGTAGGGTAGAAAATTGGCTGTTTTCTTTGATTTCTCAGCTAATCTTCAGCAGAAGTGATTCTGCGTTGGGGCTCATTGGGTGATAGCTCTGACAGCTATGCTGGTGCCTGCTCAGGTTGCCTTAAACCCACATTTGCATGGAAAGCACTGCAAAAATCAGTGATGGAATATTTCATCCGTGGTTGAATCTCACGAGGAGGTCACAAAGGTGATTTATTAGCTTTAAATTCCGAATTTAATATGTGTGTCATTTAATATAACATGGAAGATGGGAGCGCTCTTCACCTGGTTTAAAACCATGGTAGGTTCTTGCAGACTACCAGGTGGCTGGACTTGCCCAGCTTTTCACCTCTGAATCATCACTTCAGATTTGTCAGGGGAATTTTTTACTCAATATCACATCAACTTGTCCGCATCACAGGAGACAGAGGGGAGTTTTATTAGTTGCTAGAATATGACAGGCTGAATGGATTGAAGAAGTGACTCTCTCCAGGCAGGTTTTCCAAGGGCAGCACATCAGCACGTTGGCCAGGTGAACCAGGGAGAGGTTTGCATTTCTGCCCAGCTTTGCAGATCTGGTTTTGACCCTTGAAAAGGGATGGAACTTCTAAGCCACCGTTTTTGTGCGTTGTTATTCATTGATTTGTTTCTGCACGTTGCCTTCAGATTTGAGTATGTCCCTGTCATGCTCGTCACAAAGTACTTTGAAAAACTGAGTTTGCTGGAATGTGGTGAAAAAGAGCATGAGGCCGAGCAGAACCAGTGAGATTGGAATCACTGCTCCAAGAGAAATTTCCTGAAGGAGTAGCTCCAGTTTCTAGGTCTGCTTACCAATGCAGAGCAGGGTGGCCAGAGAGGCTGAAGCCTCACCTGCAGTGATTTGATAACTGCATAACTTTGTCCAAAAAAAATGACAGAAAAATAAAAGATTGAGGAAATGACTGAGGTCTTGTCTCCAGCCAAAGCTGCAGCCTGGACATGAGGAGCACTGATGTGCACTGACCCTCCTGAGGAAACCACTAAGGATACACTGTTATAGAACACAGAGATATCCCAGCCAGAATACAGAGTACTCCCAATTTGAATTGTAAAAATATGATCATTTAAGAGAAACACATTCAGTACTTTTTTTTTCACCTCATTTTACCATGTTCTCTTATCTCTGTAACTGTCTCAGCAGGTTGCCACAAGTAACACGAACACAGCTTAAGGCATTCTTTCAAACATCTCAAAAAAAAAAAAAAAAAGGGGGAAGAAAAAAAAGAAAAAGGCAGGTTTCACTGCCTCCTACCAGCCTCTGGAACACTTGGAGTTGCAAGACATTATTTTTCAGACCTTCTGAGCAAATCTTTCATGTCTGAAAAGTTGTGATTCACAAACACCTCACTACTTCAAAGAGTTAACAGGTCACAGATTTTTTTTTTTCTTTTTCTCTCCCTCTTCTTGCTTCAGGAGACTAGATAATAAATTCAGCATGTGAACATTGGCTCCTAAGGGTGATCCTTTCAAGTGTTCCAGCACTGCATATCCAGCGAGGAAGCAGGGCCAGCTGACGAGCTCAGTCATTGTCCTGCTGCATGGGAAAGTAGAACTGGGAAAATTTGCTTAGAAAAAAATCTCAGTTTTCCCGAGGCAACTGTTTTCGTCCAAAATACGAGTCATTTCGGGGCCAAGCAGGGTTTTGGTGGCAGGGACTGTTACCTTTTACTGCCACCGACCTCAGGGGGTTTGCCGTGAAACACAAGTTAATATTAAACTGTGTTTGGTGTCCTGGACGTCCCGATCCCAGGGAGGGACCCCCACACGACATTTTGACTACGTTTCCAAACTCGTTGGTTCCTGCCAGCTGCTCCATGGATGTGTTAGAAGGAATTATGAATATCTTGGCCTGTAGTCAAATGTCATTCGAGGATCCCACTTCAACATGTCGGGAACCAAAACACAGCGCACGTTGTACGGATGAAATACCCGCTCCAGTTGCCAGCATGAATTTGTCTGTCTCTACATTAGAGAATTAAATTGCTGATGAGTACAAAGTATTAAATACTTAATAATAGCTGCCTCAATCTCTCCTTAAAAGTAGGAAGCATAAGGACAAATTATATCAGTCATACTATTAAAATATTCATATGCAGCCTTCAAAAAAAAAAAAAGAAAGAAGATAATTAGAGTATGTTCAGAGTTGTTTAATGGCAGCTGTAGCATCTTAAAAGTAGTTTGATCTTAATGTTAAATGGTCCTTTTAAAAGTTTTACAGTAGCTTGCATGCTGTGGAACTTACTTATGCTTTTAATCAGAGAAAAGGCTTTTATGCTGCAGAGGGAACTACATACATGACTCACTGCAATTCATTATACGTGCACAACAAGTATTTCTCTATCACTTTCTGGTATGTTGAAATCATAATTACTTTTTTTCTGAATGGAAATACACGCATAAGCACAAAACTTGCCGGACTGGATCATACCAGTGAGCTGCCTGTATCATAAATCAAATTAAAAGCACAACTCGCTTCAAAGCTACTTAATGACCAGAGATCAGTGCTGTTGCTCAATGCTGTGTAGTTCTCTTAAAAAAAAAAAAAAAAGAAGAAAAAGAAAGAAAAAAAAAGAAGCAGTTACATTGTGTAATGTTGAAACAGTGGTAAAAATTAACAGTTGTTTAAAACAACAGTTTTGGGTGAAGTCAGGATCTCGAAAACCAAAATGGTCTTAGTAACTTTTGAATTATTTTTTTAATATATTGAAAAAATGCTTTATGGGATGTTATTGATATTTAAATCATGATTGCATATTTGGCTTCTAAAGCAGTTTGGAAATCTCAGTCTTTCTACTTACATAAACTCTGGAAGATCCCAAGCTAATGACCCTCTGTCTATCCATAATTTAAGGTCCACTCCCTGTCACCGGGGAGTGTTAATGGAATCAGAACCCAGCTAATTACCAATGATTAAGGCCTTTCAGTGTAAATCAGTCCAGAGCGAAAGGATTTGATTGATGACTAGGTAATATCAAATTAGAACACACTAGTGGCTGAAAATCACTTTATTGAAAAGCGACTTGAGGAAGTCATTTACAGTTGCATAATTCGGGAAATATCCAAGAGAAGCAGCATTGCAGGGATTCGGAAGAAGGCAGAGAAAAGAGAACGGAGGTTAATGGCTCAAATAATGCGTCATGGCTTGTGGAAGAGGCTGGCGGGGATTGTGGGAGGGAAAAGGCCGAGACTGCGTTCCCAGAGTCTGGAGGTCACTTGGAAGTTTGCTCTTTTCTTCTCGTATGTGAAATGTTCTGCCTCAGTAAGGCAGAAATTTAGTACTGTATTATTTCTCTCATTCATGCTTCATCCTCACATGGTTTCATGTCTGATGGGTCCTTCTTCACGAGAGTTGAAAAAAAGCCACGCTCTGTGGGAAACAAGAACTTGGGTTAAATTCTTGAAACGCGTCTGAAACCAACGTCTCACGAGCCCTGTGGGGTGAGCAGTCACTCTTTGCACCACAAGAAAACACCTTGAAGAAACACACTGATTTTGTTGCCATTTCAGTGAAAGCTCAGCTACATGCGTGAGAAGCCAAGCCAAATGTGAAGAAAGACGTTTTCACGGTGCATAGTCTGTGCTTTTCCTTCACTTACAAATGAAAATAAAACTTAAAAGGAAAATTCTGTGCAAGGAATGTTGAGACAGCAAACGCAAAACATTCCCTTTTCTAACAGACATCGGTATTGGCTGTTTATTTCTCCTAAAAGCCTGGGTGCCCGTGAAGCAGTTCCTCCAGCATCAATTCCTCACCACAGCTATCAGATGCTTTTTATTCACTCTTGGTCCAAAGTGTGTTTCTGATCAGCATGAGGTGGGAATAATTCACTGGAATAGGAGGGAATACATCAGCTACTCAAGGCTGCAGCAGTGCTCAGGCTCTTTACCCCTTAGAGAAGGTGCTGATCCAAGGATTCATGAAATCCCAGAATACTTTTACATATGGCCTTTTCTTTGGGCCAGTCCACCTTTAAATAGCACCTTCTAGAACGGGACAGGAATCAAAGCAGGGCTTTGACGTTTCCAAAGGAAAACTCTTGCTGTGCATTATTTCCTGCTCTGAAACACCCAAGAACTCCAGTCCAAGGCAGACGAAGTAGCCGCTCAAAGAGAGCTTGAAGATGAACTGTGACGCTGCCCCCCACACCAAAGCACTTGTAATTCCTAGAATTCCAAAGCCCCAGAAGCTGGGTTGGCATCAGCCTCGGTCCTACCTTTGAAACAGGCGGGGAGGGTGAAGTTGCCATCCACACACGCCACGTCCACAGTGTAGGCACAGGATTTTTCCTTGTTCTTGCAGAAGAAGGACACGGTTTCCCCGTGCAGAATGCCCTCCTTGAGGTCGTTCTGAACTCTCTTCTTCTCACCGTTGTATAACACTACAGCTTTCTTAACTGGTATCTTGCATGGTGCTGTAAAAAAAACCCAGGTAGAAGGAAGATGTAAGGATTTGGAAAGAGGGTAGAGTAGATCCCATCAGATTCCTGTACCGGTGCCATTTTGGAATGAAAAACTATGTATCCCACGTACATATAGAGAGAGAACTTCTGCTGGTATTACAGTGCTGAAGAAGTTCAGACCCCAAAGCAGAGGGTCAAAAGTTTCCAGTGGAAATCCAGCCTCAGGAAAACTTCTGATGATATTAAATAGGAAGAGGAGAGGAAATACTCAGACAAAAAGTAGTTATGTGGCTGATTATTGAAGTCACTTCAGATATACATCGTTCATACATATAATCATACCGTCCATACAATGTTCAGTGTTAGGAATGGTCTTAGATTATCAGGGCCTTTCAATTATGCTTTTGGTTTCCTTTTGAGGGCAGCTCCTGCACAGAGCAGTAATGAACAGGCAGAGTCTGACAGGAAAATTCAGTTTTCTGTGGTTGCTAACAGGTGGTGTGTGCATACCTCTGCAGATTGGCTTCGTGGACCAGTTTCCAGTCTTTTCACACCGGGAATGCTTGGATCCCTCCATCACGTAGGTGGGCTGGCAGCCAAAGCTGACACTCTCGTTGTAGTGGTACGTCCTGCGGACAGCAAACTCTATGAATCCGTTTTCTATCCCTATTGGAGTGGGGCAGGTGACAACTGTGGGACAAAACCAAAACCAGAACTTTATCCACGCCACAAGTCTAAAAGACACATTACATACCTGAAAAATACATAAAACTTCCATGGTGGTTCATTTCAACCCCTTGCACAGCAAAACACAGCTTAGAAAACCACAGCAAATAAATAAACATTGCTTGTTTTAAATACACATCTGTGGTTATAGCAAAAAACTACTTAAATATGGCATAGTTTCACTGAAAGTTCTTAGGATTCAGAGTAAGGTTGATTTTTTTCTCATAAAAATCCAAGCTTAGAATGAAATGTTGGCTACACACTGGGGGCCAGGCTCGGATTCCCCACTGGCAACTACGTTTAGCAGGGTTTGTTTGCATAACCTTTATACCTGCAGCAAATATTTTGGCAATCCCGTGTTGCGTGAGCAATCCCCTCACATCCACGAGCCTGGCTCGCGGAATTAATTCTGCTGTACGCTTGCCATGGCAGATGCTAATGAAAAGAAAATATTCAGGTAGCTCCTATAGCTCTGTGGATACAATCCTAGGGCGTGGTTTTTAGGTGCTCCTTACCCTTGCACTCTGGAATGCTGCTCCAGTTCCCGTTGGCCATGCAGGTGGCTGTCTCGTTCCCAAAAAGGGCCAGAGGAGGGACACATTCGAACGTGATGGTGTCCAGGAAATGAGAAATGTTCCCGGGTTTCGAGCGACGGTAAGAGAGGACCCCAAATTCCGGGATCGGGGGAGGCGGACAGGTCACCGCTGGAAAAGCACAGCAGCCGTGGAAATTAAAGCTTAGAGATCAAATTATTCCTGGAGTCAGAGGAGCAACGTGTTTGTAGCTAAATGAGCCCGCACTACCCCTTCATGGAGTCAGAGCTGACAAAACAAATGGTTCAGATTAAAGGTCTCGGGAGCCCTGCAGTGTGGAATTCAGGATTTTTGCTGTATTTCTCAGACAATATTATTGCTCTTTCAGTAAAGTCTTTATGCAGGACGGGTTAGACAGCAAAACCCTGTGTAACGGTGCAAAGGCATGACAACATCCTCTTTTTATACACAGGGAGGAGGAATTTGAGTGGATAAACGTCTTACCTCCAGCTGTAAATAGCATCCCTGATCCTGGCCTTTTGTACAGACCTTTAAACTGTATTTCTCTAAAATCCACAGACCTAAAACCAAACATACAGGGTTCTGCTGGATTTTTCCTAACCATTTTTTTTTTTGCACTGCACTGTGGAAGAGCTCTGAATAAGAGTAAATGTTATTCTGAGCGATGGAAAAGAATCTTTCTGGAATAAGAATAAGAGTAGAGTAGTTCTTTACTATTGAAACACGTACGTTGACACTGTGGAAAAGTTCCAGTCCACTTTCCATCTGCCATGCACTGGCTTGTTCTTGACCCAACGAGGTTGTAGCTGGAAAAAAAAAAAAAAGAAAGACCTGGTTATCAGAGAGCTTAAGGAACAGGGACAAAAATCAAGCTGTTCTCTGCAAGAAAAATTAACATTTCTCATAAACAGACTAAGGAGTCCTTCTCTTGTCCAGATCTTCCTGAATTTTAGATTCAAATATGATAAATTGTTAATTTTCAAGTATTGCAAAGATCCAGGCAGAAGGCTGGATACAACGAGATGTTTTGCTTATTCAATAATATGTTCTGTTTTATATA
Source organism: Pseudotriccus pelzelni (assembly GCA_035584735.1). Lineage (NCBI taxonomy): Eukaryota > Metazoa > Chordata > Aves > Passeriformes > Tyrannidae > Pseudotriccus > Pseudotriccus pelzelni. Next base: position 2,863,641 of record JAWMRA010000042.1, read on the forward strand.
TTAATGTCTATGATTGATTAATACTATGGATGTTTGTAAGTAGCAAACATTTCTCTGTGATTGCCAGTGTAAATGTTGTGGTTCCTTGGGAGGACTTCCTAGCTCATTGTGGCAATTAGGATCAAATATTGCAAGGAACTCAACACTCTTAAGAACTGAGGTTACATTATTGTATTTTAATGCCAGACACTCACTTCAATTTCCATCTGCACACTAAATGCTTCTCCCCCATCCTCTGCACTTACATTGTTAGCCTGTACTCTGAGTTTTAAAGAAATATTTGTCATGGGTCTCTCATTTTAATATCACAGAGCTGAAAAACAGTCAATTATCATTAGCAACATCAAATCAAGTCCCCTTGCTGCATTTGATGTCACAGTTGAGTTTATTTATTCCTTATCTTGTTCCTGTTGTGCAGAGGAAGGAGATAATTGAGACTGTTGACACTTCAGTGAACTCCAGGCTGTGTCTCACCTTCCAGGTAGGGACTGTTCAGTGATTAATTACCCAAGTAAAATGAAATACTATCAAATATTTCCCTGCGTTAACCATAACTATTTTTCTTTGAGTGCATCCTCATTTCTAAAGTTAGTGAGTGGCCTTGAGTAAAAGTGCATTTACTGCAGGGACCAAGTTAGGATTAACCTCTTGTTTTCATTTACTGAGCTTGGAAAGGCATAGAAACACAATTTCCAGTCTCCAGAGCCGAACAGCACAACAACTTTGATGGAGATTATCCACTCTCTGCTGTAGGATTTCATCTCATGATGTAATAAGAGGATTTAAAAAGCAGGGGAAAGCAGTCCAGAATAAATCTTTGCATAAAATCTCTCCTGTTTTGATAGTTTCCATATTTGTGAGACTGTGCTTTGGAGTAGCAAAGCTCCAGGATGTTACAGCCAAGACTGAACAGAGGATCACTAGATAGGCTTTACTTTTATAATTTTGAAGTGTAGATGAGGTTTTATGTGCAGTTTTCCAAGTTCTCTGCCTTGCAATATGGCAGTGGGTGATACTAGAATGTAATAATGTGATTTAGGTTGGTTATTTAACAGCATGAGCAAGGGAATGCTTACCCTGGTTCACATGAAAAATTTATAGTACTCTGATACAGGTGGTCTACAAAATCAATTTTTCCATTCTCCAAGGGTCCAGGAGGGGTACATCTCTTTGCTGTTCATCAGAGAAAAAAAAAAAGAGAGCTAATATTATTTGATGAGGCATGAAATAACGATTTCATTGTGATGGGAACAAGTTGATCGTAAAGGTTCATCCCAGCGTCTTCCCCGTTTCTCTGCTCCCATGTACTACATTTCAGACGCCTGGACGTTCTGTTTCTACCCAGATATAGTCATTCTGAAGCTTTTTTTTTTCTGATCGAATATCTTTTTAGCGTTTGATTGCCTGCGAAATAGAATCATAGAATCATAGAATCATAGAATCATAGATCATAGAATCATAGAATCATAGAATCATAGAATCATAGAATCATAGAATCATAGAATAGACTGGGTTGGACAAGACCTCCAAGATCATCAAGTCCAACCCCTGATCCAACTCCAATTACTATATCATGGC
>JAWMRA010000042.1:2874213-2929794 GCA_035584735.1 Pseudotriccus pelzelni
ATTGTTATTCTGACTTATAATCTCTCTTTTGAGTTGAGTTCAATTCCCCTGCTGGTTAACTTTTAAACCAGCACAACGGGTTATCAGTCATTCAATTAATCAATCAATCACTCAAAAAACACCCCAAATAACACACACAAAAATATTGCCAGGTTGTTACTGTAATGGAACTTTAACTGTGGTAATAATTCCAACCCAACAAAATATTATGGCATCACCTAAAGCCAATGGGACAAGTACTGGTACAAATGGCGAGTTGAATCTGAGTCAGCAGTGCCCTGGCAGCCAGGAAGGTCAACTGTGTCCTGGGGGGGCATCAGGCAAAGCATCACTATCTGGTCAGGGGAAGTGATTGTCTTGCTCTGCTCTGCACTGGGGCAGCATCACATTGTGTGCAGTTTTGGGTGGCACAATAAAACCTTAAGCTGTTAGAGATCATCCAAAAGAGGGACACAAAGATGGTGAAGACTCTGGTGGGGAACCTTTCGAGAAGCAGGTGAGGTAACTTGGTTTGTTCAGCCTGGAGAAGAGGAGACTGAGGAAAGACCTCATTGCAGTCTACAGCTTTTTCATGAGGGGAAGCTGAGGGACAGGCACTGATCTCTTCTCTGCGGTGATCAGTGACAGGACTTGAGGAAATAGCATGAAGTTGAGTGAGAGAAGGTTTAGGTTGGTTATTAGAAAAAGGTTTTTCACACAGAGGGTAGCTGAGCACTGGAACAGGCTCCCCAGGGAAGTGTTCAAAGCACCAAGCCTAACAGAGTTCAAGAAGCGTTTGGACAACACTCTCAGGCACATGATGGGACTATTGAGGTTCCTGTACAGAGCCAGGAGCTGGACTTGACGGTCCTGATGGGTCCCTTCCAACTCAGCACATTCTCTAATTCTTTAGGCTTGGATAAAACCAGTGGTAAACTGATTTCCACATAAAATGTTGCACATGCAATTTGATAAACTGCAGGCATGCAAGTCAGTTTACTGTTAACTTGCATTAATTAAGTTTTTGGGACCAGAAGAGAGACTAACACTTTTTTTTTTCTTTTTTTTTTTTTTTTTAAGTTTTCTTACCTTTTATTTTCCACAAAGATTTGGTTTGGTTTATTTGTTGCAAACACCTTTTTAGAATCTGAAGCAGAAGCCAAAAATATTACAGAGATATCTAGTAGACAAACTGCTAAATAGACAGATAGTACGAGCGAGTGCAAATTCAAATGCCATGTATCAAGTCTGTGGCAGAACTAGGAGCACAGTCAAAATCGTTGAATTCCTAGCCATTTTGTAAAAGATCACTGGAGTGTGGGTTTGGAAAGGACACTGTACAAGAAATACAAATCCCTGCCATTGCAACAGAATATTTATTCTACATACTACTGAAACACTGTAGCTCACAGAATTCATTCCCAAGTTCTACAGCAGGTATGAGACCTATATCCAAAAATGGAAAAACACACCAGTATGTCCAAGGCAGACTTTTTTTATCCAATGTTGTAGTTTCCTAATTTCTAAAAAACATTAGTCTAATCTTTTTGACATGTCAATATATTCTCAAGACAGAGATAACTGACTGCAAACTTCCTGTCACAATGGGGTTTTCAGTGGGAATTATTTGTGCTTCAATTATCCTTTTCTGATTGTGCAACATAGTGAAAACAAATGTATAATGGAATTTTACAAGACTGGACAAAGGAGTTGTTGCAGTCTACCTTGTAGAACATAAAGGTATAGTGTAAAAAGTATCTTTCACATTTGCAGCAAAATCAGCATGAAATACAAAGCTTTATGGTACTAATGTATGTGCACAATACAGGAAGAAGAGAAAGTATGAAAGGATAACTTATTTAAAATACTGTTTGATTATTAACTTTTCTGTCTTAAAATGTTGCAGGAATTTATTACCTGTTTTTTTAAAATCCCAGAAGCCAAATATGAGTCACGTGAGAATACATGAATGCATTTTTAAAATATATGAATAAATAAAAAAGGGAGGGAGATAATTCATATGATCTGAGGAGAATTTTAGTGCTTTTATTTAGTACTTCTAAAAACGGGTTAAATGAAGGAGACAGCAACAAAGCCTTAGATGAGCTGACAAGAACATAGGAGGGAAAAATCTCAAATCACTCTGAAAGCTTGCTACAGCCCTGCTAACATATTTTGTTACAGTGCTCTCTTAGTCCTTCACCAAATGTCTAATTTCAGATCTGCTGCACGTGCTTTCCTTGCAGGGTTTAATGTACGTGATTAATCTTGACTCGGCTTAATACTGCTAGGAATGTGGCAATGACCTCAGCTGAACACTGGCAAAGTGATTAATGTTACATGAACTGGGATATTTTTTACTCGGATCCTGAATAAACACAGACATGCTGTATTCTGTTACAGACCTTTGCTCAATTGAAAATGTACTGTGGTTTCAAAGAGTAATGTTTCAGATGCAATAAACAACGTCAGAGGAAACATGGCTCTTGTTAAAGAAAATGCTGTTTCAGGCTAAAGTCCCAGTGATCATAAAAGATATATGATGCAATAAACAAAATGAGCCACAGGCAAGACAGGTCCATTCGATGACTAACCTCTGATTGAATTTTCCAACACTCTTTGACATTCTGTGAGATAAACTATTCACAAAAGGTGCCTATTAAACATAAGGTTGTAATTTCTTTTTTATTTTTATGGTGAGGTCTAAGAACTGTGTGAATGTCCCCCATTGGTTGTTTGTGTTTTTGAATATTTTATGACATGGGAAGACAGGCAAACAGTTGCTATGATTGTCAAATGTCTTAAATCAAGTAGAGAAAATGCAATAAAACACAGTTTCCATGGCAACACATTGTAACCTAGTACCTCTGGATTATGAACCAGCTCACATCTATGATCATTATTTGTTGACAGGCATAAATTGAACTGAAAAGCATAAATTTCAGAGACAAAACTGAAAGGTTGAGCTAAGTAATAATAATATTTAAATATTTCCGAGGTAGTGGCAGCAAATCAAGACTAGTTATGTTGTCATTTGCATAATGTTAATAAGCTAAATGAAAATACTTTTATTTTCAAGTCTTTCAGGAAAGGTGTAACAAATGCATACATCTCCAAACCTGCAATTAGTAACTGATGTGTGTTCTGTCCTACAGAAGAAATACAATAGGACAATAATACAGAATGACATACGGGACATTGCAATCAAATAATGTGATTTTGATTTGCATTTGTTTGACAAAAAACTAGAGAAAAAAGAATAAATATTTGAACACCTGATTGATAAGACCATCTCCCTCATCTTTGCAGTAGTTTTCCTATTGCCCACTGGACTTTTTTACAGGTCACCATGAAGCACTAAAGCAGATAAAGGGGAAATTAACTTTGTTGGCAGAATTTATGTATATCTGTCCTCACCATATACATTTCAAGAGCATAAAGGTGATCACTTCGTCTGCTTTTCACAACTCAGTAAGAATTGACGGAAACAATCAACAAGGAAAATGAATCTGTTTCTGAGTGCTTCTCACTCTTACTGCTCTTGTATTCAAGATCACCTGGGGCTGCAGATCTCCGTGGACAGAGGCTCCAACAGAGAGTGCAGAAAGCTCAACCCCAGGCATGTTGGACACATTGCACAATCTCTACAAAGCTGCTCAGCGACCCCCAACCCCCGCAGGTGTCCCTGAAGCTGCTTGGGCAGTGATGATCAGATACCTTCACAACACAATGGAGGTTCACCCACTGACCCTTCAGACTGAAAGTCTGATACTTCCACCTCACTGTGCAGTCACAGAAACCTTCCTCCATGCCTTTCAGGTAGTTGAGATTATCCTGTTACTGTCCAGTTTGTTAAGTCTGTGGCTTTTCTCCAAGGAAGTTAACCTTCTGGTGGCTTACCAACAGGCAGGAATGGATATTCATCCTTGTTGTTGCTGAATCAAAATTGCCCTTGTTCAAATGCGTTGGCATAACTTTCTTTAAGGCTATGTGTCTCAAATAGTCCCTTTACTTTGTTGTTGGTGTTTAGAGAAGAGACTTGATAAGATAGATCCTAAACATATATTTGTACTCACACAAACCTGGGACCATAACTTAGGGGTCTATTTAAAAAAAATTAATTTTTCCCCTTTTAGTTAAAAAGCGGTCAGACTTGACTAGCACTAGCAACTGGAAAGGGCCAATTATATGCAGCACCTTTGGTACCAATGGAAACATACAGCATGGCAGAGCCATTTATGGCCTTAGAGTCTTATGTGAATGAATAAAACCTTCTTAAAGTGTGGATTTTTCTTTTTTTCTGACTACATGACAACAGCTTCATAGACATTCATACAACATTTTGTAAAAACTTCTTTACAATTGCAGAAAGAAATGACTCACAGAGGTTTTCCTAGCAGAACGCACCTACTATGTCTTCACAAGCCTTATCATGTAAATATGCACTTGGAAGACTTTTAAAAATAGAAGCTTCTTGAGCTTCTTTATGTAGGACAATTGCTGTGACATATCTAAATGTGTATAAATAATGCAGCAGGAGCTCTAATTCTGACCCATCATTATGGCTTATGACTTTTGACATTTTCTGTGGCTCAGGGAAAAATGCAGAATTGGCTTTCATACAAATACAGTGGAGCTGGAATTCTATGTTCTAAAGATCACAGACATTCCCAGACATTGTCTGGGTACCAGAAGGGCAACACCAGTCCCTAACAGGACTAGGGGAAAGTTGAAATACAAAAGCTAGTAGCACTTATTTTTTGAAAATTTTGTGTGGACTTGAGATTCTTGTACATTTACTGATTCACTGAATGATGTATTGTGCTTGAAAAGAATCTTCAGTACAGAGGGAACAAAATGATATTGAAAACTCAGAGGCATGTAGTTCTTGTCACTTTATCAGTTGCCTACCATAAATAAACGCCATGAGGGGACAAAGAATTAGCATTTAATCACTGTCATTCTAGTGTGGGCAAATTCAGACCACGCTTCTTTTTTTTTTTTTTTTTTTTTTTTAAATGAAAATTCCAGTGGGGAGTTGAATGAATGTTCAGTCTGACAAAGAGAATCCTTCCTCGTGTTCCATCTCTCTGGCACAAAGATTTTTCATACTTCATTCTTCAGTTAACTGTCACTGTGGGGTTTTGAAATGTTTTTGGGTTTTTTTTTAAATTAATGTCAGCTTGTTTTGTGCGTCAGTGTTGTCGCTTTGCAGTTCTTTTAAATCAAACAAATATTTTAAAGCCGTGTTTGTCTGGCCAAACTCTTGTCATTTCAATTATTAGTGGTTCCAGAAGTGTAAACACTTGTGCAGAGCACAGACGGACCTGGCATAACTGGAAATTTTACCATTGGAAATGACATTCTGCTTTCCCTGCATCAACATGTCGCAGTATAATGGTGGCACAGGAAAAGGAGTGAATGTCCTGGATATTCCAGCTGATGTGTTTTGTTTTTCTCTCACGTTTATTCTCCAGAATAAACAAAATGCGACATGAAAGTTACTATTTCTCCTGTCTGCGATAAACAGATTTTCAGCTGTCAGAAATCATAATTCAAAGAGTGTGTAATATGTATAATCACTATTTGCACCTCGTCTCCACGAGGCAAAATCTCACTCTGGCAAAATAATCATCCCTTTCAGTGGAAGGCTTGTGGGAATTATGGTAAATAAAATATCCCCACACTCTCCTGTTCACGTTGAATTAGTGGGAAATGGCACCATCCCTGGAGGTGTCCAGGGAATGACTGGACGTGGCACTCAGTGCTCTGGGCTGGATGACAACGTGGGGATTGGGCACAGGGCGGACTTGATGGTCTGGGGGGTCTTTTCCAACCTAAATGATTCTGTGATTCAGTGATAACCACCATGAAGAGACTCTGTCGTCCTGCTCATCTAACCTGTATTTGATGGACATATTCTACTCTTCGAGGCATCACCTGCAGAGAGCCTTGACCTGCAAACTCAAACCCTGAAGGTACAGCTCACACTTTAATGCAAAACACTGGAAAAAAGTGTTTTGAGGGTAACTTCTTGTCTGCTGGCAGTGGTAGAGTAAACATTTTTTTCTTTCATTAAAGAAGAAAAGGAAGGCCACAGTGAAGGTGGTGGGGGTGGTTCAGGCAGGGTCCTCCAAACCCACTCAGAGTGATCTGCCTCTGAGAGCAACCACAGGCGCACACCTGAGGAGAAGTGAGAAAAGCAAGCACGAGGCTTCCTACAAACAGTCTCTCACATTCTGGAGCATTTTGCTTTCAGGGAATTTTCTGAGCCAGCTGTGGTCTGTGCTCGGTCTGAGACATCCAGGGTCTGTCTCTCCCAGGCCACCTCACTGCCCCAAGCCCGGGCACCAGCACTGGCCCCTTGTGTTTGGTTCTTCTGGATGAGGAATTCCAGGGGTCAGCTGTCCCTGGCAAAACCCACCTTTGTTCCTTCCAGACCTGAGCGCCATGTTTCTCTAAATAAATCACAGAGGCTCTTTTGTTTAGCTGGTACAAGAGCAGTTTGTTTTTTCCACATGGTTTGAGTGCTTTGTTTGTGTTTCAAAGTCTCTCCCTTTCTGCCTTTTTTTTTCTGTGTACAGTTGAAGACTGAAAATTTGCCTACACAAGAGAATTGTTCTGATGCACTCAAAAGAGTGTGAATTACTTTTTGGAAGAGATATTCAAAATTTTCCTGAGTGATTGCTGGTAGGAAGGACAAAATCTGCCAAACAACAATGACAGCAAATGCTCCAGCTGAGGCAGAGATTTTTGTTTGTACAATCTGGGAAGCAACAAAACCCAAGGAACATCCCAAAGGACCCCCATCACTTTTCGGTGTGTAACAGCATTAGGCTCTGATTCAGCTCTCTAACTAGGAGATATTTTACCATGCTCCTCATACTCCTGAGAGCTGAGAAAAGAAAGCACTGGGCTGTCACTCAGTATTCTAATCAGAACACATACAAAAAAACTATTTTACACTCAATGTTCTGTATATCATCAGCCATTTATTTCCAATTCTTTGGAGAGCTGCTGTGAGGATAATGTGCAGGCAGCTCCAAGCTATCTAGATGAGGAATGGGCTTTGCATGACTTTCAAGGAAACTGGAGTTGAAATAACGGCATCATTTAGAAGTCACAAAGACAAGGAGGATTTTCCTGATCAGGACATATCGATGAGCTGCAATTTCATCCCTGGGAAATGATTGACTATTATGATGGGACTTTTCTTTTCCCCCCCAGAATTTTTTCAGAAATACTTTTTCTGGGACATTTCATCCCTCTTAGGATTTTTTTTTTGTACTTGATGTTCTTTTTGACTGTGTTTTAATATATCTATTCAGACTTTCCCATTAGTAATGGCACATGTAAACAAGCTGTCTCTCAGATGGAATAATTTAATAATAAAACCTGTCTAATGATCCAGTACTTGTCAACTCTGAGTAACTTTGAGGGGAAAAGGGCAGAAGGAGAATCACTGTAAGTACAGAGACACAGGAAGAGCTGTGCAAATAGAAAAAGACACAGAAAGATGCAAAACCCAGTGTTGATAGAAAGAGACCAAATATTTCTACTTCTTTCTCATGACTGGGATAACAGACAGACAAATACTCACAGAAATATATCTGTTTGCTACCACATCTTACCTTTTTCTATTTTTTGGAAAAGGTGTGTTGTTGCCAAAGTGTCCAGGCAAGAGCAATAAGCAGTTTTGTTGATGAATGTGTAGTAGGATATGGGAAAACCACAGGAAGTAGTGGCATGATCTCAAAATTAAATGATACTTGACAAAACATGACAGACTTAGGAATGGGAGCCTCAACACTAAACTCAACTGGTGATTTCAGACAAAGAGAGAAACAAAATTTATATTCCATGGAAAAAAGGAAGTTAGGAAAACCTGGCTTCTTAAGTTATACTGCAAATTAGTGGAAACTGATAACTGGTTTTGACTTAACTGTGGCAAGGGATTATCCCCCAATAGTTGCTTGTAGAGATGCCTCATGAGCTGACTGTGGAAATTCCTTTGGAAGATGAGACTGGGTGAAGCAAAGCATTTTTTGGACAGCAGCTTTGCAATGATCAAGTCATCCTTCCTAGAAGGGCTTCAGAAAATAGGTACTTGTTCTCATAACCCTCTAGAAAGGGAAACAGCCGGGATTTGCTTTGAAGTGTGAGGAGAAATTAGGATTTGAACTTCCTTAAAGGCCTCCAGCAGGAAGTGATTCTGGTCTGTTGAATGTCCCTCACAAGCAGGAAATAATAAAATAGTCACAATTGCTGAAGCAGTTGATGAAGGTGCTCTCCTTGGCAGGGTCTTTGAGCGGATCTGATGCAGCGCGGAGCCTGTAAATAGGGACAGAATGATCCAGACACTTCTCCCTTAGGAAGGAGACACTTTTTTAATTGCCTTTTGATTAAAAAATGATGCAGGCAGTATCATGCTGATCCAGCAGACGAGGAAAAAGCGAAGGCATTTCACGAGAAATGCTTTCAAAATGAACGCAGATGCTTGTCCTTACAGGCCTAGGATGGTATTGATGAAAATACAGAAAGGACTTGAGAAGTTGTGCTTGTTACAGCAATAATAAAATTCTTTAAAGAAAATCTCATAAACCATCCAATGGGGACTTTTATCAGGGAGAAGCTCTCTAGGATATTATCCAAATAGTCATATAGGAGGCGATTCATTACGAGAAGACCCCGTAAATGGCACTTCGGAGTCAGGAGTTCTGAAGCTGCTTGCCAGGAGATTGGAAAAGCTGGTGCTCTGATTTAATAACCACATATATGCCTGAGCACAAGCAGCAAAAAATGCTGACTCCTCGTCCAGATGGCCTGAATCAGAACCAAATTGCAAACACTACCCTCGGCAGAAGAGCAAGTCATGGGCTGCTGGGGGGGAATGTGCGCACGCAGGAAGAGGAGGCAGACAGACGTCTTTCCTCCAGTTATCTGCAGAGGGAGGATGAGTTCCTGTATCACCCACAGGACCTGAATGCAGAGCAGGAAAAATGAGCGTCCAGGCAGTTAAAAGCCCCCCAGCAAGAGGATGATGGTGTTACAACAGCATATCCCAACAGCACCTGTGACTGGAAGGTATTATCTCCTTATGGTATCGCCGTAAGAATGTCCTGGATAAATATATATATACATATTGTGTAAGTGGTGTTTATCCAAAACACAGCAGTAAGAGGAGTTGTACGTCATGTGCAGTGAGGGAAGGATGTGTTGCAAGGGTTCGCCTGGCTGTCTGGGGATGGCTATGCACACAGGTTAGATTTCTCTTTGCCTATTGTGTATAATCACCATGTACAAATAACTTCTAGGCCTGAGATGAAATGGTTCTTTGCGGACAGATCCTAATGTGACCATGTAGTGTCACGACTGGTGTCATTTGGCTCTTCCCTGGGGCCTGACATGAGCAGAGAGCCTGGGGCACTCGCCAGTGTTTTGGTGAATCAATCTGGTCCAGAGTCACTCGCAGCAAGAAACTGGAATCCAAAATGATTCAGCAGCTTTGTGAGACTTTAAGGAACAATGAAATTCCCAGATTGCCCCGCACCTGATGTAATCAGAGTCATGTCTGGTTCTCTCTCTCCATTTTCGGTAGCTGTGTTTGTGGCACAGCGTGAAAGGAATAGAAATAAACACGTTCCCTATTTCTTGATAGAACACTTAATGAGAGCACAAAATGTTTCTTGGTGCTACTCATGCTTTGGCATAAGTTGATTAAGGCAAGAAAAATCTATTCCTGAAGAAGAAGAAGAGATTTGAAACGTGCAGAATAGGTGGGAACCAAATTAAAAATCTTTATGTTTTATTGAATTTCAGATCAAATTTGGGAGTAGTTGCTTACAAAATAAAATCCATGAAGCAAGGGCATATGGAAACAGTTTCTAGGGCATCTGGTGTGATTCTCTAGGTTTAGAAAAAAGTGGGGCTATCCTTTTCATTAGTTATGTAGTGAAATGCCCCCAGGCATTCCAGTTCTGCCAGGCTGCACCCAGAAACCAGGGGTTTTAAATTAAGAGTAAGATAGCATGTAACAAGTTCTTTCTGTTCTGTGGTAAATGTCCGTGGGCACTTTCCCCATCAGCAAGTAAGGCTTAATTTGAGTTAATTAGCTGGCTTTCATTCTTGTGAAATAAAACATATTACACATGCTTACACAGGCAGACCTAAGTGTGTAAGATATAATGGGGTAGAACTTTTAATATGCATCTATGTGCATTTTCATATGTGAAAGTTTGTAGCCACGGGAATAGCATTTATTAAAAACAATATGATTAGTACATGGTTTGTTTGTTTAACATGTATATTGTGGGTTTACGTTAACTTAGTCATGATTAATGTCGTGCCTTTCTGAACGTATGGAGCTACAGTATGAATTGCTGTATGAGAGGATGGATGTGTGGCATGGGCAGATGTTTCTGCGTCCAGGGACTTGTGAACATCTTGTGTGTAATGTGAGTAAATGAAGATGAACAGGTCTATTATTTTATGGAATTACTTCATGCTATTGTTGGTGCTCTGCATCAAACCACCGTAAAAGTCTGTTGTGTGTGTGTTGGATGCTCTGATTAGCGAAAAAGACTTGGTGTGTGCTTTCTACGCTTTTTGTTGAGGATATTTGTATTGAAATATGAAATGTGGAAGGATGCTTATATTGACCTATAAAGATATATGGCACAGTGCAGTGGGGCAAGACATCCTGTGGGTACTGTGTGGTGCACAGCTGCTCAGTGCGGCCTCTGACAGCATTCACATCTGCTCTTGGGTTTGCGAGTTGCAGGAAGGGGAAAGGAGCGTGGAGGAAAGCGAGTGGCTGCATCTTTCTTTTGTTGTGGTGGAGGAGCAACGAGTCTCGGGGTAGGTGCAGGAAGTGCAAGTGGCAAAGGCAGCAGAGAACAGCTGGGTGCAGGTTATTCGTGCTCTCTGTCACGGTGGTTGTGCCCTTGGCATGGTGTAGCGTCTTTGAGTACAGGTTATCCACGCTCTCTGTCACAGTGGTGGCTGTGCCCATGGCACGGTGTAGCACCTGTGCTGAGTACAGGTGAAGGGAGGCAGTGATGGATGGTCACTGTCCCGGCTGCCAGGGCCTGGCAGGGATGGAAAGTGTGGGTTTCCATGGGTGATACTGAGAAAACACTGTGTGTGATCTGCCTTGTGTGTGAAGGGAGGCAGCTGCTGTGTGCGAGGGAGAGAGAAGGGGCTGACTGCCCTCTGCGTGTGCGTGGAGGGAGCTGAGGCGGTGTGAGAGGAGCTGGTTTGTGTGCTGGGGCGTGAGAGGAACCTTTGTGTGTGCAAGTGAGAGGAATCGGGATGCGTGTGTATGTGTTAAGGGAATCTATGAGTGTGTGTGTGCGTGTGTGGTGTGAGGGAAGCCTGTGTAGGTGGATGTGAGAGAGGGAGAGAACCGGTGCGTTTTGGAGGGATTTGGTGTGTGTGACATAAGCTGGGGCAGGGGGGGAGAGCCGGTGCGTGTGTGTGTAAGGCGGGCCGGTGAGAACAAGCGTGAGAACACCCGGTGCGAGTGAGGAGGACCCGGGGTGTGAGGGAACACCCGGTGCGAGTGAGGAGGACCCGGTTCTCGTGTGCGGGGCGCGCCGGCATCTCCGCTCGGGGCGGGGGCGGCTGACGAGAGGCGGCAGGTGCTGACGCCCCTCCCGGTGCCCCCCCCACTCCGGCGCTCCCCGGCGGGGGCGGCCCCGCGGCCGCCCCGCCCCGGCCGGGGGCTCGCTCAGCCGCGGGCGGAGCAGCCGGAGAGCGCCCGGGATCCTCCTCCGCTCCGACGTCAGGCGCGGAGCGGGAGGCAGCGCCCAGCGCCGCCGTTGCCAGAGACTCGGCGGCCGCCGGACGGGGCGGACGTCGGGGCGGCGACTCCCGGCGGCGGCGGCGGCGGCGGGGGGTGGGGAGGAGGCGCTATGGCCGACGTGTTCCCGGGCTCCGAGCCCGGCGCGGACCCGGAGGCGGCGCGGCGCTTCGCTCGCAAGGGCGCCCTGAGGCAGAAGAACGTGCACGAGGTGAAGGAGCACAAATTCATCGCGCGGTTCTTCAAGCAGCCCACCTTCTGCAGCCACTGCACCGACTTCATCTGGTGAGAGACCCCGCGGGCGCCCGTCCTCTCCTCCTCCCCCCCCCCGCCGCCCGGGCCCGTTTGGCTGGAGGGGATTCCCCGCCGCGGGCGGCCCCCGCACCGTGCCCGGCTCCCGGTGAGCCGCCCTCTCTCCCTCCTTCCCTCCCTGCCTTCTCCTCCTACTCGCCGCTTCCCCGGGGCAGCCGCTCCCCCCGGGGCCGCGCAGGTGACCCCGCTGGGGGTGACCCCTCCGTGTCCCATCGCTGCCCCCGGCGCTGTCGCATCCCCTCCCGGCGCACTCTCCGCCGCCGCCGGTGCTCGGGGGCCCCCGGCCCGAGTCTGGGCGCTCTCGGGGCGGGGAGAGCCCCCAAACTCGCCGGCGCTCGCTGGTGGGGTTACAGAGACCAGCGGGGTCTGGAGACCCACGCGGGGACTATCGCTTGCCGGATGGTCCCGATGTGTATTTCCTCCCCCCTTGTCCCGGGTGGGCTGGGCTGCGCTCCCCGCGGAGCCCCTGCCCGAGGTGGGGGGCTCAGCCCGGCGCAGCCGCCGCGGTGGGACGGGGGGTGGCCGTGTCACACTGGGGGGGTGTTGGGTGGCACAGCTCGGGTCTCCCAGCCTTAACTCCCGGTCGGTGCCTGCCCTGTGCCTTCCTGCAGCGGAGGCCGGGAAAGGCACCGTGACACCGCCGCTCCGGTCCGCGGCGGCGAAAGGGAGGGGTGGTTTCTTGTGAGAGAAGGGTTCCTGCTAAGAGAGGGCAGGAAAACTCCCTACCGGCACCCTCATTGCTAGGCGGGTAGGGAAAAAAAAAAAACCCACACACCTCTGTGTTCCGGCCGGGGCAGGGCGGCAGCTCCGAGCAGGCCGGGCCGCCCCGGCGCTCCCCGGCCCCGGCAGGAGCGGAGGGAGCTCCGGGTGTGCTGAACCTGCAGAAACTGCTCGGGATTCCCCTCCTGCGCCGCAGGTGGGGCTGAGCTCCAGCCCTGCTCCGCTGAGCGAGTTTGCGCTGCGGGTCTGGGAGCTGAAAGCGAGAGCTGTGATTTTCTTTTTCTTTTCTTTTTTTTTTTGGCCGAAGTTGTAAAAAATCCAGAGGGGTCTGCACCCGGCTGGCTCTGTGTCCACGGCACGCTTGTTGCTCTTTCATATGTATTTATGTTATATCTCATATGTTTTCATTCGCTTGGACACAGACCTTTGCCTTCTTTCATCAGTTTTCCTGTTTGCCTGCTGAAGCAAAGACTGATTGCTCCAGGAATGATTGAAATACATTTGTAGAGTAAGGCAGGAAAACTGAGATGACAGACTGCAAAAGAAACAAGTCAACTTTCTGAGTTTGCTTTTCTTCTTTTTTTCTTATTTTTTAAATTTTTTTTTCCCTAGTTGCAAAAAAAAAATTCTCAGAGTTCGGTATTGTAAAAGTGAGAGACCTTCAGAGACTGCTTCAAAGTTAATCTAAACCAGAGTGAATTAGGAGGTGTGAAAAACCGCTGCAGGGTTACTGTCGAACTGTGTCTGCGCACATAAGTAGCGCAATTATAAAACAAAGCAGAGTTCTGTCCTGAATGGCAGGGTGGATTTGGAAGTGAAAGGGTATCCTCTGGCTGACAGGTGGCAAGGGTGGCTGTGCTCTTGTCTTGTCTTGCTCAGCGAGTCTGAGGAAGCTCTTGCCATTCGTTAGGAGAGCATCTGACAGCTCGAAAACTTGTTTCGTTGTCTAATTTGAAGATGGGCCACTCTTGGATAACCATCGAACACCATAGAAACAGCTTCATCTCTTTCCAAAAGGACTTGTGTCAGTTAATATTTGTTTTAAGGTATAAAAAATTAACTATGCAAATAGATTTTTTTTTTCTTAGATGAGAAAATTTACCAAAATAGTTTAGTGCCTCCTTATCTTCTTAAGCAATTTTCAACTCTCTACTTTGTTTCTGTATTATTGATAACTTTATAAAGACCTTTTACTTAGAATACATTGTAACTGCTCTGGGATTGAAGCGGGCTGCAACTCCGTAGCAATTCAGCTCCAACACTGAGGGGTGGCCGTGCTTCTGGAGTAGATAATACAGGAATGTTCTTTACAAGTAAGTCTGTTTAAAAGGATAAAAAAAAAAAGGAAGAAAATCTAAAGTCTGTTTCATGTTCTTAGTCCTGCCAATCAGCTTTCCTGCGATTGCATTTCCACACTTCCAGCACAGGCTTTTTGAGTTTTGTGAAGACGAGAGATAACAGCATCACAGGGATGGTATAGGCACCTATGCTGCCAAGTAAACAAATAATTTGAGATTTCTTCTGGTTTCCTTAGTTTAGGCTTGCTTGTAGCAGCAGCAAAGACTTGTGCATAGAAATGTAGAGAAACGCTCTGAGCTGTGTAATTTCAGCTTCCACCTGAAGTAACACTAAATGCTTTGTCTCTTTGCTAAATAAATAAACAAATAGTGGAGAAATCGTGTCTATTTTACTTTTTTTTTTTTTAAAGCCATTTTCACAAAGCTGATAATTAAACCCCATGCTGTTAATTGCACACAGCTTCTCCAGCTCCTGGCTTTTGTCTGTTTGTCTCTGAGGGTGAGCAGCTCCAGCTGAAAAACATTCTGCAAAGAGGGGGGGAAAAAGGCAAGGAAATGTTTATAAGTAGGATACTCAAAACAGTTATTTTTTGTGGAAAGAGGATGTTGAATGATTAAAGATAACAAATAAATAAAGGCAACAGCAGTGTGATTTGCCAGAGGTATGATAAATGTTGGACCTCTGGATAGCGTGGGCATTGGTGAAGTGTTACACACACATCTGTGGGGTTTTCTGGAAGCGGAGCAAGGAAGCCGGACAAATAATCACTATGAAAATCATGGGCCTGTCTCCTCATTTCCATTGCAACAAGCAAAACCTTTAGTTTGCCTGCTTTCCATACAGCAAACGTCTGGAGTCTGGCTGAGGCACATTAGATCAGTGTGTAATCCGAAAATTGGGATGGAAAACCAAGTGCGGTTTGTTTCATATGCCTTTGCTGAAACTTGGACTGTTTTACCTTGCTGTTAAGTGTACACGTGGCATGAAATGAGTTGAAATATTATGCAGTAATCGCAGATGATGATCATTGTAGATCCAAAATAGCTTGTAAAATAATAATAATAAAAAAATTGTTGCCAGAAGCTGAAATTACATAGCTGGTGACAGCTATTGTTCCCTGCTTTGAAATGGGTGGGCTGGTCTGTGTTGTGTGTTTGAAAATCTGTTGCTGCCATAGCAAAACCTGAAGGAATTTAATACGAAGCGATTTTTGTGGTTTTGTAGATATTGGAGCAGAAATTGTAACAAAACATACTAAGGTTTTCTTTTTTTTTTCTTTTTCTTTTCTGCAGGGGATTTGGGAAACAAGGATTCCAATGCCAAGGTAAGCCACGACTGCTTTGCTGGCACGCACATGTTGTTGCACCTCATTTTGAAGGTACCCAAAAATCACCTGCTGCAAGAGGGAAAACAAGCCTGGAAAAACTAAGCAAGCACCTTTGTGTAAATTCTAAAAGAAGACCCTTTTTCAGTTAAATAATTATTGATATTTATATCATCCATGTTGAACAATCAAGTAACTGTTCATACTGTAGTAACATAAAAAGTTAGTGTTCTTTTTTTTTTAAATCTCATTGTGGTAAATGTAGTATAATCTGCATGATTCTAACTTTTCCTGAGAATAGTCTGTGCAATTTAGCTTTTGCAGAGACCATTTTTCACATCAGAAGCTCTTGTCTGTGTGGGCGTTTTGGAAAATGGAATCACTTTTTAGTCATATGGCTTCTTTTCATAACCCAGAGTCCCTGCTTTTCATTTTCATACAGTGCATGTTGAGAAGGACCTTTGGCTCGAACTACATATTAGGACAAGCAGCATTTTCCTGTCTTATATAATACTCAATTACCAAAAAAAAAAAATCCACCTGTGCAAAATCACTGATTTAATAAAATCTACTAACCTTGAGACACTGAAAGCTGCTGCAGTGTAAGATAACTGGATAGGCTGTGCTCTCACATAGTCCGTATTTTTGCCAGATTCTTATCGTTATTTAGCATTTAATCATAAACTAACCACACCCAACTAGTGCAGGTTTTTTTTCTTTGTCATTTGTTTACTTAATTAGGATGAGGCTTTTTGTTGTCCCTCTCTCTTCCCCACCTTCCCTATCGTATCACCTGCACATTGTGTTCTTATTTTCCAGCCTTTTTGTTGGCTCTTCCAAGGCATTTTTAATGGGCATTTGCTGCTGCCTTAGAGCATATTTGACTATCCTGAATGTTGCTTTTGCTTAGTGAAACCGTGGATTCTGTGGTATTTCTGTGGAAGGTGATGTTAGCTGATACTTCTGGAGATTAAACCTCTGAGAAAGTGGATGTAAAAGACAGGGACCTTTTAAAGATGTTGCAATAAACAGTTTTCTTTCTGCAAGTAGAGACTTGCAGACACACACACGTAATGAAAGCTTTGCATGCCTGATTTGAGGTAAGCACACCTCCATGATTTTACCATGGATCTTGTATGCAGTTTCTTCTGTGCCCCAGTATTAAATTTTGTAGCTACCCTCCAGTTTTTTGCCACCCACGACATCCAGATAGATCGGTCTGTAGTGCTCAGTCCCCAGTGGAATGGCATTTCCTCAGTCCCACTCAGGATAGCTCAGCGCTTCCCTGTTCAGCAATTATTTAGAGGTTCATTACAGATTTCTGTTGGTATAGAGAAAATAATTGGAGTTGCATTTAAATTATACAGTTTTCCAGCTTAAGTTTTGCAATCTGCACAGTGCTAACTCCTCCTGTCTCCCAGTCGGGAGCTCATTGCTCAGGTTGGGTGGTGAAACTCTTTTCCACCTCCTTGTTCTTATGGGATTCCCTAGGAATTTGCAAAAGACAATAAATTCAATTTTACTATGGTTTTAATGCCCTGATTGTGGCAGAGGGTCAGGGTGCAATTGCATTATTACCACACAAATGCTCAAGCAAGAGACAGCCCTAAAGTAGTTTGTCTTTCTTAATGTGTGTGTTTTGTTTTAATGTGGCTGCTGTATAGACCAGCAAAAACATACTCAGAATGGCTGCTCAGGTTTACAGCCAGGAGTTGTGAAATGTTATTTCATGGAGAGGAGGCGGAACTCTGCTGCATTATTGGAAATAAGTGTTTTGGAGAGGGAGTTGGGGATGATAAATAGTGGGAAATGTCTGTCTTTGGTCATGTGTGAATTTGAAAATGAACTTGAAAGAGTTCAGCTGGATTAACTGTCTCCTAGGGATAGGATTCAGGAGGAATTTCCTCACTGAAGGGTGGGCAGGCATTGGCAGGGGCTGCCCGGGGAGGTTTGGAGTCCCTGGAGGTGCCCAAGGAATGACAGGAGTGCTCTGGACTGGAGGACAAGGTGGGCATCAGGCACAGGGGGA
The DNA here is from genome assembly GCA_035584735.1 of Pseudotriccus pelzelni. Taxonomy (NCBI): domain Eukaryota; kingdom Metazoa; phylum Chordata; class Aves; order Passeriformes; family Tyrannidae; genus Pseudotriccus; species Pseudotriccus pelzelni. Next base: position 2,891,677 of record JAWMRA010000042.1, read on the forward strand.
ACTCCATGGGCTGGGAGGGCTTTTCCAACCTTTGTGACCTTTTTACTGCCTCCTGTCATTAGGAAGCATTTTGCTGTTTGTTATCTGTGGTTTATAGCTGATTTATAGAAACGTGACCTAATCCAAAATATTGGAGCTCCTCTGAAACAGGAGTTCTCGTTCCCTTGGTTTGTTCTTGCTGGTTGGTGTTGATTATCTTTGTGGCAGGATTATTTCAGGGAGTTGGGGCTCTGTTTGGTTTTCTTACATTGCCAAGCAGGCCAGCAGGCTGTCTGGAACTCTGGGAGCTTTGCTCTGATGTGCACCTGGAAATGCTGCAAGAGCAATGTGACAAACAGGATAATTGAAACCTTTTTCGATCTGCCTCAGTGTATGAAAGTTCCTCTTTTAAGAAAGTAGGCTTTAAATTAAGCAAGCAATTAAGGTATCCTTTTGATACTGATTGTTGTACTCAGAGTGTAACCTGTACTTTTCTTTCTGTTTGATTTGTAAAGCAACAACAAACAAACAAACAAAAACCAACCAAACAAAAAAACCCGAAATGTTTTTCTGGTGAACAGAAAGCAACAAATAGAGACTCACCAAGAAGTGAAGAAGGAATACTGTAGAACATGTATTTATGTATGTTTAGAGGGTTTAAGTTTAGCACTGAAGGCTCAGCAAATTCCCCAGGGCAAGAATATTTTTAATTACAGTAATAGAAATGTGTTCAACTCTTGTTCCTGGTTAAGGGCCTGTTGTTAATTCCCTCCTAAATTGTTAAAATGTGTTGTTATTAACAGCAAGTTTTCCTTCTTTTAGATGGTTCCCTGAAGTGCAATATTCTGCAGTAGTTCAGCTTTGAAATACATTTGGCTTAAGGATAATAAGCTAAGGAAGAGCTTCTCATTAGTTTTCTAATTTACATAAATAAAAATTAGAGAAATCAATTAAAGGAGATCATTATGTTTCGCTAATCTGGGCAACTCTTGCTCTTTCTGCTGTTTTGTCCTGTCTTCCCTCAATTTATCTGCTGACAGTTTTCCCTCTGAACATTGAATTCTACCCCACATCACTGTGCTAAGGTTTTGGAATTGCCTGGGCCATGCTGGGTGTGTTTCCTGACACTGCTGGGTCTGGGCTAGGCAGGCAATGACAAGGATTCCTTCACTAAAAATGGAAATGGGGGGATTTTATGAGTTTTAACTGTACAAATAATGTAATGTCACATCAAGCCTCGTCTGTGGACTGTGTATCTGTGGACCACTTCTCAAAGGGCAACAATTTTAATGATCTTCAGATAATTTGGCACATGGAGACAGATAAGATGCTTGTTGTGTATTTGTCTTGTCAGCCTTTATTTGTTTGTCTTTCTCCTTTGGCTGTCCTTTTGCAACATCTGACCCATTTTATGAGGAAATTTGATCCTGTTAATTGCTGATATCAGTGAAAGTTGAGATTCTGTTCCTATTTCCTCAGCTGAACTCTGAGAGATCTTTGAAAAATTACCCATGTTCTGAGTTTTTACTGAGAGCAGCAGTGACATGTGAAACTCCTGAGGTTTAATGAATGCAGATCTGTCAGTGTTGGTTCAGATCAGGAAAGCCCTTCGGAAATGTGTTATCCCAGTAATCCCTGCTCTCACCGTGCTTTGCTCTGGTGGTGAGGCCCTGGAACAAGTTTCCCGGAGAGGCTGTGGAGTCCCGAACCCTGAAGTGTTCAAGGCCAGGCTGGATGAGGTGCTGAGCAACCTGGGCTAGTGGAAGGGTGTCCATGCCCTTGGCAGCGGGTTGGAACAAGGAGATCTTTAAGGTCCTTTCCAACCCAAACCATTCTGTGATCCTGAAGGTCTTTTCCAGCTTCAATGATTCTATAATTCTCAGTGCTCAATACACAACACACCAACTACACAATTCACTCAACACTGAACGTGGCAGCAAAATAAAATAAAGAAATGTGCCATTGTACTTCTGTTTTTCTAGAAAATTTCCTTGGTGATGTTGTGCTCATCAAAACTGCAGCATAATTAAATCTTATCTTGCAGCAAAAAATTTCTTGTATTACATTTCAAGAGCAAAACCATCTTTACTCTTCCCACACTGCTAACATGCAAAGTTTTGGGTTGTTTACTGGAATCAGATACTCCAGCACTGTGTTCCAGTTAAAAGAAACTGACTGTTCCAGTGCCCTGGATGTAATTCTGTGGAGCTCTTCAGCTTCTAATTAAACATGTGGGAGTGATAGCTCATCCCTGAGCTGACAGATAACTACTTTGAGTCCTGGGCATGAGAAAGTTTGGCATATTCTTCCTTTTTTCCCCTCTGCTTTGGTGTAATACTGCACATCGACTGCTGATATGCAGCCACATATGGTGTTAATTTCATACAAGATTTTTGTAGATTTAAGTGACTTATGCCATGAGCAGAATTTAATCAAATGTTGGAAAGAGAGTAGCAGAAAGATGAAGAAAACAGATTTCTCTGTTGGGATGCATCGATAATTATTTCTTTTATGTTTGCTTTTGTGGGTTGTTTCTCTTTAGGGTGAAAGGTAGAAATAATAAGTGATTTAATAAATACTTTAGGCTCAGTTCCTGAGCTTTTACATCTGCTGTAGAAAGCATGAAAGTCTAAGAGTGAAGGACTCTCTTGTGGGTAATTAATAACAGGAACTACCCTTTAAGTGTTTTTAAATTTTTGTGGATGCTGAACATTAGAATCCTGACTGTTTCCAGCAGTGCCTGGTGAAGACTTGCAGAGGCTGGGAGTGCTTGGGAGCTGGTTATCAGCTGTTAGTTTTTCAATTGCAGCTATTTATGAATAATGCCTTCCATAAATGTGATTCATAACCATCACTTCGGAGTCAGGCAGCAGAACACGTGTGGATGTGTCTTTCTGTGGATCTCATTGTCATTGACTCTGATTTCTTAATTAGAATCGGATTTACATGAAGGGGTTTTTTTTTTTTTTGGTTCCTTTCTGCAGTTACGTAACTTGGGCTCTAAGACTCTGCAGGCACACAGGTCTAATTTCAGGTTATTTTCTAGTGACTTGGTTTAGATTTTGGAATCTAAGGTCACTACGTTAATTAAAATCTTTTCATCAAATGAGCTTTATTAGAAATCTGGGCGATGGCCTTCTAAACGTAGAAGTTCGCAGGAGTTATTATTTTTGCCACCTGTAGTTAATAAAAAGTCCCTTTTTAATTGATTATTTATTTAGACTGATACAGAAACACACTTCTTGAGCTAAAAATTCAAGTTGGTCCGGAAACACACACAAAAAAAAAATTAATATTTTCTTAATTTGCTACTTTTTAGTTTTTAAAATGAAGCTGCAGAATTCTAATTAATGCTTTTTGAGGATTACATTTTAGAAAACTCAGTGTTTTTATTGCTCTGAGAGATCCTTAAAGTGATGGCATCGTTGAATATTGGTGGCAGCTTAATTAACCATTTTCAAACTTAAAATCTACAAGAATCAGATGTTTAAAATTGGGTTCTGTATGCTTAGATTTCAAAACCACTGACACTGTGCATCAGGGTGTCTACTTAGTGTATGTTAAAAAAGGGTTAGTTACTCAAAAAAGTGGATCAGATACTGCCCTTCCTTATTTTACTGTTAAATGTGGGAAAAGTGCATATTATACAGTGCAGACTGAAGGTAGAAATTCTCATTTTGAAGAGTAGGGAAGGTCATTCCCAGTGTAACTCTTTTGCTAAAGCACAGAATCTTCACTCTTCCTTTTCCTGTAAAATTCAGAACATTTTTAACTTCTCTGGAATTTGTGCTAAGTGTGGTGTTTTAGCTCCTTAGTAAACAAACCATTATTCATGTATGAGAATGAGTTGGAATAATAGTTTATCTTCTTCTTTTCAGCTTCTAGTCTGTGTGGGTTTATTATTTTGGTTTTTACTCACCAGGATATCAGCCAGAATCCACTTCAAAGTGTTCTTGCTCTCAAGAAATTGGCCTTTAATATTAAAAAATGGTGAATCTTTCTGTTCTGGCAGAGAATGCAGAAATAAGGCTCATCTTATGGAAAATAATTGTGTACATTAGTGTTTTATTGGGTTGATTTTAAGTTTCTTTGTTCCTTAAGACGTTGCCGTCAGGAATCATGATCTGCATTTTTATTGCTTTTCCCTGCAGATCAGGTCAAACAAACTTTAGGAAAGTGCAAAACCGTCACCCTCCTGCATTTCCTTGGCATCTCCTGATTCCCTGGGCGAAGTGTTACCTGCTGCCTGTTCTCCACACCCTCTTACCTGAACCAGTTTCCCCATTTCTTGCAAACAGGCTCTGATCCACAGAGAATTTTCTGGGTGCTGAAGGTGACATCCTGCTAGGTGCTGACAGGTTCTGGGCAGCTCCGTTTTCTCCTGTTCCAGAATTGTGTAAAATGAAGAGATTCCAACCCAACCGTTCCTTGAACGTGTTTGTCTCATGTTAAATGTTGAAAAATAACCCTGTTACAATAAACACAGAAACAGACTCAGCAACAGAGTTGATTATAAGGGTGCATATGAAGGTTTTTGTCACGTTTTTCCACCGTGGCAGGTTAACTGATTGAATTTGTGATGTGCTGTAAAATTAGTCAGATTTTGGACTGCTCCCTACCTTGTTTGCTAACTTCTACTTGAAATGAATTAAATTTGAGAGCATTCCAAGTATGTCAGTTTTATATCTTCCTTTCTTGTCGTCAGCTCTTTAAAAGTACATCTGTTGGATGTATTTTTATGAAATGGAACTTCTCTGTTAATACAAGTGATGTGGGTGCAGTAGAAAGCAAGAGGTAAGACCCCTCTGTGGGTACTTTTCAGTTCTTCCCTGTGTATGTGCCACTGAGAGAAATGCTGCAAGATTACAGAAAGAAGGGGGGGGAAATGTAATTTTGTTTATTAAATTTTGCTATTGCTCAGAATTCCTTTTAGATCTTATTGAGAGATCCTCAGTTGTGAGCCTTGAAAACACAGTGAAGGATCGGTGTCCGTTTGTGCAGCTTAGTTAAACTATTTTTTGTGGCGTCTCTGATACAGTGCGTGCCCAACACACACAGCTGTTGCAACTGGCCGAAGATCCTGGGGAATATTGTTTTGTTAAACATGAAAACTTACTAAAATTCCTTTCTAATCCCAGTATATCAGTGGGAAAAAGTGGGGGGGTTTTATGGTAATTTCTTTCTTTTTGTTCATAGAACCATAGACTGGGTTTGAGTAAGAAGGGACCTTGAAACTTATCTCATTCCAACCCATCTGCCGTGGACAGAGACACCTCCCACTATCCCAGGTTGCTCCAACCTGGCCTTGGACACTTCCAGGGGTGGAGCAGCCACAGCTTCTCTGGGCAATCTGTGCCAGGGCCTGCCCACCCTCACAGGGAAGAATTTCTTCCCAATATCCCATCTAAGCCTGTCCTCTGTCAGTGTGAAGCCATTCCTCCTTTTCCTGGCACTCCAGGCTCTTCTAAACAGTCTCTCTCCATCTTCCTTTTTGGCTCCCTGAAGCCTTTTCTCTTCCAGGCTGAACAATCCCAATTCCCTCAGCCCTTCCTCACAGCAGAGGTGCCCCATCCCTCCAGTCATCTTGGTGCCTCCTCTGGACTCGCTCCAACAGGTCAAGGCCCTTCCTGTGCTGGGCATCCCAGTTATTTGCTTGGCTAAATCTGACCTGTATTTTGGTACAAACAGTAGAGATTCTGGAGTGTCTGTAATGGGCTATCCCTATGCAGGTGTGCCTGTGGAAAGGAACACGGAAAAGCTGTGTAGTCACCGAGGAGGGTTTTAAAGTGCAAGTGGTGGGTCTGTTTTCTCTCCGTTCTCCTCGGAAGCTGCATTGTTTCCTAATGGATCTGACAGTCGTTATGCCAACTGCACAGTGGGCTCTGCCTCACAGCATTTACATTCGGCTGCTCCCTGTGCTCTTCCCAGTTGTTTCACTGAGGAGCAAGTCTGAGGGTTTTGTTCTGCCTCCAGGTGTGCCTGATGAATCTCTAAAACTGCTGCCTGCCCTTGCTCTCATATGTGTATGAGGCAGCAAAGCTTGTTTCTAAGATTTCTGCATAAACTCAACTCTTGTCAGCTCCCTGATGCTGTGTAAAGAGGAACAGCTTAGCTGTCAAGTTTGTATAAAGTTCTGATCATCTAATTAAGCTCGAGCTTCTTTGAACCCTTTGCAAAACCCGAATTATGTTGTATATTATTAAACCTGGTACAAGGCCAGACGTCACTTTCATTTTAGAGTATAAATGCATTGTTTTACAAATACATAAAGCTTGCATTTTATTCAGTGCTGCATCATCATCTTTTGCACAATTTCTGTGGGTTTGGGTACTTGACAGCAAATGTGCTGAAGGCAAGGCCTGTTTCAGGGGTTCTCCTGAAAGTCCCTCAATCAGGATATCCCTGGAAGCCTGGGACTGCTGTAGTACCTGGGACAGATCCAACCGAGTGGATATACCTGACTCTGACATTTTGCTCAAGATGCTCCAGGTTTCTTTATAAACAGAACAGCAGATGTAATAAGAACACTGTAAAATATTTGATAATAGAGCCATTTGTATTTTGGGAAGAGGGAGGATAAATCTTTACCACCACTGCATCCCTTTCCTGCTTTCTGTAGGTCTTTGGCTTCTGATTCCTTTTTTTTCCTGCCTGTGCCTTGAGCTTCTCTGGCCCTGTGATGGTGCAGTTGTGCATATTTACAGTCACAGGCAGCAACTGCAGCTCCAGTTTTCAAACAACCCAGTCACCATAATGGGCCTATAAAGTCTCAAGGCTTTTTATTGCTCCTGTCATCTCAAGTGCTTTTGACTCCTGATTACAGAGCAATAAAGTGTGGGTGGTTGGGTTAATGTGAGTGACAGCAACGCTCTCTGAGGAGGTCTTGAGTGAACAAATTCATTGATGCAAGGCCTTGAATTTATGGACACAGCATAACTTTGAAGTATTGATCATTTAAGTAAATGTGTAGCTTAAGATTGATGAAGGGAATAAAAGACTTGATAGATCATTAATGTATTTGGGAGGTCTAATTGGCTTTATGCAGGGTTTCATAACAAGCTCTCTGCTAGAAGCACTGATAAATATGCTCAGTAAATTTTAATGAAGTCCTAAACACTGTCCATGAAGCTTATTTTGTAATTGAAATCCATACATTAGAAAGAGTACTAAATGTAGAACTTACTGTAGAATTAAATTTTTAATAAATTTTTTTCTTTCTTTTATTCATCTTATGCAAATATTGACCTTTGAATTCTTACTGTTGCCTGTGTTTTTTGAGCCTCACTTTGAAGGGGTGAGAGGATGTGTGTGTCATCTTTAAGCTTTTGTTGTAACAATTAAAAGGGCAGTGTTGGACACTGGATCGCTTGACATTTAACATGGCAAAATGTGAAGGAAATCAGTGATAAAATCAGTAGGATTAATTTTAGAACCATCAAATTCTAAGTGCAGAGAGTGAAAACTAGGCTGGCCAGCAGGGAGCATAACTGATGTCTTCCCAGAACTTCCAAAACACAGCTTGTACCAGTTCTGCAGTCAGGGGTACTCTTTGTAAGGGCTGTATTCGTGTTGAGCTAATAAATGTTCTTAGGATTTTAAAGCCTGGATCCTGCAAGCAGCTTTGCATGAATGGATCAGTATCACAGCCAGTGAAAGTTTATCTATTGAGTTGTCCTGTATGGACCAACTGTTGGGATCTGACCTTAATCTGTGGTTAATAGTAGAGGCTTTAACGCTTATTTTTATTTGCAGCGCAGAGATCCTCTGAATAACTGAGGCCTCCTATTATGCAGAATTCCGCATTAATATTTAGTAAAGCGAGCTGCCCTTGATACAGAGGGGTCAGTAACCCGGGGGGACGCGAGATGTGCTGAGATGTGCACGTGTCATCCTCTCGCTTTCCAGGTGTGTCTCTTTGAGGTGGAAATTATTTGCTTGAGCTCCGTACTGAAATCTCAACTTGACAGCACGACAACGTCTCCCGAAGCTTTACTTGAAAACCTCCTGTTGCATAAATAGTTGCTATAATTTAAATTACGCTTGTTATGGCTGTATGTAAGGACAAACGTTCACTGGGTGCAACATATACCTCATGGGGAGAAATAGAGTCCTGCCAGCCTTAATGATATGGAGATGATTTATTTTCATCCCCTCCCCTCTTATTTTAGAATGTAGTTATCAATGGAGCAGAAAATGATACACTTCAAACTTGTTCTCCTCATGTAGGTCCTTGGCACTTGATATGTAACTTTTCTGCTGTCCTGTTGTGTACAGAAAGCTCAGGTTAGGGCTCTGGGGTGTGAGTTGTGGTAGGAGAAACTTGCTCATAAACCAAGTTCTGTCTGTAGTTCCTAGTGAGTTTTAGGGTGAATGAGATTTTCCACACAGTTTATTTTGCTGTACACTGTTAATTGAACTAAGAGGATCACCAAAATAAAATGGGTAATGGGAAAGAGGATGATCTTGCTTGAGATACAGTGATAAAGAAGTATTTTCCGTTGTGCTATCTGTGATATTGATAAGAAAATGCTTAAGTTGGTTCTCATGGTGTGATTTTGGGGTTTTTTTCCTTCCCCTATTACACTGCATTTCGAAAAAACAGAGCCTTTAATTCAAGCTCTTGTTGCATGAGCAAATTTTTTTATCCCCAGGTCGAGCCTTAAAACTGGAGTAATTTATTTTTCTGTGGTGTCTCCTTCTGCAGTGAGAAACTCATTCTGACCTGATGGCGAGATCAGGGTAACAGATGCAATCTTTGGATCAACCAGCTACAGCTTTTGTGTTAACCAGCCATCAGGAAATATCACTAAATTACTGGAGTACAAAACGCATCTGTTGGAAATATGTTTAAATCTTTTGTGAAATAGGATGGGGAAAACATGACTAGGCCGGGGAGTGGCTTTGGGAACAGCTGTGCTGAAGGACGAAGCGTTGCCCATGTGAATGAGCTCTTGTCAGAAACCCGAGCAGACCCACTTGGAGTTGGGTTCGTGTGGCTTCTCTCCAACTGTTTCGTGTCCCTGACTGTTTCACAAATGAATTCTGGTTTTCTAGCAGCTGAAAAATCTGCCCCTGTGCAGGTTGGTGGGCAGCAACTTGTGTGTGGCTTTACAGCAGCTGAAACTTGCACTTTTTAGTTGCTTGTAACTCCTGATTCAGTCTCGCCTTGGCTCCGTACGTTGCATCCTTACTTTTGCAGGAATCCTGTCCTAGTTCCTGCATTCCAAAGGAAAGCATTCAGCCACGAGTGCACCCTTTAACATTTGCTTAGCTCTCAACTTTGATATTTTATTCATTTGCTTTAATGGCACAACCCGTGTTGCCATGAGGATGCTGTTCAAGGCCCCGTCTCTGCTCTTCAAAGCTGATGTCCTGCCGCGTTTCACACCCTCATGTCCTCGTTCTGGAGCTGCCTGTCGGGTGGCCCTGACTCAGAGCTCTCCAGCCTGTTCCCTCGTCACTCCTCACACTGCCACCAGCACCACAGGCCTCCCTTCCCTGTTCTTCCCAGCCTGGTGGCAGTGCCAGCACCAGGACTTGGCAAAGCCTTGCTGTGGCGCTTGGAGTGGGAGCCCTGCAGGAAAATAATGAGTCCTGGATTACTCATTAACACAGGATAAAACATCATCAGTTTCTTTCAGCCCTCTTGGTGTGGAAGCCTTCAAAAACTTCAGGCTGAAAATAGAAAAATAAAAAAAGTCTTTCTGCTCGTGCATATTTTGGACTTTGGTTTTAGGAGAGGCAGAACACTGGTTATTATTTAACAGATGTAGTATCTGCATAACAGTTCTAAAATTAGTTTTAAAGTGATTTTTAAATGTGAATTGCTTTTAAGTAGAGTTGATGTGGAAACTTCTCTCCGTAGATCATCTTTTTTTAAGGTATTTCATGAGACCAGTTTCCACAAAGATTCTGTTGAACAATGTAAAGTGTCAAGGCTTGCTGAGTTTCAAAACAGCTGTTTCCAAGATGGATCCTGAGTTGATGGGAGGCTCCAGGCTTTCTCTAGAATAATGCACTAAACCAATGTGTTATTAAAGTTCTGTGTCCCCAGATTAATTTTATGAGACGAACCATCTTTATGAAGATGGTATTCTATTTTAGGGTTAAAAAAACCTGCAGGCTGTCTCCTGAGAAGCCACCAAGATCTCTGATAACACAGCATTTTATTTATAGATTACTGATATGTTTAAGAGGCAGAAATTTATCAGCAATCCAGATGTTCTAGTTTTGTTAATTAACCGGTGTCTGCATATCCTTGGGCCGTCTCTTGACACATGGACTTGCAGGTCATAACATGCTTCTGGTATTTGAACTAAAAATGTGTCTGGTTTTAGACAGTAACACTCTGCATTTCTGCCATTGATTTAAGGCTCTCCATAAAGGTTAAAAATTGAATTGCACAGAGTCTCATTTGTATGTTAGATTAATGTCGTCTCCACCTGTAAAACAGTGCTTTGGTTACAAAATTGTGACAGGATCAAGGAAATGAGATAAATATGTGAGACAGGACTTGTTTTGTTGTGGTTTTCGTCACTGTGCTACAAAGTCTTGTGCAAAGGCATATTTATGCTTCACGAGATGCTGGTCCTAAGGAGTGGGAATATTAAAGGGATGAGTCAGAACAAGAACAGAACCCTGCAATTCCAGGCAGTGATACAATAATCTGTCTGTGCAGTGCTGCTTTGAGCACAGCTTCTCCCATGTTTGCTCTGGCTCTTTGTTCTGCAGAATAAGGTGCAAGTTTTTTTGCTGGTGGGAAGTTGTAGTTTTTCAGGCAGAATATTTTAGAAGAGGTCATTACATAAAGGCGGATTCGGTCAATATTGGCTTTCACTGTGGAATTATTTTTGACTTGCTACACCTAAAGAGTGAGTTGTGTTTTCTTACTTTCTATTTGGTTTTTCTGCTGGGGAAGTGTATTCTCATCTAAACCTCTCCTGCCTTCTCTAGGATGCTCCGTGGCTTAAGGGTTGTTGAAATGAGAACAAAAAGGTGTGCTGGATGCCTTTCTCAGTGGCTGTTTGCTCCCAAGTAATCTGTTCCTCACATCATCCCTTCAGCTGGCACCAGCTCAGCTTGTGTAACCCACAATAACCCTGCCCCTGCCAGACCCCGGCGTGTCCCCGCTCCAGTGTTGGGACGTTATCACTCGCTTGACAGGTGTGAATTTAAGTTCTGATTTCATAGTTAAAAGATTTCATGTATTTAGGTTGGGAAGTCAGTTCGCCGCTTCATCTGCTTTAGTCCATTATAGGAATTAACTTGGGAAATCCATGCAAGTCTGAGATTTTTTGGAAATTATTGAGGGTCCTGATGGTGTCTGTTACCCTGGCTTTGTTAAATCCCCTTTTGCAGCTGACAGGGTGTGTGCTGGGCTAAAGTGGCAAGCACATGGTGAGGCTGGAGTGTGATTTATACTATATTTCTGCAATTTCAAATCCTCCTTCTAAACCATGGCACTGTTTTTTGGGTCATGATTAACACAGTAAAATTTTATCCAGTCATGCTAACAGAATCTTGTTATCATCGCTGAACTCTGTTCCTAGAGAAGAAATGTTTTAAAAGCTTGTTGCAGATGGTGTTCTGTCTTTCCAGATAATAAGATTAAAATGTGTGACGAGGCATCTTCAAAAAAAAAACCAACAACAAACACCCAGGATGGTGGTGGGATATTGTCACAACCCCTGCGGAAGTGACAACGATGCAGTAAATCGATGATGTCTTGGCCGTTTTGGTTCTGCTGGAAACTTGGTACAGCTGCGTCTCAAAAAGCCTGGGAAAACTATTTATGGGAACTAATTTCTGCAGATAGCTACAAATTCAGCATGCTATCACCAGCTTTGGGATGTTTCCTTATTTGAAGCTGGTGGAATGAAACGGAGGTATATTAAAAATGCAGCGTATAACAGAGCTCTGAACCCTCTTGGAAGTGTTTGCGCTTCCTGCCGTGGCTTCTTTCGTCCAGGAACACCTTTTGACCCCCGCTGGAGCCAGATTCTTTCTAGTTTAGCAGCTCTCGAGCTGGAGGGAGAGCACATAACTTATCTTGGAGATGGGAAATGCCTCCCTGCCAGGCGGCTTCGAGCAGGGCAGAGAGTTCAGCCTGCACTGCCTTGGCGTGCCCTTCCCTGTCCCTACGGCCCAGGTAGTTCCAACCTGTGGGATGAAACCTGCGTGGGCTCATTCTCTCCTCTCCCTCTCCGGGAGGGATTTGTGCCAGGGAGGATTTCACCTGCCCTGAGTTTACGCCATCGCGAGAGTTATTCCTGAGAGCGCAGAGAAGGAAATGAGGAACAGGAAGCAGGGAAGAGGGAACAGGAGGAGCCTTGCCAAGGGGTGAGTGCCAGGAGCAGGAGAGCTGGGAACCTGCCTGGGCATCCTCTGGAATAGCAGGAGTGGTTCCTGGAGCGTAGAGCAGGGGTGGTTCCCGGAGCGTGCCGACAGCTGGGTTTACACTTTCCCTGTCATCTGTGTTGTCAGAACACTTTGGATGTTACGCTTGGAGAGGGGAATTCATTCCAAGAAACTGAAACTTCCACGGGATGTTGTTTTGCATGAATCTGACAAAAAAATCCAGTTTTAAATTTCAGCACTTTTTCGCTACTCAGATTTTATCTGAAAGGAAGCCTTTCCCCTACTTCCTGTGGAGTCTTCAGGAAGGCTGATTTGCGGGTTCTTTCCAGTTACTCTTGTTTTCTTATTTAGCAATAAGTGAAATGTAGTTTGTGCTACTTTAGTTCCATTAAAGCCTTGTATGGTAGGATTTCCATCAAAAATGCAGCTAGTAGATGAGAGGATCTTTTGCCTGCTATTATTTTGCCTTGCCGCTATTAGTCACTTCTCCATAAACAAAATTTATTCTGAAACAATTTTTGGATTCTTTCAATGTTAAGTGCAGTCATTTAATACTGTAATCAAGAATAAATTTATAATAAAATTCTGCATGACCTCCATCTCTTTTCCTTGCCTTACTGTCAAATTCATTTTTGTTTATTACTCTCAAATCACACTGATCTGCAACAGTCAGCTGGTGTGGGCTAAAAATAACCCTTCCTTGTGTATCATGACATTACAGCCTTTTATTTATGGGTGTATTATAAGGAAGAATAACTTCTGTGGCTTGTCGTGTAGGGAAGACTCTGGCACTGTCCATGCATGTGCTGGAGCCTGGTTTGACGTGCCTGGGCAGGGCTGTGGGTGATGTTTATCCGTGCCAGGGATCCCGTGAGTGCAATTTCCTTGTGGCATGTGCAGGATGGATCCCAAACACTTCCCAGTAACAGGAGATTGGTGGGACATGAACAGCCCCCCAGATTTATGGATCCCTCCAAGCCCAGCTGACGGGCTGTTTGTGGTGGTTTCAGCGCTGTTGCCCCCAGCCCTCAGCCACTTTGCTTTTATTCCTGTAAGAGTGGGTAAAAATCCGAAAAATGAGCTTTATACCTACAAGCTATTTGTTTTCTCCTGTACTTAAAATATTTGGGGACTGACTCTTTAGGGCCATGTCACTTTTAGCTCGTAAGGAGAATTTCTCACGTTTCCCTGTACAGCACTTCTGCCACGGGAAGGATCCTTCATGGTTTGTAGTAAGACTTGCAATATCTTGCATAGGAAGATGTGGAGCAATCCGCTCCACCTCCCCCAGCAATTAATTATTGCTCTTTAGAAATAATTAACTGAGGGCTATTGATACTGCCAGCCTCATCTTGGTACCAGATAAGCTCTCCTTGGGACTGGAATGTTGTCCCTGAGCAGGTAGTTCTGAACGAGCATTGCCTGTGTTGTGTCGCTTCGTTTCCTCCTCGTTCGAAACTTCACAGGATTATCTGACAGGATTGCATTCCCACTTACGAAATTGTAACAGGAATTAAAAAGATGATTTAAAACACCTTTTTTCCCTTTTCCTGTTAACACTCTGAGTTGTTGGAAATCATTAATATTTGGCTATATAGTTCTATGGTAGATTGTTTGTGTACTCCTGCTGTTTGTTTTTTTTCTCATGTAAATGTTTTCCTTTCTTTCTTTTTTGTCAGTTATTCTTGAAACAATCTGTTTACAGAATATAACGATTTCTTTTCACGAGCTTAATAGTGATGGGAACAAAAGCTATTCACACACTGAACTTTGCTTGGTTGGACCATATGTCGAATGTTTGGGGGAAATTATTTTACTTACCAAAAACCAATCTCAAAGGAGCCATTTTTAAGCAACTGAGAGAAATGTGTTTACACAAATGAAGGAAATCGCTATCACTCTGTTTGTGGGACAGTTCTAAGGGTTTGTTCCTGCTGTGATTTACTTTTCTGCTGTCTTAGTCATTTACATAAGCTCAGGTGCGAGGTAGTTCAATTAAAAAGTATGTCTTGTTGAAACGCATTTTGTCCTCAAAACATTTCAGAAACTTCCTACAGCATTCCCATTTACGCTCAGTAATAATCTGTATTTAGGTTTATTGGGAATATTTAGAATATTCCACAGTTGAAGTTTTTATTCTGTGCACAAATCAAGGGTATAAACTCACCTATTGTCTTTAAAGTTAAATTCGTAAAATTAAGTGCTGTTATCTCTTTTTTTGTTTAATTTTTCAGAGCTTATTTATATTCAAATTATTGTGTAATTATAGCATTTGAGACTGAAATATAGCAGGGAGGTTGAAACCAGATGATCTTTAAGGTCTCTTCCAACCCAATCCATTTGATGATTGTATGATTAATTTGAAGTCCTGATGTAATCAAGCTTGAGTCACCTTAGAACTTCTACATTTTCCCCCAAAATATTGTAGATTCTTATATTCTGAAGTGTATACATTTATTTATTGATTCTTGGTTTTGATTTTAAATAACATTGAAGCTTTAAAATGTTCATGGGTGAAGAGTTCCTTTGTATTTGAATTTGGTGATGAGCAACTGGGGTTTCTTTGACAGCGAAACACTGAAACATTATTTACAGTTATATAATATTATAATATTGACACATCTATGTGGAAATTTATTTCTAACTGTAATTTCCCTTTACAATTTAAATGTAACAAAATATTGAAATGAGTGATGCCAAAGCCAGTGCTCCCCTCCTTGACTGTAGCCCCACATGCCAACCAGCTGTATCATGTTTGCTGTACTTTGTTTTCAACCTTTTTCATTTCCCCACAAAATTAATTAGTCTTTTAACTCCTGTATAACATAAAATTTTATTCTTCTAAAAATAGCCACAGTGCTCATCCCCTTGCCTGCATTTTGTTGAGTATTAGGTATCTCTCCTGGATGTTCTGTGTGATGCTTATTTTTAGGGCCTCTATTAATATCTTTAAAGATATGATGTAAGAAGACTTGAGACGGTGTTAAATTGGAAATCTTAATTATTATCTTGGTAGTTTTCACTGTTAAATGCGAGTAGAAATCAATACCAGTGTTGAACAGCGGAAATTTTAAACTGGAGAGGCTGAAGTATGTGACACTCAAGTATGTGACAGCATTTCTGGTATTTAAAAAAGGCTGAATTCAAATGAGGGGAAGGTGTTGCTGTTTCCAACCACTTCCATTATGTTCATATGTCCATTATTTTGCATTATTTGGTAACTTATGTAGGAACTCACATGGTCAAAGTAACAGTTACTTCAGCCAGCAAATGCTGATTAACTAAACATAATAAGTGGGGAGGTTTCCAACCAAACAGTCTCTGTAGCGCTCCCTGCACATGCAGGATAAAGGTTCTGTGACTATGGATGTTCTGAGCTGTGTCTCCTTGGCAGTGCTGCAAACCCCAAAGTCTCTTAGATGATGCGCTCTAGATTTTTTTCTCACCACCCTCTGCCATCCTAAAAAAGAAACAAAGAGGAAAAAGTTGTTACTGAGGAGCTTATGAGCCTCTAACTGTGTTACACAGAAGTTCTGAAAGTTTTGCTCTTCCTCATCAGCGACAACTTCAGTGATAAATTCGCTTTCTGATGGAAGCATCACTTGCTTTCCTCCTGCTTGTTTGCTGCATTTGTTGTTGCTGTGCTCGAACTGGTGGAACTGGTTGACAGATTCTGAAGATGCATTTTCACTGAGGGCTGAAGACAACTGTTGTGCAATTAAAATCCTGTTACTTCAGCACCGACAAGCTTTTTGTTTCCATCGTGTTCTTTTTTTTTTTTTTTCCCTTTTCACTTCCAGAGCTGCCAGTGACATTTTTATCTCAGAAGTGCTTGTATGTGGTGACAGTGATCGTGTGTTAATTCAAGGACAAATAAGCATCTACTTGCTGTTGAGAAGTTTAGGGTGAAAATTGCTCATCTTTTGGCTGCTGGAAGACAGTTGTCCAGGAATAGCTTTCTGAAGGGATTAGCACACCAAGAAACCAAGTGATTTCAGTATGACCTTCCAAAAAAAATTGTCATGGTTGCCAGCAGGAGCAAGGAGCTGGATTCAATTACCCTTGGAGGTTCTTTTCAGTCCTCTGTTCCTAATTAAGCAGGATTTTGCTATATTTTGCTAATAAGTTTATACTAAGTGCTGATAACATGAAATAGAAAAAATTAATTGAAATTAAAATACTGTTATTATAATGTATAGAACTTTCTATATTAGTGGAAATATAAAAATATGATGAAATGAAGACTCAAGCATGAGGGGAAAAAGCTTTAAGGTTTTGACTAGATTTTGTATATTTTACCTCCTTACAGGCTGTCACTGTGTCAAAATCTGTTTTGGAGGGTTGGTTTTTTTTTTTTTTTTATATGATGCATTTCAGTAATCTCCTTGTAATCCCATGATAAACTGCTTAGTTTGATGGAGAATGTTAGACATTATTGGTGAAATAGCTGACCCCTGCAATCAGTCCCATTTTATGATATGCTTTCAAAGGATATATACTCTTACCAGCTGGGTAGCTATCCTTGCATTAACCTGATCAACCTCTTTGAGAAAGGAGGTATGTCCTGGATTAAATTCTTAAAATCAGGCCATTAGGAACAATACCAGAGAATCTGCATGATTTTGGAATGTTTACTCTGTTTATGTGTGATTTGCTTTGTGAGAAACCTTTCTTATTTATGTGATTTTACTTTTTTTTTGTAGTCTTGCTGGGTAGATTCCCCCCCCCCCCGCCCGGAACAGTTGCACTGGTTATTAAAAGAATTTAACACTCTTGTAGGCAGGTAAAAGCTGCATATATTTGTCTCCTCACTGATTGCTCTCAGGGCTTCTAAGCAAGATAAGTGCCTTCCTTAATTTGTAGGACAATTTTGGGCATAAATGTGTCATAAGCTTGTAAAAAACACGTACAGAAGGTGTTGAAAGTCCCTATTTGAAGTCATTTTATATTCATTAGAATACAGCATGCTCCTTAATTCAGCTTTGATGTTTTCTTCTCATTTTTTTTTTCAGCCCTTTCATTTTCATGTGCCAAACAGACCTAAAATGAGCATATCCCTGAGGTATAAAGGAGTGCTCTTGTTGCTAAATTATGGACTGGGTGGGGGGGAGGGAGGAGAGTGGTTGTTTGAAGACTTTTATTTGTGCAAAAAACACAGATAGGATTTAAACAGTTTGTTGGAGCTTTTTTCCTCCCAGTTTTATTTCCACTGTGATTTGTTCCAAGGAATAGTTATATATATTTTTTTTTAAAGAGCTCTGTGTTTAGAGAGGTGCAGACACCCATCCACTGGATGCATTAGAGGTGCAATAATAAAACTCTGCTGATTTAAATTCTCAGCTGAGGTGGTATTTGGAAAAAGAAAAAAAATCCCTATATTTTCTCCAGCTCTGAAAGGGAGGTCTCAGGAAATAAGTGAACTACCTGAACACAGATTTTTTTTTTTTCTTGACTCCGCTTATAAATTGCACACTTTGTGCAGTTTTGCTTCGGGCGAGGCATTGTATTTTACTTACCTGCACTCAAAGTGGCTGCACTAGTGCAGGATTTGGCAGTAATTTGTAGCACAGCTCCAGATTCCCAGCTCAGGCTCTGCCTTGTACAAGTAGGGTCGAGTGCTCAGCCCGTCCTTCAGGTATTTTAGAGAAACTCAGCCCGTCCGGGGGTTTAACCCTAATTAAAGCGTTAAGCCTTCGCTTTCAAGAGCCTGAAGTAGATTGATTCCAAGGTTGACCTATTTTTAGGTTTATAAGCCCAATGAGTGAAGTCCTGGAGAATCTCGAGCTTTATGTAACCCTGATGTTTGGCTCTGTTTGTGGGACTCCTGGGAATATGCCTGGTGCTTTTTATAAGCAGCTTGTCTCCATGTAATGGATAGCTGAGATAAATCTTGTTCCTAGAGCAAGCCTGGTATTGACGATGACACAAGTGTATGAACAGGAGTTCAACTAAAAATCCATTTTAATTTCAGGCCCCATTAGTGATGCAGAGAGAAATCATTATCTGTTAAAGAGAAAATAAGAACTGATATCTCTTTGAGCCATTCGTGTTTCAAAGCTGAAAGTTGGTGTAATAAAATACAAACACGTTGATTGATCCTCTTTTTTTTTTTTTTTTCATTATTTCTTTAGCTGCTTGAAAAATGAACTGGGAAAAAATTAGGAGACTGAGTTGAAAATAAGAAAATGTCCTGCAGCTAAAACTGTGACCTGAGCTGGGGAGGTCAGGGAGTGGATTTTTTTCCTTTGTTCAAGCTATGCCTGTAGTTGCATCATCACAGTTGTGTTTGGAGCTTGAAATAATTACTAAGAATCCACTGGTCAGGGAAGTTGAAGTGATCAAAAACAGTTCTTGAAAGTTTTTAGTGTTCTGCAGTGATTTATTCCTTGCCTAATTGAAGTGGAATACTCTAATTGTTTAAGGTTGTGTTGCCCCTTTAAAATCAGCCCCATGTGCAGCCTCGGTGGAGATTCCTCTTGTGCTGTTTGGCTTTTCTGAGCAACACAAACCAAATCTTCGGGCTCAGCAGGTTTTTTTTTTAACTACTGCCATATACTTATTTAATTATAAAAGTATAGCATTGGCTCTTCAAGCCATGGAAAGAAAATGAAAGCATTTTATCTGAAGTAACTGTTTCTCATTGCTTGGGACGGATCTTAACCAAGAGGACCTAAAATATTTGAATCCAAGCAAAAAGCTCCAAATGGGAGCATCTTAATGACAGCAGGACATTGCAGGAAGGCAAGTTACCCTTGAGGTGCATTGGGTCATGCAACTGATCCCCAGTTTTCCCTTATATTTCACTTTTTTTCCTTTGAGAGAAATCTTTCAAGGGACGCCATCCCCTCTCTCTTTAAATAAGCTCATTTCTCCTTGACTTCCAGAACATCCGCTTTTGGTTAGATTCACACTGCACAGCTGGTCATGGTTTGCTGAATTCCTGGTACTGAAATCCTCAGGATCCTGGACACTGTGGCTGGGATGCAGCAAAAGGGTTTGGTGTGTGCCTGACAGCAGGCTTGCAGAAAGTCCCATTCTCACCCGGAATTCCTCGGTGGCTGAGAATTCGGAACACGTGGAA
This sequence comes from Pseudotriccus pelzelni, assembly GCA_035584735.1. Classification (NCBI taxonomy): domain Eukaryota; kingdom Metazoa; phylum Chordata; class Aves; order Passeriformes; family Tyrannidae; genus Pseudotriccus; species Pseudotriccus pelzelni. Next base: position 2,911,094 of record JAWMRA010000042.1, read on the forward strand.
GTAATTGCACGCTGAGTTCACTGAGCTTTGGGGATGTGCCGCAGTGACTGCAAACAGTGGAAGTACCCAAGGTTTAATGTTACAAATAAAAAGTCCTGGGGAGACAGGACTTGGCAGCCAAGTGTTTGTGCAGCCTCTGGAGAGGGTTTTACAACTGAAAACAAGTTCTCCTCTGCAGAAACAAATATGCTGCTACCTGAGCTTGCTGCTTTGAAGGTGAATTTGGTATTGCTGCAGTCATTTAAATATGTCCTGAGGTGTATTTTGCTCAGGTTCCTTGGTAGCAGAGTTATCACAATCTCAATCATGGTAGCATTTACACTACTCAGGTATATTAATTTTCCCTGATACACTTTTCTAGCGTAATTAAGACCTTGCTTTGAAGAAAAGCAAGTCTGAAAAACTGGAAACAAGAGGATGCTCTCACATGTACTGTTTTAATTGCAGGCGGTGTTTGTTTGGGTTTTTTTTATAAAGAAAATAATTGCTTTGGTTTTTTATGTAATTCTGTCGTCGAGAATATGGTGTATGCCCTTATGGGTACATCAGTCTTGCTGCCTTAGGAATGCTTTTGTAGGGGGTTTTTTTATGTTTGAGTTAGAGCTGTATATTTTTCATCTCCTAATGTCTCTCAAATGTGAAGGTAATGGGAACAGGGACAAAAGCAAACAAGACAATTATGTTGCAGCCTTTGAAAACGATATCAGGCCATGCCATGCTTGGCTGGAACATCAGTGATACAGAAAGTAACATGGAATGACCCTTTTTATGTATGGAAGTTGTAAAGCACAGAAATCTGGGTGGAACAGGAATGATCCTTGTGCTGACTGTTGCCACACGGTTGGCTGATGTTGCAGCATCGTTGCCTTGGCCTTCTAATAGCTCTGGTTTTGTCAGTTTTACAAAGAAATCACCTTTTTAGTTCACTGAAACAGGGAGATGGTGCTCTGAGGGCATTTTCCCTTTAAAGTTTTGGCAGTTCTCTCAAGTGCTGAGTGTGTGACTCTTTATAGCAGCTTATGGGTTTAGAGCAGCTTAAGGCCATGGCTTATGGGCAACACGCTACCGAATTCTCACTGAGGACAGAAATTAAGAAGTTAAAACTGAGGCCAATAACGAGGACAAAATGCAGCCTTCCCATGTTGACTGAGAAGTGTTGCTGCCCAAAGCCAGGCAAAGCCCTGTGAGCTGGCTCTGACCTTGCTGCTCAGAGGTTTGTCAGCTCCTTGCTTAGTCCGGATGCTAATTCAGAGAGAATTCACCACAGCATTTCTGTGACACTGCACTGAAATCAGCTGCAGCGCTCTGAGCTCTTCACTGCATCCAGTCACTAATTTTTTCTGGCATTCTGGACATTTCATGCACTAACACAGGCAATGCTGATACACTCTGGGAAGGGAGATGGTGAATGATCTAAGATTACAATTGTGCCCTTACCATCATCTCTAATTAAAAGATAAGCAAGTAGAACAGGCAACACTGTCAGCAGAAGCTCAAGATTAAGTTTTTATCTGTGTCTTGGTATCAGCCAATGGTACAGTTACAGTGGGCGGTAATGAAAGTAGAACATGACATTTCTTTCCCCATCTAATAATCTGACCTTTTGCAATGCTCTGCTTTAAAGCAGAAGAGTATTTTGAGAGTAAACTGTTTACCCCCCACCCCCACCTTTCACTTTTCCATGGAATGGTGATATGGAACAGAAAACCAGAGTGTAATGGGGGTGGAAGGGACCTCTGGAAGTTGTTTGGTCTGGACCTTGCTCAAAGCAAGGCCAACCTCCAACCTGTATCAGCTTTGAAGTTTTGTTGGTTTGCTCAAAGTCGTATCTGACTGAAGTTGGAGTTACCCCAAGGACAGATTCCTCAGCATCCCTGGGCAGCAGAGCATCGCTGTTCCCATCTCTGACCACCTCGGCTGTGAAAATCTCTTTCCTCGTATTTAGCTGGAATTTCCCCTGTTTTATCTTGTTCACACCTCTGTGTGACTCACTTGGCTGCCAGACAGTGCCCCAGTCCAATCCTCCTGCTCCTCCTTCTCTAAAACCTGCCTGGTGGTGCCGTGGGCCGAGTGCAGGGGTTGGTTGTGGAAATGCTGCAGGGCCTGTGTGTTTTGTGGAAAAGTTCCCACATTTCAGTGCTCGTGTCCTTGGGTGGGTGTAACAACACAGGGCCCAGAGCTGAGGAAATCATTTGTATGAGGATGTGTTCAGGGTGCGCGACTGGGATCTTGATTGCCTTGCCACACCCGGATATAGGGTCAAGCAAGCAACCACTATTATTTCCTGGATTATGTGCCTGGGACAAAAAAATCAGTTGAGAAATATTTATTACTCCTAACTCTGTTCCTTTATCTACATAAACAATTTCAAAAGTTCCTTTACACTCCACATGTCCTTTCTGTTTTCTTTACCTTGTGTTTCCATTACTTTTTTTCCTTATAAAAGCATTCTTTATTCTTTGTTATGTTAAATGAGGACACTTTTTTGGTAGCTTTCTGTGGTTTTCTAATTGCAGAAATCAAGAACAGTCATTCTGATTAAAGAGGGTTGTGATTTGTTTGCTTGTAAACTCTTGTGGCTTCTACCTGTGTGTCCTGTGGGCTGTGACTTTCCTTATAGCTTAAATATGACACCATAATTTTGGGTTACATGTTCCATATATGTCCCCCCACTGCCCCTCCTGCTTGTGTTGCATTATTAGTCTCAAGAAAAATTCAGGATTTGTGGGGGTTTTATTGTTGGCCCAGTGATTGAATTTTCCCAGGCTGTTGAGACCATGATATCCTTTGGTCACTTGTTTCTAATCAAAATGAGGCAGTGGGGTCTAACTAGAAATACATATTTCATGTGAAAGAAAGAATTTCCTAGGAGATAATGTAAGCAAACTGCCAAAAAAAACCCAACATGACAGAACTTTCATAAAGCTGTCAAATTTCTGGTTTAACTTGAGAATTTCATTATCTGAACATTTTTTAGGCAAAAGATTTAATTAGTCCATGGCCTTTCTGTACTAGATCCCTGAAGAAGTATGTTTGGTAGCGTCTCTTTTTACATCATCGCTTTCTATAAAGTCGAACAGAAAACATCCTACCAGGGATTTGGAGCAAGGCTGCAGATTTCTGTTGCTGCTTTATTAAAAGTATTCCCCAAGCTGCTTTTGCAGCCACACCCGTATTGCTGGAAACCGCTTTAATGTGCAGCCTGTTAGTGTGTTAGGAAGACATCCCCTCTTTGCTGTTGTTCCCTGAATTTCAGTCCGTACTTCCCAAGTCCTTGCTCTCAGCATCACAATTCCCCGTGCAGTGCCTGAGTTGGGAAGACAAAGGAGCTCCCTGCTTGTAGCTGGGGTGACTCATGGCTCAGTATGTGGGCTCAGAATCCTGAGTACAGACACTGGCTTTGGATCCGTTAAAGTACAGGTTTATGATTAAAACTCTCCCCAGCCATCTCCAAGAAATGGCAGAATTTGCAGATGCAATTAGAGCAGAAGATCAGGGTTTTTTGTTTGTTCACGGTTGTCTCTTGTAAGTGTATGAAGATTTCGATAAATGCGCTTTTCTCCCCTCTCTCCTGTGGTTTTTTTTTTTGCTCCCACTCACCTCTGATTTCATAGTCCCAGTGTCAGTGGGGATTTTTGATGTCCTGAATAATCAATACAAACTGCATTTGCTAAATGATTTCTTTAATGAAATTGGATGCACATTTCTTTCCATCTCCCCCAAACACGAGCCTGAAGCAATACATCGAAGCAGAAATGAGTGGAAATTACAAGTAATGAAACTGTTGTTCACATTTTCCAGGTAGGAGGTACTTAAGAGAATTTGTTTTCTTTTGTTAAAAATCCGTGATTAAAAGTTCTTTTTTTTTTAAACTAAGAATACCACAGAGCCTTTCCTTAAGAGACAGAAATTACTCTGCCTGGTCGTTCTCAACTCTTTAGTCTTGTTTGGCAAGGAATGCACAGACGTTGCCCAAACTACCCTTAAATATTAAACTGCCTTAAAATCAAGATAGCACAAAATTGAACAGCCATTTTTAAAACTTATTGTAGCAGCAACTGTTTGCTTCCTTACATTGGGCAGGAAGAATTCCATTTGGTGTCCAGTAGGAGTTTGTGTAAGGAAATTTTGGCTTATTCAATATTCACAAGGATGTTAATTACCCCTCTTTATTAATTTATTAATATTAATATTTAATTGTCATAATTAAACTAGCAGTTTGGATTAGCTATTTTGTGATCAATCTGCCAACACTTAAACTTTCTCCTGATTGATTTTTCTTTTAGCATGTTCCAACTAACTTTTAGAACTAATTGGTGGTGAAAAAATTGTTCTTCTGTAGCTTAGCAGCTGACTTTGCACACGTGTTGTGTCCTCCTGGTTCCTCTCTTTCCCTTTATTTTTACATATAAGCAACTGTAGATGTAAAGCTGTCTTTACTGTTTTATTTTTTTTGAGGTTACATGGTGCAGTGGTTTCTGTTTACTGCAAGGATGACCTTTCAGTCCACCATCGGATTAGAAGCGTCTTTTGGTTTCACTTTTGAAAATACAGAGACAAACAATATTTGAGAAGCGGAGTAGGCTGTGTAATGATCTAACTCACAGAAGTAATGACTGCTGAAAATGTGGTTGAAGTTAGTATTGGAATTAGATGGATTAGAGGATAATATTCTTTGGCATCAAACGTGTCAGTAGAATTTTGGCAAAGGTCTCTGCGTGTTTGTCAGCACGTTTTTGCTCTGTGTTGGTCGTGACCAAACTACACTGTATAAACCCTAAAAATGTTCTCTATCTGGAGTACAGGTACTTCTCAATATTAAAGATAAGAATATTCAGAAACTATATCCTCTTGGTTCTTATTACCTTGAGCTAAAAGCCTTGGCAGAACTATTTCTAGAAAGTTCCCATTACCTGCTGCTCACTTACAGCTCTCTTTAATGACAAACACCACTTGGAAATGGCTTAATTGGATTGTCTGCTTAATAGCATTAGGGTTGTTGTGCTGGTTTAGCTGAGCTCTAATGGTCCTTTGCTGGTTGAGGGATCAGTAAAGCAGCAGAACGGAAGGAGGGAACTCCAGCTTTGAGGGAAGAGTCTTTGCTCCTCAAATTACTGCTACCCCAGAAAGGGCAGGAGGGGGCTGTGGAAGGAAATGCTCAATATATTACCTGAACTGTTTGACTGAATTGAATCAGAATGCTTTGTTAGTCCCTTTTACTGGTTCAGCAGCTGCACTTGTTTCAGTTTCTGGTCAGCCCTGAGGTGACAGAGGTGGTGCCAGCACAGGGAAGATTTTTGGTTCTGTTCACAGCCTTGGTTCTACAGTTTTAGAAAGGGATGGCTCTTTAGAAAGGCATGTCTCAGACAGCCACAAACCCCTGGGAAGTGGGAAAATCAACTTCTCGGTGCTCTCTGACACTTTCAACAAGTTATTTCTGAAAATACAAGTTTTGCTGAAGCCTTCATGTCTTGAGAGAAGAATTGAAAGAAATAGTGTCAGAGTGGAGATAAGGGTTAATGAACTCCATGGCTTGTGGACATTGCTTATTGAGCAAAAGACCCGGAGCTGTTTGTGGTGTTTGATATTCCTTCCTGGCTTTCAAGGAGTTGTCGCAAATGGTTTGAGGTGTCTGGTTCCCCATCAGCTCTGTGACCAGAGAAAGCTTCATTGGTCCTGCACTTCAATGGGATCAGAGGAGACTTCACGGGCTGATAAAATACTCTTTTGTTCGAGGGATATAATACATATTTACCAAAATTCCAAGAAGCAGATGGCTAATTAGATAGTTTGGTGATGCTAAGCTGATCATATGTTCTAGCTCTAAATAAAAATTTAACAAAGCTTCATCTGAATATTTTAAACAGACTTACATAATGTTTTCTACTCGGTATTAAGTAAAGTGAGGACTGTTGTGATTGTCCATATTAATGGGAAAAGACATTAATATACTGCTCCCTGTTGGATGGGTTTTATCTGGTGTTGACGGATTCTGTTTCTGGAGGCAACACAAACTAAATGGGAGTTTGTGGATATCATTTCACCCTGTACATTTTTTTCGTAACCACATCCAAACTGGAATTAGATAAATACTAAATATATGTGGAGAACTTAGTTATTTTTAATAATATTTCCATCTGATGAAATTCTAAGGCGTTACATCATTGGAATGACTTACTTTTGTGGGGAATGTCAAGTAGTTTTCGCAGTTAAGTTGAGGGAAAGAAAATACTGCAAGAAAACTATGAATAAAAATACCTAGAAAATTATTAGGGAGGGAGAAAAAAGAGATTACAAAAGTGTTTGAAATTCCTCTTTGGAAGTAAAGTGAATATTAGACAGCTCACTATGGAAATTTAGGAAAGATAGTTATTTCCCAGAAGTGAGAGTGTTGTGGGAAAAATGAAGATCGAGTCTCCTAAGAGATGTGTGTAAAAGGGAAGAGAGAAAATCCACTTAGAGAAATAGGGAAAAGGAATTCTAAAAGTCATGACAGGCAGCTTTGTAATTGGATCTGGGAATGGAGAAGACACTCAATTGCTCATAAACTTCCTCTGAAGAACTTTGTTTCCAGAAGCTGCTGATATTATATTGTGCCATATATGACTGCTGGGATTAAATACTGTTATATTTGTTAAACAAGTGGAACGGAGAGCACTTCCTACACAGTGTTGTGGACCACAGGAGTAGTTCTTTATGCAGGCCAGAATTTAGAGAAGGTTTTTCTCCTGTATCTGGTGTGTAGAAAGCAGCAAATGTTCTCCTCCCTTTCCCCTCCCTCCTTTTCACTGTCGTGCCATTTCTTTTTGCTCTTGGCCCTGATAAGCAAAATGGAAGTGGTGCTTTGCATTGCATCCAGTCCGTGCAAAGGCAAGACAAAAATATAAAATGCTTGCTGCTATCTCAGTGTTCTTTACCTTGATACACGGTTTTGAAAGGCTTTTTGCAAGACAAATGAAAATTTAAACTCCTGAAATGTCCTCAGACCAAAACCAAGTTACCGTGTTCCTGCCACCCAGTTCCTTGTCTGCCTCTCTGCTGACGATTTTCTAGGTTCCAGTCTCCAAAGGATGGAGCACTGTTGGCAGACAAATCAGTGCTGTGTTACCACGTTGGGCTTTATTTAAAGTGCTCTGTCTGGGCAGGGTCAGGAGTGTTATTTGCAATAACTTTGCTCTCGGGTGCCGGATGACTAAAGGAGGCTGGTGCCACCACGTACACTGTGGTGTGGCTTGGCTCTTCTGGGTGATCCGAGAGCAGGAGGAGCTGATATTTGCCTCTCTCTTTTTAATTGATTTCCTCTACCCCTCTCCAGCAAGCTGTCAGATTTGAATGTTTGCCCCAGTTTTCTTTGTCATAGGCAGAGATAGTGGGTTGGTTGCTCAAAGCTGGCAGGAATCAGCAGATATTCTGCCAATAAGGAGAATTCAGATGTCTCAGAATGTTGGGGGAAGCAGAGGGATTCAGGCACTGAGCTGCATTTATGGGGCTGTCACCACTTGAACACTGTAGAATGTGTTTTCCCATATGGACCTTCCACAGTATTATCCTTTGTAAAGGTTGAGCCATTGGTTGTGTAGCTCTGGCAGTTCTCTAATTCCCTGAATTTGATTTTAGCTGTCATCTAGGAATGACTGAAAAAAAGTCCCCTTCCCGTTTGAACACAGTCCTGTATCCTAATTTTACATGAACTCAACGCTGGTGTTTTTGCACAAAAGAACAGATTGGAGTTAGAGGAATAATGTGAGTCCAGACAAACCAGGCAAGGCAGGCTCAGCACTGATTCCCGTTTGCTCCTGCTACCTTGGAAACAAAGGATGGCATGACAACAAAAGCAATTCAGGAAGAAAGGTTAAACCTCACAAACATTTGAAATATATTCTTGTGGGGAAACCCCTTCTTAGTGTTTCAGGATGGATTTTCAAGTTTAAGTGTGTGTTGGTAAGAACTGTCTGTTTCTTTGAGCTCATCTCTGAAATCGAGGCTTCTAACTAAAAACTATAGAAAGGTGATTTTAGCGTATCAGCACTTAAAATATTAAATTTGAAGAACAAAAGAAAAAAGGTCTGAGATCCATCTGAAGCTGAGAACAATTTTTTGTCTGAGCCAGTCAAGTTTTTTTCAGAAATTTTTGGTCCAAAGCTTTCTAAAAACATACCAAGTGTTTCTTGGATTGGATGGAACTGAAGTCAGGGATGAGAAGGAGTTGGGTTTGCGTGTCCAGCAGTGCTTCTGGAAACTGTCTTAATCCTTCTGGTCCTCCTTCCATGTGCTGGGTGTGTCCTCACTGAAGGTGGGGACAGCAACCTGCACCGCCCTGGCCACGAGCATCTCTGTTAATGCTCTTCAGAGAGTTTGGGGTGGTTTTTTGTTACTATTTTCTTTTTTCCCTTGTACTTCTCCCTGTTTCAGTGTTCAGATCTCTGTTCTGCAATTGTCTGTCTTGATTTCCCTAATAACTCAAGATAGCCAGGGGAAGGATATTAAAGACAAATGTCAAACATGTCAAAAATAGATCACTTGGGTTCTCTGTGGAAGGGTAATAGCAAAATAGCTTTTAAGAAAAGAGGAATTTTAAGCATTTCTTTTTATAAGAAGTTACCTTATATAGGTGTAACTTTCCAAATCCATCGGTGCTGCATTTTGCTGCTTAGTTAAGTCTTTCAAAGGCTATGCCAAAAAAAGGAAAGAAAGAGGTATTTATGTTTTGAATAAACATTCCTGGGGTGGTTTGAAGGTCTCTTTATTCAGGCTGAGGCAGCAGTGAGGTGAACAAATAATGTTTGCTTCCCTTTTCAGTTCATCTTCAAGAAGGGCTTTTCTTATTCTTTCAGTGCAGTCACCAAGCAACTTCCCAGGGCCTTTCATTCAGACATTAATCTGTACAAGGCTCCTCAGAAAAGCTGAACTGCAACACTGTGAGCCTTGAAGTTTGCTGCTGCAACTCAGCAACAAGCCATCAGAATTACACCTTAATTCTTAAATACACTTTTCCAATAAGGACCAAAAAAAATTAAGCTTTTTTTTTTTTTTTTTTTAAGCCCTTTGCAAATTACCATGGGACTAAACATAATTTGGGAGCCATGCACATTGCAATATTCCAACTCTCCATATGTCCACATTTTTGATGTATTTTGGTGTTAGATTATCTTAAGTCGTATTTAAACTTCCTAAATCCGAGCTAGGAAAAAAGTTTCCAGCAAGACTTCAAGTATTTGTGCTGTCTTGTACGTTTTGGAAACACATGCACTCGTTTTGATTCCAGTTTTAACAACTAAGTCTTCATATTCCGGCAAGCTTTTCTGCAACTGTCAGAGAGAAATTGTCTTTTTATTGCCACACAGGAGTGAAGTATTGTAATTCAAAAGATAAAATGCATTACAACTCAGTTTTAGCAGACCTCAATCTATATTTAGAAGAATGTATGAACAGCAAAGTAAGGGCACGGAATGCCAGAAGTTAAAGAAAAAATGTAGGAACTATTGCGGTGCTTGGGGTCTATCTTGGAAACGACTGCATTGCACCAACAGTTCACTTTAAAATTTAGGCATGATCATCACTTGGATGGTTTGGTCAACAGTTATTTTTAAAAACACAGTCAATTTGTCTGTCCTGTCCATGTTTCAAAACACTTGAATGTTGCTTCTCTGAAGTATTAGATATGCACAATAGGAAAGGGCATTTGTTGCTTTTGCAGTATAAATGTGAACCTCTGAATTGCTAAAGAAAACGAGACAGAATTGTACTGAACTCCTGCAGTTTGCATCAAGGCCTTTCTAACATAAGGGGCTTCCAGCGCAGGAAGCTTTTATTTGTCTTCCGTGGTTGTACCTGTCACAGCAACTTGGCATTTCGCAGGGAACTAATAATGGGAATGGCATTCCCCTGGAATCTGTCTGCTCTGCACAGCAGGAACAGCCAAAGCTTCGAGTCCATCACTTCAAGTGCTGCTGTTTTAAAACTCATCCCACGTGCTCTGCACTGATGTTAAAGTAAATGGGGTTCTTCCCCAAAAAAGCATCACAGTGTGGAGAGATGACAGAGGGTTCATCCTCTCACCTAACAAAATTCACTTACATTTTAGAAATGCCTTATTAATTCCCTCTGTAAAGCAATGATTTTGTGGCCAGAAGTGAGAAAAGGCTTGAAATGTCTCTCAGTAAAAGTTGTTCTGGTTGTCTGTTCCCTTCGGATCACAGAAGGGATTCATGTGTTACTGCAAGGAGAGAGATCTCGGAGTTCTTTCAGCCTGTTCTCCCTGATACTGAGCACAGATAAAAACCCTTGAGTTGTTTTGATCCCTTTGTAGATCCTCCTTTTCTGACTGAACTTAAGAAACATTATGATAAGTTATGAAACTCCTCACATTTTTGGTGGAACTTCTTTAGAATGATATTTAGGACATGTTTATTAGTGGGAAGAATATGGTACCAGGCTTATGAAAGAATGTTCATTTCAATCTGTAGTGGATATTGAGGATTAATTGAAAAGGGGACAGCATTAGTCATTCATAGAATCATATTTTACAGGGAAAAACCTCCTTTATAAAAAATTAGTTTTGGCATGCATTTCTTCACATGCCTTCCATTAGAATTATTCTGTTAAAATGCTTTAGGATATCATTTTATTAGAACTAAAATCCCCCCCCCCCCAAATAGAGATACAGAAACTCCTGTGGTCTAATCCTTCTGTATATACCCTGCTATAAAAGGAGTTGTGATCAGCCACACTGAGGAGGGATTTGCTGCCCTGAATGTGTTCATTCTGGAGAACATGGTAAGGGAAAAATGAACACATTTTTGAGAACATGGTAAGGGGAAAATTACTACAATCCTCTGCCTCTTCATGTCTGTAGTCATATTTTTCCAGGAAATTACTTAAACTGGTGTGAAAGAGTATTATTCATGATGGGACTCGGGTGAGGGAAAATACACAACTATATATTCTGCAGTAAAATTCTTTTTCGGGCTGTCAGAGGCCATGAATGAAACATTCATACTTTGAATGAACATGTTGTTCCTGAAGACAGTCATGTTTTGAGCAGAATAAAAATAGTAGTTGAAAGAATGGAAAAGAGCATTAAGTGAATTAAGCAAAGGAACAAAAATTTCTTTTTACAAAGCATAGTTAATTCCAAGTTTTTATTACGATACAGCCTTGGGATGTATTTTGTTGCATTTTCTGTGTGCATGTGCTGGAACAGGCCCTTGAAGTCCTAAAAGTGCCATCTCTGGTTTAAAGGCCTGATGAAAACTTTGGCAGCAAAGTCCTGCAGCTCCCACAAAGAGGGAGGAGAATTCCTGCTGGGAATCTGTGCGCTTCAGACTGAGGTGAGCTGTTGCTCCATCCTGCTGGCACAGGGCACTTCTTCTTCCCTGCACTGCCCAGACTTTGCCGTGGCAAAGTCCTCGCGCTTTACTTTAGTCTGGAAACCTGGGAGAATGTTAAAAGCAGTTTTCAGTTACTGTTTCTGTTGGGCATTACACAGAGAAGGGATTGCAATCAGAGGCTGACATTATGAACTGATGATTGCTTTTTGTTTAAAAGCCTGTTATTCAAACTGGAAATTCCACAGAGATGAAAGTATTCAGCAAGTGACCCACGATATACAGGGTGCACTTCACCTCTGTCGTGGTCATGAGAGGCATTATGTATTAATAGCTTAAATGATTAAAACAAAATTACATTAGCAGGAAGTAATCAGTGAAATGCATCCTTGCTTAAATCTGCTAAATCTACTAATACTTTTTTGGCTTTTAGAGCTCGCTGATGCAGCAGTGTAAATTTGATGCAGCATGCAGTCCAAAAGCCTCTTAGGCTCCTTTAATCTTAAAATCACGAAATGATGCATCTACCCAATGTGTTGCTTCATTTGAGGGACAGGTTCATTGCTACAAATCAAGACCTGTTACATGAACACGGATTTCCACTTGGGAGTTCAAATTCCTTCCCAGTTAATCCAAAAATTGCATTGCTACCCTGGATAGTGGCTGACTGCACTCGGGTCTTTCGTGAGCCATACAAAGAGAACACACATTAATTCCCCACTTCAAAAACAATAATGGCAGAGGTTACACCACAACTTCTGGCTCTGTTTTGTTTTCCTCTTGTCATTTCTGTGCAGAGCGTGGTGAGCCAGCGCTGGTTTGTGGATTTGTAAATTTACAGGCAATTTGTAAAGTTGAACACATCTGAGAACTCTTAAACCTTTCCATAATCTGAAATTATTGAATAACGAAGAGGCACATGTAAATTGTTCTTATTTTATTCATAGTAGATTGTATAAAAAGGTAATAGGTAGCATTGTCTAGTAGCCAAGAGCCCTAAAATCTGAAGTTCTGAAACATTTAGCTGGGCAGAAGCTTCCTGTGGCTCCTCTTAAGCCTGTGATAAGTGTTGCACATAACTCAGTCTCAGAGAACGTGGAGTATCACTGCTTTTCATTAAATCCAGTGATTTCAGTTAGCAAACTTAATGATAAAGCTTGCACCCGGGGAAAGTTAGAGTATATTTTCCACATCAGATAGATATGAGGCAATTAAGACATCATCTAGGTCAATGAATGAGTCTAGACACACTAATAGCCACCAGGGAATTTGCATCTATTCTTCCAGCCTGCATAATATGGCCGGAAACTGGTCCAAAAAGGGAAGGGATGAACTGAAAAGGATGAAAGTCAATGTGCTCTATTTATAGGGGACTTTGGTTTGCCTCCCTCACACGCACAAAGCTTGGTCCTGAACGAGCCCTGCTGTGCTGTCTGCGCTTGCAGTGAGAGCTGAGAGTCCACATGACCAGACGCCTGGGGAGGAGGGCAGCACTTAGACCCCAGGACAGAGATCAAACAGGTTTGAACCTGAAACCCCTCAGAAAGAAATCTTCCAGAAATGTCCCGCTAATGGAAAGCAGGAGGTACAAGGCGGTGCATTAGTTCTTGTTTGGTCACACCAGCACAGGGAATTCTGATCCACTGCAGGGACCTCAGGAAAACGAGGCAGATCAGCAGCCTCAGCCAGGCAGCAGCAGCTGGCCTGAGGCACAATGCACACACAGATTATCCTATTAATTTAAACCTTGTTTTACCTTATCCAACGTAGAGCATGGGATGAACCCCTTCCCATTTGAATGCCAACATTGTAAGTGTTAAACTCGGAGGTGTCCTGGATCCGTTTGGAGCCTGTGGAAAGAAATGGACTCTGCTCTGATGTGATTTATCTCATCCTAAAGAATTTCTTTTAGATGATAGTATCCATCTTTTCTAACAGGGAACTCTTTCACATGATGCAAGCAATTTACATCAGGATGTGGTGAAGCACTGACCTTAAAAGTCGTGTCTGCTTCCCTCCATGTCTCACAAAGCCATGAGCTCAAACAAATCCCATCTCTGTCCATGTCTAAATGTGCAGATAAGAGAAATCCCACTGGTGTTCATTTTTAAATCTGTAATGATCGTGAAACCCAAGACAGCTCCCCTCTCCTGCTGTACCTTGATGAAACACTCAGGAAGGATAAAAATTTTATTTACAGAGAAAAGCCAACTGTAAACAAGGAGAGAAACCAAGCTGTGTGTTGCTCAGCAAAAGTGAAAACCTGGCTTTCTGATTTAACAGAGTGTCCATTAGCTGGACAGGTAGGAGAGTCTGCTGACTTGGTGTTTGGAGGAGCTGGGAGGGCATTAACACGGATTTGTTCACACAAGTGGAAGCTCTGGGCACAGGAAGCCATCACGTGAACAAAAATGCTTTTTCCTCTTAAAGCAAAACAAGCTTTATTGTAAATTCCTCCCTAATAGAAGGATAAACGTGTCTGGCATTACTGGAAGTAGGATTTCAATGCACAAATATGCCTGAGAGGGGTCATTCACTGAGAAGGCTTGAAAGCCTTTTGAGTATGCTGAGGCTTTAATAATTCTTGTATCAAATTGGATAAGTACCCTGAAGTAGGAATAATTTTCCACATTAAAGGGATGGCATGGGGTTTCATTTTTGTCTTCTTTTACCATAGGCCACTTTTAAAACCCTTTAACAAAGTCTTACATGTAAGACCCTGAAATGAAGAGGCCAACAGAAAGCATGACAGGCCAATTTGTATTGTATGAAAGCTCCTGCAAACAAGCTAAAATCTGCATCACTGGAGATCAGAACAGCGTGTGCCAGCTGCTGTCAAAACATTACAAGTATAATGGAAGTTTGACAGCTTTTGGTTGCATCTTACTCCAAAAAAATTGAGCTAGTTAATGCAGAACATAAACTCCTACAAGGTTAAACTCTTACTTACGCTATTTTATTTTTTAATTTTATTTGCTTTACATCAAATGACTAATTTGCAAGTGTTACCAATGTAAAGAGCCAGTATTTTGATCCCCGTGGGTTTTTTTGAGCATGTAGATCTGGCCCTTTGCCTGACAAGTGTGATTTTCTTTTAGTGACCATTCTAGTGAAGTCACAGCACCTTATTTATCACTAACCCAGATCAGGCTCCTTTTTTCCCCTCTCTGTGAGGTTTGGTGATTCACTGGCTCGTTGAAGGCAGCAGAACCCAGCAGGCAATGGCTTATTGCAGGAGACTGGTCATCTAATCAATCCCCTTCCATATTCCTTATATCCCACATGTATTTATCCCACCTGTTAGCAGCATCACTAAATGAGTTTTCTGATGCAGCTGTGTTTAACAGAACAGTTGAAAGGTAATCCATCTTCCTGGTAGGGTTTGGAGAACAGTAACTGTTTGATGCAGCGTTTTAGTGTAGGGGGCAACTCTGAAGTCCCTGCAGGGATGGTTCCCATCTGCACTGAAATAAAGCAGTTGAGAGTGTGCCATGTTTAGATTTAGTTCAGACACGAGGAAGAAATTCTTTACTAAAAGGGTGGGGAGGCCCTGGCACAGTTTTGCCTAGAGAAGCTGTGGCTGCTTCATCCCTGGAAGTGTCCAAGGCCAGGTTGGACGGGGCTTGGAGCAACCTGGGCTGGTGGAAGGTGTCCCTGCCCATGGCAGGGGGTGGGATGGGATGAGCTTTAAGGTGCCTCCCAACCCATTCCATGATTCTGTGTTCTGTGGAAAGCCTTTCCTTGCTGTACCAAACATTAGGAATGTGTGTTGGGATGAAGCTTTGCTTCCTGCAACCTGTACAAGAGCTTGACATTTGTTACAAACATCGTGCCAGTAAAATAGCTTATGTTTTTGTCTTATTCATGACAGCAGAAGTGGAATTATGGAAGAACTAAAGGAGAGATGAATAACAGATTCAGCCAGAATTTCTTAGTAATGTAATATGTTCTTATTAGATTAAAGTATTAAAAAGAAAAAAAAAGCTCAGAGATTTGCATATTCCTTTAATGGGTTATTTTGAGCTTCCATTGAAGCAGATACACTTTTAGCAGATTGACTTAAATGCCAGTTGGGTAATAGAGCAAGAAGAAAAACCATAATCTTTTTCCTTTAGAGGAGAGAGTAATTTAAAGCTGAAATATGACTAATTATCACAATTGAACTTGTGATACCCCTTGCACTTGTTAATAGACTTACTGTGTTAATGTCACTGTGAATGGATGTAAAACCCAAACAACAGAAAAAAACCCCTTTGTGTATTTTTAAGACATAAATACAATCTTCTGTTTTCCCTCACAAACAAAAAAAATATGCATGAAATACCAATTCACACCGTAGAGCAGTAGCTTAAAAGGAAAGTTTACATTTTCTGTGGCTTTTCTACAAGAGCTTAAAACACTTGAAAGAGTATTGTTTGAAAAACTCTCTTTTACAGGGACTTGAAAGATTGGTGAGAAGAATGAGGTTCCGTTATGCAGCAGGGAAGGGATCCATGAATTCCTGATTGCAGTAATACCTGCTATTACTATTATTAGTAGTTGTGTCAGCTGTTGCTTAGCACAGGTATGTCCGAGGAGAAAATGCAAAAATCCCTTTGAATCGTGCAGTTGTGCTGGAAGGCAACAAATCCAAAGGCAGTGGCAGGGAGGAGCAGGGATCTCTCCTCAGCAGCCTCAGAGCACGTTGGAAATAATAGAACACATTTTTCCTGTTCAAGGTGTTGTGTGTTGTGGGATTTTTTTTTTTGTTACTCGTCTTCAATTTGTTCCAAATTCTGAGTCGCTTTCATAAATCTGTTTGTAATGAGTTTTATCCAGTCAGTGAGTTGCACAACAGATGCGTCCGCTGGGTTTTCGGCCGTAGGAATCCTCACCCATCACATCTGCCCTGACTCAGGCAGCCTGGAATTTAAAAATTAATATTTTAAAGCCCAATCTTTGGCTTCAGACGTATATAATGGTAAAGTAAAGGGGAAGTATCTGAAGGTAAAGTAAAGAATGGCTGGGGAAATGGGGCAAAACCCAAGGCAAGGATTTTCCTGTCTGATCTCTGTCGTGAAGGTGCTGAGCCTTTGGTGAAGGCTGTGGTTGGAAGGAGCCTGGTCTTGCCCTGGAGCTGCAGTTCCCTGGATGATTTCCTACAAGCCAATCCTTTCTTGGGCAGTAGCTCGAAGGGTTTTTTTGCTGCATCACTGTGTAAGCACCAGCAATGAAAGCTTTAATAACTAAACGCCTTTGTGCCCACTCAGGCCAGAGTGCCTGCAAAAAAAGCAGGATCTGGTGCAGGGCAAGAACAAGCACCTGGGGAGTGGGGCAGGTGCCAGAAAGGTTTCCTTCAGCAGTGCTGGTGGTTTGTGGCTGTGTGAGCAGAGATGGAGCTCCAGACTAACGTTCCTTTCTTTAGCAGCGTTTGACAGGTGGAGGTTGTTTTCAGCTTGTTTTCTGCCCGTCAAGCACAGACAGCCCCTGTCACAGGAGAATTCTTGCTGCACTCAAACCGTAGGCTTTAGGTGTTACAGGTTTGCCCTCCGATTTGAAGGGATGTTTTTACACTCACCAGCGAAGAAACTAGTTTTCCAAAGAAACTTTCTGTGGAATGAGCCTAGGTGGAGTGTTCAGTGACATCTTGCGTTCTCTCCCTCTCTCCTGGCCATTTGCCTGAGACAATTTAGTCCCATTGTAACATTCTCCACTGATTTTAGGACCGACATACTTGCAAATTAATCATGCCAGCTTTAAAGCAAAGTTCCAGCCACACTGCAAATCCACAGTGCATCCAGGTATTAATGGACGTTTGATTTCTTGTAGAGTAGTTTGTTTAGATGTGGTGCTATTCTGTATGTGGGATGCACTTGTTCGAACTCTGGAGTCTGAAATTGCTTCTACATTTATTATACCCCTTCAGCATAACTCATGCAGCATTCATCTGTTTGCGTGCCAGTTGGAATCTAGTGGAATTTGTTGTTTTCCATCCACATCTCTAACAGCTTCACATTGTTTACGGAGGGAACATGCAGTTTGCTATAAATCACTTGCTTTCACGCAGTTTTCCTCTGTTACTTTACTCAGTTTGAGAAGGATTCAAGCACCCTGCAGTGTGCAGCATTACAAGGCATAAAAGTGATTGAACATAAAAACTATTTTGGGCTGAAATAATGGAATGTTCACAATCAGAAATATTAAACAGCATTTAAGTGTGGGTGAGGTGTAATGAATGAGCTGCATTATATAAAAGGGTATTATTCAGGCAACTGATTATAAGGACTTAAATTCAGGGGAAAAGTGGCTTTTTTATCTTGCTCCGGACTAGCTGTGGAATAACATTTGTTGCTAAACTGAGGCCTAAGGAGAAATGTTGACCCTTTAGAACTTGGACAGTGGGCAACATTGAATGTCTGAATTATGCAACTTTGGAAGTAGGAGATGTGTAAACACAGACAGGGGCTGAGGAAATGGCTTAAGTGAGGGGATTTGCCACAGGCTCCCTGGATCACATCCTCTCTCCAATAACCCTTGAGGTTTTGTCATGTTTTCATCTTTTCCCGTCATTTCATGAGCTTCATAGCACAACAAAGAAGTCTTGTCCCCCTGAAGTGCTTTAATTTTGTACCTAATTCTTCCTCAGAAAAAATAAAATAGGCCCCTTTTAACTTACCCTCATACCCAGTGGGATGATTTATATGATGCCTCTAGCAATGACTTACCTTTTAGAATTAATGGATCCACCGGTACTTCTGTTAGCTTTGGAATAATGTGACATCTTAAGTATCCATACGTGGAGACTCTGTAAAGCTGTAGTTTCTAATGATGTTAAATGCACGTTATGAAAAAGTTGAATTGCTTTGTTGCACTGTAAGTAAAGCCTGAGACAGTCAGGAAAGGGAAATGGTTATTATTTAGGTCAGACAAACTTTAAAGTTCAAAAGGAAGGGGTTTCAGTAGTTTCTTTTAAAGAAATATTCATTAAATTGGTTTTGTTTTTTTTTTTAACTTATATGAAAACCAGAGAAATTTCTTATTTTATCTTAGTAATCCGTGCTTCCAAAACTGTCAAACTAAAGCTCAAATTTTGGTTCTTGTTTTCTTTGCCAAGTTACAGATTTGGTACTCAGTCATAGACTGCTTTAATTTTTGCACTTTCCTTTATGCTCTGGCTCGTAAAGGGACAATGTCATATGGTGAAACCTCGACTACAAATCCCCTGAAAAGACAACAATGACAGAAGTTAGTTTGCCTCACTTTTGGACTGCAGACCCTTTATCCCTGTTCCACAGTGATTAGAAATGAGTTGAAATCTTTTCTTGGCTTTTCTTTGTGTTTCTTGTTTTGTTTTGGGGGGGGGGGGGGTGTTTGTTGGTTTGGGGTGGGGGTTTG
>JAWMRA010000042.1:2931773-3029449 GCA_035584735.1 Pseudotriccus pelzelni
CTGTGGCTGCCCCATCCCTGGGAGTGTCCAAGGCCAGGTTGGATGGGGCTTGGAGCAACCTGGGCTGGTGGAAGGTGTCCCTGCCCAGGGCAGGGGAGTGGGAATGGATGATCTTTAAGGTCCCTTGCAGCCCAAAGCATTGTGTGATTCTATGATCCTACACAGTGACAAATTTCACTGACAGATGCCCTACTGGTTTTCTTGCTGCAAAGCTCCCATCTCAGCTACTTCTTTGTTTTGGATTTTTAAAAAATGTTCTACCACAAATGTAAATAATTCATTCATAATTAGATGACTTGTTTCCATGCTTTCGTATTTTGCTGTGTATGTACAGCCTACCCCTGAGCCCACAGGTATTTCCTATAAATGCCACTTTTCCTATTTGGAGTGAATTACTGTAACTTCTGCCTTTCAGTCAACCATGTAATTTTGATAACTACCAAACCTAAGAAATTAATCTGCTTGTTATGAGTAAATAATGCACCGATCAAACTGTAGAAAAGGAATGTTCCATCTATTGGCTGAGGGTGAATTTTCTTCATTCTGTAATTGCTTTCTCTATGTGTATTTTGTCTCCTGTCTTGCCTTACACTGGCAATAAATTTCTAACTGTAATTAGAACATGGTCTAACATGGAGTTTAATTTTTGCTTGTATGTTGTTTTTCTTCTTGAGAACTTGTAGATATTTTGGGATGAAACTATGTTTGCAGTGACTGATGAGAGTAGGAAAGTGAGATTGAAGTTTCTGGCAGATGACCCTTTAATAAGATGTATATAATTGGATAAGACTTGCAACAAATATTGGGCATCTGTTGGGTAACATGGAAATAATGAAGAGAAACAGGAACTGGAAAAATCTTATATTAGCAAAATCTCTTCAATTTCTTGATATTGATTGATGATTGAATGATTGAATGGGTGGGTAAGATTAAAAACTCATCCTGAATCCTTTGAGAAAAGTGCCCAAAGGAATTCCCAGTTGGTTTTATTAGTAACCCTTGTGTGCAAAAGGAGCTGAACCTTCTCTTTTTCCTCTGTATCCTTTGAAAATTTCAGCCATACCTTTTGAACCTGTTTTAAAATGCTTTTTGCTATCCAAGCCAGCCTTTTGATAGGCTGAGACAGGCAGAGAGTAATTAGTGACAAAACAAACCAAAATAAGCTGTGTTTTCTTGGAATGGAAGGTCTGGAGGCCTCAGGGCAGAGATGGCAAGCAGCTGCTGGCTCTTGGTGGGCTTGGAATCATCCAAAAACCTGGAGAGAAGAGGAGGGGAGAAGTTTGTTGCTATAGAACAATATGAGTGGCTGTTGTGTGAGATTTCCTTCTGACATAATCCCATCCCCTCCTTGCACCCTTTGCATCTCCCAGGAGGTCACTGTGCAGGGGCAGATGAAGTAACCCGGTAATCATCTCAACTTTGAAGCCTTTCAACTCTCCCAGCATAATTCTCCAGTCGGGTTTGTGTCCAAACAGGTATTAAAGGAAGTTTATTTCTTTAGTTTAGCGCTTAGGATATGGCTCTGTTCATATTTCAAACAGCTTGTTCAGTGTCATCCTGGCCTCGCTCCTTCCCATCCTGAAGAAAAATAAACACCCTCTTTTGGCAATAATGGAATTAGTGTGTGGACTGTGTTTGCTGGCAAGTAAGGTTCATTAATTTTGTTAGCATGTTATAAGGTTTCTCAAACACAACTGAAAGCCTGGACTTAAATTCAAAATATACCAAAATACTTAATGTTCAGCTCTTGGCACTGAGATCTGGCATTTCACTTGCTGTATTTGTGTCCTTACAAATCATACTCAAGGGAAATGTTTTGGTTTACAGCCACCAGTAGCTCGGTATCATTAAACTGCGGAGTAAAGGGCCGAGGAAAACAAGCTATAACATTAGCAAGAAAATATTCTGTATTGTTTCTAAAATGGTGAGACTTTGGAGCTGTAGCAGTGTGTGCTCCCTGTATTCCATCAGTTTTCCACGCTTGGAGCCGCGAGTGGGTTCCGGCATCGCTTTGAAGCGCGGCACAGGCTGCATTAAATTGACCGTGTGGGCGATTTAACGCGAGGTGAAAGATTAGGAAAACACATAAGTCTTTCAGACGTTTGTCTTCAGTGCACTGAGCATCTCCTGGGCGAACAATAAAGCTTTCAGCTTGGTTGGCAGCGAGGAGCAGCTCTGCCCGCGGCAGCTCCCAGAGCTGGGCCCGCGCTCGGGCGATGGAGCTGAACTGGGAGGGGAGGGTGGTGTGTGATGGTGACTTGGCTTGTGAGAGCAAAGCCAGTGCAATTTATCTGGTTGTAAAGAGGATTTACTCATTGAGGACCTCATCATTTTTTCATGCTGCACGATGGGACTCTGGGATACTGTGTCTTACCGTGATTTTCCAAGAGCTCTTTGCTTTCTGTTGGGATCCAGAATTCCAGCTGTATTCCAAAATAAAATGCAGTCCAGCAGCTGCATTCTGGAGATGGGTTTCATTTTGTATCCTGTCATTTCATGCAGCCCTAAAATATGAACAGCCTGTGCTGCTTCCTACTGCTTTCTTTCCCAGCCCTTTATTTTGTGCTGGGTGATAAATCAAACTGAAGGCAGCTGCTTTATTTAAGACATCCCATTTCTGCAATTGGGGTCACCGCTGAATTAGTTGAAAAAAATCTGAAGAACTGTTCACACACACACAAAAAAAAATCCAAAAAACCAGTGCTGGGCTTTCCTATTGTTCTTTAATTGGAAGAGCTGTGCTGTTCCTTGCTGAGGGGCTTGGGCACAGCTCCAGAGCAGATTAGAGCAGCCCCCAGAGGGGGTTTTGTGGCTGGACTACAACGTGTTAACAGCAGCAGGTTTTTAAACTGAAGTGAATTCCAACTGCAGAAGTGATATAAAAAGTCTGTGATTGTGGGTCACCTTTTTTGCTGGTACAAGGTCTTGAAATAGCTCTTCCCGCACCATTTTTGATGGATGGCTTCTGAGTTATTATTCATTTATAAAATGGGACACCTCAAAGGAGGGAGATTAATGGTTTTGTGAAATTGTAAAAATGACTTTACATAGAACTGGTGATCTCTGTCTTTTAAAAAGTATATCATTAACAAGTAGATTGAAACAGAGTTGAATACTTCGTATTGCATTAAATACTTTAATATTTTGAAATGCTTCCTTAGTTTGGCAAACTTTGTGCTGCACTTTTAGCAGAATAAACAGTATCATATACCTTCTTTTTCCTGTGGTGGAAGGCAGAAATGACAAATCTGCCATAATACGTATCTGAATATAGCATTCAGACAGATCTGAATATATGATGTGAGGTATTTTACGAAATCCAAACTCTCTTTAAAACGTTTTACATATATCTGCAGGTATATATTTATACTTTTATCCCACAGGTCTGCCAGGGCTGTTTGGGTAAATGTAAATGTATATTCCTTCCCTGCCAGGCACAGGCTGTATTTGCACACTGTTGTAGATCTTGCAAAGCCAGCTTACCAACCACATCCATCTGTTTTCTACTTAGTGTAAAGGAGTTAATGACCTGAGCAGTTAAGACTGTCCAGACGATCTGTATAATCCTTTCCCACAAATAAGATAGTGGTGCAGTTAACGATTACTTTATCTCAGATTTAAAAAATAATAAATAAACAGCAAAGGTCTCATTTCTCTCCTCCAGCTGACTTTTTTAGTCTAAATGAACACCACCAAATAGGAAAAGAAAAAAATAATCTGCAGCAAGGTCAGATGTATGAATTTGAGATTATGCAGGCCAATTATTGGTGAGTAGGCTTGGAGCTTAGTAGTAGGAATCAGCCCTAATTTATCAGTATTGATTTGCTGTAGTCTCTAGGCCCTGATTTCAGGGGAGGTAGTTGGAGTTTTGCAGGATGTGCGGTGAAAATTAAGGCAACCCACGAGGTGAGCAACGTGTAGCACCGCCCAGATTAGTGCTGGGAAGGTGCTGTGTGACCTGGTGTTACACAAGAGCTTTAGGAAGCTTAGGAACAGGTTAAGGTGATGGGCAGGGAGGGTTGTTTTCCTTCCTAAGGTTGTTTCCCTCCGAGCCTGGAACAGATTTGTGTCTCGCTGGTTTAGTCAGGAGAGGGTTGTAAATGCCAAGTGGAAGGATTGCATGTAGCAGTTGTCAGTGTTAGCCTGGCTACTCCCGTGAGACAGCACTTTCTGCTGCAGGGGGTGAAACACTGGCAGAAAAACAAGCTGATGTGTAATAAATTATATATGTTGAAAAAGTTACGGTAATGTAAGTTTTAAGAATTTAAAAATTCCCCCCTGGATTCAGGATTGCAGCAAGAGTCACGGCTTCTGGCTTGTGTTTGGGTTATAATCTACAGCCTTGTTTATATTTAATAGGAAGGGAGTTTTCATTATATTTTTACAAGTTATAGTATGGTAAGAAAAGGAGAAAGACCAGTATTGCTGCATCCTATGTCTTAATTGTTGCTCTCCTTGTTCTGGAAATATTCCCTGTTGCTGAGTTTAGTCTATTCCTGGTAAGTGTATTGAAACAGCACTGCTTATTTAAATAACAAATGGAGTTGGCATTTAATCGATTAGTCTGTTTTGAGGCAGTGCCCCGTGTCTGTCGATTGGAATGGCTGTATTTAATCTTAGCATGAACCGACACGTGCCATGTGACACTTCCATTCATTGCTGGGTGGTGTGCAGGGAACACCCTTGGGGAAATCCTGTGGCCTCTCTGAAAATGCAAAGCATGTGAAACAGCAACACAACAATTACTCCGTGCTCTGAGCTCCTCATGGAGGCCCTGAAAGTCTTCTGGTACCCTCTGAGAGTAACGCAGAGAGGATTTCGAGCTTCTTACACTTCTGTGGTGGCTCCTCAGTCCAGTTCAGAATCAATTCTTGTTTAAAACCCAGAAGCAGAAGCCCAACAACAAATACCGAGTGTACACACAGTTGTTTCCCCGCTGCTGCCAATGAGGCCTCTCTGGCTGCTTCCTTTGGAAGAATCAATACTTGAAACCTGGAAACAAGTTACGTAGCAAAATACATGTACCTGTTGTGGTTGGGCAGCTAATAATGGCATGACTGGAGCCACAGCTTACAGATCACAGAACCAAGTTTGTTGGAAAAGACCTCTGAGATCGAGTCCACACAATTTTTACAGAGGTTAATACTTTATAAATCCATCATTTGAGTTGGGAGAACAGTCTCGAGCACCGGCACGTCATGATACGGTTTGGTGGGAATTTGTTCAAAGGTCGGACTGGATTGTCTTGGTGATCTTTTCCAACTTAATAATCCTGTGATTGTAAAAATGAGTCAAGGATGACTTGAAAAAAACCCTCACTTACTTCTCTGTGGTTGATAACTGGCTGTTCACTTGGACTCTGAGGAATATATTCTCTCCACCCTTTGGGTTTGCACCTTGGTTTGTCTTACTGAGCAAATGAATATTGGGGTGTAGTAGAGATATTCCTGTCTCATCTAACCTGTTGATTTTCTTTCAAAAGTGGGAGTGTACAAGTGATTTTTCACAAAAAAGAAAAAAAAATCTATTGACCATTTCTCATAACTCCCAAATGCATATGACTTTTGTCTTGATATTTTTCCTTGGAATGCTTGTGGTTATGGAGCTCTTCAAGCATTTGGCTAAGTGATGTGTGGGTGACTGGGGCTCAGCAATGGCTTTTCTTCTTTATGGGTCCTCTAATAGAGGAGATTTAATCCATTTCTGTTATTTATCATTGTAATATCTCATTTCTGTCTCATCCCTCCATGTCAATATGAAAGCTTCTCAAAACAGTCTTTTTGGGCAGATAACTCCAACCCAACAATATATCACGATAACCTTTGCACATCACAGGATTTAGAAAACACTTGGAAATTTACAGCAGTCTTGTAACTCCGAGTGATGACAACACATATATATTATAAATAACAACCTGTTTTTCTCAGCATTGTGCCTGGCCAGAACAGTGTCGAATAGAATGAATTGCCCTCCATTATGTACCATCAATCCTGCGAGTCGCGTCGTGCATCTTCTGCTTGTTTGCTTGCAGAATGCACCGAGTGCTCCTCACCACGTTCTTCCTTGTTTTCGTGCTGTCCATTTAGCGTTTTGTGCTCTCTGCAGCCCTGCTGGGGGGGTGGAGGGCAGGGAGCAGCCTGGTGGATGCCACATGCCAGCAGCCAGCCAGCAGTTGGTCTGGTTTTGCGACACAAGGCCTGTTTTGTCCTCTCCGTCCCTCCCTGGGCTGCAGCGAGAGGATTTGTCTCCAGCAAGCCCAAAGGACTGAAGCTCACATCCATATTGTATATATATATACATTCACAGATCAAAATCACGCTGTCAAAGCATGAAAATACTTCAGTAATTTTCTTTTTCATTTTAGCTGTCAGCCTCGAGATGCCACTTTGCTCTCGAGCTGCTCTGCACGGCGTGTGCCAGCTCCCTTCCACTCGGATCACGTCAAAATGTAAAGCCACGCATTTCCTGGCAGCCTCTGCAAAGCAGTGCAATATAACCTTCGTTACATGAGGGTGGTGAACATAATGTGACTTCTTAACAGCTGCAATAAGTGATGTGAAGCTCTTAACATCTTTTCAAAACAAGTAACTAGTGAGAGGTTATTTTTCATCTCTATTGCTAAAAAAAAAAAAAAAAAAGACATGTTATTTTAAGCAGATGACGTTTTGTTTGCACTTATCTGAACTAAGTAAATCTTTACATGAATTCTCCAGATCTGTGTTGCTTCGGGAAATAAACTTGAAAAACTGCTGCGAAAATAATCTGTAATGGCTGGATTTCTACATGAAAATTTGGATGTTAAATTTTATGTGTGGAAATGACGGCTGCTAACAGGGGATTCCAGTTCGCCCTCGTTCTTTTCCCTTTAGATTTATGAGCCCATGAAAGTTGCCTATTCCATTGTTTATTTTTACGTCAAACTATTTGGTTCTCATTTGAGTCTTCTCAGAGGATGAGAGAGGGCTGATGCATTTGGATCACTTACTAAGGAACTAAGTTCTTTGGGGATAAATAAGTCATTACAAATGGGAAACAAGGGAAAGAGAGTTCATGTTGAGGTGCCCACATTAATCAGTCTATTATTAAGCTGAACAGAAGTTCAGTTTTAAGAGCTCAGTAGTGAAAATTTGATAATCAAAGCCTTAGTAAGTGACTGGTTTTGAGATGCAGCCCTAAGTCCTAAAGGACAAACCTCTCTGGTTTACTTATTTTGGCAGCTGAGTTGTAGTTTCACTGCAGTGTGAGGAGCATCATTTCCAAGGAAGTTAACAGCTAAAGTTCAGAGCCACGGAATGAGGCTGTGAAAACAGTGGCCCTGTTCTTCCTATGTCGTTATCTTGATGCTCATATGGAAATAAAAACAAGGTCGACATTGTCTCTGGTTGAATGAGTTCCTTACCATGCGATGAGAGGCTGCCAGCTCAGAGATAAGATGTGACTGTGGTGTTTCATAAATCCTGCCTCAAAGAGATGCCCAAATATGCAGACTTTCCATAACATACGTTGCTGAATAAAGGCAGAGTTGGAGTAGCCACTTTAAGGTCCTGATTTCAACAGCAGGCTGCATTCTACAAATTTTCTGGATGTTCCCATAGTATTTCTCACAACTTTGGCATAAATTTTCACATTATATTTTGCAACTGTATGGTCACTGCATACAAAAGTAATTCATTACCTCCTTTGTTTTCTGAAGGATATACCAAGATTTTTTTTTTCCCTGCATGTGATTTGTTCCTGCTAACATAAATCCGTGTATTGTCTGTGAGAGTGGAAGGTTTGGAACCAGAAATATCATTCGAAAGTAAAACATGTTTCAGCTGCAAGTAACATTAATGGTAATTGCTACTTAGTGATCTTTCAGTTGGTAGAAACAAACCATCAAAATGATAATTGTAGGATTCATTGGGCTTTAGATTGATTAACAAACCAGACAACCAAGTGGGCAGCAGACACTGAGCCAGAACTCTGGCTCATGTCAAGTCGGCAGAGCTTATCTGGAATCAGTGGAGCAAAGCCCACTTTATTCCGTTTGCCCAAAGAATAAACATATGCCATGTCAGAAATAGAACAGTTGGAAACAATTGCTGCATGGGATACTGATGAAAAAGAGCTGGAGAGAGACAGAAGGGTGATTAGAGTTCTTTAAAGCTGGACGGGCGACTTAGGGATGTGAACGAGGCCAGCCTGGCATTAGGGTGGAATTGTGATTGTACCCTGCAGTGACAGGCAGGGCACTTGAAAGCAGCTTTCTCAGCTCTTCATTAGGTGAAATCAATTCAGAGACATTTTTAAGTGGGAAAGGGAACTGTGAAAGTTGCCTCCTGAAGTGAGCTCTTCAGAACAATTGAGATGATTTATTACGGTTTCCCCTGAAGTTGAGGAAATTCAGTGTTTGCGATCGTCAGTTAATTCGAATCTATTTTGTCCTTTAGAAGTGTCCTTTGAAATAGTGTTTTTCTGTGTGTTGGAAATGCAAAATTTGAAGTACACAGGGAATGCATTATCTGTAAAGAAATTGTGAGCTACTTCTGCATCACTTCATTCTGCTCTCCTGACTCACCACTTGATGCCGTGGTGTTTGGTACAAGAGCTTCTCAGTCTCAAATCTCAATTGTTCTGTTTTGTTGGAAAGTGGACCAATTTTGAAATATCTGAACTAAGCTTGACATTAAAGAGCCCATAGCGAGGATGAAAAGCTGAAATACTGACTCCTTGAAGTAAGCACACTCAAGCAAATTGTTCTTTTTATGTGGTTTGGAGGTACCTGTATGGGACAACCAATCTCCTCGGTCCCATGACATAATTAAATTAAAATAAGCTTTTCTTATCTCAGAAAGAAAAAGTTCTTTGGGATCATTCATAAATTTTAAATTTGCATTCATATTGCAATCAGGAGCTCATTTTCTTTTCCCATTATCTCCTGCCATCCTGTGATATGAGAACACTCTGTTCTCTGCAACAGGCTTCACTTAGAGCTTTGGATCCTCATGGAAATAATTAACAAGTAAAGACTTTGACTCTTTGTAGAGACCTTCACCAAGGCGTTCAGGTGAACAAATCCCACACCCAAGGATGGGTTTCGTTCCAGCTGAACATTCCTCACTTCTGCCTCTTGCTCTTGCTGAGTGCACATTGACAGTCCCTGTGACAGGGATTTACATTCAGGAAATGTGGCTTCACAGGATTGTCATCCCACACTATATTCAAGCACTGTGGGCTGCTTTAAACATTAAAAATGTATCACTGCATAGAGTCTTTTGTTTTTTTATGTGTGCATGCTTATCTCCTCTTTAATTATAGTGTTTACTTGGTGTCTTGTATCTTATTTAACACGAGGCTCTGCTTTCTTTCCTTGACTTAGAGGTGAGATATTTGACTAGAAGTTTTACTGCCTCAGCAATTATAGTTGTTACAAAAGATTTAAAAAAAACCCCAACACTACCAGACCTGTGCCATTCTAACTGTTGGTTTCCCTCTTTTTCTTTTTTGACCAGTTTGCTGTTTTGTGGTTCATAAGAGATGCCATGAGTTCGTTACCTTCTCTTGTCCTGGGGCTGACAAGGGGCCCGACACTGATGTGAGTACACAGATTTAATACCTCATTTTACACGGTTTATACTGTTATACCCACGAGACTGAATGACCAACAGCAGCAATAGGTCCTTTATGGCAGACAATTGAGTGGTTTTTCACAGCTCTGAGGCAGATACGTGTGGAGATCTATTTTTGATAAGAAAAGTAAGAATGAGCGTGTGGCCAGGAACGGTGTCCTCGGAACGTGACAAGCCTTGAGGCGTTTACCCAGGCATGAAGTCGGCATTGATTTTGTTTGCTTTCTGTTGACTGTATTTGATGTTAACAATTCCCAGGAAAGGCTCTGAGGCATTTTCTGAGCTTTCTTTGTATCCATCTTATCTCAAAGTGTATCTCCTGAGCTGTCTCTGGTCCTTGTCTCTCTGCACACAAGGATCTATAGCTCCAATTAAATGATAGTTTAATCTGGAGCCAGCTGGCTTATCTGAGATAAGGTTTTTTTAAGAATTATTATTGTCATGTTTGAGCTAGCCTGGCAGTCTGGATACACCCATCCCATCCTGCTCTGTCAGTACTTCTCTGTACACATCTCATTTTTGGTCAGCAACCAGTTCTTCCTTTCGACTCCTCTGCCTACATGGGGAGACACATGTGCAGAACCTTGGTGTCACCCTGCTGAAATAATGAACCCATCTTGTTTGTGCACAGAAAAATAACCATTTCTTTGGGTTTTATAAATTCCACTTTACAGTGAAGTAATTTAACATCTGCTTACGGGAACAATACATTCCAAGTGTTCTTTGTCTGAAAGGCTCTGTTTTGTTTCTTGTAACATATTCATGCTCTAGATTGTAGGCAATTATCTCCTCTGATGAGATGCACCAGAAGACTTTTCTTGCTAGGCTTTAATGAGCTTCTCATGAATTGTTTCAGTATTCCAGCCATGAGGGCAGCCAACAATATATGGGCAGAAGCCACAAGAGGTTTTGGAAAATTTCAGATATTAAAAAGTTCTCTTGTTTTTTAAATTCAAACACAGGGACGTGTTGAAGACCTGAGAAGAATTTTTAGAAGTTGAATTTGAAAATATTTTACATGCTTAAATTTAGGTGGATAGGAAAAGTGCTTAAGTTAGGAGTGTAGTTACCTTGCTCAGGTTCTCCTGTTCAGCTGGTAGAGGTTCTCCTGTTAAAACAATCATAAAGGCTGGAACAAGAAACCAAAATTATTCTCGATACCTTTGCTAAATCTAAACCTTTGCTAAACTAATCTAGTTTTACCTTAGTGCTCAGTTGTGATACAAGCTGTTAATTAAAGTCGCTGTTGATGACCAGTTTTAGTGGGGACACTTGTGATCTGCTGTGTCTCTGATGAATGGTTGGGCTCTTGAGAGAGTTCTTGATGATTTTTATTTTTTTAACACGGGTTCTTCGGGGTTTCCCCCCCAAGTTCAGAAATAAGAACACACATTTGTGTGTGAGAGCATTTAATTTTATCATGAATCTCTTCGTGGCTATAGAATCTGTTCCGTGACAGGTTGTTAATAGTCTTTAACATTGCTGGTACATTTCGTGATTTGGTTTTTTTGGCCTTGGTGATTAAAGAAATCACTCTAATGCCTTATTTTGGTATTTGGGTTACCAAATGATCATTTTCAATATTTACACGGAAGCAATAGCTCAAAAACACTTTGAAGATTAAAAGCAATCAGAAAATAAATATGTTTTATTGAAATTGTGCTACATTAGTAGATGCTATTACACAAAGAGGATTGGAGAATGTTATACTTTAATTTACTGAAATGTTTGACTATAAAGTCAACCCTTTTGAAATTCAGAAACGTATTCCTACTCCAATTACTGCAAGCTTTGTTCTGAAATGTAGTGTGCTACAAAGCTTATCATAATATTTAGCAGTTTTAAATATTAAAACATCCTTTTCTAAATTACTCCATGCAGGTGCACAGTTGATTTGTCTACTCAAATTCCCCAGTGGCTTTGCATGATGTAACCTTTCCATTAATTGTGAGAGTAATGTTGTCATTAATAAAATTAATGTTCCAGAGTAATAATTACATAATAATATTTATTGTGTATTAGGATATTGTTACGTTATTGTGCTCTGTACTTTAAATATAAATGAGGCAATCCTACAAATACATTATTAGAATAATTGTCAGTTAAAGAGTGAGATCAAAGTGTATCTTTAAAACAATGCTCTTCTGAAAGAGAGAATTGAACTACTTAAAAAATAAATCGTGTGCAGGGAGATTTCTGTCGTGGAGTTGTTTTCAGAACTCTTTATAACATTTTCTGGCTGCAGAAATCCCCTGCAGGAAGTGGAAGCTCCACTGGCAGTGCCAGTAAATGTTGCAACAAAAGCATTTGGGTTTTTGGTTTTTTTTTTTTCAATTTCTGAATATTTAAATGTAGTAATTTAGGAAACGGGAGGGATTTCAGGCTCTGCTGTCTTCCTTCCCAGCCTTTCTGACATGCCAAGCATTTCATGAACAGACTCCTCAGCTGTGTAAAAGCCCTGTGGTCTCTATCATGCCAAAAGTGGTGGTGTACAAACACTGTCCCATTGTGTAACATTTCCTACAGCATTCTGTTGTTGTAAAAGAGGGAATCAATGATTTTTATTACCTGAAAATTGCATGCTTTAATAAAGCATGCAAGTGTAAAAGGGCAAAGCTTAGAATGAGCCTCTTTTGGCCTTCCTCAGACTCACTGAAATGTGAGGTTGAAAGGGCCATGTTTGTGCCAAAAGGAAAATAATACTTGTGAATAAAGTGGTCATCCTTGACTAGCACTGAAATGATGGTGTCTGGGGAACAATATCCTGTTCCAGTGAAATAGGAATTCACACAATCAAAAACTGTTACATTTCCTTAATGCTTGGCAGGGTGTGAGCTCCGGTGTCCTAGCAGAACAGCAGCTCAGGAAGTTATTTTTCCTGCTATCTAATGGCTCTCTGGGGTTTGAAGAGAAATTATTCATCTCCTTTTTGTGGTGATGTTGTTGAGGACAATTTAACAGCTCCTGCCGCTCGTGTCCTCGGAAGTCACAGGAAGCATCCCCACCAGTTCAGATGCTTGTTTTTGAAAGATACTTAGTGTTCATAAAGCTATTTGAAGTCATCGATGAAATGACGATGAACTTGAGTAAATTGGTGAAAAAATGTAAGAGCAGCCTCAAAAGTTGACTGGTGGTGTAAGAAGCTTTAAGGCATGTTTAGTGTTAAGGAATAACTAGTCAAGTTACTTTCAAAAAGGATGCTTTAAAATGGAGAGTTAAATATTTGTTAATGGAATGCAGTGACCAGAAGGTGTCTTTGAACTGCTTGTGATGTAGTAAAATGTTCCTCATTCCATATAATTAAAAAAAAAAAACCAGAAAACAAACAGTAATTTAAAATAGTGTTTGATTGTACTGTTTTTTTCAATGCAAAATTATGAGACTTGGAGTGCCCAAGAACTCAGAGGTCATGGCCTCTGGATCAGCATTATTTGCCTCTCAGCTTATAATAATAGAGAAACCAAAAGAGGTTTATGAGCAAAATGCACAGAAATTAAAAAGTGAAAATAATGAGAGCATGTGAGTGTGCAGTCGAAGGATATGAAATCTGGCTGTGCTTAGGGAGTTCTTAGTATTTAAGGAGCTGGGAGAGAAGGAATTGGGAAGATCCAGATGTGTGCTTACGCAAAACGAACCAGCAAAGCCCTCTCATCCCATTGGCAGGGTAAGTGACCTCCTGGATGTCAGAGGTGACAGATATGGAAAAGATTCTCAAGTCTATAAGCCTCTTGATACTGAAATTATTTGGGAGCTTTATTATCTTAAGCACATTGGAAAGCTCAGCCTAAATGTGAACAACTGTGAGGTTCTGTGGGATGCTGCAGGAGTTGGGTGTTTTCATCAGTGGGTTGGATATTGGGATGATGCAGCTCTAGAGTACAATATTTCAGGGTTTTGTTTTTTCATGTATTATGCCAAAAATTATTTCTCGCGATTCAGAGGGGAAGAAAAAAAATAATGTGAATATAAAATAACCTCTGATCATGAAGACTCTGGTGCAGAAGAAATCGGAGCAGGTTTTTTAGGGGGTCTAAACTCACTGCTGACCAGCAGTGCCCCAGCCATACAAAGGTGAGCAATTTCCTGCAAGGATATGTTAGAAATGACCATTCCCTTTTTCAGTGAGATGTTTTATGCAGAATTCTGCAGCTCTTCATGTGGAATTTGGATAAGAACTAAAATGTTAAAGGCCTTTAAAACATGACTTTGAATGTTTTTCCCTGTCTCTTAAGCCATAACCAGGTCTCGAGCAGGCAGCCTGTGGCAAGGGAGAATTAACTCCATAGCAGTGACGAGTTCTAGGTGTGTGATGGGGAGCTGCTGCAATGAGTTACCAGAGGAGGAAATTAGGATTTTTATGTCGGGGTTTCTCTACACAGGGATGAGATATTACCTGTGCTCCCTGAGGAACTGTGGGGAGATGTGACATGAGCCCTGTCAGGCTCCACCTCGCTTTTCGTTTTACGATTTCTGTGGTTTTAGGGTTGGGAAGAGAAAGACTGACCCTCCAATTTTCAGATGCTGGGGGACCGGTGGGAAATCTTAATTTTAAAAGATCACCTACGTGGTGACAGCAGCAGGCTTGGGTTTGGCCTCAGGCTTGGAGCAGTGCTGACACCCACATTTACTGCAGTATTACACTGTCATTTATAGCTGTGGCTGGGAGACAAATGATTTGAAGGATCACCTCTGTGCTAAGCAGGAATAAATGAATATAATTAGGCTGACCTGGAGGGTTTAGCTTGCCTTGACCAGATTTTTTTTTCTGTTCAGTTCTAGGTAGTGCTGAAATCTTTCTTTTTAAAAATTTTTTTTCCCCATTGGCCTTTAATATTGCTTGCAGATTATGTTTACATGTAGGAAGCTGGTTTCATAGTTGCTTTACTGGTATAGGGAATTAAAAAAAAAAAAAAAAAAAAAAGAACCAAACCCCAACCCAAATTCATGGAAAGAAAAAGCAGTAACTGGAAGCACAGTATTAAGACTTACTGTAGAACTAGTTAAAAAGGGATTTTAATCAGAAAGCTTTGCAGTCTTTTCCCAAGGATAATGAAATGCAGCAGCAGGGCTTGTCTGATTTGCTTGTAACCCTTAGGTTGTTTTTATTATGAAAAGCAACTGTTTGTCAATGTTGGACATATGAGAGATGGAGCAACAACAAACATAATTTAGTAAAATATTATAGAACCCTTTAGATTGGAAAATACCTTAAGGATCATCAGTTCCAACCACATGCCAGTAAGGTTTGGGGAGGTTTTTTATTGCTAATCTGAATTTTGAGTAATAGGCAATCTTTTCCCAGAAGTCTTTTCTTTTTAATGAAAATAAAAACCTTCTCACTTCATCACAAAAGATACACAAAGGCAGGAAGATCTGGCAAGATAGAGTTCCCTGCTTGCCAAATTAACAGAGATGTTCCCTTGAAAAGAAGCTTCTATGAATTTTTGGAAGTGATTCTTAAACAGCTCTGATGCAATAAATTTTGGAGTTCTCATTGTACACCCTGAACAGTGAAAATAGAAAGCCCCCTCTGTTTACAAATTGAGATACCAACTCAATGTGTTCGTACGCCTGTGCTTCCTGATTATGAAAATTATTAATCACGTTGACCGTGTTTAAAGTATTCCTTACTGTATCAGTACTCCCCTTTCCCCCAGAGTTCCACTGCTCACCCAAATGCCTTCTTTTAAGTAGCTGGAAGCAGCTTCACGGGTTACTTGAAAAGCAGCTCTTGTACTGGAATGTGTTTGCATTTATCATCTCCTGGGAGAACGTTTGTACCTTCTATTCCTAAATTAAAGCACAGACTCCTTTTTATTGCAGCTGAAATGGCTTTTAGCTACAGTGAATGAACCTCAGTAGAAACAGAATTAAATTACAAAAGGAACAGGTTCGTGAACTTTTAGAACTCCCTGTAATTCCCACCCTTTCCCACTTGCCCTGTAAATGCAGTCTCCAAATGGACTCTCTGTCCGTCTGCAGGAGGTGCACGGAAAA
Organism: Pseudotriccus pelzelni; assembly: GCA_035584735.1. NCBI lineage: Eukaryota > Metazoa > Chordata > Aves > Passeriformes > Tyrannidae > Pseudotriccus > Pseudotriccus pelzelni. The sequence goes on from JAWMRA010000042.1 coordinate 2,947,382, forward strand.
ATTTTCACTGCAGTACTGAAAGGAGCTGAGTGAATGCTCTCCTTGTACCCCCACAGGTAGGAAATCCGTGGTGGGTGGCTGCCCACACGCAGTGTGTGACTCTTGTTCAGCTCTTCCACTGCAGCCCTTGAGTCTCTCAGTTCGTGGAGTTGGTACCTGAGGCACCAGGCGTGGAGTTTATCTGCTTTTTTTTTGTTATAGCCTCTGAGCTTTGAAAGTTCGTGGCTTTTCAAATCTTTTTATTATGAATACCATATTTTTTATCTTCCCAATCCAGAGCAGTGCAAATGCAGAATGAGTGATAAAAGCTAGACTTCATATTTTTCTTTTCTGCGTGTTTGCTCTACAATATACACTAAAATGTAGGTGATCTTGGTAAGAGTTAACCATTGAGCAGAGTTCTGCTGAGAGTTTGGGAACGTATATAAATGATGAACCTAAAAATATCCATGATTTTCATAAGTTAGCACTGCAGAACAATTAGGCAGTGGTACTATAAAAGGAGAACTCTCAGCAAAGTTATTCCCAGCAGTAAAAAGAAATCTTGTCCATAGGGATCCAGTTTTAGTGGCAGTAACTCCAATGGCTGCAAAGCACCAAATGGGTGCTGATTCCACCACCAAAGCTCTTTCTAATTCCCCAAATTGAAGTTGACGTTGTTCCAACAGCCTTTATTTTCCAATTGTTAAGATTGTATTGAGTTGTGCAGTTTAAGTTGAATTTAATTATTTCCTTGTCAGTTTATATTCACCCTTGGCAAAAGTCCCCCGTGTCAATCTTTAATCTGTATGTAAATGTGATGGCATGATACTGAGGTTTGGGGGGGGAGAATGCTGAGGAATTACTAATAATCTATTTTGTTACATGAGATACCATGTGCAAAATGTACCATAGACATTTCTATCACCACCCCCACGATCATGTGGCTTTTAAAATTAAAAAGTGATTATGGCACACTGAACTTATTAGCTAGAAGAGATATCAGCAGTCACAGACCACTGAGAGAACCTTGCAGGATGCTGGTTGTTTTTAGCACTGCCTGTTTGTTGAGGTGGCAGTTCTGGGGCCAAAATTAGATGAAATCTTAATTTGGAATAAAAGGCGTGGGCTAATTTGAGAAGCTCTGTAGATCCCATATGCCACAAATAATTCTGGTGTGTCACCAGAGGTGCACCTATCCCCAAATTCCTGGGGGCTCTGTCCTTGAGGTGCTGGGACAAGTTTGCTCATCACTGCTGAGTGAAACTGGTGTGGCCTCAGTTTTTTGATATAAATCACACGGCTCCAGTGAACACCTCAGGGGGTGGGCAGAGAAGAACAACTTGTACTTAGAGGAGAGAGCAAGTTTCTTTTATCCAGGTGTTTTGACTGTGGAACAGAGTGATGAAAAAGAGAGAGGAAAAGCAAGGAGTGGAGGTGGAGACACATCCTGACTGGGAAGGGAGCTGCTGCCATCCTTGGCCATTTAAGCTCCATTTGAGGTCCTGCAAAAGCATGAACAGAAGATTTTAGTTTCATTCTGGGCCGTGCTCTTGTTGTTTGTTAATTTTCACTGTCCATTATAGGGGTGATGCTCTGAAGAGATCCATGTAGTTCACAGATTTTTCTTCAGCCTTTGGAGAAGATAGGATTTGTCGTCAAGTACCCAGTGGTCTCAGGGAACAAGAATTAGGTGTTGTCCTTGGCACAAAATATTCTCTCATTTTATAATTGATTTTTATAACAGCCTAATGAGACTTGATGCAAAGAGATTTTAAACCAATGTGCTGCAAATCAAAATCCTGATGCTTCTGTTGAAGTAACACTATGACAATCATGTTTCCCTCCATAATTTGATTTTTGCTGTTCCCTTGCAAATAAATTAACTGTAGCATGGCCCTGTGTAATTAATGAAACTCAGTCCTTAAAGTACCGGTGATCATTGGCGGAGCTCCTAAAATAAATGTAAAATCATATCATAAATTCTGCTAATGAGAACTTAATAGATAGAAGAGTTAGAGATTGATTTATTCCTTTCCCCCTTTGTCCCCATGAGAAGGGTACCTGCTGAACTGAGGCAGGAAAGAAATGTCTGTGTTGGGGAAACCATTGTCATCTGTAACAAAGCACCTTCGGGTCTGTTCCTATGGCAACAGGAGCATCAGACCAGCAGAGAACGACCCGAAAGGAGAAAAAAGCCTCTGTAAAAATAGTTATAAGAAGTGTCTGCATAGCTTTGACTACTTTTCTTTCTTTCTTTTTTTTTTTTTAGTAAGACAAGTAGCCCAAACGTGGAGGTTTTTGAAACCTGGTTATTATAGTAGCTATTTAGGTTAGACCTTGTTGGCGCTCAAGGACTTGTCATGTTAATCTTGTTCTACCAAGTGAAATTCAGTTCTCAGTTTCGAAATTTAGTGAAGGCAATGCTCAGGTTTAATATTACCAACTGGAAAAGGAGTTGAAATCCTCTGGTGTGGGCTCTTGTCATCCTCTCCTGACCTGCCAGGAGCTCCCAAACACCTCTGGCTCTGACAGGGTGCAGGAGGAATGAAAATGCTTTGGGAGAGGCAGAAGGAAAAAATATCGAAGGACAGTAAAAAAAAAAAAAAAGCAACACCAAAAACAAAAAACCCAGAAGAAATGAAAGCAGTCCTGTAACTTTTAGGAGAAATGTATAATCCCTCAGAGTCTTGTTTAACATCTGCTACTTGTCTCTTTGTGTGCCAAGAGCGTGATTGGACCATTCATGAAAATAAAAAGAACTCTGCAATCAACAGACTTTGTTCAATAGTCCTGCACAAAGGGGATTTGCCATAGATAATATGAAAGGCTGGGGTCAAACACAAATGAGTTTATATTTAACGTGCTTAATTTAGAAACTGCCACACAGAGGTAAAATTAAGAGAAATGGAAATACACATCCTTGCTTTTCTTTTTTAAATTTGCTGGAAGCACATGGAAATAGAGACTAGAGGGGTAGAAAACGTTCTATTCTCCCATTCCAGACTAATCCTTCGCTCCTCTGTGAGAAGGTACAGCTGTTTACTGATCTTACAAGCTCAAATCAAATCAAAGTGTTTCCCAGTGCTTTGTATTTGGCAACAATCAAGCCCTGGGGTCAAATGAGGAGACTGAACATAGACCTGAACTACTCCAGGCACCCTCTCAAGGAGGTTCTATATCTAAATCAAGTCACTTTAGTGACAAAATAGTCCAGAAAAGGCTACTCTAATAAAAGTTTATTTTCAAGTAGTTCTAAAATAAATGAGGAAAATGGTGCCTTTTGAAAATTTTTTTCACTTTGGCTGTCATTGCACTGCGTTTTATTTTCCAGTCTCTCTGCTCCTGTCACAGAGTCCATTTGCTCAGGTTCATTACTGCTTGTTTTGCCAATACAAGTTGGGATACACTCCAAGAATTTGGGTTATTAGTCGCTGCAATAAAAGACCAATGCATCTTAATCAATGGAGAATTCAAAAAATTAAACATTTCCTGAAGGTGGGGTTCAAGAGGATCACATCTAAAAATCAAGTTCCTCCTCATAAGCAGCAAATTTTTTTAGTCTCCTGACACTGTCACCCATGAAGAGATCTGTAATATGAGATTTATTTTTTTTTTAATTGAGGCCTTGGGGCACAATTTGCCCTACTCTAAATGGGGTATGGAATTCCTCATCCATACACACAGAGACACGTTATCACAGATATTGTTCATTTTCCATGCAGTGCTTGTGTTCCCCAGCAGAGTCAACAAGAGCTGCGAGTAGGCACTTGGTGCTTTTGAAAATTAGGTTAATAAATCAAAAACACCTCATGTGGGAGGGTGTTCTGGGCTGTTTGAAGTGTAGGATATGTGCTGCTTGCACATAGGCTTTTTCTTATGCAGTTGCACGTCTGTTGGTGCATAAACATCCCCACGTATCTAAATGCATTTATGTTGCATATATGTTTAAAAAGCATCATAGTTACAGTAATACCTGGGTGGAAAAAAAACCCTCAGGATGACAATTTATGAGGCTCAGCATTCCAGTTTTAAGGAATCACTTATTTGTCAGGGGGAAACTCGATATAAATGTGAGCTGCTCTGAACTGAGCAGGCTGGAAGCTGAGTTTTGTGAAATGGGCTGAATGCAAAGTATTGCCTTGGAAATCCGGACAGCAAAGAGAAATTCAGGAAAAGGTCTTGGAAACAGTGGGTTTCCAGGCATTTCCAGCATTAGTACAAAATTTGCATCTAAGTCAGTGGGAGCCTTCAGTGCTTAATGAACTGTGCTTGATTTACAAACTTGGTATTTAAACTGTTTCTTTAACACAAAAATAAAGAGTATGTAAGATTTACAACTACAATAAAAACTGGGAAGATGCAAAATACCCTGTGCTGCACCCACTCCGTGCAGAGCACTCAGGAAAATGGGGATTATACAGGAATGCTCAGGGCATCTCCTGCCGACTGCCAGGCAGAAATGGCTTTGGCTTTGGTGGTGATGGCCCGAACCGCTGCAGAAGTGCTGGTGAGTGGTGACTGTAAATTCAGACAAAAAATTCATAGTTCGTTTAGTAGGAAATGGAATAGGAGACGATGCTGTAGTTTAGGGGGTACTCCTGCAGTCCTTGGGAGTTGGGAAGCTCAAAAAGCCACGATAAGGAGAAATTTCTTCTGCAGGTGGTGTCTGTGGCAGAACTGTGTGTGACCACTGTGGGCTCTGCTGCAGTTTGTTGCAGTGAATGTGCCCATAATCACCACCTATTTGGCCTCAAATACAGAGTTACAGTCACCCCATCTTTTTTTTATAAGCTTTGCAGCTTTTAGATATATTTTATTCATTGTGATTAAGAGATGGAGGTGTAAATAAGGCCAGTGGCAGGATACTGCTGCTTCCAAACACTTACTGGAATAATAATAAAGAAAAGTAGAGCAGGAAAAAACGGCTTTAACTGGATTTCTCCGATGTTCTCAGCTTAGTGCAAAATCATCTGGCTATAGCTAGTTTTTAGAAGTCTGTTAGTGCTGTTCTGACTTATAAGATGATAACTTAAAAGTGAAGTCTCTCAATAAAGGGAGAAAAGGAATAGGTAGTAATCAAAAAACAAAGGAAAAAAATGAATTATGTCCTTGCTAATGATACTCCTTAATTAAATCTCCCTAATGGCTGGGTAGAATAATCTATTTAATCTTAACTATAGTTTGTGATAGATTACTGTGCCTTATTTTATTATGTCTCTGTAATGAAAGAACCAGCATTACTTTGGTAATAAATAAATTTTTCTCAGAATGCACTCTTCAATTTCCCCAGTTTGCTTATCGTTCGTATTCCAACTCGTGAAGCTTTTCCCCATTCTTCCTAAAGGGACTGACCTTTTGATCCTTTGGTAGAAAGAGATCTTGCCCCAATTTCTCAGCTATGCAGCAAAGGTTTTGGCCTTGTGTATTTTCAAGTATATGCTTCTATTTAATGATTTCTTCTTGACTGACATGCCTTATGTTGAGATGTTCTTTATCTACAGCCTAATTAAACTAAATCATATACCATCTGTGTCTAGTTCAATTAAACTGATTGGACAGATTGACCTCCTTAGTACTCTTCAAAGCACGTTGTTAGTCTGTACAGTCCCTTCAAGATAGAGCTTGATACCTCCTGAGACAACACTTGCTGTCTGCTTGAAAAAAGTTAGGGGAAAAAAATGCCAGTATTTGTGGAGGTGAAATAAAAATATCCATCCTTCCATTTAAAATAAATTTCAAATAAGAAGAAAATGGTAGAACCCCTGTGAGGATCCATCAGGTGGAAAGGAGCAACACCACCGGGGTACAAGCAGTGGTGGACACACTTCTGCAATGGCCATTTCTACTCAGCTTTTACTCTCTTAGGTCTTTGCTTTGGGGTTTTCCTGGTTTCTTTTTTCCTAAGCAGTGTTAATGTTCTTGTTCTGTAGCTGTGCTTCCCCTTCCTCCCTTTCCATGGGGCTCCCACAGAGTTTCTGGCCTGACCCTTCTCTCATCCCTGGGTGTTCCCCAGTGTAAAGGAGATGAACGTCATCTCCTCCACTGCTGCTGCTTTTGTGCTGCTCAGAAGTTTGTCTTCAGAGCTCTTTGGGCAGGTGGAGGTCTCTTGTATCAGGTGTGAAAGGCCCAAGGTGCTCTTCCTACAGACAGGATATTTTGCTTGCCCAACAGATAAACAGGACGCATTGCCGATGTACCATGACTTGCAAATGCTCCATCCTTAATGCTTCAAATGATGTGAAAAATCTGTAAGAATTTAAGCATTTCCCAGGTAACTTTTCCGATGACAATTCACAGCGCTGAATTATTCCATTACATCTGTGCTTTAGGTGATGTCTTAAATTTTAGACCTGCTTGAGACGTTTCTGGCCATCTCTTCTTGATTAGACAGAAGAAGATGAAAGCAGTAAAGCCTGGGGACTGCTGACAGGTTTTGAAGTCATGACCTGCCTTCTCTGACATTGACAGTGAGATGTAAGAGCTCTTTTCTGCTCTGTCTAAGCTGAACTAGGATTTTTGAGTCTTCTGTTGTGATTAAAAGGATTTCACTTGATTGGGCGTGGATATTTTCCCGAAGTTCTCTTCAGTGTTTGTTCGCACTCTTTAATTAAGTTTTTAACACAATCATTTAACCTTACCCTCCTGAGCCCCAGGTCTCATCTCGTCCTGAATGACTGATCAGGAACTCATTTCTAATACAAACCCACTGTTTTTAACTTTTCTCTGTGCGTGCAGATGGTGTTTCATTTCTTGCTGGAAGTATTCTCTGCAGAAGGTGCTGCCAAAGTATCTTCATTAACTGGCTGGCAGTTTTGAGCAGTTGATCACCTTTCCTTCAGATGATAAAATAGTTTTCTCTGGCAAATCTTTTAGATTTTTTGGTGGCCTTCAGAGTCTCTTTTCATCTCTCTTTGGTGCAACTGCCTTGACCTACAGTGACCTGGAGACAATTCCCAATCTCCTGACCTCAAATCCATCCCACACCCCCCGTGTTGCAGAGCTCTCTGTAGCTCTCTTTGCCCTCACAGAGCACCGTGAAAATAAAAGGTCTTTGCATCTCATCTTCAGGAAATGTTTATGGGGATAACATTTTCCATTTGGAGATTGGGAGAGTAAGTTTTCTAATCAAGGAGAAACTCAATCCCTTCCTTTACAAGGGCTCCATTTGGGTTATTAAAGTGAGATATTTCAGGCATTTATTTTAAGGCCACGTGAGAAGATTGTAACTCTGAAAGATACCGAATATTTAAAATGAGTCTTTTAAGAACTTCTGAATTCTCAAGGGGCAGATTAATAGCTTCAAGCTAAAATATTTCAAAATAAAAAAAAAAAAAAAGAGTTATATTCCAATGAGTTTCTCTCCTCCTTAAAATAACCCAGCTGTGAAACTGGAAGTATGTGGTACTAAGTGTTCTTTGTTCAGAGTTTAAAAATAATTCAGAACCCCAGGGATCTGGAAGCAGATGTCTGCTTCAGGAATCCTGAAGTCCCAACAACGGGAGGGTCTCACTGTCAGCACGCTGATTCCATAGCCGTGGGGCACCCGTTTATTGACAGGAGAGTTTCTTCTTCCGCTGGGTAAAGCTTAGTTTTCAGAGCTCAGGGTGGTGGTTTTCATGACTTGTTCTGTGTGCAGGGGATCATCATTGCTCCAGCCTGAGCCAGCCTTCTCAGGTAGGTCCTGGAAGGGGTTGGGTTGGGTTGGAAAGGACAGGCTGGGCTGGGCTGGGAATGGAGGCTCTCCCAGGGGAGCAGAGGAGGCGTCCCCTGCCTGGGGGAATGGATCCACGGAATGTTTGCTTGCTGGCTGAGGAGGTGTTGGACTTGCTGCTGGCTTGGTGGGCGCAGAGAATGGCAATTGCCTCATGTAGTGTTGGTGTTTGGAGCCTGATCCAAGCCCACATTCCCTGGATGTGTTGTCTGTACCCTGTAGGACAACGTGAAGAGCTTTGGAACGTTCCTCCTGAGCCGCTTGGTGCAACATCTCCGATTTTCTGCTCAATTTTCCCATCTCTTACTTCTGTTCTTTCTTCCTTTGTCATATTTCCCCCCCAGACAATCCCATCACATTCGGTGTCTCCAGGCAGACCTGCCCCTCTTTGACCTGAGGACTTCCCTTTCAAATCGATATTGCCATTTGATCCTGCAGTTCCCAAAACAAATTACCATTTTATTGGATTGACTGCTTATTCTGAACTCTCCATTTCATGATGCTCTGGGGATGGGGGGCGAACTGGTAATATTTGAACACAAATATCTGGTTTATCAAGGTTTACAGAAAGCTTTAGGGTAAGGATTTATGTTTCTTTTTCATTAACACCAGACTAATTAATACTTTCCTGTAGTGTTTTTTATCCACAGCTTTTGTCATTGTTCATTTTTTAACCTGCAGTTTATGTAAAGGCAGTTATAATTGTATACATTATTCTCTGGAGAGGAGGTTTTTAAACATGTAATCTTAGTTTAGAAGCATTCAGCATTCATATTCTGGACATTATTTCAGTCTGTGTATTCAACATTTCTTTATTTAACAGAGAAAACTTTTGATTTGAAGAAGTATTTACCTGATTCTCTGATTGAACAGACACGAGAGTGTTATTCTGTTGGGTTTAATATAGTTTCTTAGTACAGTCCTGAGACAGGCTGAAAATAAACTATTACTTAATTATGCTAAATTAATGATACGTAATTTTTGGGAGAGGGGGGAAAAAAAAGCAGTTTTTTTAACTCTTCCTAATTTAGGCCTTAAAAAAGTCCCACATAAGGTTCCATATTTTAGGAGACACTAGAACATACCTGTACTGATGACTGAGTGTTGGGGTTGAAACCTGCTCACTGCCAGCAGAAATGTTCAGGTCAATAAGAAGGCTGAGCTGCATCTGGAGCAGAAGTCGTATCTAAATAGTATATATATTGACAGAACAGCTGGTAGTTAAAGGAAAAATGATTGGATAAAGTCCCACATGCAGTTTTAAGTCTGTGCTTTATTAGCCTCTGTCCCCATCCATAGATCAGGGGCACAGGCAGTGAGATCCAGCTGGAACCCTGGATGGAGATGGAGTAACCATGTCATATATAATATATAACCAGTGCCCAGCTCTGGGACTTTAAGTTAATATTTCTCCATCATAAGAACTGCTTGGATTTTACTTATGGAGCACTTGGGAATTGGTCTTTTGGCAGGGATTGGTTGGATGAGATTTCAGGTATTTTTTCCTTATATATAATGCAGTGTCTTACAAAAAGTAATAAGGAGAGAGGAGAAAATCTGACTTGTGGTATCTGTATCTAGTCTGTGAAATAAGTGGCTCAGTGGTGGTAGTTGCACAGATAAATGTCACATTTAATCAAACCTGTTGTAATTCTTTTTCTCTTAGTCTCAGATACGTCCTGATTCACTCAGAGAGGACAGTTCCACAATGTAAAATCTCTGGACAGTAGTTCAGTGCCTTCCAAATGAAATTGTTTTGTTGTGGATTAAAAAAAAAAAAAAAAAAAGAAGGTGGGAGACCTGTATTTTGCGCTTTTTTGATTTATTTTCCAGCTTCTAGAATGGTGATTAATTGCAAAATCTTCCAAAAAAAGAACCCCCCTGGGTATGCCAGTGTAGCTTCTGCCCTGGGAATGTGAGGTGGCCTGTCAAAAGGCGGGTTTGCTGTGACCTTTGAGAGTGCCCAGATGACTCTGGGAAAGGCTTCACCGTGTCTGGCACTGACTAATGAGTTAACTGGGTTGTGCTGAACTCCCTCGTGCTGCTTTCTGGAGGACAATTTGTTTTGCTGCTTGACAGGCTCAAAACCTACTCTTATTTCAAAAGACCTTTTGGTTAAAAATGAAATTCCTGTGGTAGTAAAACGTGTCTAAATGCTTTAATAGAGCCTTACCAAGAGATCATATAAAACAGGGATGAGAACGTGCCTGTATAAGGAAAATGCTCCACTTGTTTCGGCTGCTACCACATTATAAATAATAAAAATAAATAATAATGCTGTATTTATACTTCATGTACTTAAACTTTTATTAATGCCTGATAAGAGCTCTCCTCTTAATGTTGCATTCCTGTTGCAGAGTAGCCTTATTTGTTTTGCCTGACATGAAATACGTAAGAAATGAGAACGATAGAACAAGACCATGCTCTGTCACACTGAAAGTGGCTGTGGGAGTTGAATGGAATGAGACTTGATAAATTAATGATGCAAAGTGCTGAAGGAAAATGGAGAAGTGATGAGTGTAAGTTAGAGAGGTGCCAATCTCTGATCCTGTGATTGACGAGCCAGGCACAGGGGTAATGGCAGGAACTGCGGGCAAGTGAATGGATTTGAAACAATTGGGCGAATTTGGGGCTAAAAGTAACCATGGTTCCTAGAGACACATTTGTTTTAAAAACACGCTTAGGAAAGATAATATTATTTTCTAAATACTTAGCACATCGTTGTTACTGCTTTTACATTGTAGCCCTGTGTTACATTTTACTGCAAGTTTAATTTGACTTTTCTAACCTGTTGTGAAACTAAGTTTTTGTTTGAACTTGCACTGATGTTATTTCCGGGTTTCAGTTCATTGAATGATGTATTTTTACGGATTTCTGTGCCAGGTTCACTCAGGGTCGTGGTCAGCTCTGGGGTCTGCTGTGCTTTGGGCTTCTGCCACGTTGCTCACAGTAACCCACGGGCAGGTTGTAAGTGGGACCCTGTTCCAGTGCTGTGTCCGCTGGGGGAGAGTCTTCAGGCACAGCAATAGCGGGCAAAGGTGCAGGAAAAGTCTTCCTGACCTGGGAATTGAACTGGATTTTGCTTTGATTACCTGTCAGAACGAGCCCATGTCAAAGTGGATCAGGCCCCTCTGCCTTGCCCCCAGTGCACAGAGGGATCGGTGCTGCTCTCAGTGACAGCAGGAAAGGCACAGTGGGGGTTGTTGTTGGCATTTCTGGCACCAGAAAAATTAGAACTTTTCATTTCATGGACGTGATCTCCTTTGAGACTTGTTTTTCTATCATTTCGTTGTAACGAAGGGACGTTACACGTTCTCAGGTAACTCCTTGGAATCAGATCTCCAAAGCGTGGCCTTTCCTTTCCCAACAACTGATCTGCAGAAAGTGGTTAAACAGCTCATCCCCAGCAGCTCCAGCACTGCAGTGCAAGCAGAAGTGTCATTCCTGAGGCAGGATCTGTGTAGATAAAGCACTGATTTGTGCCTGATGGCTGAACTGAGCTTTGCCCTTCTGTAGGTTTTGTCCCACGTTATTTATTTGTCTGGAATGAATCCGAAGGGTGGGAGGTGCAAAGTCAGCGACCAGTTTTGGCTTCAAAAATGGTCAAATTCCAGCAGCACTTGCACAGGCTGAGTCTGCTGGAGCAGACAAGTGCTTCGTCATTGTCCCTGGGACTGTTTCAAGGCGTTAGAGCTGGGCATAAATCCCCTAAAGGGCAAAGGTAGGGAGTTCCAACCGAAATCTAACTGGCATAGCACTCAGGTATGATCTTGACTGAACAGAAATGTCCAGAATATAGGAAAGAATAAAGATGTTCATTATAACAGGGAAAAAAAAAAAAAAAAGATATTTTATTTGTGTCATTTTAAAATTTTTTTTTTATTTTCACCACCTCTCCTTGAATTTGCTGGACGTGCCGTGGATCTGATCAGGATTGGGGCAGTCACGTGAGGCTCAGCCCCACATCTTGGCACGTTCTGTCCTCTCCACTTCCTGAAGGAAGGATTTACCACATGCCTCTCTTATCAAGAGATACGCAGTGTTAGTCTCGGATCAGAGGGGCTACAGGACATTTTGCACCACAGCTGTAGCTCTGTTGTGCAAGGCATGCAATCCATGGAATAACAGGCAGAAAAACTCTGCCTGCTTGATGCAGGACACCTTTATTTTTATTGAGCAGCATTTAGTGCAAACCTGAAATTCATCCCTTAACGTGTTTTTATCAAAAGCCAAAGGCCCAGTGAGGAACGATGCAGGAAATGTAATTTCTCCTCAGTATGAAATTCTCAATATCAACTGTAACGGAAGGATTTATGTGAGTATTAAGCCACGTCATGCTAATTGCATTATGTTGCCGTCTAATAACTCAGATTATGTACATTGTAAAAGTATCATCTGGGACCGTTTGTTTTCTTTGAAATGTGAAAGTTCATCTGGAGGGCATGTGTTATTGTTTCCTTGGGTTTGCTTCATTTAATGAGGAGGAGACCTTTTCTGTGATGAAGTGAGTTGTCTTAAGGACTCTTGAAGACACACTGTAATTTCTGGCTGCTAATTCATAGATCTCTGCTCTGCACTTCAGTTTTTCCGGGTTGTGCACATGGGACAGTCAATTATGGGAGTATTTTTCTCCCAGGTTTTTATATTTAGATTTACCTTCAACTAAAGAAACACCTTGAGTTTATCCCAGTTTTTTCCTGGTAGGCTGTGAGTGTCCAAATTGTTGCCAAGGTGGCCACTACAGAAGGAGAGATGGACATCTGAGTGACAGCAGTAATGTTCATGTGGTCCCCCAGGCCCATCACCTGACCAGTTCTAGTGAAACTGGTTTGCAAAGATTGTTTTTTTTCCGGTTCTTTGCTGCTCTTGTCAGTCTTCTCCATGTTTATCACGTCCGATTTTTCTTTCAGGAGGATTAATATTGTGCAGCTCCATTTGTACCTGGGATTAATTTCAATAATTGTTCTGGGTGCAGCCTTACAAAGGTTTAGCAGGCTGGAAAAAGCCTCTGTTAATCTGCACAGTGGGATTATAGAGGACGAGCAGTTTCTTTGCTTCTTCTTTTAAAAAATTACATTACTTGCAGATGAGGGAAAATGCCCTTATTCAGCTGCTATACATGCAAGCAATTTTCCAGAATGCTGCTCTGTAATCCTGCTGAACATTGCCCTGTAATACCTTTTAGGAATACAACAGAAGGTCTTTCCAGTTTTTTCTTTCCTCCATGGAAATATCAGTTGTTTGCATATACATTTTCTGTATAAAATAGAATGGGTAGCACTCAGGAGGATGAACTTTAGCAGTGATGGATGACATGCACAGCAGCATTTACGACACCAGTAATTCCCCCTGGCTGGGACCTCTCACGCCAGAGAGGAGGAGGAAAGAGGAACATGCACTGAAAGGCCTTCCTTGACCTGGAAACTCAAGAACTGTTCCAGTCGGTGTCACAGACAGGGGTTGTTGGACAGTTTGGCCTTGGTTCATGTTCCCAGTTCCAAGTTTTTATAGAGGTTCACGGTGCCCTGGTGTAGATCTTCAGTGCAGTGTCCCCATTGAGGGATGTTTTACCCACAAAAGAGAATAAAAAGTCAGAGTCTAAACTCCTCTTCCCTTTGTTGGAAGCACTCTGCCAGCAAAGGGCTTCTGTGCAGGCATCCTTCCAAAGCCACAGCCTTCAGTGGAATCTGGGAAGCTCCTCTGCCATCGACAGCCTTGAGAAAAACACTCTCATTAAAGAAGGAGATGGAAAAATGCTTATTACTGAAACTCCTGCCTGTGGATCGGTCTCGAGGCTGGAGGAGGATGTTGCACTGTCACTAAATGGTTCGGTGAAGCCTTTCTGTATTTCCTTTTTTTTTTTCTCCTTCGAACAGTGCACAGTTAATTGCCAGACATTAAATATTCATAGACTTTATTATTCATTGCTAAATGCTGTGAGGACCTTTTCTGGTGCTGTGAAGCAGTTGAGACTCGTTCAGCCTCCGGAGCAATGCGACGATGGCAGCAGTGAGGAAATCCTTCTTCCAGGGCTTCCAGCACTTCTCTGCTGTGATTACAGCAGTCCTTATTGTGCTCACATTTTTGATTAGAAAAACCTCAGAAGGGTCACATTCTGCCCAAGGGACAGCAGATTTGTGTCAGTTCTTATTTTTAATCTGAGTGTGCTCTCAGCTGTGGGAACGGCGAAACACTTTTCTCCCTAATAGTAAGCATCGAGCTTTGGGTTTAAAACCCAAACAGAGCTGCCAAAAGTTGGCAAGTCAGAAGGCTGTGCTGAAAGCCTGTCATTCTCTCAGGGGTTTACTGGGTGCTGTTAACTTTTTCTTCAAGTTTCAGTATTGTTTTCTGAGTTTTTAACCAGCTGATAAATAGCAACTTCTGCAATGCCATGAAAAAATGTTATGGACTAGACAGCTTGACTGGGATCTCTGCCACTGTAAGGTCAGCACATGAGTACAAAAGCTAATGTCAGAGCATCTTGCACATCCCCTCTTAGCTGCCTATTTATATTTTACTCAGAGAAGTAGGACTAGTGACTTTTTCCAGAGAGAAGACACTGACTTTGCTGTGGAAAAGATCCCAAATGTCCTATAAATACTAACAAGTCTGATGCCTGTATTCCTTGGTCTGCAGAATCTAATGTGCTTGAGTTACTTTTCTGAAGAAGGGCTATTTAGACATATGGAAAAACATCTGTTCAATGCAGAAATAAATAGTGTTTCAGTGGTTATACAATGTAAAAGATCATTCAAGGACTCTGTGCCTAAGTGTCTTCCATGGTGGGATCCTGGCTATGATTTATTGAAAGCAGCGTTTTTCGCACTGAGGTGTGGATTTGGAGATAAACATACTTGAAGCAAATCTTGCAGTCATTTATATAATTCATATGTGCAATCATTCCAGGGGATTTTCGTCTTTGGAGAGCAAAATTCTGCCTGTTTTGTGAAATATCTGCCTGGTTTGTAGGTACTAATGTTCGTACTTCTGAAAAGACAGAACTGAGATGAAGAACAGAAATGAGACAGTTGGTTTAAATTATGCATATTTTACCCTCCTTCCTGCCTTTTTCTTGGTGCTTAACCAATGTATAAAATATCAGGCAATAATGAATTATTCAGTGAGTAACTTTAAAGGCAATTTGCTTGGGTGTTTCAAACTCATGTCTGTCTCTAATAAAGTTTGTCAAATGAGGAGCAGCAGGACAGCCCACAGGTTCTTGTGTGTGTGAGGGAGAGACTGTGAAATTCTCACTGATTCTGAAGCGAAAATTCCTCAGACTTTTCAAAAATCAGTGATTTTGTGCTCAGTTCAGCACAGTTTTGCCATTATACCGGAATAAACAAGTGGGTCATTTTGTAATGGACAGGAAAGCTTTTAAATGCATTTTTTAGCTCGGATGGGATTAACAGGTATCAGTGTGAGATTGCAGTGGAGTGTGTCCAAAAAGCGAAGATGGATGTGCCAGTTTTTAACTTGAAATAAAGGTAAAGGAGAGAAGCAGAGCTGTGGGGTGTATGTCAGAGGATATTCCATGATTCTGTGTAATTCCTTGGGACGGACCAACCTCTCCTTGGATTTCGCCGTGCAGGGAACGCCCTCCCGCAGCGCTCGGTTTCCGCAAACAAATCTGTCCAGTAGTTAGCGGGGTTGGCTGCAGATTCTGAACCATATGCTGCTGGATATGTGGCTATTGCATGTTCCTGTTTGGCAGCAACACATCCAGACAGAGAAGTGTCGTTCCTGAGAGGTGTGCTGGGGTGTGCAGCTGCTGCTGGGGGAGGTGGGAAGAGGAAGAACAAGTAAAGAGTGCCTTTATAAATTGGTGGGTTCCTCAGCGTTTTAGAGGGGAAACCGGAGGAGTGGGAAATGTAAACCAGTTATTATTCAGGGCCTTGCATACTGAATTAGCTCAGAGGAAGAGCAGCAGCTCAGCAAACTGCCTTCCTTCTCCGTGCTCGTAGCCCTGCTGCTCCTTTGTTCTGGAGGGGTTGGTTTGTTTTTTTTTGGCAAATCAACTCATGATTTGTGCTCAAATCTATCACTTAATAAGTTGCCAAGACCTTTGTTCAAACCACCTTAGACAGAACTAAGTGAGGGCAGGTCTGGCTTTACAAATAAGAGCTCGAGTTGGTGGCATTTTTGGCTTCTGTCAGCACTCAGCAAGTTCGGGGTCACAAAGACGCTTTTTGAAGCCTTGAAATGCCACCAGTGGAGTTAGGGCTGTAATTGCTTCTGAAAGGGTGTCTGGAGCCATTCCCATTTCCCCCTTATTCTTGGATAAATATGTACCACTCCCCTGTATGAACAGCACTCGAATTACAGCAGATGTTGGATTGCTTGACCTGATACCTCTGCCCTCAGGGTCGCTGCTCTTGCAGGGAAATGGGGCATTTCAGGTGAAGTTCAGCTTTTCTCGTTCCATTTTCCCTTCAGGTGACTGAAAGAAGGATATTATGAGCTCCAGCTGAGGGTTATGGGGGGAGTAAATAAGTCATATCATCTCTAGCTTGGCCAAGTCAGCCAGTAATGAAGTATTTTGAAATATTTAAAAACTGAGGAGGAGGTATTGCACACAAATATATTTAAATATTTAAGAACTGATGAGAAATTATTGTTATATTAATGTAAAATAATTCTCTTGCAACCCGCTGTCGGACAGTGACAACAGACAACGTTACCTGTCGGTGATAAATCCTTTATTACATGAATGATGCTCTGCACCCAACCACATTGCAGGTCCTTTGGGAAGCACAGAAACTACACTGTAACCTCATTATACCTCCCAATATCAATACTCTAGCAGGAATTTGTTAAAATGGCTTTTTCCTTCTGATCAGTTTAACCTATATATATTTTAATATGCATTCAAGGTGTAAAAGGATGCTCTGTGTTGAAAAGTGCATCTTCAACAGATTAATTAACAAATGGAAACATAGTAAAACTAATAAATTAGTGTTTTTAAGCAAGCCACATGCAGCTGTGTCTCTCTTTTTCTAGCACTCCTTTTGAATCCAGATCCCTGGATTTTGTCCTTATTGAAATTATTTCCACATTGTAATGGGATGTAAAGTTGTGTCTGAAGCAAAATCTTCCTCCATTTCTCCTGATCATGAATCATTTTCTAACAGGATCTTTTGTTTGTGCACTTTGTGTAATTATACTGCAGTTTCTTCATTAAAAAAGAATGAGGAAAAAATAGCCAGTAAATACCAAGTCCCTTTCGAATTTATCTGTCTTTCTAGTAATTAGGAAATTACAAATCCCTGGGAGTACAGTCATGCAGATCTTCTTTCTCCCTTTGCCAACTCAATCAGTTCTATTCTATCCAAGACGAACAGGAACAAAAGGCAGCAATCAAAAGCAGTTTATTCAATGACCACCTGTTTCTTTTAATTAAAAATAATAATTTACTGTGAATTCCAGGAGGGGGCTGAAAAATCGCCCTTTGAATCACTTTTGAACCGTGTTCAAGTCGTCCTCTTTCTGTACAAGTGTAGAGAAGAAACAGTTGATTGAAATTTGTTAGTCTTAATTAAATACAATTTTTTTTTCTGTTTGTGAACCTTGTTAACTCTTTTCAGAGTGATAAAGAATAGAAGTGGTCTTAGTAACAGCAACGGGAAGAGAGATTTGTGTTGTTATTTTTAGCTGGGTTGTCGCTTGTTATCATGAAAGGCTTTTCTTCTGCTGCACTTCAGAATCAGTCTTCATTTCTGAATGTCACTCCAGCCCCTGAACCCAGGCAGGAATGGGCTGCATTTTGAACTTGCTGTGGTGCAGCCGCTTTCAGAGGTGCTGGTGCAGGTCTGCCAGGAGCACAGCAGTGTTTGCACAGCAGCGTGTGCAGGAGCTCGGGGCTCCTTCCCTCCCTTATCTCTGAAATCCGGCATGGATTAGAGCCCATCTCTTCTCTCCTCCTTTGCATCCTTGTTGTGCAGCCTCAAAGACTAGTTTACATAGGTTTTATTACCTGTATTTTTGCTCAGTCTTCGTTTCCTTATCCCACCACCACCTTCCACTGCTGTTGTAGAGTTGAATAAACTCCATTTATGCTCTGAACACCTACCAGTGTGCTAAGGTTTCCCATCCTGCAGATGTCAGTGGATTGAATGAATGAATGAATGAATTCCTTGTCCAAGTTATTCCTTTGAGTCATTCCAAACACTGACACTCCAAATCCTGCCTGGAGGAAGGATTCCTGGAAAGAGACCGTGTGTGATTTCTCACCCAGTAAGAAATCCTAGTCATGTCATTCCTCTCCTCCTCTGCTGCAGGAGCTGTATCTCAACCTGTAGGAGATGTTTTTTGGATGCTTGGCAGGTAGATTTGGAGCTCCATGGAGTCTTGCTGGGGAGGAGTAACCCCATGACCATCTGGAAAACCCAACTGCTCTGTGGCTGGCCCTGCTTTGAGCCAGGTTTGGGCTCGGGGGTCTCAGAGGTCCCATCCACCCTCAACCCCCCGGGACATTTTTGATTCTTCAGGAAGTAGAAGTCTTATCTTTTATTGTACTTCCCTGAAATCAATAAAAGTTCCCTATGCCGGGCCTCTAAGAGGTGAAATATCAAACAAGCTTTAAGCATTTGTTAATTTGTTTTTAAAAAGTGGTATTGTCTTAATCATTCCCAAGAGTCTCAGATTCCCTCTGTTTTCAGTCTCATTCAGCCAGGGAAAAACAAAGCTGGTGACCAGTTCAACAAGGAGTTTTGACTGTTCTCGCTTCTGAATTCTGATCATAGAAACCACATTTTAAGCCCTGGAAGTTCTTTCCAGCAGAAGCATTTGGCTCCTTGGCTCTTGCAGCTCCTCGAGGTTGAAGCTGCTTTCTCAAATTAAGATGCCAAGCAAATAAGTCACCAACAAATATTTTTGTTGTCTCAGTAGGAAAATAAACAGCAAACAGAAGGAAATACCTCAAGCAGATGTGGATCTGAGTGGGGTCCTGGATATTGTGGTTGCTGCTTGGAAGGTGTTTAGAAAAGCTGGATTCTGGAGACTTTCATAGCTGAAAGAGAAACTTGCCCGAGGAGAGCGTGGGATGAATGTGGGATTTGGCTCTGTGGAGAGAAAACCACGCTTGGTTCTTCTTAAATATGTTTTATTAACTTGATATTTGCTTGGGGAAGTTAAACCTATTTTAAGTGGAATACATGCGGTCCAAATTGCAGCGGTTTCATTGATCTGCTGGAGCAGAGCTCCTTACAATCCATACTCGAAAGACATTCGGAGTGGGGGGACAGAGAGAAATGTAGGATTCAGTGTTTCTGTCACAGTGGGGAATGTCTAAAGGCTGAATATGAAAGTGAGGAAAACGCCTGCCAGTCTTCTGGGGCTTTTCTGTTGGTGAGGAGGGACAGTGAGCCCGTATCTCTTGTAACAGTTTGGATGTTGGTTTGCATATATGGAATGCGTGGTCACCCCTGTTTTCAATAGGAACACGAGCAGTACCAAAATTGATGCTGCTGGGGCTCAGGAATTATTTTTTTTCTTTGGTCTAAGGGAAGCAATTTGGATATTTTAAGGGGGTTTTGTATATTTTATGCTTAAAAGCACCGTGGTGATTTAACGCCTGCGAAATGATAGCGGGTTCAGTGTTGCTATCAAGGGGAATAAAATCCTAATCAAAAGGGAGCTCTTAGAATGAATTCTGAAATAGAATGCTCACAAGCTGGTTTGTGATGTGTTAAAGCACAGCTTGACACGTGCCGCTGGTTAACCATGAGCTTTCAATTATTGCACCCACCCGCCTTTGAGCCCAAAAATGATGGAATGGTGCCTGGCAGGGGGTGCTTTCCATGGCTCTTCAGTAAAGAAAATGGATTCATTTGGGCTAAACAAAGGCAGGAGCAGGGATGGTGGCAAAGCTGCTGCAGTGGGCAAGGCAGAGCCCGGTGGCAGGAGATAATGGGACAAACCTGTGGTTTGGGGAGATGCCTCCGTGTTCTTCTGCTTCCCTCTGCTGGAGTGCAGCAGGATTCCTGCCTGGATTCCTGCCTGGATTCCTGCCCAGCTCCCAGAACCCCTGAGAGCACACCCAGAGCTGGCTTGGCTGGGGGAGTCACTTCTGATTTATTTTTGTAAGGGTTTCTGCTCCGTTTTTTGGTTTTCTGGCAGTAGTTCCACCTCGTGCAGCCCAGCTCTCCTGGTCACTGTGACTCTGTGCCTGCCCCTGTCTGGACAGTCTTGTCTCTGCTTTGAGACTAATGAGTAATATTTTGATTTTCTCAGAGCTGTGTGGGCTGTAGATGCCCAGTTGCTGTTCATCTTCATAGGGATGCTGCGCCCGTATATGTCATTGCAGAGTCTGAAAGCCAGACTGTTGGAAAGTAGTCGAGTTGCCAGATTTTTGCCAGTTTAAGGGTTTTTCAAAGACAAATATTTAAATGTCAGTGATATTGATTGCCCAGTTTCTTTTCCCTTTTAATTATGCTATATTGCATTCAGTTGTTCTTACAGAAATGGAGGATTGTCTTAACATAGCACAGAATTCACTTTTTAGCATGAAAATAACATGAATTTTAATAGAGCACGTCATTCATCACTGCTGAACAAGTGCTTTCCCATTGCTTTCCCATTGCCACTTTCCCCCTCCTTAATTTTGACGGATTTTGGAAGCAGGAGTGGGTTTTCCCTTAAGAGTTTCACAATTAATCTATGCCAAGTTTAGTGCAAAGTTCAATTCTCTCGCAAATAGCAGCCATTATTTGGCAGTTCATCTGTCATATCCTGGCTTGGCTCCCTGTGTTTACTATGAAATGGGACTGCCAGCTCCGCTTTGGGAATTATTGAAAGTTTGCATTGATGAAAAGGGGATATTTGAAGAAAATTTACAGGAGCTTTCCTTTAGCTCCACAGTTTTCCTTTAGCCAAAAAGTACTGAATAGGATGCTATTTCCTCCATGATTCACACAAGTCCCTTAATGCATATTTAACACCGGGAAGCGTTAACAGCTAATAAAATAATTGCTGGTAATGTAAGTAATTAGTCCTGGCAATGTACTAATTATTATTAATATGATTGCTTATAATTAAAATGCAAACTATAGATTCAAGAGTAGTTGTAAGTGCATGAAAAAATCCCTGTTAATATAAGAATAAGATTAAAAGGTTTTATCATCTGTGATGGGTGGAAGGGATCTCTTGGCTTTCTCTGGATGGGCTCAGACTTGCTGGCAAAATAAAGTTGTCTTCTATACTCCAATTTACAAAAAAAAACCCTCAAAAAGCATAGAATTGAAACAAAAAACAGGATTAAACACTGATGAAGAGGGCACTCTCTTATTTGTAGGGTTTAAATGTTTTTTAGGTTCTTCAGTTTAAATGTGTTAAAGGGATTTTGAAAGAGATTTCCTACAAAGTTTCCAGCTCAGGAGTAGTTTTGGTACCGTTTTCCTTTGTCCTGTTTTTATTATGCTCTGCCTGGGGTGACTTCACGTGTGCATAGAGAATAATGACTAATAATAGTTAGAACTTAACTTACTGCTCCTTAAAAATATTAATTCATAATAAATTTTTTCATTTGAAACATCCTGCAGTAAGGACTTCCGTACAAGGATAGAAAACAAGCGTTCATTACAGAAAGCAAATGATGATTCCAATTCCATATAACGAATCATGCAGGGCCAACTCCAAAGTTTGATTCGACTTGATTTATTTATTCATGTGACTGGTTTTATTTCATTGTTTCCCGGGATTTTGGAGTCACTCTGAACTAGGCACTGGAGCCCATGAGCTGGTGTTGCTTTGCAGTGAGAGCAGCGTAGCTGTCCTTACAATGTCACAACATTTTTAAGCCACACCCCCCCACTTAATTAATTACATGAATGTTCCATTGTTTGGAACGAAATTATTTGGGAGTGTTATATAATTTCAGGAGACTATACAGGCTCAATGTATTTAATAGACCTTCACTACAATAGTTTCCCATAGGTCCTTCCCCCTATATCATTATTTTAAGCTTGTAAATACCACTTGCATCAGAAGTTAAACCCAACTTTAAAACTCCCTTTATTCAATGTCATTCTTGGAAGCTTTTGTCCTTCTCAGCCACAGACGTGCTTACCAGAGTTATGCTTAAGTGGGTATATTTATAAGGCAACAAGTCCCCTCCTGTCTTCTAAACAAACCAATTTTTAAGGAAGAATTAGCTTCCCAACCGTGGTTGAAGTTGTTTGGAATCATATAGTCCCAGAG
Source organism: Pseudotriccus pelzelni (assembly GCA_035584735.1). NCBI lineage: Eukaryota > Metazoa > Chordata > Aves > Passeriformes > Tyrannidae > Pseudotriccus > Pseudotriccus pelzelni. Next base: position 2,969,271 of record JAWMRA010000042.1, read on the forward strand.
CCATCAGAGAAGCCTTTTGTAAAGCAACGTTCCCATGACCCTGTGCCACGAGGCCCTTTGCTATATCTTCAATAAATAACGAAGCAGATGTTGTCTGGAGCCCTGGATGTCACTCTGTGTGGGTTTGCTGTGTTTACTAAATAAATATGGTTGTTAGCAGTTTGTATTTCATATCTCGGGCTGTGTAACAAGCAGAGCTATTGAAATAGTCCCCGTTTGAATTCTTAATGTGAAGTCTTTACTTGTTCTCCAGGATGCTGTACAATTTCTTCCTGTGCAGTGAAAGAAATAATGGTGACAGATTGATGATAAAACTTAGAATCAGCACCGGAATGCATTCACGTGCAGAATGCTCCCAAAACACAAAAAAACCTTCACAAAGGGTAAGAGGGCAAAATATTAAAATTTGAAGGCAAGATTCTCCCTTCTTATGGTCATATTTTTATGATAATTACTGTTAGAAGTTCTCACATTTCTTGAGAAAACACTTTTACTTCAGGAATCTTTGCCTTTTGAAGAAAGAACCCCCGGGTTTCCCAGCTTGGATTACCTGCTGGGCTTTGCTTGTGATTGGCAGGTGAAGTTTAAAAAGCAGTATATTTATAAAACAATTTAATAGTTCTTATGTAATATAAAGGCATATTAATACAAAATGTAAACAGAAGAAATACATTTTAATGTCTCATTTTACAGCTGAGGATGCTTTAGGCCTAGCATTTCATGATTTCTGTGATCTTCCTGAAAAGAATGTTAGCAAGGATTCATTTCAAAACCCAGTGTGTTTTTTAATGAAGAATTGCTGCTCTTCCCAACTCCTGATCAAGACTGGGCAGTGGTAGCTGTGACTGAAATACATTTTGGGATGGAAGTGGCCATGAGGGATATCAGGATGGAGAGGATGTGCCCAGGACAGGGCTGTTGGCCCCTTTCATCTCCAGTCTGGTGTGCATGGAATGGGCCTGGCATGGGTGAACATACTGAGTTTGTGATTTATTCCTTTTATACGTCTTGGTTTTCCAGAGAGGATCTCTACCCTTAGAGGAACAGCAAATGTCTTTGGATGTGTCATACATTTAAGTGACTTGAGTGTATTCCCTTTAACTGGTCCTAAATTAGGAAACATTTCCAAGCTGCTGGTGGCTAAAATGTCCTTTCTGTAAGTTTCTCTGTCCAAAAATCAGATGGGAAGAGCAGTGTCTGTAAAGTATTTACTGCGTGCCAAGTTAGAAGTTGTTCCCTTTCATTTACAACGTAGCTTATGAAGTTGCAGCATTTCAAGTTGATCCCCCCTGTAAGACGCTGATCTTCCAGCCCTCTGTTTCAGAAAAGCCCATTAACAGTTATTTCCCTGCTGTATTTTGTGTGGCCTTTCCAGAACGGTGACAAGGACGCGCTGGAAAGAGACAGACGGTCTGTGACACCTCAGCCACGGGCTGAACGCTGCCGTTAAACTTGATGCGCTTGTGCTGTCAGCAAGTGAAGTTCTGGTGTAGATAAATCAGGGAACAAGGCTGTGTTCTCTGAGCTGACCCTCTCTCACAACGCCAAAGCAAAGGAAAATTAGGACCTGAGGCCAGTGTGCCTGTGCCAGCGCAGGTACCGCTCTGAGGGCCGCGAACAAGCCACACGATCACACGTATTTTCCTGCGGCAGAAGTTGCGGGGCTGGAAAGTTGGTTTTTTTTGGTATTCGAAGTAATGAAGTGAAGGTGTATTTTTTGTGATTTGAGGATGTCTGTCTGGTTTTTCCCTCCAGGATCCCAGAAGCAAGCACAAATTTAAGATCCACACCTATGGGAGCCCCACCTTTTGTGACCACTGCGGGTCACTCCTTTACGGGCTCCTGCACCAAGGGATGAAGTGTGACAGTAAGTGAAGGTTTTCTGTGTTACCGAAAAGGTGGTTTGGAAAGTAAGTGGAAACCCTGGGTAACAGCCTCTTACTTCATTTCTGTGGAAAATAGTGTTTCAAATGTCAGCTATTTATAGTCCTGTTATATTTCAAGTGGATATTTCAGTACTATAATGATCTACTAATGAAAATCACCTCTGCTGCTGAGAACGCAGCGTGTTCAGCTTGATGTGGCTGAAGAGCCTTTGCTGTGTCAGTTTTGAGAAAGCCTCCTGAATACACTCTGAAAGACTGAAAATTCAGTTCAGTCTGTAGCCCAGGTCCAGTATTTTCCTTGTATTTAATTTGTACTGGAAGTGTCCTGCTAGAAAAAATCTAGTAATCAATTTAAACCCTGTTCATTGGTGATGCTGACGTGAATGGTCTGTTTCCTTAGTCATATTCCCAGCAAGCCTTTATTCTATTTTCACTTTTGTTTTCCCTTGCACATAGTTAATGGTTATGTTTAGGTTTCTGAAGTAGATTATTTTATTCTCTGCTTTATTCCCTGCCTGCAGACTGTATTGTGATATGTAGCCACGTTGTTGGGTTGAAAACCACCCAGCTTTGATCTGGAAGTCTGGCCAACAATTAAGCATTTAGTCTTAACTTTCACTTTCCTCTGTGTTTGCAGTGTGATCATAATTTCTGGCTCCTCATGGGTGTCTGAACCACTTTTGTCTCCACAGCCTGTGACATGAACGTTCATAAGCAATGTGTGATAAACGTCCCCAGCCTCTGTGGCATGGACCACACAGAGAAAAGGGGAAGGATTTACCTGAAAGCTGAAGTCGTCGGTGAAAAACTGGAAGTAACAGGTAAACAGCTCATTTTGGAACTTTTCAGGTTTTATAAATGTATAATATGCACTGTGGGTTTGTGTGCCTTGGTCAGGTCGTGGTGTGTTAAAGCCACTGATAGAGCATTTCCCTTCAGAAGTGTGAGGGTTTCGTACAAAGCATCTTGGAATCAAGAACTGGGGCTCGTAAAAATAAATAGAACAATGACAGCTATAGTAATGGCTTTAAAACCTCAGGAATATTAATTAGAAAATCACTTTTATGTCATTTTTCTGCATGTAGAAAGCAGCCCAGTAGGATAGTTATCTTGTTCAGGAAGTTCCCCATCATCTTCAGAACACAAGAGATGCACTAAACTTTCATCAGCTGAGGAGTTGTTTCCTGTATTTCAGAGTGCTGAATAAACAAAGGCAACTTGGATTCAATCCCAAATATTGCTCCCAGTGAATTATAAAATAAAAAAACCCACATAATTCTCACATTCTTTAAGCTTAAGGTTACCATGATGGGGAGGAGGCAGAGAAAGGAAGGAAAGAGAGGGTGGCAATTCATTTCCTTGGAATTGTCTCTCCCGGAATTTGTGAGTAATTCTTGGTTGTGCACACCCAGACTTGCACTCCCACACCCCCCCCACCGACCCAGTCCGAGTCTGAAGCCGCAGAAAAAATTCTGTGTGTCCAGAACAGGGTGCAGTGCTTTTATCATTGCCTGGCTGGTGCTGTCAAATGGAATCAAATTCGAGGGCAAAGATATAGCAGGACAGAGTAGGAGGTTTCTTAGACCACCTCAACTTCTGCCCTTGGTTTGCTTGATGTTTCTTGACATTTCTTGCTTGTTGGCAACCTGTGGATCTTGAGTGTCATGTGTGGCTCAGTTGAAAGGATTGAGCCTGTTAGACACCAAAATGGATGTTTGCTCCACCTCTGTTCCTTTTTGGGGAATGAGTCCAGTAGAGACCAACCTCTTGTGGTCAGCAGAAAGGAAATGAGACCATCCCACTGTATTTTCCCAGCTCACAGAGCCAGCAAGTTTTCCTCCTGGCACTGTATTCTCCATGGCTCTGTTCTGTCTGATTCCAAATGCCTCCATATTCTCCTGTCAGACCTCATAAAATGCATTGAAAAGGAGAAGTTGGATAAAATTGAGATAGAAAGGATCAGAACAGATCCCAAGTGGTGCTTAATTGTAGCTTAACTTTTCAAATCGCTTCCTGTCGACGTGGGAGGGGAAATTTGTCCAAGGTACTGTCATTAACAGAAGGTGGTTTCACTAAGTAGTGAGACATTTCAGAGATGGTGATGCAGCTTCTAAAAGCAATTGTACCATGAGAGAGAATTAATTTGAAAATCATCCAAGTGACAAAATATAATGTTTGCATTATTCTAGGCCGCTCTGCAGCAAGGTTCTTAAATATGGCTTCAACTTTCTGCCATAATACAGATAATTTGACAAATAACATATGCTTATTTTCTGGTGATTCAGTGGGTTTATAATCCTTTTGAGGACAAAAACATTTGTCACCAGTCTTTTTCGTACCAAGGCCCTGTAAAACTTTTACACAAACAAGGGTTCTTTTAGTTCACAGTTTCATTTGAGAAGGTCTTCTCTGAGATATGAATGTGGTCAAATTGTTACAGACATTTCTTAGGTTTTCTTCGTTGCTCCTTTTTGGTGTCAGTGTACTTGGCAAATGCTGTTTCTATTGTGTTTATAAATAAAACATTTCCATGCTACAATTAAGTAGGTTTCTGGACAACAAGAAAAATGTTTACTATAACCTTGTTATGTATAAAACAATTACAGGGCTGTTGTGGTTGAGACTTCTCAACATTTCTAAGCTTTCAGAAAACTTCTTTAAATAAAAGTGACAGTTGTTCTGTAGGGAAGTTTCTTTAAAGAACAAAATGCTATACAGACTAAGCCCAAATGACATTTCAGGTGCCTTTTGTGCATGTTTAACTGAAAAGGAAATTAGTAGTTGTCAGTTAGTTCATGGACACACCGCTATGCAAAAAATTTTCTCCTAGAATGTCATTGGTTCTAAAATATTTATTGAGAAAACCTTTGTTAGAATATACGGTTCCCAGAGCTGCCAGGCACAATATCACTGCCTTCAGCTTTGGGAAAGGAGGTGAATTAAATGTCCAGGAGGTTTAGGAACAGCAGGAAAAATAATCGACGATTGACTGTGTGGTTTAAGCCTTTGTCTGAATCTTTTTCAAAGGAATTACTCTGGAGGTGTTGAACTGCTTCAGCTGAATTCCTTAATATCTCTGCTCTGCATCCTGTTTTGGTTGTTAATTAGTTCCTGCTGGTTCTTTCCTAGCCAGCCTTGATTGCCTGCAAAACATTTGTGCTGCTAAACGGAGACGTGCACTGGGCTTGGCATCTTGCAAATCTCTTCCATGGGCAGCTCTCCCCTCCCCGTGCCAGCCAGGGCAGCCCAGGAGGGCACAGCTCCCAGAGGACAACTGCAGGATATGGTCCTTTAGGGGACACGGTTTAGCACGTCCCAGTTCTCCTTTGCCTCTGCAGAACTGCCCGGAGGGTTCGGTGGTGCCTTTTGTTTCCGAGAAGCACCACAGTGCTCACACACACACACACAAAAAACCAGCATTTTCCTGATGGAATGTTGTAAATAGGACTGAGGTTTTATTCCCCCCAGTGAATTCTAGGAAGGAGGCAAGGCCGGGTTCTGCCAGATGGGGCTGGCCAGCGGCTCAGCCAGATTATCTAAAATCTCCAAGCTGGCAGGTTTTGAACTGAACTGATGGTGGGAGTGATTCAGTCTCATGTACAAACACACTTAATTCCAGTGAACTGGGTTGGATCCTCAGTCCAGGTGGGTAAACATGGACATGCAGGTTTTGCTGTGTGAATTGTAGAGACCCTGCAACACTTCTTCACAAGTGAGTAGGAATTTTGGATTGGTGTACTCTGCCAAAACTCACCATCTTGCCAGGGCTGCTCAATCTGCCCCGTTCAGTGCTCGTTCGTGTTGAAGTTCTTAAACACCAATGGTTTATTTTCAATGGGTGAGCTACTTGCTTGAGAGTTGCATTGAATATTAATGATTTATTGCACTTGAAGTAAATCAGTGGGGTAGTTTTCTTTTTATAGAAACACTCCTGAATTGCTTATCTCTGAAATCACCGAGGTCGTGACCCTTTCATAGGTTGGATTGACGTGGGGGGTTTGCTCTTAGGCATAATAAAACAGTTTTTGCTATTCTTAATCTCTGCCTTTTGCACTGAATTTTCTTCTCCCTGATGTGTGCTACAAGTTTTTTCACTCTTGCATTTACTTCTTGACCCATCTTATAAATTCAGGGTGAGTTTGTAGGTGGTTGAGTCACAGCTGCGATTTCGTTTTTTAATTTTATTTTGGGATTCTTTCGATAGTGAATGAACAATAACCTGTGTGAGAAAAATAACCCCGCTTGGCGCACTGATTTATAAAAAGCTGCCACGTTATTGGGACCCTAAAGTGCGCCCTGTGAGTGGCTGGGAGCTGGATGTGACAGCAGCTGACAGGGAAGAGCTGCCCTCCCGACATCCACACCGATTTAGAGGCAGGGTGACAGTGACTTGCTGGCAGCTGATGCACCCCACTGTCACATAAACCTTGGTACGACACATACAGACACAGCCCAGAGTTGTTGTGGGGTTTGCTTTTTTTTGGGGGGGGGGTGGGGGGTGAGAGGAGGGTGTTAAACCAATTTTTCTAAGCTTCAAGAACGCAGAAAATCTGGTTTCATTCCTCAGTGCCGCTCGTGCCGTTGGGAAGGAGCGGAGAGCCGGCAGCGATCCCCGCAGAGGTTGGGAGCGGGGAAGGGGCTCTCCGGCAATAACCTGCCCGGGAGTTCTGTGCTCCCCGCCGCACATCCTCCAAATTATTTATGAGAGTGTGAGCGCTGAGCCACCTCCTGGCTCTGCATATTAATGGCCTGTCAGGCTGCTTGCTGAGGACAGCTGGGGCAGCAGCCTCTGCCCAGACATGCTGGGGGAGACAAACTTGCCGAATTCTGGCACATCTCTAGAGCCTCATCAAAAAATATTTTTTTTCCCCCTTAAAAGGTCTTGCCGCACACACCACTCTAATAATTTTATTTATCATTTTCTAGGTCAGTGGCTGCTAGCATTAACTTCAGAATATCTGCAAGTGATTTTAAAAAGGGGACATATGGGAATATTCTCAATATTTCACCGACTTTTAGTGCCAAATGCCAATAAAGTGATCCCAAATAATTGCTTGCATGTGGGAGACGTTTTTAATGTCTCAAAAAACACGGATTTCATGGTTTGCTTCCCTAATATCTCTTTTGTGACAGTCCCAGAATCTGCAGGGTTGCTGCAGTCATTACAGGAAGAGCTGTGCCTTTAGCAATGATAACAACAGAAAGTTTCCTTCCCATTTCAGTCATTAAATTTACTTTACCATGAAGAAATAGGCAATGCATGGTATTTAAAAAGAACATTAATTTCTCATAAATGGCCATCTACATGCATACAGAAATATTAACTAAATCCTATATGTTTAGGTAAGTGTATATGCAGATAAAATTAGAAATGTAATGGTCTGAATCCTTTTTCAGACAATTTGATCCATCTCGTGTTAAGATTTATGTTTCATTAAGCAGCTGTCCTACCCAGTAGTGCTTAATGATAATTTTTACGAAGATAATCTTATTTTAAAAATAAAATAGAATTGCTCCCAGGAGATTTCCAGTTCAAATTGAAAGCAGAGAACCTATTGCAGGCACAAAAACTTGGGATGTAGAGTTAGGGATGATGGTACTTTTTTTTTAGTTAGTAGGAGGGGATGTCTTAATAAATACAGAGAAATAAAGTGTCCTGTCCTGCAAAATTGGTTCATTTTTTGTCTTGTTCTAGACAAGGAAATGAATCATGTGTGTCTTGTACATCAGCTGGGCAGGGCAGGGGCTTGTTATATGGCCATTTTTCAGGGCTCAGGTAATGGGATCACTGGGCTCTGGAGGGATATGAAAAGAAATGTTACCTGGGCAGGGGAGTAGTTATGGAACAGAGAAAAGACTCGTATCTGAAAGCCCTTTTAGTGATGAGAACTGTATAGAAACTGGAAACTGCCTGAAAAGCAGGATTTGTTTCAGAGCCAGTTGTGAGTCACACCCAGCTCCAGAAAGGAAGCACTCAGTGAGTTTTAATAAAACCTCGTAATAAATCTTTAATGAAAGCTGAGCAGTTCTGGAGGCAGCTTTGGATTCTGCATGCAGAGAGTACAAATCCAAAAGCTGGAAGAAAGTCTATCTTCAGTAATGGGTGAATCTTCTGAACTGTGGTTAAGGGGAGTGCAGTGAGGAACTGGGGAGAAAATGCCTTGGCTGAGAGTACAAGATCCTCTGTCGCTCACCTAGGGCATCTGAAAACTGGACTAATCACTGGGATCTGTGCTAGAATGGGAGGCAGTGAGAATTATGGAATAATTTACTAATGCTTTATTGTGTGAAGACAGGAACTTGGAGCTAACTCTTGGAGCTAACAGCAGCCTCCCTTTTCCTTCATTTCTCTGGATATTGTGCCAGGCCAGACCGTTGGAGACTGGAATTTTCTTCTAAAAGCGGCTATTGGCACGTGGTGGAGAGATTTCTGCTCATCTGAGTTGCCTGTGGGGAGTAAAAGATTGGCACAAAACGGTTGCTGTGATCACTAAACTGGTTTATTATCAACATTTGGGAATTCAGGAAAAAGGTAGCTGTGACTCACTTGAAAAGGAACTGAGTAAACTCCTGCTGCTAATCATCCAGCTTTGTTCTAGGGACAGAAACATTTATTTACTCATTCCCATGACTAATTTTATCTGCTGGTGCCACAAGAAGCTATAAATCCATAACTGCATATGGCTTGCAACTCTTGACCTATCCAATCTCATGGGAAAAGTTTCAGCTTCGTCATTCACTCTCTGAATTCCTCAAAAATTCTGCCCGTGTTTCTTCTCTTTCCATCAAATGTCAGTTGTTCTCTGCCAGCCCACTCTGTTTTATTTAGATTTATATTTCAAGTATGAATGCCTAAGAACAAGATCTGTGTTTGCTGGTGTCTTGATCCTATTCCTGGGAAAGTGGGTGTCCCAGTGGCAGGCAGGGCTCCTGGATGGGTGCTGCTGGTTCAGAAGGAGCACGTGATAGAAGAGCCATAGGACAGGCCTCAAACAGTTTACATTTTCTGCTGAATAGACATCTATGATCTCTCCTTCGTTAACAAGGAGGAAAATGGCACCTTTTTGCCCTATTTCTGTTTTTGGAAGGAAAACCTGGGCGAGGTGGGATTTGTTAAAATTCGGTATATGTTGCTGTCTGTCCATCTGTGTGCTCTCTCAGTCCCCATTAAGAGTCCAATCCGGACAAAATGTTGGGAAATTGAACTTGCAGCAGCTGCTTTGCTCAGCACAGAGGTTGGTAGCAGCCTTAATGGTTCCAACAGAAAACTGACAAATGATATTTTAGGTTTGTGCCCACGTTACACTCCACTTCACTCACTTCAACCATCTCTAATTTAGAGTAGCATCCCTAGCACAGTGTTGAGTTTAATTAACTAATAATTATCCAGCAGTAAGAGACTGCTTGCTGTTGTGACAGCTATGGCACAGCTCCGCCACGGTAAGCTGATTTATTTTCACGGGGTTATTTTTCATTTAACTTTTTCACCCTCCCCACAGGAGAGGGTGCCTTTGGTGGAGAGGGGAAATCTCTTCTTCATGTCAATCCCCTTAGAGAAACCTGACCCATCCTGTTAAAAGTAGGGTACCCTTGGAGATGGACCACTTGGATGCTAATTCTTTATAAGCACTGTTCAGCACAAGTATCATCATGCTGTTTCCTCAGGAAAAGAAGTGCTAAGTCAGCTGGAAAAAGATGTCTGAGGGTATTAATTATGCAGACAAAAAGTACAAATGGGCCAGATATCTTTAAACAAGGAGGGAGATAATGACTTTGTCGGCAGCCTGTATTTAGTACATGTTGCATCTTTCCTTCCCAATTAATCTTTGAGCTTCTTTTTCTTACATTTAGAGGTTGGGTTTGTTTTTTTTCCCGTTTTCTGTGTGTGCTGCAAAAGAAAGAAGCGATCTTTCTTACACATGCTGCCGTGGCCTCCTGCTGCCAGTGTTGTTTTCCAGGCTCAGCAGGTTTATCCAGGCTGCTCAGTGATGCCTTTCTCCAGGGAGTTCTCCATGGCAGAGCTTCCAAGGATGTCTCTGCATCCACCCAGCCTATTGCTTAAAAATCTTCTTCTTACACTGAGCCTCTCCAGGTAAAATTGAAACCTAAAAGCTCAGTCTGAAGATGGCCATGTTCAAATTAAGCCATTTTGTTCAAGGAATTTTAGCGAAAAGCTCACCAGTGTGTATTTTTGGGAAGCTGTGGAACATGTGGAGGGTTCTGCTCCTCACTTCTGTCAAACTACAGTATAGGAAAAAAGGAATGAGAATGTGGATTTTTGAGGTAATAGCTCATGTGCCAAACCTGGCAGTGCAGTCACAAGAGCCATGCACAAGAAGACTGAAAAAAAAGAAAACAAAAAAAGCCAAAATAAACCCAGATATAGGATGAGAGAGAGCAGCTTGCACTGAAAGCTGTCACTTCATCCTGCACTCGCTTTACGATTCTCAGTCCCTTTGGGATTGTAAATACTTGGCTAAAATAAGTTATGGAATCTCGGTGTTACTCCTCAGAAGTATTTGAAGATCACTTTCAGGGTACTGAATTTTAATGGTGAGTGGGCTGAGGGTTTTTTTTTCATGGGTTGAAAACAAATGGCTTTCCAGCTGACCACTGGGTGTGAAGACTCTCAAAGGGCAAACTCAGAGTAAATGAGAGCGGAGACAATTTTCCTGGCCTGAAAACTGTCATTTCCCCAGTTGCAAAGCCCCTGTCACCTTTATAGAAAACTAAAATGAAATGGTTTGCAAGGAAGGTGCATGTTTCTGTTCTGTTCTTTGAAAACACGGGGGATTTTTTTCTGGTATGATTGTTTGAGTAATAAACTTAGTGAACAGAATTACATTTTATTCTAAAACTTTAACCCACAAGCATTTTCTGTCTGTAGTTTTAAAAACACAGATTTAAGAAACTTGATCGGTATCAACTGTTTGTGTGATTCATTTCCAGCCAAGATCTAATTTCATTAATTAATTTACCTCAGAGTATCTGTTCTGCATGAGAATTATCTTGACAAATAAACAGGTGTCTTCCAAACCAGTAACTCCCATCCCTGGACAGTGCCTTCTCCCCACAGCTATTTTGGATAGAAGGTGCCAGTTAGGTCTGGTGTTTCTCCCTTCCAGCTGGTTTTACCACACCTAATAATCTCTCATTAAATAAACAGAGCAGGTCAAACTGTTTGAAATTACGTGGTTGTTTTTTTTTTTTTCTGTGGCACTGTTGGGGTTGGTTTTTTTCCCCAAAAAGAAAATTTCCCTCTACGTCCTGCATCAAATGGACAGGGAGTAGATTTGCACTTGGCAGTTGTGCCCTTTGGAAGAACACAGTGAGCACTAAAACACTGGTTCCATCACCCTGACAATACACTTGGTGTGTGGGGACTGGAACACAACATCCCATGGTTTATAAATCACCCTCCGTGCTGTTTTACAACAGGGGTGTTGTCAGCACCACCATCTTTCATTCCACTGGCCTTTAGTAAAGCACAACAATAAAAAGCTGCTGCCCAAAAACCCGTCCTCTTCTTAGTCTATATATAAAGATAATATCTGTGTTGCTTGGATGCCTTTCAGCCTCCATGCTGGGAAACAACAGATTGAAATCCTGGGAAGGATTTTTTATTTATAATATGAAAATGCCATTTAAATCTGAGGGAAGAGGAGAAGAGTGCTTTGAGCAAACAGTAACTACCTGTTGCTGAAGATCTAACAAGTTTTTTTTTCTTTTCTTTCTTTGCATTAGCTCTGACTCTAAAATTCAAATTTCTATAGGAAATGTTTTCCATCAAGAAATATTAAGTGAACTAAAGGCTGATGTTTCCTAAATTTCCTTTTAGATTCCTTCAGTTAGGTAGATAAATTTGAAAAAACCCTCCTGAATGAAAGCTGAGCACTGTCAATCCGGGATAGTCTCTCTGGTGGCTCTCAAAGGCTGGACTTCCTTCATCCCCTGGGAACCACGTCACCCTCAAAGCTTACGATCTTCCTTCCAGAAACAATTCTGATCTTAAACTATGGCTGTCACAGGGGAATTCTTGAATGAAAGCTGTTTTCTGTCCAGAATAAGCCCGGAGATTGCTGCTCCCAGCATGATTCGAGATGCCCAGTTGTGAGCTCCAAATTTCCCTCCCCAGCCTGATAACAGGCCCTCTGAAATCCACTCTGATCTGGCTGTTGCCCTTACAGCATTTGCCTGATAGTCCTGTCGTTGTGTGACTTAAGACTGATGAGGAAATAAAAGCACAAAGATTGTTGGTACCTGCTTAGAAAAAATTACGGTGATGGATTTGGGTATTTAATCGTTCCACTGCAGGAAAGAGCTGCCTGGGAGCTGCGTGTCGGTTGTGAATCACTCCCCTCCTGTCACTGCTCCCTACAGTTCTGATAAATATCACTCAGTACAACCTCACTTTACAACAAGGGGTTTCTTCCATGCCAAGTCTGACAAGTGGCTTTCACGTGTTGTTTGTTTGTCAGCATCTTCCAGTAACTCTGGTTTGACATTTTATTGCTCCTTATGAGCGATGTCTAATCCTGTACAAATGAGCTGGTTTGTTTTTTTTTTCATATTGACAGTGAGAGAAGCAAAAAACCTCATTCCCATGGATCCAAATGGACTGTCAGATCCTTATGTTAAACTGAAGCTCATCCCAGACCCTAAGAATGAAAGCAAACAAAAAACAAAAACCATCCGCTCTACTCTGAATCCAGACTGGAACGAGTCCTTCACATTGTGAGTTGAACAGCATTTCATTTCATTTCATGCAGGATCTTTGCATGTTTTGAATTGGTTTGTTCGGTGTTGCACTGCAAAACTGCTCTGCTTCTCTCCTTTTTTAGTAAATTAAAGCCTTCAGACAAAGATCGCCGGTTGTCCGTCGAGGTCTGGGACTGGGATCGAACAACCAGGAATGATTTCATGGGATCTCTTTCATTTGGGGTGTCAGAGCTTATGAAAATGCCAGCCAGTGGATGGTAAGAGTTTCAGAAAAGAGGGAAGGAGAGAATATATCACCAAAAGTTTTAAATTATTGTTCAACACAGTCTACCTTTTTCTTTTCGAGCTTTTCACTGAGTTTCAGGTTATGAATTCACTGAAAGTGCACGTAAACCTAGGAAATACAGGCTTTATATCTATATATATCAAAGGAGGATAATGAAAGGATTGCTTTTCTTTTGTGGTGTTCATGAAACTTCTGCTGGAGCCAGGAACTGCTGCAAACTCAGCTCTGTGTACATAGTCTTGTGATAGGAATTTTATTTTTATCTCAAATATGATGTATTCATTACTAAGTGTATCATGATATATATAGCCCTGCAAATTCAAAGTACATGGAAACTGATTTCATAAAATGCCATCTCATTACCTACCAAGCGAGGGGTAGAACTCACCACGTCTTCTGAAAAGGGACATTCCTTCCGAGACACTTCTTTAGGCTTGTGGAAGCACTGGAGGCAAAGGTTCTCCAGGGTTGGTGTCTCCCATCATATCACAGGATGGGTGGGGAGAATCGCCCCGTCCATTAATTGCCACATAATTTGGGATTAAAGATTTGATTTCGTGTGAAAGATATTCTATTTCTGAGTTTGCTTTAGGTCCTTGAGATCAGTTCTTTAACTGTGACGCTGATACAAACCACACACACACAAAAATCGTATAATCACACTAAATCGGGTTTCAAATCTAACAGGAATAAAACTGGAAAGCCACAATTTTTTTTCTCAAATGTTCCACAGGTACAAGCTGCTGAATCAAGAAGAAGGTGAATATTACAATGTTCCAATTCCAGATGCTGATGAAGATGGAAATGCAGAGCTCCGGCAGAAGTTTGAGGTGAGGGCTAAAAACTGTATATTGCGCCCACTTTTCACTTTATTACAAAATGTTTCACTTTATTCCGAAAAAGAAAGCCCGTTAAAAGATACATATGGTTGAGTGCTACTGCTTCTGTTCCTGTGACAGCACTGTGTGACTTTGGTTTCCTTGAAGATTGGACCAAATGGTTTAATTCAGTGGTGGCATCATTTTGCTGACAGTTCAGCTTCTCTGCTATGACACTTCTAAGTCGGTATTTTAAAATATGTTTTGTCAAGCACGTGTAATAATTTCAATATCTTCTAATACTTGCTGCAAAATCCTTCAGCCGTTATCACTGGCATCTGCATTATTTGACAAATGATATTCTCAGAAACCACATATTTAGAATGTTTGACACTGTAAGTTCTTGTGTTTTAGCAAAAAGGCTTGCAATAATTGCTGATAATTTAGAGTCTGCTCACATAGTAATGAATTTGAAATATTCCAACCTGCACTGCTGGTTTCCTTTTCCTGGGTGGACATTTACAGCCTCAGCCAGGCTGTTTCTCCAGGCCGTGATTAATGTACCTGTTGTGCATAAACAAACACGCCCGTTCCTTTCAACCTGAAATGGCAATTTTTTATGTTCACCATCAGGCAGAATTCTCCATTGTTATTATAAAAGATGGGTTAAGCCAAGAAAGTGAGGAAAAACGGCACATGTTCAACTTCCAAGGAGGAAAAAGAAAAGGTGCCTCAATTTCTTGTGAGCGCGTTTGGATCAGCTCCCATGCTCCTGTCTGCAGCATGAACTATGATTTTTGTTGTACATTTGAGAAGTCTTTGAACCTCCATTCCACTTTTCCTTTCTTTACAATTGTGATCTGACCCAGTGTGATTTTATTTTGCTGCGCTAGGTCATCTGCTGTTCAAGATCATATTTCTTTTTCACCCTCCCTGGGAAGAATAGCTTCAAAAGGAATTCTGTCCAGCCCTTCCATGCCCCTGTGCATTACACAGAGCCTGGAACTGGGTGGATCTTTAAATGTCGGTGATACAGGTATAAAAATCTACCTGTGTTTTCCTCAGGTCAGGGACAGCACGAAGACAAGTCACTAAAATCGTCCACTTGAAAAGGTCAGATATTACATGCACTATGTTTGCATATTGAATTTACAGCCTCTTAGGCTTTTTTCTTCATCCTACAGTAAATACATTGGTTGCAGGAGAAACAGTGAGGGTTTATCTGTGTCCTGCAATGGAGTGGAGGAGAAATCCTGAGAGGTTGCATCATGTAGAGCTACTGGACCTGGTGCCAGAAACAGCAGCTTCACAGAGGGGCAGCTCTGCCTCAGAAATAATTAGTCTGTCTCAAAGTCTAATTAGTTCAGCCTCAGCACTGTGTATTTGAGGCTCTCCCTGTTGTGGGAGTAGCCTGGTTGGTGCTGTTTGAGCGACTGAATTAATCACGGGAAGGGGATAGGTCTTCAGTGAACACGGTGTCTCCAGGAATGTGATTTCCCCAGGTGCACAATGAGCAGTTTGGAACCTCAGTGATGATAAATGAGAGTGTTGGTGGCTGAACAAACCCTGTAATTATGAGGAGCCCGAGGCTGGGATAATGCAGTGGCACATGGCAAAAGGTTCACCCATTTGCTCTCTTTTAAAATGTACCACAGTGAGAAGGAGCCGAGGGAAGCAGGACCCTCCAAGGAAAAATCTTACTTGCTTTCAAGGGGCATCACTGAGATGGCTTCTAAAAATTAGCAGCACAGATGTCTGAATGGTGGTATTTAACTTATTAGCTATTCTGGTGTGGCACATAAGTGGTGCTGACTCTGATCATCTTTTATCTTACTTCTGTTATCATTTATATCCTGGCTTACATAGGCATTTTATTTTAGGTACCCTGTACTAAGGAACAAATAGATAGCACTGAGAAATATGCTGCTATTTGGGATTTAATGACATCATCTAAATAAATATTGCCACTGTTCTAAAATCAGCATTGAAGCCTTGCAGGAAGGAGATTGCAGATCTTGACTGCCATTTTCCTGGGGGAGTGAATTTGTCAGGAACATTAAAATTATAGATAGACCAAGGGGTCATTCTGGGCCATCTTCTCATTTGTCAGTTTCTAGAAGGACTAACTCCAGAGTGCTTCCTAATCAACTCTGCAGTTGTGGTGCTCGGTCTATTTTTCAATATATGGCCCTGTGATTGGTAGCCAAGATACATTATTTTAACTTTCAGTACAAAATTACAACCATTTCTGCAAAAATATTGCATTACTGATGTCAAATACTTAAAATGAATACTGGTGGCCTTCAGAGTAAAGGGTTCTTATACAAACCAAAGCTACACAAGAGTAGAGAAACTTTAGGATGAGAATTTCATTGCTTAATATTAAGAAAGAATGAGAATATTCTCAAGTTTTGAAAGATCAGGGAACCAGTGGCTGTGGAATTTCTGAAACCAGTTTCTGATCTTAAAAAAAGTCTAAGACACTCTTAAAATTGACTTTGCCCTTTTGACTGAAGTTTACAAATGTGCTTAGTAGAACCTTCAAGAGTCACTTAGTAACTACCTCCCATTTAAATCAGAATTTTAAAAGTATCTGCCTGCGTCTGTATTTCAACAGACAGCCTTGAGACTTGGCCTCAAGCTCTCACTGGTTTCAAACTCTTTACACAATCCCATCACATCCTTCTTAACATATCACTGTAACCACCCAGGCTTCTTATTTAAATGTGGTTATTAGCCACACAAATCTCATGGATATGCTGCTCTGCTCGCTGCACCTTCTGGCACAGATTCTTTTAAGTCATTTATTCAATGTAAATCTGCCATAAAATAGCTATACAAGATTATAAATAAATAATAATAGATTCAAAAACTCCCTTCACTTATAAATGAACAGAATAACCCTGTTTGCCGTGAGAAGTTTCCTCATGGGCCATTCTGCCACCTCGGAACCAGCCGAAAAATTAACACCCAACCCCTGCCCTATCCAACAAATGGGACCGAATTTGGAAAAGAAAGGGTTGAAGAGGATGGTGCTTTTTTAGTTTTTTTGATTTTATTGCCAGGATTTTTCTTGCTATGCACAGTGTGTTATCTGTATGAACTTTATAGATTATACAGAAAGTGAGGTGTGTTCTGCAGGGGTGCAGTGCAGTGTTTCCTGCACAACGAATTTTATTCCATCTGCGTATTTTCTGGATCTCACCTCTCACTGAAACCTACAAATCCTGTTATCTGCTCATTTAGCAGTGTGATCAAATCTGTCCTCAGTGATTTATACGTGATACATCATTATTAATATTTAGAGATAAAAATATACTCCTGTAGGAAGTGGAGGCAGGAGAAAATCTGTCACTATTTTTCCGTTGGTTTTAACCTTTGGTTGTGAATTTTCTCTCTGGAATGGGATTATCTGTGGCCGCCTCAAAATGCAACTCCCTTCTCAACGGGCATATTCAGAATAATTGTGGCTGCTCCATAATTGTCCGTGCTGAGGTTGCCATGGGAACTCCCAACAGTCCCAGGTGGCTCCGTGGACCCAAAGTAGCAAATCTTCTGCCTGCAGCATCTACTCTTTGTTAGATACTTACTGCCTTCTTACAGTATTTTACTAGGCAAAATAAAAAACAGAATATTGAAATAATGGTATATTTTTTCCTACCAGGTTGTGATTTGAGCAGTAAGATGCTTTTGCCATTTAGGGCATTGTTGCTTTTTTTAAAATTTAATTATTTATTTATTTATTAGAGGGAAAGAAATGTGTGAATTTGTAAAACTTCTATTGTAGAAAGTTATTTCAGTTTGGTCAAGCTTTTTTTTTCCTTTTCCTGCTTAGTAAAGCACTTCTTGATACTTAAAGATCATCTTAGAAAAATAATAATAGAGAAATACTGGTTTAAAAGTAGGCTGGTGAGTTATTCTCTCTATCCCCTTCTTCCCGCATCACCAGCACGGGAAATGTTATTAAAAATAAAGCAGTTATGGGTCCATTCAAATGATTTTTTTAAATTAAACAAAGGCCAGAGCAGCTGTTATCCTGACATGTGGACACATTTGCCGAGCACACGGTACCTTGAGTGATGGGAGCTGTGTGAGTCTCTACACCCAATTTTGGGAACTGGAGTGATCCCAGCACGTTGTCACTGCTCCTATAATCTTCTTTTTAAAGCCTTTGTGGGGAAGGCATGCAATGGTCCTCCTGGTGCATAATCTTCCCATGTCAGGCATCTTCTTTTGTTCTAATTCCTTCCTCTAGTGCAGCTCTGGGTGGGTTTCAGAGGAACAAAAGTGGTCCCTTAGTTTCTGGGAGACGCTGCTGTTCCCGCTGGGAGGGTCCATGTTGGACGGTCTGGGGACACAAATCCACATCCTCCACCACCCAGGCCACCTCTGAGCGGTGTCTGTGTGAGGGATTTCAGCTGCCTTGACCCACGGAATTGCTGGCGGAGGCTGTACAGAAGCTGCACCTGTAGTTTCCTTTTGCAGCCTGCAGCATGAGGAGGGGGAGCAGAGTTCAGAGCAGGGGGGATTTTGTACCTGAGCACTGAAAGTGCACAGTGAGTGGTGACATTTTGGTGACATCTCAGTGCTTCTGACTGTAACTATCATGATGATCCTAAAGAAAATGTCTTTTTAAATGCCTGATCATTTTAAATATAAGAACAGGGAGGACGTGGAGCTTGGCCATCGGGCTCGGTTATAAATACCTGGGACCTCTCCAGTGCCTGAGACAGATATTTCTGCTGCTGAGCTCCTCCAGGGTGCAGGGCAGTGCTTTTTTTGACCAAACTTGTGTGTTAATCCTTGTGGGGACGTGAATTTACAAAGCAGTGCCCTCCCCCAGTCTGGATTTGTCCATACAGAGCTTCCATGGATTTCCACCATCAGGCCTCTCTTGGTGGCAGCACAGCTGGTGTTGAACAGCACCTGAAAACGCCCCCAGATTTCAAGGCACAATCAAAGCTTTCTGATGAGGTTTGTTGCTCTTATAGTCCAATGCTGAAGAAACCTCTTTCATTTATTTATCATTTCCTTTCTGAACATCAGTACATCATTTCAGATTGTTTCACTGCAGGTCCTGCGTTTCTTAGATCTTCAACACTCCCTTTAGTTTTAGTTTTTAAAGCCATTTCTGGCTGCTCTGTTAGAAAGGAGAAGGCCAGGACTGTCTTGATTAATCTGGCATTTTCCTGATATTCACAGCAACTTTAGGTCAAAAGGACATTTTCTTTCTTTAATCAGTGGCCAGAACCTCCTAGAGCTGTCTTAATTCTGAGCTGGAGGCTGGGTGAAAACGTTGCAGATGCACAGCCAAGGCTATAGCAGAAGGCTCCAGAGACTGTTTCAGTAGCTTCTTAAGAACCCAGTGAGTTTTCTAATTAAATTAATTAATTTTTCATTCAAAAAAAAAACCCCAACAAAACAAAATAAACCAAACTGTAGAGAAGCTTATGATTTTTTTTTAATTTGTGAGTTAAGTTCTCCAGGTCTCTGTGTAAAATATTGTAAAGGCTGTGAAGAAAACATTTCTTTTAAGTTTTTGAAGGATGGCAATGTTTTTGCCCCAGAGCTGTTACACTACAGTTACTTTACTCTTTTTTTTTAATAAATAAAAGATATGATCTCTTCCATATCTGTATCTAACCAATGTGCACTCCCATTTTGAAGCAGTAACTGTGACTTCAGGCAGGTCGGGGAAGATGACATGGAAAAGGGAAATAATGGTGCTGACACTTCAAATTGTGAACTACAAGATTAAATATACTTTTCAGGAAACAGACACTAAGCTACACTGAAATCATGACCAGCCAAAATATCACTGGCACATCAATCCACACTCATTATGCATGTAGAGATATAAAAAGAAGAGCTGCTTTTTTTGGCCATGGCACTCATTCCTATTTTTAAATTGTGCATATTTAATCATTAGAGAATAGTTTGCAGCATTATAGAGATGCTGTTAGATGACTCCATCTGTTCTGTACTATAGTTTGGCATGGGGAATTCCCATATGCAGTTATCCGGAGGTTTCCCATCCACTCATCAGAGCTCAAACCAGAAAACTTGACATTTCTTGACTAGATGACAGAAATCTCTGCTCTCTGTTCGCATCAGCCTCTGATTTCCCTAAGGCTTTTCCCAGGCAGTGTGTTGTGATTTCAGGTGAAGAACATATGAAAAAAATCATATTGTTGGGAGGGATTTCCTTATCCCTCATGTAAAGGTTAAATGTGTGTTACAGAACAAGGAAAAAAAAAAAATAAAAAATCAGGAAGCCCTTTAGTGCTTGTGGCACTGTCAGAGCTCCTCAGCTGGTGAAGCCCAGGCTGCCACAGCTGGACACACCTGGAGTGCTTCCCCAAGGAATGTCCCGTGCCTGAGGGGGGGGTTGTGTGTCCGAGGCTGAGCTTAGACCGAGGAGCAGCTGTGTGACAACCTGTCCCTTGCTGTGCTTGTCCCTGCTCTCCTCCCTGCCAGGGTAATTAACACCAATTTGGGTTTTGTTTTTTTTTTGTGGTTGTTCTGTGCTTAACAGATGTGTCCATTTTGTATTCCCGCTGCTGTGTCTGTATTTGTTTATTCTGCTACTAATTGTGGTTGCTTTGCTGTGCCAGCCCTTACTAACCAGGCAGTGTTTCTCCCTTTCCTGTCTCTTCCAGGACTGTCATGTAAATATCCACTTCTTCAAGGTAGTTTTGGTGTTCTCCTACACCTTTCTCTTCACACAACCCTCTTTGACTGATGTTTGAACTTTATTGAGTTTATTAAGTTCAGTTTCATCCTCACCATCTTTTAAGGATGCACTTGTTTTTCTCCCAGCTTAAGGTTTTCTTTAAGAAAAAATGGGAGTATGAATCTTCCACGATTTGTCACAAAATACTCCCCAGATTAAGATTTTACTACCAAAAAGCAGTGATCATCCAACCTGAGCAGATGCAGCGTGCCTTTCTTTTTCGAAGGAATGAGTTAAATGAATGCCGCCTTCTCATGGAAAATGGTGCATCTTTAACTGGAAAAGACATTCATGGAACTTTAAACGACTTTCACAGATCAAATAATGCTCGTGGTCGCTGTCTATTTAAATAGATAAATTTGCATACTCCAGCATGCATGGTTTATGGTATAACATACTACATCTATTGCTATATATTTGCAGTATGCTATATCATAACAGATAATTATATTATCATGTGCACAGATGCTCTGATACCTGAAATAGCAATTCACCTGGTGACTTCCCATTTTGCTTTTTTCACCAATCACCACATCACTCAGTTATTGCCATGAAAGTTACATCTCAGCATTGAGAACGTACATGTGTGGACTTTATATTTGCATGCATCTCTAACAAATGATCTTGCTTTCTTACGGCAAAGGTGACTGACACAAATCACACTTTCAGTTTTATACCTTGCTTAAGTTACAATTTGAATTAAAATTTGAAGCTCCTGTGCTGTAACTGTTTTAGGGATTTAAGATTATTGAAGCCATTATCATATTCTAATACTATTTTTGCAGCTGAAGCTGACCTAGAGCAGTTTACATGTTACAGCTCAAAGCTTAAGATACTAAATTTAAAAAACAAATGTTATATTTGAAGAGTTGTTTGTATTACTAATGCATGATTTTAACAAATGTTCTAATACTGAACCAGAAAAAAATCCAAAAATAAGACCATTTGTCATTGCCAGATATTTCCTAATGCAATAATCATTTGTCATGCAATCAGTAACACTTTTTCTTAACCTTGATTCTTTATCTGGTATCTCTGTCTCAGAAAGGCCTGTACAGAAGAGGACTGTCCTTCCTCAATCCTTTATACCTTTTCTTATTTGAGAATAAAACCTCATGGGGGTTTTATTGGTGAAACTTGTTTCATGATGGGAAGTTGGAATTTTCTCTGTTTAAGCCTGGTTTTAAAGGAGAAAATGTATCTGGGATAAATATGAGGTTTTACCACTTCATTGTAAAATCCAGGCCTTGAAAGTGCCCTAAACTGACAGAAGTCCTCAGTCCATTCGTGTTTCCACCACAGGAAAACACCCCAAAAAAAAAAGGGCTGAGGAGTTTCCTAAAGCTGCTGCTTCACAAAAATTCATGTTTAGTGCTGGTTGATCACAAACACGAATCCCGTCAGAGAAAGCTGTCTCTCTGTTCCGATGCGGCCACTCGAGAATTCCGGGGGTTTTTTTAAGGGGGAAAAAAAAAAAAAAAAAAAAAAAAAAGGCAGCTTCCTTGTTTGTGCCGTGCCTTTTTCTCACTGAATCATGCCAGATCCCCCCTCTGCTGGGTGCTGGCAGTGAGTTGGCAGCGCTGAGCTCAGCTCAGAGGCAGCATCATCCCCCCGGCGGGAGCGTGCGGGCTCGGAGCTGAAAGCAAGCAGCAGGAGCAGCTGAAGGAGGAAGGCCGCGTTCCCAGAGGATGACTCTGAGCTGGAGACCAGTAAAACGCGCAAAAGTGATTTTGTAGTGTCGTAGCAGATCTGAGGCTGCTGAGAGCGAGGTCAGGCAGCATGGAAACTTGGTTATGGAGTAATCAAGATGCTGGGAAGGATCGCACGCTTATCCTGCTGTTGTTCCACAGCAAAGCGTATGTTTAAATAGATTATTTCTCAACATCATGCAGAAAACACCTTCATCTTTTTGGGGGTGCGTGTGTTTCTGTGTGATAAATCGTTTCATAGCACGTTAAGGTTTGGATACACAATCCCAAGGCTTTAGAATCAGTCCTGGTCTGCAGCTTTGCATGCCAGGGGGTTTGATTGCAGGGATTTGCTCTAGGATTAGGTAGAAAGCCCTTAAAAATTATTTCAGAACAGAATTTTATTATTCTTTGCCCATATTGAGTTTGATGCTTAAAAGCAAATTCCACACTCTAGATTGAAAACTAGCAGTAATTTGCATAATTAAAAAATGAAGGAGCATATATAAAAGCAATTCCTCTTCTGACACTTAGGGATTTGCTGTTGTAGCATCCTATTTGCTGTTTGGGGGTTTTATTAGCACTAGCACAGGATAGTTCTGCAAGAATTCTTGAATATTATTCCTAGGCAGCCTCTTTAATTACATTTCTTCTCATTAGGCACCGCTCTGTTGCAGGGCAGAGCGTGTTTGCCAATAAAAGCAGACAACAAAGTGGACTCAGGTGGCCACAGGATTATTAAACAGATTAAACATGTTGACAGTGCCAAATGGAGGACTGGAAACTCTTCCCTCTCTAGATTTCATGGCTCACAGGCAGAGATTCGTTGTCCAGGGCAATATCCCCTGAAATTCCCATCTTAGGATATATAAATCCCTTTTCCAGTGACTGTCTTTCGTACTCATTTGAATCAGTTAGCTACATTTTCTGAGGGACATGTTTACCTCAGGTTTTTGCCTGGCAAATTTGGGAGTTTTTTGGAAATCACATATTCAAGCATTCCATACGGTTTTAACTTTTAATGCAGCGGCATGAGAAAGTTAAAAAAAAAATTTGGATAAATTGGAAAATTGTTTATAAACCCCCCCAAAAAAGGTCTGTTGGGATGTTCATGGTGTATTCAACTGTGGTCTTGTCTTTTCACATTCTCTTTTTGCCTTTATCCCAAGTAAACATCCAATTAACAGCGCTGAGCTGGAGAAAATAATTTCTCCTCAGAGTGAGAAACCACAAGAGGTCAGCAAAGAACAGAGAAAAGCTCCCAGAGCTGAGCTGGTTCCAGCAAAGGCCTGAAAGGAAGGAAATCATCCAGATTTTGAATGCATATCTTTAGAAAGATATAAACCCAGTAAACTAAACAGCTGTTTTGATAAAATTCGTTGTTTCTGGCAAATCCTTTCAATAAATTTGCTGTCACTAACCAAAAGGGTAAATATGACACAAGTTTAAGGGAAACGGGAGAGAAAATGAGGAGAAAAGTAAATTAAAGACATAAAATAGTCCACATTTAACTCCCAGGTAGAGTTTTATCACCCTCCCCATTTATATTTTCAGGAAACATCCCCTTTGCCTTCATGCCTTTTTACTAACAGTGGGAATGATGGGAATTTTTTCCTAGCTGTTTTTTCAGTAACTATGTTAGCTCATGAAGCAAAAATGCCTTTTCATTTTTATAGCTTGCACTTTTTACTGATTACGGTTGTAGTCCTGCAGTCCGACCTCCTCCTTTTTATATGGATAGATACGTGTGTCTGCATTAATTTCTGCGATTTAGGTCATGAGTTGATTTGTTTGTGACAGGAACAGATGAGAAGGGGTGAGAGTGAACCGCTAGGTGGGAAAAGCCGCCGCCCTCATGAGCGTTGGTAACGCCAGGGAGAGAAACACGAGGGCCAGAGATTGTGTCCGTGTTGCGTTTTCCAGGAAATCTACTGGAAAAGCAACTCCCAAGGTTGCTCAGCACAGGTTTAGTGGGAAAAAATGGCGCAGGAAGTTCCTTCCCTCTGTTGACTTGAACACTGAGGGCAGAGCTCAGGCTGGGCCAAGATAACTCCGGTTCCAGCCCCTCTCTGCTCAGAGCTGCTGCTCTGTCAGCTGGAATTGAGGCTCTGACTTACTCTGTTCTCTGTTGTTTCCATGACTACAAAACTCCCTGCTAATGATTTATAAGCTGGCATTAGGTTATGGTATTAAGATTAAACCTCGGTCTGGTGAAGTATTAGGTCTTGCTGGGGCTTAGCAATGGACTCTTCTCATTTCAGATTCTCAGCATCCTGATAATTAAGTTGTATAAAGTAGGAAATTGATAGTCCATCATAGCATCTATAATTACATGGAATTGGAAATGCAATAATGTAAGAAACAAGCTGCCACAGTGACAGAGAACATTTCACTGAATGGGAAGGTTTTTCCTCCAGATTTTGACTTGAAATTTATTGGATTTATTTACTTTATTAAAGGCTTGCTAATGCCTCAACCCATTGATCAAAATCCCCGCTGACTGTACATGACTGGAAACCCAAATGGGTCCTTTCTTGGGACTTGAATCAATTGTTATTTCTGTTTTTCCATCCCTGGAGTGAGCTTTGCTGGTTCTGTCCGTGACATCTTCTATGGTTTGGTTGAGTTCTGGGCTGCTCTGATGCTTCCTGTGCAGTGCCCAGGCAGTGACGGGCACAACTGAGCATTAATTTCGCACTTGCAACCTCCTGGGCTGGAATATTGAAACTGGAACGTTCCTTCCCTGCTTCTCACTATTCCTTTTGCCATTTCTGGAAGTGATTTGCAGAGGGTCACCTGCTGCTCTGCAATGGCTTTGGGTTCATTTAAAAATTAGGAGCAGAAATCTTGGCTCAAGGCGGGGTAGAAGGAGGTGGCTGGTTCCATCACCCAGTGACATTTGAAGAGCATGTTGGGGTCTAGCAGAGAACTGATGAGAACTTGTTGCAGTGTGAGGAGCAGGGATTTTGTTAAAATTTTGCAGAGGGATTAAATCATGGCAGAGGGACATGGCTGCTCCACAGTTCTCAATTCTTGGGCCCTGGCACAGGTTTGCCCAGAGAAGCTGTGGCTGCCCCATCCCTGGAAGTGTCCATGGCTGGGTTGGACTGGGCTTGGAGCAGCCTGGGCTGGTGGAAGGTGTCCCTGCTCATGGCAGGGGGTGGAATGAGCTCATCTTTAAGGTCCCTTCCAACCCAAACCATCTAAGACAAAGGCTGTGCAGTCAGTCCTTGGAATGCTGACCCTCGTGCAGTCAAAGCTGGGAGTTTTGGAACAGAGACTGAACAGTTCTGTGCTCTGTTGCTCCATCATTCATTCACTATTTCCAGCTGAATGCAACTGCATGGGCAGAGCGGTGGGTGGTGGGTGGAACCTGCTCTGAAGATGGGGAGGGGATGCTGGTATCCATCCGAAGCACAGCTGTGAGTCTCCAGAAGACTCTGCTGCTGGGGGAGCAAAGCCCTGGATTTCCCCCCTGGGCGGGTGTCAGTGGAGCAAATCCCCGAGGGACGGGCTGTGTGTGTCTGCACCCCTGCACACGTGGTGAGGATCCGGCACTGTTGTTACATATCTTCTGATTTATCACTTTCTCCCCTTGGAAATTTGGTCCCTGGGATGTTCCTGTCGGCATCTGGGAACTCACTGAGAGCGAGTTGCCCTGACAACCGAGAAACACATCCCCTAGTGAGCGGCACACAAAGCCTTGGGTTGGCTTGGTTATCTCCTCCCGGGAGATGATGTGGGTTTCTCCCTCCTGAAGCTGTGCCTGGGGGATGGCAGGGGGTTGGCTGCAAGTTTTGGACAGGTTTGGATCCTGGTGTTCGTTTTCCGTGTGGGAACAAAGCCAGTTCCAGCAAGCTGAGTGTTGCCAACAGCAGCAGGGGAGGAGTGGGGGAGGTGAGCGATACAAGGTGTTAAAGCAGTAACATCATGCCAGGTAACTCATTACACCAATGAGAACGAGGGTAGGAAAGGGATTTGTGTATATTCTTTTAAATTCTTCACAAATTTCATTGTTTATTGGCTAAAGTGGAAAATTAACAATTTGGTCTCTTTTTGCTCTGTAATTCTTAGGATTCTCTAATATGGATGTAACTGGAGGGCAGAAGAGCCAATGTTCGGATTTATTGTTTTGTCCTCTTAGATTTCCTTCACAGTGAGAAGTCAGAAAGAAAGTTATGGAAAGACTCATCGAGAATATTTATTGTGATTAAAAATTCACTGCAATGATGAATTCCTGTTCCCTAAATCACTTCTGTTTCTTCTTTGCATCACACTTCTCATTAGGCTTTGGAAAGATTTTTTTCGTGTTTAATTAAAAGTACGATTTTTACTCTTAGATTAAATATAAATTGAAGGCATTTTTGCTGCAAAACCTGAGATATCTTTCCCAAAAAGCACATGCCAAATTCCAAGAGACTCTCCAATGTAACACACTGTAATTTCTGTAACACTCCATGAAGAAGTGAATTTGGGCTGAATATATAAGTTATTTCTCACCTGTGGTTTCAGGGTAAAAGAACTGGCCGAGATAAGGTGCGTCCAAAGCAGAGGAAGTAAGATGATGTGCATGTCTTGTTTTCTTTTTAGATTAACTTCTCTGCTCCCAGTGCAGACTAATTTCTCTTTAACAGTCTGTTTTCCTGGTTGGTTTGCTGCAAGCTGGCTTCATTGTAACAATATTGTGGTTTCATCCAAGATAATAATAAGCCAAGCAGTTGGAATGTAAGTTGAAAATTAATCCAGGGCCTGAGATGCCATCTTCAGCTTCAGCAAGTTTTAATATCCATAAAAAATAAGGGGGGGATCGAAGCAGGATTCTGCAATTTTCGATTTTAGTCATAGTAGGAAAGGCAAAATATCACTGCTCTTTTCCAATAAGCTTTTATGAATCATTTGAGTTTATGTCCCTTCCGTAGCTGCAAAACTGATTTTGCTCTGGCAGAGTGTGTTGGCTGCATGGCATTTTCCCTCCGCAGCAGTCAAGGTGTTTCAGATACAAAGCTCAGGGTGAAGTGTGTGGAAATTCCCACTGTGTTTTCACTAGGACCTCAAGCCAAAAAGCAGTAAAAGGCATTCATGTTCTATTTTGCATGCTCGTAAAGAACTGATTGGTGGCCGAGCTGAAGGAGAATAAGGACCTTTGATAAGGATATGACCATTTAATCAGGTCATTTAATTAGGCCGTCCCACTTTGGGGCGGGTGCTTTCATTGAGTCAGCCTGGTTGCTCTCCAGCATTCCATGGCATTCCATGTTCCTATGCTTCCTTACACACGGGTTGCAGCAGGATTCTCTCTTTACACCCCCCCAGTGCCTGTGCAATGTGATGAGCAGGATCATCTCCCTGCCGTGGACACAGGTCACTCACAGCTCAGCACAGTCCAGGAGCTCCTGCCTGTGTCGACCTTCTACCTGGGCCAGGTAGCACAGAGCCCACCTGACCAGACAGGAGGAACCCCGTGTTCTCCTTAAAAAATCCACCATATGGGAAAAGGAATTGTCAAATTGAGGGTGACATCTAATTTAAAAAAAGGATTAAAAATGGAAGCGAGAGGAGCATGTCTCTGTGCTCATTGAATCTGAAGTGTTGCCTTGCAGAGATACAGAGAGGCCTTGGCTGGGTTCTTGAATATTATTTTAAGATCCTGCCTTCGGATCCTGACAAGTCCATCCCACCCAAGTGAGCGCAGTGCCTCCAGCTCTGGAGCCAGCAGCAGGCACAGGAGCCTGCTGGTGAACCTGCCATGCTTTCCCTTGGAAAATGTGCTGGGAACACGTGGTGCCTGGGATTGCAGCACTCCCTGCCTGTGTGGCAGGTTGGTACCCGAAAAAACAAGTGGCCTTGGAACAAATCTTGATTTGTTGTTTCAAATTCTGTATTTTTCAAACAAGCTGCCAACAACCTGCCCAGTGGGTTTAAAGTACAAGACGTAAACCTGCTGTTGTCCATTCAGGGCCTGATTTGGATCTGCAGTGCCCGGTGAAAAGGCGGATATTGAAATTGCTTTGTGTATCCCAAAAGCAAGACCTTTATCTGAGATCCCGTGTGCCAGAGCATCACAAAGACATGGCCAGC
Source organism: Pseudotriccus pelzelni (assembly GCA_035584735.1). Classification (NCBI taxonomy): domain Eukaryota; kingdom Metazoa; phylum Chordata; class Aves; order Passeriformes; family Tyrannidae; genus Pseudotriccus; species Pseudotriccus pelzelni. Next base: position 2,997,479 of record JAWMRA010000042.1, read on the forward strand.
AAAGCTGCTCCTTTCAACCACGTCTTCATCTTGTACAAAGATGTACTTATGGCTCAATCTTGTATTGTGGCCTCGAACGGAGCTCTGTCCAGCCAAAGTGCTCCATCACAGGCACTGAATTTCCATGGGATCATCCCTTGCAGACTCAGGGATTGAGGCTGACACCCAGGACTGGCTCTTCCTGAACATTCGACACAGCACGTAATCCCGAGCAGCATCTCCAAGTGCTGCTTCCATGCAAACAAATAATAACATTGGTGGGAAAAAAAATCCACATTCTGAGCTGTAATACAAATGTTTTAATAAAGAGATCCGAACTTCCAAAACTCCTGTTCCTGTAGCAGGGTGGAAGACTTTACTGCACTCATAAAGTTGCAGGGAGAGTCACCCAAGCTGAATATGTTTTTTTCGAGTGGCACGTGGTTATTTTGTCAGATGATTATTGGACATTACTGCCTGCAGGAGTAGAGAGCTGCAGTCCATGAACTGAGTCAGCCCTTTCAATCTTAACGGGTTTAAACTTGGCTGGGGAGGGCAAAGCTTGTAACTTCCACTTTCCACCTGCCAAAGGTGTCAGCCAGACCAGGCTTTTAGAGTGATATATTGTGTGGGTTTGAATAAACCTTAATGTCTGTAATTTGCTTTATCTGTGAACCGGTGATAATATACAAATACTGTCCTTTTTGCAGCACAGTGAGAAAAGTAGTTACCCTGAAATACCAAACACACATCAATGGCACAGAGTAAATTAACCCAATTAGAGGTTATTAACCAGACCAACAAGCAGACAGGTGGGGAAAGCACTTATATCCCCAAGCATTATTAAACCTTCTTGGCTTTGCTTCTGCTGGTATATGGGATTATTTTGAGAAAAAAAAAAAAAAAAAAAAGGATGTTATCTTTTAGCCTGCATTATCTTTTGGTGAGTCTTACTTTTTTCTCTTCTATTAACTTTGAGATTTGAAATGCAACTTGAGCAATTTCATGGTGTCTTATGTGAAATACTGAGACTGTTCAACCTTCTGTAAACCAGACTGTCTGAGCAAAGCAGAGCCCTTGTATGTAATATTCCCTTTCCTCCCTTTTCCAGATCAACCCTTGATTGAAAATCAAAGTTGATTGTATTGCTGGTTTGAAAGTGGCCATGTTCACCTGCATTAACTCTCATGCATTGTGTTATTTTTAATGTAGGTTATTTTTCTTAAATGCATGTCAAAATTTTCCTAACTTTGCTATGCAGTGACTTGAAGAATTACATTTTAAAAGAGAATGTATTGAAGAGATTGTTTAAGTCCTAAAATACCTTGTGTAGATTATAGCATGGTATTTTTGGAAAGCTTTTTTTTATTATTATTTTATTTTGAATTTGTGTTTTAAAACAAAAGCACCAGATAAGCCTCCTTTGGCATGAAAATAAGTGATCTCCTTTTCCTTTGTTTTTGGGCTTTGCTTTGGTTTTGCTCTTTCAACCAGATAAATATATCTGCTTTATCTGGTTACACAGGAGCAGTTTTCCACTTCAACCCCCCTCAATAATGCCAAAAGTGTTGGTGGATTGGGTCTCTGAAGCCGTGTCTGTGCGTATTTTGTCATGCAGCCTTTCTCCTGGGAATGCCACCTCAGACATGGTCCCCTCCAATTCCAACCCCCACCCCGCCATCCCTCCCGCCAGGAAAACGGGCTGTTCTTCTTACTTCCCTGTTTTTGTGTGTGTATGTGTGTGTGTGTTCTTCAGAAAGCCAAACTTGGGCCAGCTGGTAACAAAGTCATTACTTCAACAGAAGACAAGAGCTCAAGTGTGCCGTCCAACAATCTGGACAGGGTCAAGCTGACAGATTTCAACTTCCTCATGGTTCTTGGAAAGGGGAGCTTTGGGAAGGTAGGAATTCTTTAGAATTATTCCACTCCCATTTCTTTTTCTTTTTTTTTTTTTCCCTGGAAGAGGAATGAATAATTCCCTGAGAAGCAAAATCCAGAGTCAAAAGGAAGGGCATTTTTGAGGGAGGATTTCTTAACAGGGAGCATGGTGGTTCCCTGAGGACTAGAGGGCTTCAGTCCTGATTGGCAATTGTCTTGAAAAAATAAAAATAAATTTTAAAACTCAGGCTGTTGGGCAAGAGGGGAGGAACAGTTGCTGACTTTTAGCTCATCACTTTTTGGCAGGTTCAAGGAAATCAAGTTTACTTTTCTGGTTTTACTACCCAGGTCACTGTGCCAGTTCTGGAAGTCACCAACATTGGTAAGGCCGGACATTGGGGGAAAAACCAGGAATAGTGTGTGTGTATATATTTGAAATCCATTAGTTGAAGGAACAGGCTGTTATTTTTCTGTCTGTTTGAACACCACTTCTGTGATAAAGTGCCCTTTACTGAAGAAGTCCCCTGGGGCTTAACATTTTCTCAGCCCTGCAGCAACGTGCCTGTGATCAACCAGAGCGTTTTGGCACAGGCTGTGCCTGAAACGATGGTACAGCTCGTTGCAGTGGGTGAGTAATGGCCCTAATTTTGGAAGTTTGATCAGGTTAGTCCACACCAATAAAAGGAAAAGCTGGATTGCCACCTCTACAAATCTTGGGGCACGTGAGTGGCTTGGCTTGGAAGATTCTGACCCCGTTGTTTCCCTCGGTGCAGGTGATGCTGGCAGACAGGAAGGGCACAGAGGAGCTCTATGCAATCAAAATACTGAAGAAAGATGTGGTGATCCAGGATGATGATGTTGAATGTACAATGGTTGAAAAACGAGTCCTGGCACTGCAGGATAAACCTCCATTCCTGACGCAGCTCCACTCCTGTTTCCAGACAGTTGTACGTGAGCTCTCTCTTGCCACCCTGTGTTTTCCAGACTAAATGATCGTGGATTTTGTCACTTCACTAACGCTTATTATTATCCAACCTATACATCATAGCATAGAAAACAGCGAAGAAACACCACATGTAATTACCCCTTGTATTTGAAATATAAAAACCAGGTTTAAAGATTTTCTTCTGAGTCATTCCAGCAGACCAGGGTGACAATTCCTAAATTTCACCCTGTGTGCTTTCGAAGTCGGAGCCTGAAGCCCACGTTCCCAAAGGTCCCTAAATACTTTTAAGGGTTTGAGGTATTTCCCAACCTAAATGATTCTGGGATTCTGTGAAAGAAGCCATGTCATCCCCTCAGCTTTCACAGCACGGTTGTCTGTGGTGATAAAGGCACTTTCAAACTCTGCTTCATGTCTACAAACCTCTGAGCAGAAAATGGCCTGGATGCAACCAATTTGCAGACATAATCACAAGAAACCATCACCTTTGCCTCTTTTTAATAATAAAAAAATCTATATTTTTTAATACCTCCCGTCTTCCAAAGGAAAACTAATTAGGAAGGTTTGGCAATGGCCTCAGAGCAGGAATTTTCCACTGCCTTTAATTTTGTTTGGTTGGTTGGTTTTAGAGACCCATTTTTCAGACAGAGCTATATTTGTATAGTTCTTGGGACCATTGTAGGCAAATAATATGTAGAAGTGCATCGTTAAAATTGACAGCTCTTGTCAGATCTCCTCAGTCATTGACTCCTGCAGGTCTTACAAAACATTCCACTTCCATTTCCTGATCTATCGATTCTGCCACAATGTACAAACCACTCCTAATAATCCTAAAAGCTCTATAATAATATACCAGTGACTTTTTTTTTTTTTTGGCTGATCAATGAATATCTAATATATTTCCTCTAATGTATTTCTATCTTTACTGCTCTGTCCCAGGACCGGCTGTATTTTGTTATGGAGTATGTCAATGGTGGGGATCTCATGTATCACATCCAGCAAGTAGGAAAATTTAAGGAGCCACAAGCAGTGTGAGTGTTCACATTTGTATATTTAAACTGTGTCATCATCGTTATTTTACACTCTAAGAAGATTTGGTTTCTTCCTCCTCCCGGGCTCGGTATGAAGTCTAGGCTGGCCTACTTTGATGGTGGTTTTGAGGCCCAAAAGCTGAAGTTTATGTTAAAAATGTTTGCACACACAGAACAAAGGTAGCTGTGCCTTCATTCAAAAATAGAGCACAAACAAAGGCACACAATGCCTACTTGAAAAGTGACAAGAATTTAAGCAAGGCAGCAGGAAATTAAAGCGGTTACTTGGTATTCTGGTGTTGTTCTTAAAAGCAAATATTAATAAAAAGGTGAGTAGAACATTTCAGTCTGAATTAGTGTTATAAGGAAAGGCAGCACAAATAGACTCAGCACTGCAATATAAATTAGTTTATGCAAGATAAATTCAATGTATATCTTATAAGAATTTCTGTGATATATTTGCAAAGAGTTAATAAATGATTAGAAGTTGTTTATGTACATGATCCCTTTTAGGTAATTGTACATCTGGCACATCAGTGAGCAACTAATAATGATCTGTAGCACTTTCAAGTGTGGATAGATCCAGCAGTACCATGTTAGTCATGCTGATAACATCTCCTCATCACTCATTAGTGTTCCTTGAATCATTTACTAATGAAACTTTAAAATCAAGGGTGACCAACTGTTTTAAGAATTCAGTTAAAATAACTCCTCGTTTTGATTTAAGCAACCAGGGCTCATTTAAATGAGAGGCCTTCTAAATATAAGTATTTCAGATACAGAAAAATATTTTAACAACCCGCTGAAGAAGAACTCGATGGTGTCAGATCATCTTTGACTCCCAGCTAATGTAACTTGCCAACACTTAACAAAATCTGTGGTGCTTTCTGACAGCTTCTGCCTGTGCAGCATCTTCAGCACACGTGTTCCCAAACACCTCTGATCAAGTGTTGCAGAGCTCAGCCTTCCTCTCCCCTTATGCTACGCCTAAAAATTAATCTCGTCTTTAAATAATCCTCTTGCATACGATTTCCACAGCAACCAGCTTCTCACAGCCATCAATATTATATATCTTTTAACTGCGTTCAGCAATTATATTTTATATGGTAATCATTTTAATTAGCTGCGTGTAATTAATCCATTAGCAGCCTGTGTAAAGGAATACTATTTCTGCAAATTCTTTCATGCCATGTGAATTGCAATGTACATTGAGCTGCATCCTGAATTCATCAGGATGTGATTAGAGATAAGGATCTTTGCAGCAGAGTTAGGTTGGTGCAAAAAAAAAAAAAGCTGTGCTCCAGCTACACCATTTTTTGTGGTCTAGGGAGACATTTTCAATATGATTTTTTAAAAATTCTGCATTCTTTTATCATCAGATACTCAAAATGTGCCTGTTAAGATCCAGTTGATGATATATTTCGATGGTATATTTTTAAACTTTTACATATATACACACTCTAAATGATATATTTCATAAGCTATAATGCTATCATTCTTTACCATGATGCATCTCCAAATGATGTTGTCAGAAAGAAATCAGGAGGCAGTAAGAAATCTGTTGGGTTTTTTTTTTCCCCACACAGGTTCTATGCAGCTGAGATCTCCATTGGGTTATTCTTTCTCCACAACAGAGGGATTATTTATAGGTGAGTATAATCTGACATAAGTAATTCTGAACTGTTTTTAAAAACCTGAATGAATCAGTTTCTTTAAAGTTCCAGGGTATTTTAAGAGACTTTATAAAAAGCCATCAGTGTAGGGCTCTTTGTGTTGTGTTGGTGCTGGTGAGGAGGAAACCAAAGCCCCAGTTTCACCTGAGCTTTCTGATACTTGTTCATCCTAAAGATTAACGTTAAATTACTGTGATTCTCCGTAGAGATCTGAAATTAGATAATGTGATGTTGGATTCAGAAGGACACATTAAAATTGCTGATTTTGGAATGTGCAAAGAACATATGTTAGATGGAGTAACAACCAGGACCTTCTGTGGCACTCCAGACTACATTGCACCAGAGGTAAATATTGACCCTTTCAAGAACCTTTTAGTCTCTCAAACGCAAATTGTCCCTACACAAATTGTACACCGTGGGCTTGGATAGCTGGAACTCTGGATTCTCTGTGAATGGTACCATTATACTTCTGCAGGTATATTGAATATCTTTATGAATTGCTGCAGTATTGTCAATAAGACTTGGCTACTCTAAAGATCTACTTGACTGAAAAACTTTTAATGAGATCAGTGCTTCAGATTTTCTAAGATCAAGGCTTGAATGGAGTTGACATAACAAATCCATAATTTGCCTTGAGTTCTGCATGATTTGGGAATACCTTGTGCTGTGTTCAAGCCGCTGAAAAGTACATTCAAGCATGAACCAACTGCAGTGGGTCTAAAATGAAAATGTGGTCATGAGAAGCACAGTTGTGCTTTGAAGCCTGTGATAAACATGAGTTTAGAGTAAAGATTTTTAGTCAGGATGTGATTTGTGTTTCAGTACTTTAGGTATAAAACATTAAAAACAAGCCCATGTGGTGATTTGGGTATAATTCAAATCTATGAATATTAAAATCTGGTATTTGTGCACACTGAGCTTTCAGGAGCCTTGATTTGTTTGGCAGCAAATTTGATGCAAGAGGCTGGATCGTGATCCAAGATGCTCAGTTGTTCAGTGAGTACAGAGCAAGAGGCAGCTCTGGCTGGAACATTTCTGGCTGCAATTGGATGTTTGTTGGAATAAGGGAGATTTATACATGGACAAATAAATTAGTGTCTAAGGTGAATTTTGTCATCCCTGTGAAATTGGAATGAAAAATAGTTTGTTTTATTTCCCAGTTGCTAATTCATGCTTTCCAGAGTGAAATATTGGGTATTATAAAGCCTTGTTTTTTTCACCATTTGCTGGTGCTTGCAGCAGGGTATCAGAACAAGCAGAATATTTCGTTTTCTTCTGTCAAAACGTAAATGAAGCCAATATACCAAATTAGAGTGTCCTTTCTGTGGCAATTGTCTTGTGCCAGTTAATACCAAAGAACATTTTGTCAACACCAAAATGCTCAATATGAGTCAGTGCTGGAGTGAATGACTTTATTTGGAAATTCCATATAAAGAAATAAACCTTTTACCAAAACATCCAGTAATTGGGAGGAAATTAGTCTCTCTCTCATCTTACAAACAGATTTGATTTTATTTTATTGAATTGACTGATTTTCTTTTGTTTCTGAAGGCATTGTTGTGGCTGACAGATTGCTAACTAGGTCTGTGGTAAACTTCAAAGGGAGGTTCATGTTTTGCTTGCAGGGGTGTTTCAGCATGTTTCCATGGGCTAAAATTTATCAATTTGTAATAGATTTTAATGAGGATGCATGTGCACGATCCCATTCCCTGCTGGGTGCAGATAAATGAGCTAAATCTAAATAAACCACTGAAGGTATCTGGGAGGAGAGTCCTGTGAGTGGTTTGCACTCAAACACAGGGAATTAACTCTTTCCATCAGCGTTTGGGAAATGATGGTGTGGCAATAACGGGGTCTGGAGGAGCCCAACACTCCTCCTACGTGACCTACCCACAGTTCAGGGATTACAGAGCTGGAAGGGCCCTACACGGACGGCTCAGCTGGAGTCACACGTCCCATCTCTGGATGGAAAATAAAGTGCTTCATTCAGCAAACAGACTTTGCACAGCTTGGTGTACTCTAAAGTAATGTTTCCCCTTTTTATGATTGGGAAAGTTACCATTTGCTATGACTTAGCTGTATAACAGACTGGAATTAATATTCATTTTCTTATCCCATGCACATTAAGGAACGTGCAGAGGTTAAACGGGTGGGATCCCAAGCCTGACAGCTTCTGTCAGGCAGAAAGCGGTTATCTTGTACAGAATATTTCTTGATGTGCTGAACTCAAATATTTATGGTCAGAGTGGTGAAATAGCTGTGAAATCAATTAGTACTTTGTGTTTCCTTGACCAGTCAAGAGAGACAGGACGAGATGGATGTCGAGAGGATTAGTGGGAAGGGATTCTGCCAGCACAGAACCCCACCATCAGCATCCCTGCAGCAGCCAGAGTGATGAGTTTTGAATTTCAGAGGAATTTAAATTAGAAACTCCATTTCCCTTCTCCTCCATCCAACAGCCTCAAAACCTTCAGTTGTAACCTTGCATTTGCCAGGGTTGTGGGAGGCAAATTGATATTATAGAGGTTTGGAAAGTGTGTGTTTGACTGTTTCCCGTGCTAGTAATATTTATTTCTTTTAATAACTGAGTTTTAGCTTTTTCTGCAGACATCAGATGTGCTCACAAAAGATTTTCTCTTGCCTCTGGGATATAATCTTTTCATCCCAACTGGCTACTAGCTGCAAGCTGCAATGATCTAAACATTCCTACAAATTGCTGGTATTAATCTCTGTGTCCTGCTCTTAACTGTGCCTTCCTTGGAGGCAAAATGGAAAAAAAAAAGAAAAAAAAAAAAAAAAGAAAGAAAAAAAGCAATGTTCTCCTGCCAATTTTGCTCAATGAGAGAAATTTCTGAGCGCTTCCTGAGCACTCAGATGTACAGAACCTGGAAAGGCAGAGCTGTTAAAATGCAGCAATAGATAGTTAAAATGGGACATTTGAAATGGAAGAGGAGATGAGAAAGCCAGTAATTTAAATTAATGATGGAGAAGGAGCTGGGGGGAAGGGTCCTACCAGCTTTCCACTCCTCCCTGGCCAGTGAAAAGCAGAGATCCTAGCTGGAGGAGGGGACAGGTCTTCATTTCTAGGCACAGGAATTCCCTCACTGCTCTGTGGGTCTGCACTGCACACTGTGCTGCAACAGGAGGTCGTGTTAATATACCCCAATTTGCTCTAAAAGATACCAAAATTTGTCCATGCAGATAGAATTATTTTGGCAGCTGCTGCAAGGCAGGCAGGGATGGCTCTGAGTGCAGCAGCTGGTAGGTAATACATGATGAATTCTGGATGAGGAGGAGGGAACTACTGAAAATACAACATTTAGAACTTGCTGACTTTGTACCAATGCGTGTTTGACTGCACATTGAAAGCTCATCTGCTTCCTCCCACACGTCACTCCTTCCTTGAAGTGAGCGTTCTTTCCTCTCGTTTGCACTTCCAATTAATGCTGGGAATAGCTCCCAGTAGGATGAGGATAACCACAGGTTGGTGAATGAACGTGGCAGATTGCTTTGCTTCCTTCCCCTGGTGCCACAGCCTTACAAGGATTAAGCTGGTCATTCAATTTGGGTGTCCTGAATTAGGATTAATGGAAAAAATCTTCTGGTGTCCAGCAGCAGGTTTGACAGGGCCACCTTTTCCTACCTGGCCACAGGTTCAATGAAAAATGTGGGTTTGTTGCAGTTGCAGTGGCAACTTTGCAGTGTTGATGTCTGGTTCTGTGTCTCAGTTCCCCCTCTTCCATCACTGGTTCAGGTGAGGGAGGCATTGCCAGCTCAGAGGACATTGTCAGATGGTGACACCTGCCATCAAATAGCACAAAAATTGCAGGGATTCTGACCCTACCTTGGGTTTAATGGAGGAGCTTTTCTTGGGTTAATTCTGCCTCTCTTGATGATCCTGCCAGCTCCTCTCTCCCAAAGGCAGATCTCACTGGGGCAGGGTGCGTTTGCTGATAGAAATGCTATTTAGGGACCAGCCCAGCCTTGACTCACCTCTTGCTGCATAAACATCCAGCGTCACTGGGTCGGTGCTTTGGTTCATCTTTCACTGGCTGACATCGCTTTGCCGTGTTTAAACCATTTCCTCCCCTCAATAAACCCATCAAATTCCCCCACAATAGGAGGAGGAGTAGGCTGTGGGCTCCTGGACAGACCTGGCTGCCCGGTACAGAAGCTTGGCAGTGTAGCAGCGTTTTCTTTCTCACTGCTGCAGATCCATTTGGTTTTTTTTTTCTCATTTGCTAATTGAAATAAACTATTCCTCCCTAAACCACTTACACGGAGCACACTTGTTGTACAAAATGTTCTGCCCTTATGAATTAATGACCTGAGAAATACCTCTTTTTTTTTTTTTTTTTAATATAAAATGCTCTTTTCCATAAAGCAGGGAGAGATTGTCAGAGAAGGAATGAAGATGAAATGTTGTCTCATTTTCTGTGTGTAAAGGGCCAGTGTTTTTCCTGGATAAAAGTTTGACTGTGTTTGGTGTTCCAAGAGGCAACATTGATTCCAGTGGGCCTCTGGGACCTTACTGGTGATGGAAATGAAAGGGAGAGTAACCAAGTATGTCAACTAATACAGTATGAACTGAATGTCCCAAATATATATTTTTAAGCCCATATTACCACTGAGACAACTAATATAGATTTGCCTTTATGTAGGACCTTCCAGATGAGAATCTTGTTATTACCTCTGATTGTCTAATACATTCCAGAGCAGGATTGATTTTGAAATCCTTTGGTTAGAAACACTGCAGTACTTTTTAATTCATGTGCTGCTGTATCTCAGGGAAGAACATATATTCACACAGAGACTATAATGTTATACAGTAGCCAGGCAGTGCTGCTTTATTGCACTGGTGACTCACTATTTTCCTGAGAAACTACAAAACTTGCCAGTTCAACTCCTCTTTCAGACAAGTAAAAAATGTAGATTCTGTGATGTGTACTGGGCTTAGCAATTTGTTTCATAAAGAATAAAAACACATGCACACAGGAAAATAAACGCGGGCCCCTCTGGAGCAGTGACTGCCTCAATTCCCTGCTTATTCTGGTGGTGGAGGGTCAAAGGCTCCACTGCTGCCTTCCCTGGTGAGGATGGACAGTGGCTGAGACATCCTGCATCCCTTCACAATTCACAGTATCCCTTCACACTTACTTAGAAGGAGATTTGAGAGAACATCTGCACCCCCAACCCCCTCTATCCCGTGCCCAAACGCAGCTCTTAAATAAATTAACACTGATATCTGAAAGGCCTCAGTTAAAGAAGATGATGCAGGAGGGGCCCTGGGTGCTGTTGGCACTCACAACCTTTCCTTGTGTCAGAGCTCAGTTTGTGCTTCTCCACGAGTCAAATGTGGACAATACTTGACATTTCCATTAGTCTGAACAGCAGGAATCCCTTTCTCTTGTGGTGTAGCTGCTACCTGGCTCTGTCCTGAGAATCACAATCAGGAGGCTTGGGAAAACGCAACTGAGCTTTTTAAGGGCTTGCACTTTTCCTAAATTTTGATTCCTTTTACAGCGGAACAAAAATATAAATATTGAAAAGACGGGCTTAATTATTGATAGTCTGTAATTAAGTGATTCTCGTGATTTCACGGCATGACACACATGAATGGATAACATTTTTGCCCTGTCTAGTATATCGTGCTGCTGTGCTTCCTCTTTTGCCCTCAAATGCACACCCCAAGGACTCCTGAGAGCCACATTTGCCAAGATATCAGGGTGGGTTTAGACTAACCTTTGCAAAACAATCCAACTCCCACTGAAAGCACTGATTAGCTGGAGTGAGGATTACAGGATTGGCTTGCTGTCCTTTTTCAAGGAAATATGTTCCTCTCTGCATGTCACTATTTATCTAATATGCCACAGGACAGAGGGTAAGTTAACACAGAGTTTTTTTCTTTGTTTTGGTTTTTTTTTGTGATTATACAGATTATTGCTTACCAGCCCTATGGGAAGTCTGTGGATTGGTGGGCATATGGTGTGCTGCTCTATGAGATGTTGGCTGGACAGGTAAGATTTACCCTCCCGTGCTCACTGTGACCTCCTCCTGCATCTCCAAGCCCGCTCTGTTTCAAGGCTCCCTAAAGGGTTGGACCATGAGAGGATAAGACTGAAGCCTTTCATACTGCTATTATCTCCTTGTACTCTTGACTGACTCAACTGAGAATGTATTTAGGCTTTAAGCTCTTTATATTGTACCCACAAAATCAAGCTCTGCCTTTGAATACGGCTCCTTTGTACTGCAATAATGTTATAAATAGCCATCTTCAGAACTGAAAGGGAGACACTTGAGCAGGAAAATGCATATCAAGTGGAAGAAATATCGTTTAGTAGTTCGAAACCACAGGGAAGCATAATAAGAGTGTGTCTATGCTCTGCATTGCAGTTTAAATCCCAAGAATACAGTTTTTGTGTTGTATGTCCTGGGGGTAAAGTGTGGGTCTGGCCTCTTGGGAATGTGCTCGGTTACAGACCCCTCGTTCTGCACAGTTAAGGAGAGGCTGCACTCTCAGTCACCGGGCTAGGAAAGCAACACTGTGCTGCAGTAAATGGCAAATAAGGACCAACTGTAAGGAATTCTATTAGTCTGGAGTTGGAAAAGATTTCTGCAAATGGCTTTCAGTGAGCATTAAGCTAAAGGCAGGCGTTTCCTGAGCTTAAAACAGACATTTTTAACAAATGCCTTTAATGGCTTCTCTAATAAATTCCAGTGATGTTTGAAAAGTTTTAATGTGTGGCGATTGCAGATGTTAATACTTTACAGGCTGCACTGCAAATACTGGGCATCTGAATGCTTTGGAGAAAATGAGATTTACCATTTGCTGGGTCTTGAACAGTGCCCATATCCTGGGGAGTCAGCCATGGGCACTCTATCACCTCTATTTTAAAACATAATGCAGCCCTTTCTTGTGGTAGTCTCAGGAAGAGAAGCAGAGTCTACACCCATGACATAAAACAAACTGGAATTTAACTGGAATTAAGTGAGGAATGGATATACCTTAGCACCAGGTAATTGAAAGTTCAGTCTCCAAACTTCACCCTTTAAAGTATTTTGCCTGCCTGGTGCACAGTAGCTTTAAAAACTGATTAAAGCTGATCAAGAAGATAGTCCTGCACACATTTCATTAACCTGTTGGGGCAGAAATGAATGTTTTTCCTGGATTTCAACCTGAGACTGATGAACAGTAAACGTCTGGGTCAGAAGATAGCCAGGGTGCAGATGGCTGGGAGTTTGGTGTGTGCTCCTGGACAAGGACCACTGCTGTGTACTGACCTCTTTGGGCACAGTATTGTCATGCCATTTCATAAAAAGTGGAGAATTTTTTTTTTTTAACAAAACAAGTCCCAGTAAGGAACTCACCTGTGGTTTTTTTTCAACAGCCTCCATTTGATGGGGAAGACGAAGACGAACTTTTCCAGTCCATAATGGAGCATAACGTGTCCTATCCAAAATCCCTGTCCAAAGAAGCTGTCTCCATCTGCAAGGGGGTGAGATAAATGCTTCTTTGCCACTAAGTTCCTTTCTGGCAATCCTTGTGAATAACTGGATTTGTCTGGCCTTGACATGGTGCTGTGCAGTATTTTTGAGGGCAACTTCTGCCAGGCAGTGCTCAGCTACATTGTCCCTTGGTGTCACTGATAAGGGTTCAGCTCTTCCCGCTCTTCCTGCTTGTTTTGTGGCAAGAACAAATGGCAGAATCAGTAGCTGCCAAACCCAAAGCAGAATTTATAAACAGGATGATGGTGTGAAGCGTCTCCACCCGCTCTGCCTCTCGACCCACGGCAGCACAGCCCCAGTTTTGCAGGGTGAGAAGATTTCTCAGCTTGGCTGGATACCAGATCCTCCAGAGAGTCCTCAGCCCAGAATGCCTGATGACAGGAGCAGAGCAAAAGAGTTACTAAGACTCATTTTTGAATGAGCTTATGTGAAAATCTTTAGCATAAAAGCGAGGAAACCGTGGGGAAATCCTGACCCAGTGGTGACTTGCGTGGCCTGAAATTGGCCTTAGATTGTAAATTTCGAGGAAAAGAATAGCTCTGACTTCAGGGGATTATCTCAAGAAAAAAAAACAATTTGTTTGACTTTCCTTTGACTCCATGTGATTCTCCAGAGAACCATCAGTCTGCAGCTTTTCCAGCCTACTCCTTGTAATCGTTATTTGAGGTCTGATTTACACTGATAAAATACCACTGCATTTACTATCAGTTAATTTGGCATTTAGTTTCTTCCTATCCTTCACAACCATTTAGGAGGTATTAAACATGAGCTGGATATTAATCCCTTAAGGAAAATGATCACAGAAGAGTAAAGGTGTTTAGAGCAACAAGGTAAAAGGAAAGACCAATCTAATTTTGGAGCTTATCCCAATGTAGACGTACTGAGTAGCAAAGAATAAACATGATATATTTTTGTAAAGTACATGCAGATTATTGCCTAGTCGTGACAATCACATTTTCAAACAGCAAAGTCTGAATTTGACATAACTGCCCCGTTTTCAGCTCCCCTGCTTGCTGCTGTGCTGGGTGCTCACACCCAGGGAGGGCAGAAAGCAAAAACTGGCTCGTGCCACGAGGTTTAAGGCCAAGTCTCTGTGACGTTGATGTGTTCATCAGCTGTATTGAACTGAGAGAATAATCCCAGGTGTCAGTGAGCGTTATTCCTGAGCTAGGAAGTCAATATGAGAAAGCTTCTGAGCCTTGCAGCCAGTGGGAGCTCAGCAAGCCCAGCACTGGGCACCAGTGGGCAAGGCAAACGTGCCCACTGTGCTCTTGGAGTTGATTTATCTGCTTGACATCCATTCCACTGATTCAGAGCATGTTGGGCTTGGTAAATGCGGGAACTTTGGAAAAAATTAAAACTACCAGAATCAGTACGCACATTTTCTTTTATCACCTACTGTTAAAACAAGGGGTTTGGCAAAAGTAGGCTGTTAGGCTTGAAGAAGGCTGTGATTCCAGCCCAGTGCACAACCCCTTCCCAAATCTGCTTAGAGTCCCTTTTATTCTAGGTTTCAAATTGGAATCAGATCAACTCAACATTTGGAAGGAGACTAGAGCAGTACAGCTGAGCTTTTAAAAGGATGTGTGGAGGTATCACTCCCAGCAGCACATTAATCATATATAATTTGTAGCACAGCTTTAAAACGTCCCCACAATACTGAAACTGAGAGTCGGAGGCTACATTGCACAATTCCTAATGTACACACCAATTGAAGCTTGTTAATTAGGGAGCACATTACAGTTTCTGAGCACGCCACGCTGGTGGGCTTTGGGTTGTTTCTTTTCCCCAAGTCTCCTTAATCTCTGCAACTGGATATAATATTGACCAGGATGTCATTAAGAATGCAAGGGAGGGAACACAGATTAGATACTGTCAGCTGGGTGCCAAGAAATTGGAGGCCCTGTAATGAGATGTCTTGAACAAGCCCAGAGAAATGAAATGGGAGTGGGAGGTTGTACTTCATACAGCTTTAGTGTATTGGAATTTATTATGTTTAATTGATTGTGAAGGTAAGGCAGAGGCTGTTCTGGAGAGTTGTAAGACTGAAAGACTAAAGGTGAAATTCAGGAGCTGTGAGCTGACAGCATGTCCCGGGCATCACCTGCACCTCTGGTGGCAACCAGTGCCAAGTGGGGAAAAGTTCTCCCATGCAGCCCCTAGTTTTGTTGCTGATGTGCCAGGGAGCAAACAGGACAATTCATCTTCGAAAAATTAATTTTACCTTTTCAAAACAATTTTATTGGCATTGTGTGTCTTCAGGAGAGGAGCAAGAGCGTCACAACCAGGAGAAAGTCTGTCTCACTTTCATTCCAGCGTTAAATTGAATCATTTGTTGTTTTCTTCCCGACAGCTAATGACTAAACATCCTGCAAAACGCCTTGGCTGTGGCCTTGAAGGTGAAAGAGACATCAGGGAACATGCTTTCTTCAGGAGGATTGACTGGGAAAAATTGGAAAACAGAGAGATTCAGCCACCTTTCAAACCTAAAGTGGTGAGTGGATGCCAAGTTCTTCCCTCGCTCAATGTGCTGCTCTCAGTCCTCCCCGTGGGGTGACATTAATGCTGCCTGGCTGGTGCTGCAGATCTGGGGCACTGCTAAAACAAGGCAATTTGATTATGGCAGGCCAGCCTGTAAGTCTGCTGATGATTTGGCACCTTGTGGTGCAGCCCAGTGTACTTTGTGCCTTTGCAAAACAAAAAAGTCTCTCTCTGTGGTTTGAGTCCTGCCTGGATGGTCCCGGGCTGGAAACAGGGAAAATTGGCACGTTCACATCAGTGGCCGGTGTGGTGAGACTGGTGATAAACGTGGTTCGTGACTGTCTCCTCTGAACAACATCTGAAGTCAGTGATTAAAGGGATCTGAATTACAGGGGTGAATTTCCTCCACAGGCTGCACAGCACGGGGAGGGAGGGGGTGTATCCCTGTCCTACAACATCTGCTCAGGTTGCAGAGTAATCCCCGATTTACTTTTCATGTTTGTTACTGGTTTGCACACACGTATCCCTAACAGTATTTTAGAAATCCAAGCAAGTGGAAAGATGTCCTTACCCTGAGAGCTGTTTGCATAATAGAATTGGGAGAGCTGGGCTTGCTGAGACAGAATTTCTTTCAGCATGTACTGTTTTATTGACAGGCAAAGGGAAGTATTTGCACACAAGAATACAAGGTTTAAGGAACAGCTGTAAATTGTTATGTCCTAACATTGAATCTTTCTTCTCTCTCCCTTTTTTTATTTCAGCTGAGGGGCCTGGCTGGCTCTGGCCTTTCAGGTGTAGGGTGATTGGTCTGTACCCTGATTTATTTGCTAGTACAGGCACACTAGTGAGGTACCACAAACTAATGAACAGAGGGATGCCGATACCCAGCGGCAGAATTATTCTTCACTTTTTTCATACAAACTACTTTTTCATGTCCCCAGGAGGAGAGTTGCAGCTGAGGAGGGTGTTTTAAGCCAGGGAAAATACCCTTCTTACAAGGCGGGGATTTTGCACGCAGGGAAGGGTGTAAATAAGTAAAAACATGTGTGGTGCTGCCAGTCCTGCCCAGCTGGTCCCCAGAGCTGGCTGTGCAAAGGGGAGCTGCTCTTTAGATGTATTTTATAGAAGATTTTCATTACATGCTTCTCGAGTCAGACTTCAAGCTGATCATAAAGCAAATCTACCTTCACAGCTCTAAGTTTTATTAGCTCAGGAGCTGAGTGCTTAGGCTCTCCTTGAAGTTAAAAGTATCACCAGCTGAAGGTACTAAAACATTGAGGGATGGTCTGGTTCCATCCCAGCACACTTTGTGGCAGATCCTGGCCCCTCTTTGGAGCAACTGTGCTCCATCTCTGTGGTTATCCTGACCTGGTTTGTTTATACAGGCTGCTTTTAAAATACACCAAGGCAGATTCACGTGGAGCCTTAACTCTCCCAGATAAAAATAATGTAAAATCCAAGTCTGGTATTTACATACCCCATGTATAGCTCATTTATTGTGATGGCGGATTCTATTTAGATCAGTGTCACAGAATTATAGAATCGTTTAGGTTGGAAAAGACCTTTAAGATCATCAAATCCAACAGTTCCCACTGCTGGAGTTGGCACTGCCAAGCCCACCACTAAACCATGTCCCTAAACACCACATCTATACATTTCAGTCCCTCTAGGGATGGATATTAAGTTTAGAAAGCAAAAAAACAGACAACCCTTAATCTGTTTGAAGATACGGGGATGTATTTATAGGCTTTGTTTGGCGTGGGTTTTTTCAGAAAACCTTTGTAGGTGCATCTTCTCCAGGAATAATCCTGCTGCCTCCTCAGCCAGGCACGGCTCTGACTTGAACAGGGAGCTGCAGATTTTGGGTCAGCAGTTGGTTGGTTTAAAAAATGTGTTCCCTTCCAGACTGACATTTCACAGGCTGTAGGCACAGGCTGATTATTTGGCAAGAAGGACCAATTTTACTTGTACTTTTAAGTTTAGGAGTTTTAGAATTTCTGCAGTTCTGCTTTAATGCTGCATTAACGTTCACAATAGCAATGCTGCTCTTTACTGTGAGGACAAAAATGTAACTGAAGGTGCAAATTCATTGTTAAATTACTATATTTGCTCCCAAAATATACCCGTATTTCACATGATTTATTTCTTAGCCTCTACTCATACAAGCAAGAGTGAGAGGCCTAATGGAGTCAGGAAGTTTGGTTTCAATATGCAAGTTGCTTGAATACTTTCCACTTGCAGAAAAAAGAAGAGGAAAAAATGTAAAAAAAAAAAAAGAAAAAAGAGCATCATGTTGTGGCAGGATGATGCTTATCTGTAGATAATCCATGTTGCATTAATTCAGGAAAAAAAAACCCAATGTTTAATATTGGTCTATTTGTACAAGGCCTATTCTGCCCTTTCTAATTCATCCTCTGAAGGTAATCATGTAATGTTACCCTCAAAATCCACATGATTGTAGGGATACTGTGGGAATGGAGGAAAAGGTCAGTGAGAACAGGAAGAAACCTTCAGTGCCTTTATCATGCAACCACCCTTTGTTCAAAGACCTGTCACAGTTGTTTTGAGAGGAGCAGATTTAGCAGTTTCCTTCAGACATCTCCACATTATTCAGTGCCTGACTTTCCTCAAATATGCATCTTTTCCTTGCACACAAGCTAATTTTGTTCTGGTACCACCTTCACTCTTTTTAACATGCCTCTACTCATACTTCCCTGCCTATCAAGTGTTTTCTGCATGCCTCCAAACTATCCTTTCTGCAAACCTCATTTCTTTTGGTTTCTGCTCTGAAGGAGTTGTGCTCAGCCTGGAGCTATATATAACCCCTTTTTTTGGCCGGGCTTTGCCAGACAACTGTCTCTTAAGATGAAAAAAAGAGGGAAAAAACCTGTGATAGCACATTTTGTAATGAGGACCCATCCCAGGATGTGCTCCCTGCCCAGCTCCCTCCCACCAGCCCCAGGACTGAGGCTCTGCTGTCATTTATGGGTTTACAAGAGTTTAGAGGCTGCACAATGAAGAGGCAAAGCATAGAAATAAATTACATTAAGCTTTTTGCAGACCGTAAAAGAAACAGAGTCTAACACAAAAAATTAATTATGTGTCATAAAGGTCTTAAGAAGAATTAAATGACTTGAACGAGAAAGTATCTCTTTCTGCCCATAAAACTATTTTTTTTAACTTCTGTATCCCAGTGATTCTGAATATTTAAACCTCTTTATCTCATCACCTCATGCTGATGGCTGGAAACCTTCCTGCCTGCTTTTCACCAGAACCCACCTATTAAAACTTCTCTGTCTGCCTGGAATTTTTTTTGGCTGAAATACCTGAAAAAAACCCAACATTTTCTCTTAACCACTCACAAGACAGGAGGGAAAGCCTTGCATGTGTCCCGACAGAACGCCGGGGCTACCAATGCATTGCTGACTTTTCTTGAGCCTTTCCCCTGTTCTCCTCTTTCCTTGCAGTGTGGCAAAGGTGCCGAAAACTTCGATAAGTTCTTCACGCGAGGACAGCCGGTGTTGACGCCCCCGGATCAGCTGGTCATTGCCAACATAGACCAAACGGATTTTGAAGGGTTCTCTTACGTCAACCCCCAGTTCGTGCACCCCCTTGTACAAAATGTAGCATGAAACAGCAGAGCAGGAACAAATCCCGCCCTGGGGAGCAGCCCGGAACCCTACAATTTTTAGGCTTTTGCCTTGTTGATTCCATTTGGGCCTGGAAATTGTAGGGTTCGAGAGTTGTAGGATGAGGGAAGGGCCACTTAGTCTGGATTTGGGCTTTGCAACAGCGTTGTTGTCTTACTGGGACATAAATTAGTGTACGGTGCCCTCTTACTCTTCTAGAAGTCACCGCTGACTTGTCTAAACTTACCCATTTTTTGGTACGTTATATATTTTGTAACTTCCCCCTGTCCTTTTGCTCCCTTTTCCACTCTGTTGTGTTAGGAAGAAAATCTAACACGTGGTCTGAATAAAAAAACCACCTGGAATGTTTAGTCCTTGGGTGCAGATGCTGGAGGTGGGACTGTTCCCCCTGCAGTCCCCGGGGGCTTCGGGGCCGTGAGCAGCACGAGGGAGGAGAGGCATTGCAAAAACAGTGCGGAAAGGAATTGTTTGGGAAACGTGGCAGAAAAAGAAAGTTGGGAAGGGGGGGGGGGGGAATAAAATCAAGTCAGACCCTGAGGCTTCATGAACCGATCCCGTGAGATCACAAACAAAAGCGCTTCAGTGGTGGCCACGTCTCTAGGGACTTGTGCTAAGTAGCATGTGATAAACTCAAGGGTGAAATTTTGTCTTTAATAATAATAATAATGATGATGATGATGATGATGATAATAGTAATAATTTTAATAATACTTTTGTGAATTTTAATCTCCATGAGATTATTCTGTGATCCAGGGTGCCATTGTTTGTTCGGTTGGTTTAATTTACACCGCTCCTCGAGTTTACTGTTAACTGGTTCTAATACCAATATTTTACTATGAAGTTTATTAACCTGGAATGTAAAACAAAACTGTAATTCCTCCTAAATCTTATTTACATGTGTTTATTTATAGTCTGCAGTGTAGGGCAGTAAATTGAAAGGATTATGTGTACTAAATTAACAAAAAATGCAGCCCCGAGTGAATTCCTGATTTCTTCAGAATAGCTCATGAAAATCAAGTGAGAGTTAGTCTAAAAATAATCAGTTTTAATTCAGAAAACTTTGGGCTGTAGAATAATCAAGCCTGGAAGAAGCAGCACCTAAAACTTGTTTTATCGATAGAATGGAATTTAATACATTTTACATATGCTTCATGCAATGAATTTTGCATGTTTAGTAATAACTCTTAATAATAAGGGTTAATAATAAGCAGATCTATATTATTGACATAATCATATCAAGCATAAAGAGTATTATAAAAATTTTATAAAACAACTTGTGCTTTATTTGTGAAAGTTCTTGTTCTGAATGACACATTTAGATTTAGCTAAATGTTTTCTTGCTATTCTTTTGATTTTTACTTTAGGTTTTGGATATTGTTACTGGCTTAGGATATAATCTCTTTTTTTAAAGGTAGATATACTTTTAAACAATAATTGCTACTTGCAGGTTTTATACGAGGTTCAATTAGGCTTTCATTTCACATCTGCTTATTACTTGCAGAGAAGGAAATAGACTTTATTTGCAATGATGAACACTGTAATTAATGCAATCTTCTCCTCTCCTATCACTTAGAGAAAAAAATTTTGGTATTTCCTCTTACAGCTTACCAGAAGATATTAATTCAAATATCAGTAAATACGTTTTGTGCATATTTTGATTTTGTTACAGCATGTAAAATAGTCGTTGGTGCATTCCCCTCATTTTTTTGTCCCTTCTGCCTTGTTCCCCTTAGCAGCCATAGGCACTTTTTGTCTGTCAGGTGTGCATGACGATGCCAGAAGCATGATGTCTCTGTTGCTGCATGCAGACTAATGACGATTTTTCCAGCATGTAAACATACTCAAAAAAAGTAAGATATTTGCCATAAAAGACTTAAATTTATACTAGAAGATGTAACGGGGGAGGGTGGGAGGGGAGACTACTTTCTAATCATCTTTTATGACAATAAAACGTGGAACCTGTGCCAAAGATTCTGTCAGAAAGATCCGGTCCTGCAAAGTGGCATCCAAAAAGGGGGCGTGGGGGGGTTGGCCCTGCAGGGGTGACCTGTGGAGAGGGGGACAGTTGTGGAGGGAGATGGGGTTGGATGTGAACGGCACCTGGGTGCTGGCTCTGCACCCCTGGGGCCTTCGGAAGCCGTTTGTGGTGCTGGGATGGGCCATTTCCAGCACTCCAGAGGTCCAGCTGGTGCCCAGCCGTGGTCCTTTTGCAGCCCCAGCTGTAACCAGGAGAATCTTGGAGGCTTCGGTGACGTCCCAGGGTGTGGGAGAACACAGGACGTTGGCCAACTGTCAGGAACTCAGGTTGTTGCCTAAATAATCAGGACTCCAAATTTTTCACATGTGTCAGGAGCAAAATTTTTAAGCCATTCTGTGTCAAACACGTTCTCAGCCAAGACTGGGAGTTCATTTTTTTTCTCTGTGTGTTCTGTACTTCAGAAATGATGGTATTTGCCACAAAGCCTGTGGCCTAGTGCAGCATTCTGAGGTTTTTTTTTTTTTCTGAATATTATGAGCCTGATGTGGTTCAGGAAAACCAGAGTCTCGTGCTGTAGATGATAATAGATTAAGATAACAGATTACTGAGTCTCAGATTTGAAGGAGGAAGGGGCTCGCAGCTAAGTCGGTCTGCCCTGAGGCGGCATTGTGCGTGTTTTAAGAACGTGGAAAAGACACTTTTGAGAAAGGAAAACACTGGGAGGAATGCCAGCACACAGGTTTGGGGTGTAAGAGAAGCAGAACAAGGGCAGAGCTGGACCAAGTCAGAAGCCAGGCAGGAGATCCCACGGGCACATGTTCCCACGGGTCTGTTTTCCTGAGGAGTTGTCCAGGGAGGTCCCACTGCGGCTGTTCCCAGTCGGTGCTGTTCACACCAGGACACGGAGCTGGTCCAACACTGAGACAGAGCTGCTCATTTTCTGGCTGCCTCCCATAACCAGTCTCTTCAGCACTTGGATTTGTTTCCCCAGTTTTTCTGATGTAGAGGCAGAAATTCCTCTTCAGCGTCGTCACCTCAAGTCCCCGCGTTTGCAGCAAATCTTACCGTCTTCTGTAGGTGTCTGGAACGCTTAGGGAAAGGTGCTGTGAACTCCTGGATCCTGCAGGAGCAAGGCAGGGTTGGATAAAGCAGGGACTGAGTGTTTGTTACCCCTCGTTGCTCTGCCCACATGTGAGCACTCACTCTCAGACTGGCCCTGTCCTGAGAACTCGCAGTGGCTGCTCAGAATGCAGACATTTATAATGGCAGGGAAAACCTTCAGTATCCTGCAAGCCTTTTCGTATCTTTTTAAAGACAGATGTTATTTATATAATATTTTTCACAAGATTTGGGTTTCTAGAGAACATGTATCAACAGAGGGAGAGGCATTAGAGCTGCTTTTCTTTCACTTGTGTTCGATAGCAACTGTAATCCCAACACCCACGTTGCCACAAAGATTCCTAAAAGGAAGATTGAGAATTGTACTGCGCTGAAGCTCGGGTGGAAGTTTTGGGAGCTGTGTTCCCATCCCACAGCTTGAGTCCCAAGGTGTTCCAGGGCAGCCCCGTTCCTGCTGAGGGAGGCACAGGTCTGCCATGTCAAACTTCCGAGGGGTTTTCAGGGATCAGATGGGACTGAACTGGCTCCTGGGCAAATTTCTTCTTTATTCAGGTGTCTGGGTGTTTCTGTGCACCTTTGAGTCACTTGAGCAGAGTGGTGGGTTTCCAGGATAACCACTTCACCCACTGGCCAGTCTTGGTGTTCTCAGCAAGGATGGCACATCCGTGAGAAGGAGAGAGCACATTCCCATAATAAAATACACCTTCTTAATGCAGTTTAGAGCAGAAATGCAATTTAGCTTTCTGATCCTTCCTTCTTTCCAAAAGTACAATTGAATTTCCCTTTACAAACTGAAGAAAGTTGTTCTGGAAATCAGCTGTTAGTTCAACAGAAACTCATCATATCTGAACGCTGTTGGCCTTTGAAACCCATCCTGTCTTTGGGGGTGAGTTCAATTGAGTAGTGCTGGGCTTCTATTAAATTAATAAGTCAAGTGAGAGAGGAACTTGTCTTCCAGCTGGAAAGGTGACATTGAGAGGTACCACTTGCAAAGTCTTTTCTCAGCCGGTGCACCCGGATGCAATCCCAGTAAAATGCCATAGGAGACACATGCAGTGAGCAGAGGGGGAAGATCCTCCTTCTTGAGCAAGACACAGCATTGGACATAATAATAATAATAATTTTAAAATAACAATCCGATAACAAAGCTTTGATATGCGTAGAAAGCATATTTACAGTATTGAGTTTACAGTGAGCTTTTGGGGAACTGCCAGGGAACTTCTGGAAATATTTGATGTGATTTTCAGTTCTTGTAGCTATTAGGATAAGTTATTGTACGTAGGTTTTTGTCTCTTGGCAGAGGGGAGTGTGGGCTCCAGGCTGTGTGTGTCCCCTCTGTGCTGCTGCTAGGGAGGCACTGAGCTGCCCAGCAGTCCATAAGGAGGCAAGCACAAAAAGCACTTTTTTTTCCTCAGCTCTGCACTCTGAGATGGGATCTGAGATAGTTCAGTCGAAGAATTAAATAAGACTCGACTCCACAAACGTGCTCGATTTCACTCACTGTGCCAGTAACAATTGGCAATTAAACAGCCTTATCCTGACTAATCACCATGCACTACAGCCCTCCTGTTCCCAGGAAAACCTTGAGAGGGAGAGGCCACTTATGGACCTCTCAGCCTCAGCTACCTCCACTGTGAAATGGGGTAATAATACTTACTTACCCCACAGGGAGGTGTGAGGACTTCTTAGAAAACGTTTCTAATACACTTTTAACCTGAAAAGAGTCGTGTAAGTATTATTATTATTATCATTTTTACTATTAAAAATCAGCTTCTTTTGGATTCACATGGTACTGCTGGCTATACCGTGCCGTTTCTACTTTTTTATAGAACTTTAGTAACTCTGCTGAAACCGTTTCCAGAGAAATAAAATCAGATCTGATAACTTTTCTTACAGAACCTGGAGTCCAGTTTTTGTACCTGGAGTCAGGGTGTGTGTGGAGGGGGTTAGTGATGCTGATTGTGTAGCTCAGCTGCGCTCCCCTCTTTTCCAGTTACTGAGATTTTGATGTGCAATTTAAAAATTCCGTGTCAGTGGAAGTCTTACCAGAACTGCTCATGGGAGGGTGAGATTCCCTGTGGATAAATAAGGTCAGCACAGCTGTTTTCTAGTGATGTTTATATGACTCCTGGTCCGTCCATGGCAGGTTGATACTTTCTGTTGATATTTTAATTTATTTCTGTGTTGTATTTATGTCTCTGTGGTTTTCTTTTCCTTGTCTGTGACACAGTAGTTCGAGTTTAAAAGAAAACTGCTCCAGAAGTTGTGTGGTTTTTTTTCTCCCACTGATGTCAGTTGACCTAAATAAATAAATTAAAGAGTCTATTAATTATTTTAAACAGGATGAGTAGCAACAGCATTGATAATGCTCAGCCTGCTGCCATTCCTCACTCAGGACTCATTGGACAGTCCACAGCTGATGTTACATTAATTTTATACTCATTACTGACAGGAACATTTTAATAGAAAGGAAAATGATGTTTCTGATATTTGTACAAGCTTTTTCCTAAGAATTACTTGAGTTTGCTTTCCTTCTATTTGAACCCCATGAGGCAACACTGCCAAGGGCTCCATCCTTGCAGAGCTTGGCTGGGGCCAAGAGCCCAAAATCACCAAAAATATGAATTATGTTATATGTTTGTGTCCATTCCTGTTGGCCTTGGAGCAGAAAAAAATATTGTTGCAGTGGTGACAAATTTAATCAATGGCTCATTCCCCACCAGGCCTTTCGTTTATTCTCTCCCATGTTCTCGAAATGAATGTAAAAAAATTAATTTCAACAAAATGAAGCTCGTTGGCTCTTTATAAAATGTGCATTTTCCAACTCTCTTTGGTTTTGCATAATACAAAGAACACCTGAAACTTTTCAAATGACTGTATGTTACTTTAATGTTTCCTTTTTTTTTTAAACAAGGAGTGATCTCACCTTGAAATTCTTCATATTTTTAATATTATTTTAAGACCCAAACATTGTATTTATACAGAGGAGAACATTATTTATTTTCATATCATTTATTTGCAAGATGCTACCAGAAAATGTGGAGAGGCCATTCCTTTTTCAAAACAGTAAGAAAAAAAACAAACAAAACCATAGGAAGTGTAGTGGGCAAGACTGATGTACAAATTACAGCATCTTCTTCTTTTTTTTTCCCATAATTTGCAATATCTTCAACCTTTGTTTGCATGAAATGCTTTTGTTAAATATTAACTGTAGTTTCCAAACAAGTGTGTGCGAATAAAAATACTGATCATTACTGTGGTGAGAGTTTGGTCTCCCTTGACGGAATTCCCTTTCAAAACTGACTCCAGGGAGGCTGCAGAGAGGAAGGGGGTTTGTTTCAGGGATTAGTGATGCTCAGGGACCCACCTTTGTCCTGAAATACCTAATTGGGCACTCCCTGGGGGAGAGGACACGACCTCCCAGTCCCACCAGCCACGTTCACCCCACATCCACTTTCCTTGTTTAGGCTGACATCATTTTCTTCTCAAACTTTGAAAGCCACGTACAAATATTGTGACAACTTGACAGGCAACTCCTTCTTCTGTGACTGCTCTCACATGGGCTGAATCTCATGCCAATTCAGTAATTAGGTTAGTTTAATTTGCAGAAGCCTGGCTGAGTTTGCCCAGAGGAATGGTTGACATTCCTGGGGTTTTTCCAGAGGCAGCATATCCGTGCTCCTCAGCTCCTGAACCCCACGAACACGTCCCTGCTCAGGGCCTGGGACGTTTCTGCACAGCAGAAGAGGGAGTTTGGGGCGACACCATAGCCCTGAGCTGGTGCACGTGGAGAGTCTGTGCATCCAGGGCAGGAGGACGGGGGGCCTGAGCTCTCCAGACTGCCAGACCTGCATCCCTGTCACCATGGCCGGTTGGGATTCATCCCGAGTTGTGGCCAAGCCCCCAGCAGTGCAGGGGTGGTGGCTTCTGGGTGAGAGCTCGTGAGAAGCGAACCTCTAAACACCCTCCAGGCTTATCCCTGGGCAAAGCCAAGTCCGGCAGAGCGTGGGTGGGTGGAGATGGACCCACAGCGGTGGGAGAGGCCCTGGCCACCCCACGGGCACACTCTGCACCCTCCCACAGTGGTGGTCCCACGGGAAGGGAGAGTCACCCGGCTCCCACCGGGCTGAGTCAGCGGGAGCAGCGGGGCGGTGAGAGGCTGCGTGGGGACTCGGCTGCGCAAGTGTGAGGCTCAACACTCTGGCTGGGCGGGGAGGAAGGGGGCAGTGTGTACAACTGCGCATTTTTATTTCCAAGTAGGCAAGATTAGGCTGGTGGTGCTTGGAAAAATTAAGAGTTAAAGGCTGCAGGGGAGGCTGAATCTCTCCGTGCCTGTCGCATCCCGTACGTGAGAGTATCTCCACCGGGAATGTTTCCAGCATCCAGCACCCAATAAATCACAGCAAGTACCTGTGGCTGCCCCTCCCAGCCTCAACTTCTCTTTAGAGCCTTGGGTATTCGACTGAGAAATCTCAGAACACCTTCACAGACCTGGTGTATGAGCTGCAAATAAAACCGTCTCCTCTGAGAAAAGCTCGGGTAGCTATAAAATGATGACTGCATTAATTACCACAAGGTAATTATAATCCCTCCTGCTCCCTGGGGAGCCATGGTAAAGCAAAGGCAAATCAATCAGGGCCCCAAATCAGGGCAGCTGTTGCCACGGGTGGGTGGGTTGTCCTCAAAAGGATGTTTTCCCCAACTGCATCTGTCACTTGTCACCTTCCCAAAGTGATGCTACACCCAAAGAAATGGGGATCTGTCTGGGAGAACAGTCAGTGGCAGGGCCGGACCCACTGAATTACCTGCTAACATTTATTTTTTGCTTTTTTTTTTTCCCTGCTTTTCCTGAGGAAGGAGCATGGAATGAGGCAGATCTCATGGGAAATGAGTCAGTACCGTCTCCTTCTCGAGGGACTTGTCTCATTTGCTGCCAGGGTGACAGTGTCAGGCACCAGCTGCCACTTCTCGTGCTCATTACTGGTCCCTGAGTCAGTGCCTGACATCCTACCCCAGGAGATTGTTGCACAGACTGATGAAGGAGAGGAAAAATTCCAAAACCAATTTAAAGCACAACACCTGGGTGAGGAATAAGAAACAGCCCCACAGTGGAAGTTTGCTTAGAAGTGTTTCAGATCTTATTCTTGCCCACCGAGGCTGGCAAAAATCACCCATCTCTTCACATGCTGGGAATGAATTTCATGTGTGCGTAAGTGTGAGAAAGTGTTTGCTCCACATCTGTGCCATCTTTCCTGTTTCTCCTATTTGAGGACCTGATCCATCACCCCTTTCCTCACTTCTCTGTTCAGAACACTTACTAAAACTCAATGCCTGTAAAAGGGAGACTTCCTAATCTCTATAAAACACTCTGCAACAATTTATATAAAACCTCATTAAAGCTTCAACATTTTCAGTGACACCTCCAGAAACAACTCTTTTAACAGGATTCATTTGCTTCTCCTACAAGTGTAACCATGTCTGGGACACTGATTAGGTGTGATTTCCGGAAAACTCCATCAGAAGGATTTATTAAAGCAACCAGCAACGAGTGCAAGGGCAGAAGGAGGGAAAGGCCAGCAGTGAGAGCATCCCAAAACTCCTTGGATCAGTTCCTGGTCATTTTGGGATAAATCATTTAGCATTCTCATGCCTGATTGACACTAACATCATTAAAAGATTGGTAATGAATTTCAGGGCTATATAAATCACATTTCAAACTATTACCCTTAATAGAAGCCTTATGAGGCTTTAATAATTAATGCCATCTAAACTGCTTTCCCAAACATGACCTTTGAAATCAGATTGCTGTGGCCAGAGCCATCCCTCATCCTGCTTTCCAGCCGGCCTGGGAGGCTCCAGTGGGGCTGCTCTGGGGAACCTGGATGGGTCCAGTCCCAGAGAAAGCTGCCCGGGGGAACCTGTGCTGCTGGAATCTCCACTCCTTTTGCAGATGACAGAAAACACCAGTAGTGAGGGCAAATGTGCTGCCAGCACCTCTTCCAGCTTGCCCTGTCGAAGAGTGGGAATGCTCAGATTCCCGGGAGGGCTGTGCTGGTGGAACAGCACGAGGATTGAAGGATGCACCTGGAACTGAGCCATCCTCATCTTGGATTAGCTCAGTTTAGACCCATTTGATTCCAGAGGGTATTTTCTCTTAACTTCAGGGGGCAACTTCCGTCCACACGTGCGCCTTTGTCGTTCTGTGAGTCAGAGCCGCTCGGGGAGGCAGCGAAAGGCTCCGCGCTGGGTTTTTTAGGCTTTTCACAGCGTGTGGGTGCTGAGATAAAAATAAAGTTGCACCTCTCCTTGCGCTTCCTCCCAGGCAGCGGCTCCAGGCAGAGGGATTGTGCAGGGGAAGCGGCAAATGGAGCTTCAGCTCCAACAGCCCACGGAGTTAATTCCTTTAATTTAGCCACGGTGCAAGCAGGACATGGAAGCCCTTCCTGGAGAGCAACTGGTGTTCTTTGGTGCCATCAGTTTTCCCTTTTTTTTTTTTTTTCCTGATTTCAGTGTTTGAGAACTAAGATAATCATGTTGCTGCTGGGATAAGGGGCAGAGGCTGTGCTGACTCCTGCCACAGCAGTCCATCCCAGGGTTGCATCCCCCCTGAACAGGAGCCGTGGTTGCCGCAGCTGTGGATCCCAAACCCAGGCTGCTGGTGCCAGTTTTGCCGTCCGGTGTGAAATACCCCACAAACACCCGCTCATGAAAAACTGAAATCTCAAAAGTCTCTCTGGCAAGTGGTCTCCCAGCCTTTGGAAGCTGCACAGTGGGTTTCCTGAGCGTTGTGCTGGGGCTGCTGCACATCCCTGTTGTGCTCCAGCGTCTCCCCAGGCCTCCCCCCGGCCGTGCTGCCCACGAAATGACAAAAAATAGCAAGTGCTGAGGCAGCTGGCAGGGAGCATCCGTCACCTCCCACGCAAGTCACAGCAGCTCCAGCCCCAGCGTCACCAGCTCCTTGCATTTACCTGCTCGCTCTCCTTCCTCGGGCAAACACAACAATTCCTGGTGCAGACTTTCCCTTCCTGGGCCCAAAATACTTCTCAGAGCTTGGTGTACAGGGAGAGCTGGTCCACAACCCTTGTCTGATGCCAGACCACAGCCACACGTGGGCTCAGGGGGTGGCTGCCCTCGGGTGGATTTGCTGTCTGAGTGATTCCATGTGGAGCAAACTTGAGGGAGTGGGAGGGGAGGCAAACCTGAGGTTTCCTGCCAGTTCGTGGCAGGAGCTCACAGGACCAGGCCTTTTATTGTGTAACAACCTGAGTTCCTCCAAGGTGACTTCTGTTGGAAAGGAAAAGACCGGGGAAAAGGTTCCCTCAGATGTCACCTGCAGGAATCACACCCTTGCAGCTGAAAGGAGATGAGCCCACCACCCTCCACTGCACCACTGACTGCCCAGGGAGAGCTGCTGTAAGAAATCACTTCTGATCTGAGCCACTAATGAAGTTCAAATCCCTCCTCGCTAATAAGATTGGACCTTGGGTGCAGCCTAAAAGCTGCTGCTCAGGTGTCCATGGAGCTTCAGGCTGCCACCCCCAGGGCTGGCAGAGCTGCTGTGGCTGGGTCAGGGTCCAGCCCTGCAGGTACCAGCACAGCTCTGTAACATCCTGAGGTGGGCAAGATCCCACCTGGCTTTACTTGCCCACATGTGGCTGTGGAGGAGAATCCTCCCTCTCAGGGAGGAGAGAGTTTAGGAGGAACAGTGAAAAGCAGGGAAGGCAAAGTGATGCTGCTCTGAGGTGGCATCAGATGGTGTTATGTGAAACACCAAACCAAAACAGATGTTGTGCAGGGTTCGGCAAACACCTAACCCAGGTTCTGGAGGATGCTGAGAAGATGCAAAGTGCTAATTGTCCTGCCTGGGACAGCCATTAGGGACGAACAGCAGCAGAAAACCTGAGTGTTTTAGCCCGAGTGCATTTGCATAGAAACAAAGGGGAGGGGAAAGAAACTGAAGCTGGAAATGTGTATTTCTAATTGATTATATGCATGGCTGCTGGGGGCCTCTCACACTGTAATGGTTAATTATGTCACTGGATGTGCTGCAGCTTTATTCCCGTTGTACTCAAACAAACCTGCCCAGAGCCCAGGCAGCAATACAAGCATATTGTGTGTCTGGAGAAAAATGAAGCCCTGCTTTGGGGTGGGTTTTGTTTGGTTGGTTTTTTAACAATATAGAGAAAAGAAAAATTATGAACAGCCAATAACTGTGTTAAAACCATGTACCCTGACAGCACATGGTGAACATCCAGGTCTAACCTGCCTCCTGGAGCTTTGTGGCTTTATTGGTAATTCCCTGCTGATGAGCTCCCTCTCAGGGAAGCCTCCTCCTCCCTGGGGCTGGGTGTCCTGGAGGGCATCACCCCTTTGGCTGCCTTTTCCAGTGCAGAATCCATTCTGCTGCCCAAATCCCTGCTTTGTCCTTGCTGTCAAAACCCTGATGGATTTGCTCCCTTCAGTTCTTCCTCAAATGTGAATGAGAGCCCAGGAAAACGTGCTGAATTCGCTGTAATTTAAATATCACCGTAACTTTGCATGAAAGAACACACGTGAGCTGCAGTCCCTCAGAGACAAATAACCAGTGTGCTCTGGCTGCCAGCTGGGGTCCTGTTGGGAGGCAGGTGGTTTACCAGCCTGGATCCTGCTGCAACTCATCTAAATTGGGCTACACTGTGTTCTGGCTTGAGGAATCAAAACTCACACATCTCCATGGGCTTCTGTAATTTCTGTGACTCAAACAGAGCTCAGCAGGCCCAAGCACAGGGCTCCATTGATTCCAAACAAGCCACCCAACAACACCTCCTCCGCATCTCAGCTCGCGCTTTATTTCGAGCTGTTCTATTTAGGGCGGCCATGTTTTGCTATCCTGGGGACGCCTCCGCGAAGATGCAGCACGTTCTACCCGGAACGCTGGGAACTGGCGACCCCAGCGTGTGTGCAAAGCCCCTGCATGGAAGGAGCTCTCCCTGAAGAAGCTGCCCTGCAATTCCAAGCTCCAGGTGCTGTGCTGGTGTCTCCGTGAGCCGCCCCTGGCCCCGCTGCCAGGGTTGGCGGCTCGTGTAGCCGGAGTTACCGCATGGCATGTGACCCTTCTCTTGTCCTTCTCGCTGTATCCAAGGAAGTGTCCCATGGCTGGACACCTTGATGGAGCTGCATCCTTGTTCTTGGCTCTGCCGCTCTTTTTCTATGTGTTTTGGCTGAATCACTCGGCCTGGCTGTGGTTTCCAGAGCCCACAGCATCTTTCCCTGTGTCCCTCTCTCCTTTAGCCCTGGCTCTGTCCCTGCTTTGGTCCCAGCCTTGCCAAGCTGGCTTTCTCCAGCACACTGGCTTGCTGCCCTCCAATCTTCCTCATTGTCTGCTCTGTCCTTGGCCGTGGATTTGACACGGGAGCCAGTTTGCCCTTCCCCAGCTCCCAAAGGAGGAGCATCCCGGGAAGTGCAGCCCACCCAGTGTTGGGATCGTCGTTTTCCAGGTGTGAGGTGCAGGGGGGGCGGGAGCTGCATGGAAGGCAGGATGCACAGAGGGGCAGGAGCAAAGCTGGTTCCCACCCCTGCCCCAGAGGTGAAGTGGAGCCACCAGCCTGAGGGACTGGGGTCAGATGAAGGGAAAGGAGAGATCAGAGGAAAAGAGGGGGGAATAAATGGAAAGGGTGAAAAAGGATAGAGGAAAAGGGAAAGGATGCAATCACTGTGTGGGTGTGGAATGGGGAATGTGGGGGGGAAAGGAGAA
>JAWMRA010000042.1:3029549-3040085 GCA_035584735.1 Pseudotriccus pelzelni
GAGAAAGAGGGAGGGAGGGAAGGGGGAGGGAAGAAGGGGAGGATGGAGAAAGGGAAGGAGGGATGAAAGGAAGGAGGGATGAAGGGAGGGAGGGAACGGGGGCAGACGGGAGGGAGAGGTGGGCTGGCCCCGCCGGCGCCATGTGATGCCCTCTCCTCCCCGGGCTCTCCCGGCGCGGCGCGGAGCGAGCGGAGCATCCCCGGGGCGGCCGGGCGCGTCCCGCGGGGCCGGTGAGTGCCGGGCTGGGATGGGGAGGGCAAGGCTGGGGCTCCTTCCCGTGTCCGGGCCAGGCTGCCCCTGGAATGGGGGGAAATAGTCCTGGGGTCAGCCTCGGCGCAGGGTGGGGGGTCCGAATTGGATGTAAACCCGTGAAAGTTTAAAGCCGAGGGAAGGGGGATCTGGGAGGCGCCGCCCGGGTGCGGAGCCGCAGGGCTCAGGGCAGGTGTTGCCTGTGTTTTCCATGTTCCCCCTGGAGTGGGAACCGGCCGGGAGGGGCGGCGGGGGCACCGCCCCGGGCAGCATCCGCCGCAGCCCCGGCGCGGCCCCGGGTACCGGGAGCGCTGCGAGCCCCGGCAGGGAGGGACAGCCAGAGCCGGGTGAGGTGCCCGTGTGCCCTGCCCGGGCACCGGCACCGCTCGGGCGGAGGGGTTTGGCTTCGCCGGATTCCCGACGGAAGGACCTGAGCACGAGGAAGCCGGAAAATCCTGGCTTTTCATCCCTGGGCTCCTCATCCCTGGGCTTTTCCCCATCAGGCTGCTCGAACAGGGGCCATCTCTTGGGCACTGTGAGCATCCCCCTCCTCGGCGGCGAGTTTGGAACGTTTAGCTGAGGAAGGAACGCGTGTGTATTTTTCACAGGGAATGTAAAATCTGCTGGAAGTCAGCCTATGAATGTTTTTCCAGTGTAGCGAGCCCCTCGGAGAGGGGAGTGTGAATTTGAGGGAGGCTATCTGAGAAAAACCTGACCTGGTTATTAAGTGAAGTGAAGTAGAGGGCTTTAAAATAAATAAATAAATAAAAGCTGGATCGTGTGTTACCATACGAACAGGGAATGGGGACATGGAGCCTGTCCTCGCTTCTGCATGTGCCACTTATTCATACCCTGTGGAAGGTGGTGAAATGTGAGATGTGGTGCCTCAGCCACGGCGGCAGCGAGAAGGGAGGGTCTGACACGTCCTTTGGATGTTGATTAATTCCTTGGCATTTCGTAAAACTTCCTCAGCCCCCGATGCACGATGGTGCCTTTTGCAGCTTTCAGGGTTGGGTCTCCCAGGCAGAAGCAGCAGGAGGTTCCTCGGGGTGTCCAGGGAGCGGGTCTGACCTGTGACATCGCTGTCCCCACCGTGTCCCTTGAGTCCCCCAAACCCCTGTGGGGCAGAGGAGGCCTCGTCAGAGCTTTCAGGTGCCTGCAAGGTACAGGTGAGCCTGTGGAAAGGGCAGCAAAGGTGTTGCATTCACTGAAGGCAGCACTTCTTCAGCAAGAACACTGCAAAGGAGCAGATCAGCTAAAGAGGAGCATTCCTGCTGAGTTTCGTGCAGCAGCAGGACCCAGACTGGCAGCTTGGCTGGAGGAGCATTCCCATGTTTCCATCACTTGCTGCCCTTTGGTTTCACAAGTGCCTCGTGTTTCTCCTCCCTTCAAAGGTTCATCTGCTGGGCTTTAGGGGCACCGTTTCAGTCTGTCACGTAAAAAGCCAAAGGGCAGGACACTGGCTCCCAGCAGCCCTTCCCTCTGCCCTCACACCTTCCCCTCAGGCTGCCCCGTGTGGCATCCAGGGCACAGAAATGCTTCTCTGTGTGTGGCTTTCTCTGATCCCTCGCTGCATCTTGGAGCTGTTGAATATATTCATGGAGCTGAATGAATTCCCACCTGGCAGCATCCATACCGCAGCATTTGCAGCTTCAGCTTTATTTATGGAGAGGGGAGGGAATATGAAATACAAAAGGGGAAATAATGCACAAGCCTGCAGAGACTTCAGTGGTATCAGTGAGCCAGGAGCTGCACAAGGCTGGAGCTTTTCCTAAGTCAGCTGGGAAGATTTAAACCCCTGGGTTTGAAGGTGGCATTTTTAAAATAACTAGATGATGGGGCCTATGTCAAAAGTTATCTGGGAGTCTAAATCTCACTGAAATTAAAGGGATTTTTTTTTTCCTGGGTATATTCTAGAAAGATGGTTTGGAGCCAGTCACACTGATACTGTTGTAGGGTATCTGACATTTAGAGTAAAATATTTACTGGGAAAATGGAATTTGTCAAAGGACAACACATATACCATCGTTAGGCTCAGAAAATGGGCTGTTACAGATGAAGGGAGTTTATGTTTGGTCCCTGTGGAAGACAGGACTTTCAGCTTTTCCTTTATTATGAGGGAGGTGTCATTACTCTTCAGTGAAAATCCTTACCAGAGTGGTGCTCAGGGCTGCACTGAGGGGGGTTATTGGAGCAGCACAGCAGAAAACATCCGCTGACCCAGGACAACGTGGGGATAATTCATTTTCCCACTTGCTGCCCACCAAGTGCTGCTTGGTGACATCCCATGCACAGGGAGCATCCTCAGGACTGCCAGGACAGGACCTGGCTTACCCTCAAAGCCCTACAGGTGAGCAGCCTTGGCTCCTTCCCGGGAGACCTGGAATGCGTTCTTGCAACAGATGTTCCTCCTCTCTGCAGCAGCTCTGGCTGGGAATTCCAGGTTGTGTGTAGGTGGCAGGAGAGGTGCTGCTGGGTGTGTGCCACAGGAGCCAGAACCTGGCGGTACGAAAGGGACAGTGGGAGCGGGAGAGGAGTGTGTGGGTGAACGCTGGGTACACACAGCCAGGGCAAGTCTCACCTGGCGAGAGGTGCTGGCCTGGGAGAAGGCTGGAGAAGACTGAGACCGAATCCATGCCCTGCCTGTTCCTGCTTTCCCAGGATGTGGCTGCACCTGCCTGTGCTGAGCAGGACAGGCAGCCCATGGTCTCCTGAGCGGGTCATGGTGCCTGTGCTTCTTCTCAGATTGCTCCATGTCATGAGTGGTTTTTCCTACCCCGTCTGCTGGGACATTTACCCCTAAATCCTGGAATGGTAGCAAATCCTGCTAAAATCTGGGTGGTAGGAAGTTCAGTACCTCCAGTGGTGTTTGAATACTTGCTACATACTTGAATATTCCTCACCTAAGAAGCCGCACAAAGCAAAGACCTTTCCTATGTGAAGATGGGACCAAACTTCAGTGGCTGCTCAGTGTCAGACCTGGAGAGTTGTGCACGAAGAAAAGCACCACTGAGAGCTTCCAGGGAGCTGTGTCCCAACCTGGATGGGGCAGCTGCTGTGATTGGTGACTGGGTTTAATGGCAGCCACGAGTGGCACTTGGGTTCTGAAGTTGTTTGCCTGAGGTGTGGATGACACAGCCCTTCTCCTCTCTCTTTACACCTTCGTTTCTGTGCTCAGAGGCTCTGTGGCAAAGCTGGTTTCCGAGCAGGGAAGGGGAATGCAATCTCCTGGCTAACAAGGCACTGCTCCGTGCTATCAATCATCTTTAATCACACCGAGGGGACTCAGGTCTCAGCAGCCACGGCCAGCCTGGCCAACGTGCCACTTGTCTGCAGCCCTCAGCATTCAGAGAGCCCAGCTCTGCTTCGAGGATTTCTCACTTTCCCTCGTTCATCACACTGAAAATGTTCATAAAACCCCTCCAGCTGCCAGTGCTGGAGAGAAGAGCGGAAGCAGGGGAAGAGCTGCTGCTGCTGCTGCCTCCCCTCCCCAGCTCAGGTACCCCGGACACGGGGGAGTGGAAGAGTTTTAATTAGCTCTTGCTGCTATTTTTATCTCCCAGCTTGCTTAATTTAGCTCAAGCTGTCATGCACCGATCGTTAAGGGGAAAAGAAGGAAGTGGGGGTGTTGGCCCCTCTCTGCTGAGCAGCCTCAGCTCCTGCACCTGGGCTGTACCTGGGGCTTTGCTTAGACCTTCTGCAGCAGTGAAAGTTTATAGCCTGGAGACATTTCATGTGCTGCTGGTGGTAATACACAAGTCCTGCAAGGCTTACACTGAGTAAGTGTGTTCTGCTCACACCCACTTCAGTGTAAAACAGCATTAATATCTTACAGAACAGGTGCCTGAGGTCTTCAATCATGCCATTACCTGCCTCGCTGCTGGAAGGACACAGAGACCTTGAAAAGCTGCCATGGGCAAAGAAGGGGCTTATTCTCCCCTTTTTAATCTACAGGGCTATAGGAGGACTTCATGCCATCCTAAGTGACATTTGGAAGTGAACGAGAACCAACTGTTAAAGCTTGAATGTCCCACCAGAGCAGCCCAAGCTTGGTGCTGGTGTGAGGGGGATGTTCACAGCTGAGCCAGCTGCTGCCCCTTATCCCTGCTGCTGGGTGTGCTCAGGCTGCACCAGCCGAGGGAAGCACTGCCCTGCAGCCAGATGAGGGTCACTGGATCGTTGGGTTACTGGAGTTCATGTATTTAGGATCTAAAGCAAAGCCATAATGTGCCACAGGCAGAGGTTAATGGGCAGGCCCTGCTCCCACAGCACACAGCAGAGAGGTTTCTGCAGCACAGCCCCCAGCTGCTTTGCTTTGCGGCACCAGATATTTCCCCCTTTTATTCTGCTTTTGTAGCTCCTTGTAGGGTATTGAAACCAGCAGTTTGACTCAGGTCCCTGACTGTGAGCACTCTGACACACTGTGAGTAGGAGAATACCGTGCCAGATTTGAGAGGGAGAGAGGACACTGGGAAGGGCTCTGCAAAGGACAGGGCTCAGCTTTTGTCAGGGATGAAAACCTTGAACAGGTATATATAGTTCAGACCTGGAGAACTGGGCCTGGGTGCATGGGCAATATTGCAAGCTCAGGGTTTTAGCTCCTATTTCCCTCTTGAGAAATGTGCTTTGTGTAACGTTTTTCTGCGAAACCCCAGGGTAGGAGCTGCAGTGGATGCAAAGACCTGCTTGCCACCTGCCTGTCCCTGTGTCCCAGCATCCTGCAGCCCTCGTGGGAGTCAATCAGAGCTGGAGAGCTGAGGCTGTGCCCTCTCTTGAGGTGCAGGATTTCTCCTCTGCTTGTTTCCAAAGCCACCCCACTCCCAGCTCCTCCCGGACCATCCAGCAGCTGAATCCTCTGTCAAGGACCCTCCTTGCTGTGACACTTCCTTGCAGTCGATCTGCCAGAACTGAACTTCCCACCTTCAGCCTCATCCCAGGTTTTCCACTTGCCAAAGCATTGCTTCAGCTGGGGTTAAAAGAGGTAAGAGCCTAAAACACCAAGGAGAAAGGAGACATGTGGGTGGGCCGGGCTGTGTAAGAGGTTCGGGTGAGGGATATTTGTGGATCCAGAAAGGCCATGTGAATGAGACCAGCTGTACACACACGGACAGTGCCAGCAGCCTGTGAGCCAGGACCATCAGGGCTGTTGGGTCGATGATTTTATCTGTTGAAAGTTTCTGGCATCATCCAAAGCCATTAGTGTGAAAGAGCTGGAGCAGAGCCATGAGTGGCAGAGCTGGCCCGTTCGGGAAAAGGGTCTGGTTTGAGGGCTGGGGTGGGAAATAAATCTCTCTTGCTGTTCCTTTGACCTTGGGAATATCATTTATCTCCTTATATTTGGTGCTGGAGCTCAGGTGGGCTCAGTTGTCAGTAACAACTATCTTTGCAAACCTGACCCAGGCAGAAGGGCAGGTTTTGAGCAGTCAACAACAAAAAGGTTGGGATAGAGAAAGAGAGGGAAGAGCAGCTGTGGGTCAGCCTTGGGGGTTCACTAAGCAAGATGTGGGTTCAGCAGAAAATCACAGTACTTTCTATACAGGAGGTAGTAGATACAGTGCATATTTCCTTCACTCTTGCACTGCCATGGAAGGATTTTTTGACCAAACTGTAAAAAAAATAACTCGAGCAAGAAATGAAGCACAGGAAGTGCTAGAGAAAAAAGGAATGCTCAGAAAAATCATGGAATTCAAGTT
Source organism: Pseudotriccus pelzelni (assembly GCA_035584735.1). Lineage (NCBI taxonomy): Eukaryota > Metazoa > Chordata > Aves > Passeriformes > Tyrannidae > Pseudotriccus > Pseudotriccus pelzelni. Next base: position 3,035,492 of record JAWMRA010000042.1, read on the forward strand.
TAAGAGGCAAAATCCCAAGTAATCTCATTGATAAGATCAGTCAGTGGTGAGCACTGCAGTGCGTGGGGTCGCACATCGTTCCTTCTGATTGCTTTTCAGATGTTCCTTGTGTGTGATGGCAGGCACAAAATTAATGGGCTTGTGATTGCTGTGGCTCAATCTACATTTAAATAACTCATCACCGGCCTTCTTTTTATTCGTTTATTTACTTTCAAGCCCTCTCTGGAGAGCCTGTGAGCCCAGAGTGCCCATTGATCCCGCGCTGTCCGTGGGTAATGGCAGTGCCGCGTGCGGAGCCGTGGCTGGAGCTGCTGCTCCCGGCTCAGGGGAGGCTTTCAAGCCCACTATTGATCCTTCTCAAGTTTATGGCTGCTCGCAGTCAGAGTTGCCAGCCCTTGCTCAAACTGCCACGGGGTGGGCTGTCTCGTTTCTTAGCACCAGGCTAAACCTCCTCCACGCGGAAAAGATTTATTTCTGCACTTAATTTTTCCAATACATAATTTCTCTCTCAGAGACCGAGCTGATGTTTTTATAGGGCACTAATGCAGGTCTGTGAAGCTGCCTTGTGTGTTTCTGTTTCCCCCTGTGCCAGTGGAGGTGGTGGGTGCCAGCAGCTCAGGGCAGGGCTCCTGGGAACCCTTTGGACCAGCTCCAACCCACATCCCCTTTGGCCATTTGCCTCTCAGTGTACCAGTGCAGGAGACACTGCTTTTCTCTGCAGCCATCCCTGCTCTCCTTCAGCTGTTATCCGGGACCAGAGCAGTCCTGTGCTTCCCTCCTGCCTGCAGTACACCTTTTCCCAGCTTCATGTGGGACTCCCACTTCCCAAGCTATAATTCCAAAACCAAAACTGTCTTTCCCAGTCAAGCAGTTTTTCCAGGTGTGGTTTGTGGAGCCGTTTCTCCCGCATCCGCAGATGGAGCAGTGGGCACTGCCCTCACCATCTCCTCCTCTTCCCCTCCTCAGCTGTGGCTAAAGCCACCTCACCATGTGCTCCTTACACTGCTCCAACACTCTGCCAACCAACAGAGCATCAGCTCAGTTGGCCTTGGGCAGCACACACTGTTTTGGGATTGAAGCATTTGCACCCTTTGGGTGCTCCACGAGCTCAGTGGGATCATTCTATTCCACCTAATGACCATGAGGTGGCCAGGGTGAAGTTGTGGAAGCTGTGCTGTCTGACGAGGATGACAACATAGTGGTGACCTCAGCACGGTCCTGCCTGAGCACTGCCAACTCTGAAAAGTTTTGTCCTGAAAGAGCCACTCTCCTTGACCTTTTTTTTTTTTTTCGCCCACATCCATGGCCTGCCTTGTGTCCTGAGGAAGGGATCACGCTGCTTGAAGGCCCTTTATTTTTAGCCAGCCCAATTTTCTTGTTGCAGTTTAGTGAGAGCTGGTCCTTCCAGTTCAGCTCCATCACAGCTCACGCTCTCCTGCATTTGATGGCTCTTACCCAGGCCCCTGATGTTCTCTGTGCTTCCACTGCTCACTCAGTGGGTTTCCTACTCCACTTTCACAAGCTTCATTCCTTCTTCTTTATGCTCTGCTCAGCCTCTCCCACTACTCCAGGTCCTTGGGTCAACCTCTGATTTCCCTCAGCCCCGGGTTTGCAGCACAGACCAGGCACAGAGGCAGGTTGCCAGGCCTGTCCTGGATCCCAGCACCCTCTACAAACAAAACCTTCCCTCCAGTCTGCTCCAATAACCTTGGCAGTGCCTCCCCTTCTCACAAATGTCAGGAAATTGGAAATGATGCTCTAGCCACATGAAAATCAATAGCTGCCTCCTTGGCCTGGCTTGGCCCTGCTCTTTCTGCCTTTACCCAGGGCAGGAGAGAGCTGCTGTTTTCCACTGAACTCAGAGCAGTGATTTACTGACACGCCCCATCCTGTCCAGGCAGTTGACCAGTGATATATTTATTTTTCCCAGCCCATCCACATAAGCCAGAGCTCTGGCTTGTGCTCAGTGTGAGGTCACGGAGGGGTGGGCTCAGAAAGCTGCCCAGGATATTTTCTTTCTGTAACTGTAGAGAAGTAGGTAAGGACTTCTAGGTCTGGGTGAACTGTGTTAGGAGCAATGCCAATATTCATTTCATTTCCCAAAGGGTTCAGTCCCAGCAAGGGACATATGTAGTTTCCATCAGAAGCTGTGGCTCCAAGACAAGAAGAAATTCATTACAAGGACTGCAGATTACATTGCAGGCTGCCTTTATTGTTCCCTGGACTACTACCAGAGGGATGATCGAAGGAGCAGGAACAGTTCTAAAGTCCCATTTCTTGGAAATCTTTTGGGCTTCATTCATTTAACTTGAAAATACAGCTACTGCTGGAAATCAAACAGCATCATCTTTTCAGCCGTAGGAAGCATAACACAATTGATAAAGGTCACTGGGAACTAAATCCTTGCTGAAAATCAAGCCAATTCCTGTTCGTGTCCTTGAAAAATCTTTCTCCTGGAAGTTCTGCTAATTCTCCAGGGGCTGGACATTGGGTTCGATCCTCTGTGCCAGCGAGGCAGGAACAGGGATCAGTCTCTAATGCCTCCCTGATTACATGGAAATTGGAGTGTGAGGGAGAAAAGGAATGAGGCAATTGAGAGGCGCGACTCTGACACCCGGCCCCTCTCCCTGCTGCTCACGTCACCCCAAACATCAGTAAATGATACCAAATGGGTTTATTTTCCAGTGCCTGATGTTGATGGACAACAAATCACAGGAAATACTCAGCTATTTCCCTCTGAGTGGCTTTATCTGGACCTTCACATACTCCCTACTCTGGTTTTTGGCTCGTTATTAACGAGAAATGCGCAGGGAAGATGGTTGTTGATGATACATGAGCCAAGAATAGATTCCAGTTCCTTTTACCATTTTGGCATCAAAATGCCAAGAGGGATGAGACACCCCGTAGTAAATGCTGTTCATTTTGAGGCAGGAACTAGAAAATATGGCTTTGGCTGAGTTAGGGAGATGAATGGATGAGGATCCGAGTTCTGGATAGTTGATTGCGGGACCAAATGGGAATCTATAGAGATAAGAAGTGGCATATTCCCTGGGAAACCGCAGGTGTAGAGCTGCCCCACAGCCACCACTTTCCTCTTTAGCTGCTGCCTCCTAAATCTTCAGAGAAAAGAAAGTCTGAGCACCTCCTCTGTACTTTGCTCCTCACTCCCCTAGCAGGGAGCTGCTCCTCCTGGGAACACATCCTGCTGTTCTTGAGCTGAGGGAAGCATTAAAGAAGAACATTAAAAATGAGGCTGGTTAGCAAAGCCAAAGGTGGAGGGAAAGCTTGCAGGAGTGTGAGCTGGGCTGTCTGGAGACAGCAATCCACCTCCTGTGGGTTGGAAGCTTCTGGGGAGAGGCACAGTGTGAACGTGGGAAGAGCCAAATCCATAACTTCATGTGGAAGAGAATTGTCAGAGCTGTTGCAGCGCTTGAGGGTGCAAGTACATCTGCTTCCTACCAAGATGTACTTGTCTGCTTTGGATTTGGGGTCAGATGCAATAATTAAAGTCTTTCTCTCCCTTTCTCTCTTTCACTCAAGGATTTGATACTCTTCCAGCAGCATTCCCTGCTTTCCTCTCTTATTGCTGCCTGGAGCAGTGAGCTGGAGGGGCAGACAGGCCTTGGAAATTGCATCTGCTCAGTAAATGCCTTTCTTTGGGCTCCACAGTAACTAAAAGTTTCCTTCATGTTGATCTTGTATGAAATTTGCTGCCAGCCCTGCCCAGGACGGGGGTGCTGGGGATCTTGGTGCTCTGGATTCATGAGACAGATGTGCTGGGGAAGGGCCCTGCAATAGTGTAAGATACAGAATATTGGATGTTCCCTGAGAGAGCCCAAGCAGCAAGAACCACTCTCAGCATCATCTGCTTGTATTAACCGTGAGGGAACTGTGGCAGAACATTATCTTGGAAGGCTTTGGGTTTAAAAGTACAAGCTGTGAGGACTTTTGGCGTCTCTGAGAGTCACTGTAAGCCAGTATTAATATGTTTACATCAGAGGCAGTGGGAAAAACCTCCCTCCTCCAGTTTGCTCACCCGGCCATGTCGGAGCAGCAGGTTGTCATCTCCCGGTCCAGGCAGGATTTGTGTCTCCTGATTTAATCACTAAACCCACCAACCTTCACCACAGTGGTAGCAGCAACAGGATTTCTCTGCAAAGAGCCTGTTCACCGACGTGCACCGTGACGGCAAACACGGGCTTGATGGGGCCACTCCTGAGGGGTGAAAACAGGGCTGGTGCAGTTTTCAAGGGAGTCCAAGGAAGCTGCTTCCTGCTGCTAAATCTGGTGGCTTTTGTTGTCTAGCTGGATTTATATGTTTTTTCCGTATTGTTTGCTGTGCTGAACAACAGCAAAATGTGCCTTGGAAAATATACATGGCACGGCACTTATGTGTGATTCATCCTGCCTTTCTAAAAGCAGTCAATAGCACTATCTGCCTCCTTCCCACTCCCCAGAAGACCATCTCTTGCGTATATCTTTTTCCTTCTTGCTCTTATTCCTTTAATCTTTCATTGCTGTGGGGGGGGGGGGGGGGGGGGGGGGGGGGGGGGGGGGGGGGGGGGGGGGGGGGGGGGGGGGGGGGGGGGGGGGG
>JAWMRA010000042.1:3040899-3078032 GCA_035584735.1 Pseudotriccus pelzelni
TGTGGGTGGCCCCCCCCCCCCCCCCCCAGATTAATTGCACTTTTTCCTCAGCCGCACCAAGAACTTTGATTTCTGGTGATATTTTTTCAGGCTGCAGGGCACCACGAGAACCACTAAATTCCCCAACTTAGCAAGAATATAATAAAATTTAAAAAAAGAGGAAGAAGAAAAGATTCAATACATAAGCAACATGGGGATGAGGGAAGTTTTTCCTTTAATGTTCGCCCAGGGCCTGGCTGCAACTTTCTACTTCCTTTCCCTGCCTCTCCACAAAGCACAAGCTGGGTTTGGACCCAGCTCTGATCCAGCAAGAAAAATAAACAGCGAAGAAAGGCAAGTTATTGTGTCATGGCACTCTTCTTCAAGGGATTTGATGATGCCATTCAGCGTAGCATGGTCTTTGCAAAATCAGCATCTTGATTCCCCCACGGATAAATGCACCCTGGAAGAGGAAAAGTGGCATTAGTGGGGGGAGCGTGATTGTGGTGGGAGCTGCTCAGGAGGGAAGGTTGGTCCAGCAGCTGTAAGCACCTTTGTTGATCCATCATCTCAGTGTCTGTGATCCTCAGCAGGCTCCTGTGCCCAGGAGATACAGCCCGTGCTGCCTCCCCTCGCGGGAGCACTTGGTCAGGGTAGATAAGATACTGTGGTTCAGCTGAGTCCTTGGGGAGACGAGTGCCAGGTTGGGCTGGAGAAGCAGGAATTCAACCTGCAGCAAACCAAACAGGAGCCAAGGAGCTGCTCCCCTCCCGCCCATCCCAAGCCTCTCCCACCCCGGCGCTCAGCATCCCCCCAGGGCCGGAGCGGGGCAGCCGTCGGGCGGGATTTGGTTCAAACTCTCCCATCCGTCAGTGATTGCTTTAATGGCTCGTTTCAGCTCAACCTACGCCAGGCAACGCAGGGCAAAGCTTTGGCCCATCCTTTGCCCGGATCGCGCTGACTGATCCGCCCCCTCTGCCCGCCCCAGCCCCCGATGCTGTTGGGCATGAGCGCCTGCAGCAGGAGGGCGCTGACCCTGCTCAGCAGCGTCTTCGCCGTCTGCGGCCTCGGCCTCCTGGGCATCTCTGTCAGCACGGACTACTGGCTCTACCTGGAGGAGGGCATCGTCCAGCCCCAGAACCAGACAGCCGAGATCAAGCTGTCGCTGCACTCGGGGCTCTGGAGGGTCTGCTTTCTGGCAGGTGTGTCCTCACCCCAAAGAACATCCCCTGCTACTTACATGGTTTACATTTATATGTTTTCTAACGTATAAACAGGTATATATGTTATGTCTATTTATGTATAAATGGATAAATATTTATGTATTTTTAATGTTTCGTTGTCGGTGTCATCCCATGGGAAACGGCCAGGAAATGTGGGATTTTAGAAGCTCTGCCCATCTTTGCTTCCCAACTCAGGCCTATGCCCAACTTTTTACAGTCTGATGGATAAATGTGCCTTTCCACACAGGTTTTGGGTGGGTTTGATGCTGCCATGCCAGGCCCACCTGTCCCAGTGCTCTAGCCTTGGGCAGCAGCTCAAAACTTTCCATTTGGTCCCTGCAGAATTTAGATTCAGGTCAGCTGGACCGTTCCCTTCGTCCCTGCCAAATGTGATGGAGCGACTTGGCTGCAGGAGCAGAGTTGAATAAAACCTGAGGGAATGGGAATCTCAAAGTGACCAGCCTGAAATGTCACAGAGTTTCAACTGCCACTTTGAAAAAGCCAGGGGGGCATGAGGAGCTCTGATAGCACCCCTGGGGTGACTTTAAAACCTCTGACTTCAAGGGTTCCCACTTGTGTGTACAAGGAAATGGTATTTAAGAGGTGTCTTTCTTCCACCCCAACCACAGACACTCAAGGTGGAGCAGCACTAAAAAAGAGTTTGTTTTTATGCATGCATAGAAATTCAATTTAAAGCTGTTCTCCCCCCCAAAAAAAACCCCAAACAGACAAGCACAATGCTGGTGTGACTTGATCTGTGTCTGCTGCAGGTGAAGAGCGTGGCCGGTGCTTCACCATCGAATACGTCATGCCCATGAACATCCAGCTGACGTCTGAGTCCACAGTCAACGTCCTGAGTATGTGGTTCTGGGGGGTCTCACCTTGCAAAGCACCAAGGGGTCACTTGTGACTCCCCCAAGAAATCCCCTTTGTGTCTTTGCCAAAGAAACTCCGAGTTGTAGACGCCACTACGTTTTTTGACTCTGTGAATCACCCAATGTGCTCCTAAGCTTTTGGGGACATCCCTTTCTAATGGCAGGGTGCTCACAGAGACTCTAAGCTGTCTGATTTCCTCTCACTGGCTATTCAGCGCTAATGTTTATCGAAGTGTTTGGCTTTTTAGTCTCCTCTCCATAATTTGCAGCTGTATTTATTCCCTAGCACTCAATTTTACACATTATATAGTGGGATGAATTAAGGATGGAGTGTCATAGCTCTCATGATGAATTCTGCAGTCATTTTGGATTTAATAAATAGGAGTGTTCTGCAAACACTTATGGGGTGAAGCTGGAGAAAAGTGCAGGTTCTGATGTTTTTTTTCCCACACAACACTTCACAGAGAAACCCTCAGAAACACGAACATTGGCAGAGTCACCACCACGGTGGGGAGGCCCTGGCACAGGTTGCCCAGAGAAGCTGTGGCTGCCCCATCCCTGGGACTGTTCAAGGCCAGGCTGGCTGGGGCTTGGAGCAACCTGGAATAGTGGAAGGTGTCCTGGCCTTGGCAGGAAATGTAAGATCCCTTCCAACCCGAATCATTCTATGATTCCATGTTTTACTCAGCCCAGTAGCAAAGAGGAAAACCCCAGACACAACGTGGTCAGAGCAGCAGGGCTGGAGCCATCTCACCCAGCCCATTTCTCACACTGCACAGGGAGGATTAACCTGTTCTCACTTCCCTCTGCTCCTCTCCTGACAGAGATGATCCGCTCTGCCACCCCCTTCCCTCTGGTCAGCCTCTTCTTCATGTTCATCGGCTTCATCCTGAGCAACATCGGCCACATTCGGCCCCACAGGACCATCCTCGCCTTCGTCTCGGGGATTTTCTTCATCCTGTCAGGTGAGTTTTGCTACCAGGTTTTCTCCTGGCAACCCCTGAGCACGGAGCACATTTACTTTGGTAGCTGCTGGTGCTCTCCTGACCCGCTGTGGTGGCTCCTTGATGGAGTCATCCCCCACAGGGGCTCCCAGCTCAGCCCTGCAGCCTGATCTGCCTTTGTGGGGTGGAAAACCATCCAGTGCAAAACTCCTTTGTGGAAATCTGGGGAAAAGCCCCCACCACGTGCAGGAGCAGGTGCTGGGGGAGAGGATGCTTCTCGTGGCACATCAGTCGAAGGAGAGATCAGAAACTTCAAACTGCTCAGTTGGGATGTTTCTACATGAGAAAAGGGAATGTTTTATTCATGGTGCTGTGCCAGTGTTAAACAAATAGCTGTGACAGCTGAGCTTTGAAGTCAGCTCCTAGCAGAGCCAGCTGCCTCCTCCCCAGTGCACACAGACTCAGCTGAGCAGGTAATTCTTTGACTGAAACGAGAGGAGTGCCCTGGGTTAGCGCAGCAGGAGGGAGGGCAGCCCCTTTTCCCAGGTACTCCAAGCACAGTTTTTCACTTTCCCCCACAAGTCAGGTCTTAAGGAAGGTGCTCCTTCAGCACTTCACCCCTGACGTGTTTCCCACTGCCCTTCCCCAGGTCTGTCGCTGGTGGTGGGGCTGGTCCTCTACATATCCAGCATCAACGACGAGATGCTCAACAGGACCAAGGACTCGGAAACGTTCTTCAACTACAAATACGGGTGGTCGTTTGCCTTCTCTGCCATCTCCTTCCTTCTCACAGAGGTACCAGCAGCTCTCACACCCCTGTAACCATTCTCAGGGGTGGGTGCATTGAGGCTGTTGGCAAAAAGAGGACTTGGGTGGGGTTTAAGGCAGGGCTGTGAGGGCAGAGGGGTAAAATACAGTCTGAAGGGAGACAGGGTGGGGACAGACCCAAGCCTGGCGTGCTGACGGGGCGTTTGATAACGATTTGATGCCAAGCAGGAAATGCAGAGGAGGAGGAGACGTGGTTGTGCTGCATTATTTAGTGCATGGATCCCAGGCACAGGGCAGTGAAGTGACAGCCCTCTGGTGCCTTTGTGCATCAGCAGCAGAGCACAAAAAGGGCAATTTATATTTTACTCCGCGTCGGTGGTGGTGGAGGATGTGGCCACACGCAGGGTGGGTGTCAGGCCGTGTCTCTCTCCCGCAGAGCGCCGGGGTGATGTCCGTGTACCTGTTCATGAAGCGCTACACGGCCGAGGACCTCTACCGACCCCACCCCGGCTTCTACCGGCCCCGCCTGAGCAACTGCTCCGACTACTCGGGGCAGTTCCTGCACCCCGACGCGTGGGCGCGGGGCCGGAGCCCCTCGGACATCTCCAGCGAGGCGTCCCTGCAGATGAACAGTAACTACCCAGCCCTGCTCAAGTGCCCCGACTACGACCAGATGTCCTCGTCCCCGTGCTGAGCCCCGACGTCCCCGATGGTCGCCGCGTCCCGACTCCTGTCTGTCGTTTTTTTTAGGCCACTCTTTGAGGCCACTTCTCTATTTATAGGAGCGTAAATATAACCGGGGAGATCGGTTATATAACCAGTAGTGTAACCTAGAGAATTGGGATGTTTTCCTTCCTTTGGTTTTTTTTTGGGTTTTTTTGGGGGTTGTTTTGTTCCTCCCCGCGTAACTAAAGATCTCTCCAAAGTCCTCTTCTCTCAGCTCGTCCTGCTGAGCAAACAGCAGTTCTGCCTGGGGGGATAAATCCAGGGCTGGACTCGAGAGCAGGAAAATAAAAATAGAGTAGAACTAAATAAAAAAAAAAGTGTATTTTTTTGGTGTAGGTAAGTAGGCTGCAAAAGTTTGTGCATTTGACTACATGATTTAATTATATATTTACTGGCCTAAGTGCCAGCAGACATAAAAGATCTGTGTAACTTTCCAAGAAATAACCAGCATTAGAAAAATAGAAATTTTGTCTTGATTGATTGAATATTTACTGATTGATATGTCTCAGTGCTGGATATCACTCCCAACCAGGCTGTAATGGGAAATAGCCATCCTTCTGGACAATACCTCAGCAGGCTTGCTTGGACACAAGCAGGTTGTTCCTCTATGGCCGCTTGCAAACTGTTGCTTAAATATCCCCTGTTAGACTGGAGGCACCCTGGTGGGGTGGCTCCAGCACCCAAATTTCCTCTGCCATCCCACAGATGGGAGGTCTGAAGAGCAAATGGGAGGATTTCAGTGCAGCGCCGACTGGAAAACAACCTAAACCCTTCCCACGGGAAACATTAGATGCAGGACTTAGGGGGAATTATGGCCAGAAGTTATTCCAGTGAAAGGTAAGATCCCAAACCAGTGTAAAGCGATGGAGCTGAAACTTATGGCACAAGTCCACTGCAGCAAAGTAGTTGGCTTATATTTCATTTTGGCAAGAAAATGGTATCTTAGCTGCTTTTTGTGCGTATGAAACTTTTTTTGAGGTTTTAAGTTTCGAAATTTCATCTGGTGCTTTGGCATTTTGGCCTCAGCCAGCTGCCAGGGGAGAGCATCACCCTGATGGAAAACAGGGCAGGGAAGGAGCAGGCAGTGCCCCCTCGTGCTCTCCTGTGCGAGTCCCATCTCGTCATCTTGCCAGAGAAAGAACTTTGTCCAAACCTTATTTCTGTTCTTGTTATTTTCAACCTCTCTGAAGATTTCATTTCTGCAGAACGAAACTGTCTGAGGATTCTTGGTATATTCGAGCTTGTTTTGTCTTACTGTGATTAAAAGAAATAGAATATGCACACTTTTAATCTCATTTGTAGCACGGTGGGGAATGAATGTTGCGCCTCTTTGTTATTATTATTTAATATTTATATTTGTTATTTGCTGGTTGGTATTTATTGTTTATAAACTCCACCAAAGTAGGGGCCAAGTCCTGGTACAGCACCAGTATTTGTATGGATTCCAATGCCCATGCCACAGGACTTCACTGCAGCTTTATTTCCAGCCAGCTCTTGAACAGGATTATTCCTCTCCAGTTCCTTCAGATAAGCAAGTAACACATATCTAGTGTATATCTAATGTCACTGACTCCTAATTTGCTAAGTTTTAAAACCAGGGTATCGTTTTGTAGACACAGTTCTATTTACCCTCAGTTTTTGTATTACCCTCAAGCATTTATGTTCTCACTTAAACACCAGTTTGGAAGTGCTACATGACAGGTTCAAGCATTAAAGCACAATCCAGCCCCATCATCCAGCAGCGAAGTTTGTTGATCCTAAGCCACATAAAACACCAGTTTTCCATCAGGATCTCCATGTTCAGTGTGAATTTGGCTCAAAGAAAGCACTGGAGTTCACAAGCAATGATTTTGCATTTCCTAGAGCCTGATCCAGTTTGCTGGGGTTGACACTGGTGTTTTCTGGCTGCTCAAAGGCAGTTGCCTTTGCATCTTACCCTTGGTGGATCTTATATCCTCAGTCCTTCTTGGAAGGGAGATCTTCAGGATCTCCAAAGTCGCTGATGCTCAGAGGCACAAGGGCTGTCCCACTGTTCCCACACCCTGGGGAGTCATTTTTGGGGTTAATCCTGTGCAGCATCAGGAGATGTCCCTGTCCCCGAGTGGAATTCTCTTTGGTACTGATTCAATACAGAATTATTCATTTTATAAATGGAAATGATTGCCCCATGTCCTTCCTCCCTGAGGGACACTGCTCAGCCCCCTGCTTCAGTCTCTCTCCCACCCATTGCAGCGATGGCCTCTCGCTGTGTTCCCTCCGTTGCTTTGATTGCAATAAACAAAAAATGGAGTTTGAGGATAAGCAACCAATTAAATTAAAGGGTTTACCCCTAAAACTGAAGTCCTTAAATTCACCCGGTGGGATGAGCCAAGCTGCTCCCAGACCCGTGGGAAGGTGACTGCTTGTCTGACACTGCACAGAGAATGGTTTGCGCTTAGAAGCAAAAAAAAAAAGTCCTGCTTTGCATGAATGACTAAATGGTGTCAGACTCTCTGTGCATGTGGCTGTGTCTCCATGTACCAGAGCATTAGAACGAGTTACTGGGATTGAGGGTTAAGTCAAGCCTGATCCAGGAGCAGTTCCTTGCTCACTCAGGACTGCAGTGGGCTGACGCTTTTTTTGTCCCTGCCATCAGCCTCCCCCACCCACACATCCATCCTGCAGCCTGGGTGCTGAGGGGAGTTCATGGCATGGGGAGAGATGAATGGGAATTGCAGGAATGGCACATGGGAGGTGAGAGAACCCCTGGCTCAGGAGAGGCTGGCTGGGGAGATGGAAGCTCTGAGATTTTCTCAGGGAACTCCCAGGAGCCACTGGGAGTTCCCCCAGTGGGGTTTTTAAACAAAAACCCCCATCTGTAAGCCCCGAGAGGCATTCTGTGCTCTGTATCTCCTCTGCCAGCATCCCCCTCCCACCCCACGACTGTCCTTGTTCCCTCTCACACCGTGTCACTCCCATGGTGTGATGAGGTCCTGGTTGGAACAAGCTCCATTTGCCCCTTAGTAGTGTCCTGAAAACCCTTAATGAATCATGAGGTATGGATGCACGGGTTCATTAGAGACCAATCACGAGCAGTAATTAAGTACCCAGCAGTAATAACGCCGTGCTGGGTCTTGCTGTCTCTCAGCTGCTGCTGGAGCAGTTCGAGGCTCCGGAACCCATCCTTGCCCCGTGCAAAAAACATGATTTATGTATAAATTTATATACAGGTATAGATGAACTGCCCTCCAGTGCAGCTCCCCTTGCAGGGGGCACAAGGAGCTGCTGCAAAGGTTCAGGTGAGGCACAAGACCCTGTGAGGCACTAACGCCCTCTGAGCAGAGGTGCAGACCGAGAGTCCTGCTGAGCTGTTCTGGCTGCTCGTGAAGGTTCTACCGAGGTGAGATGAGGTTTTGGCAGGTGTTTTGGGCAACCTGGTCTTGCTTTTGCCCGGGAGGATGGCATGGAGCTGTTGCTCAGGTAGGCAAGAGGAGAGCAAATCCCTACAGCTGGGGAAGGCCCAGGTGAATCTTGGTGTTGCAGCAGGTTGAAGACCTGTGCTCTTGGCTTCAAGCAGACAGGACCCAAAGGTATTTTAGTAGGGCTACAGGGTTTATTAGTGTTTCAGCCACATGCCACTGTGGCAGGGTAAGGAGCTGACTCGGGCACGGTGTTTCCATCTCGCAGTGCTCTGCTCTGGACTCCTTGTGTTGCATTATTAATACTATTTGTCAAGGCTGTGTATTCGTTTTCCCAAATGTGAGTTGGCCCCACGGGCTATTCAAGGTGTGCTAAGAAATTAAATAGTCTTATTCCTCCCTGCTGATGCCTTGTTAGCTGTGCAGAGCTGGTGTGTCTGCGCTGGGGATGCTGTGTGAACAGGCAAAATGTTCACCTGAGTAAATATTCCTCCACTAATGAGAAGTAGCTGAGAGATATTTATTTTCTTCTTCTTCCTTCCTTCTGAGATTTATTTGTTTGCTTCCTAATTTTTCTCCCTGAATTTATGGTCAAACCTAACTAGAAGAACCAGCATTTTTCTCATCCAGTTTTGGGGCCCCTGGTGGGGTGTCCTTCACCTCACTGCAACACCCCTTGTTCCACCAGCTCTCCCCAAGAACAACATCAGCTCTTTAACTTTTTCCTTCTGCAAACTGGCTGCACCACAGCTGTCCTGGACACACAAAAAGGGTGTCCCCAGCACCCTGGCTGCTCCACGGGTGCCACCTCACATGCCCCACCACGGCCAGGGTTCTCCTTTACTGACCTTTCCTCCCTGCACTGCAGGGTTGCTGTCCATAGTGATCGTGTAGATGTCAAATCCCACCCTGTTCCCATGGATACAGTGGAATGTAGAGAGGGAAGAGCTGCCTCTTTGCTTTAGCCTCATGTAGGGTTTTATACACCCCAGATTTTGGGTTGTAGTGACCTCAATGGGCAGTGGTTATAACGGGTGGGAAATGCCTGCAGTGATCACTCCCTGCGTCTTTAGCTGCAAGCCAGTTCCCCAGATTTAACCCTTCTTCTTTTCACACCACTTCATCTTTGGTCAAATCAGTCTTCTAGTCAACACTGTAGAAGAAAGAATCTTTTTTTTATTATTACTGTTACAATTTGCAACCCAGGAAAAGCACTGTCTCAACCTGAAAAATTAGCCCCACCGCATTGTGTTGCCAGATTCTACCCCAAGGGCTGGATTTGAGGAATACATTGGCTCTAACTGGATGTTTACAAGTCTTGAGGAGTTTGTACCATGTGTTCTGCAGGCTTTGTCCAGCATTTTTTAATCAAGCCACTGCAGAACTCCCCAAGCCTCACCCCTCTCTCTATTTCCAATGAAAGGAGAAGTATATCACAAATAATGATTAATATGCCTTGAAAATACGCAGCACCAGCAGCCAAGGTTATTCCCCAATAACCCATCGGTTTTGTCCTGGGCTCTGCATAAATCTTCTGGCTGTGACGAGATGCAGCTGCTTTTAATCTTCAGTGTTTGGGCAGTGTGAATCCATTCTTCTTAGAGGCAGACCAGGTGTGACAGGGGTGCAGAGAAGATGTTCAATGGCTTGGGCTCCTGCTTGGACTGAGGCTGATGCAACTCCACCTGCTCAACGGGGCTGCAACCGCTGGCATGGTGAGTACTGGTGGAACAGCTCATTTTGGAACAAAGTCACTATCCCCCCAGCTCGTGCCAACTAGCACCTCTAAATCTGCATGTAGATAAATCCCCGGGCCTGAGGTTCAGCCTTGCTGCTAATCAACAAAGTATGTAGGCACGTGCTGAAATCCCTCGGACTCCACAGGATCCGTCTCGGAAGCAAAATTAAGCCCGAGAGAAGCTCTGCTGAACAGGGGCTGTCTTTGTTTAATAACACCTGGGAGGGGGTTTTAGTGATAGGGGAAGTGGCAGGCACAAAAGAGGAGATAGTACTGAGACATGACCGTAAATTTATTATTTTCCTGTAGCGATAACATCTTTAATGAGGTGTGTGTTCATGGAAACATAACCCCGAGGTTCTTGCATCTGCCTGGCGTCCTGACACGTGCCAGCATCCTGCTGCCACTGCAGGGGAAGAGCTGCTAAGGAAGCTGAAAGGTGTTATTTAATTAATAACAGCTGATTTGAATAAATACCAAAATGTCACTCGGCTGCTCTGGAGGGGAGTGTGGTGGTTTCACCTCCGAGGGAAAGGGGACACGATGGGTGTCACACACAAGAGCAAGGAGCAGCAGTGTCTGTCATGGTGTTGGAGGTCAGATGCTGCTCATTGCTTTATATTTAATAAGTAAATCTCTGGTATTCAGGTTCAGCGTAATTGGGTGCTGTGTAGGCCTCGGTGCTGGTTTAATCTGCCTCCAGCTCAGCTCATCAAAGGCTGCTGAGGTGAGGGGATAAGAAAAGAATCCGTGGCCCTTGCAGAGGCTGCGTAGTGCCCAGCCAACATCTGACTTTGAAATTATATGGCTTTTAAAGCTGTCTTGCTTCAATGTTAAATAAGTTCAAACCTCAGAGTGAAAGCTCTTGTTTATCCTTGAAAAGCAAATTGTGCTTTATTTTAGCAGAAATTACAGGGTCTATTTCTTGTCAGAGCATCCCCAGTTCCTGCTGGGCTTAAGAAACTTCAGAATGACCCCTGTTTGTCCAGGACAATAGGATTATATATTATTTAGTATTATTGTTCATAATTTAGATAAACAGCCGCCTCTCCAGCAGTGCAGAACACGTACATCTGAAATCCCCATCAAATTATTTATTTCCATATAAATTATGTGCTGTCAAAACTGCTCTACTGATCTGAAGGTTAAAGGCTTCATCACAGAAATGCAGCAGCTCCCCATCATCTCAATCAGGATGTGATTATTTACAGAAAAAAGCATCCTGATGGCTCTGGATTTCCTATTGATCTGCTTCAGCAGCTCTGTCTGACTGGGAACAGCTGAAACACATGAAATAAAAACACAGACCCACAGTTGTTTTATCTTCCCATAAAAAGTAGGTCATATCCCCAACTGAGCTGTATTTTATTCATGTAAATACATTTTTTACAATTAAAAATGCAACAAAAACTATGTTCATGTCAACAGAGCTGAGCCTGGTGAAAGTGGGTTAGGGCTGATGCCTGGGCTTCCTCAGGCAAAGCCTCGCTGACAGTGGGGCAGGTCCCTCCTGCCTCTGCCGTGGGATGGGAGCCCAAACCACCTGTTTTGGAGCAGGAAAGTGAAGCAGGAGAGGAGTGAAAGCGCTTAAAGCTCTCCAGATTGAGCTCCATATAGGAATAATTACGGCTGCTATTTTAAGGAGTTGTTTAATAACGTTCAGCCGCTGACAGGCTGAGATGATAACACTTGCCACCTCCGCGCTCCTGGGGGCTTTTTCTTCCCCACTCCCACCCCTCTCCCCCCCCCCAACCCCAACCCCAGTCAGTTCTGGTATATTTGCATTTTTTCCAAGCCAGTTATCATGCTCCAAAGGCTCTTGAGCAAGCTGGGGATAGCTTTGCACGAGAGGAGGATACCAGAAATTGGAGTACAAGAGCAAAGCCATTAGCTCCTCTCCCGGTGTGCACCTGGAGTGTGCTCAGCAGCAACATCCACGTTGCCATCTGCTCCTGGAAAACATCTGGGGGCAAATCAGAACTTCTTCTGGGGCTGAGAGGTCACTCCCCAGGTGCCACCCCGTGCTGTGACCCATGGCATGTGTGGGCCTGCAGCCCGTGGGAAAACACACCTTTGCCTCAGTATTCCCATTTATAAAACAGGAACTATATTCTTGATTGGCATATTGGTACTCTGGGACCTCTGCACGCCCTTAGTATGCACACAGATAATTAATGATGGTTTTTTGGAGGTTTAATGCCTCGTTTGTGTGCATGGTGATGAGCCCTGAGCTCCTTTTCGCTCCCTCCCCAGTGCAGGGCTGTGTGTTACCCTGCAACAGAAATTAGAGCTGCTTCCAGAAACTGCCCTAAGAGGGATGTCAGGACTGTCTCAGGGACCTGCAACACCGAAAAATTAAAGCCTGAAACAAAGGAAGGGAAAAAATGAGCTAGAAATGATGGGGCTTTCCACCATATTTTCCTATTTTTTCTGGTGCTTCATTTGTAATAAGAGCAAAAAAAAAAAAAAAAGGACTTGGGTCCAGCTGGCTGTTTTTTGAGAAAAAAGGTGGGAAGGTGATGCCCTGAAGCTCCCAAAGAGGGGTGTGTGGGCTCAGGTCAGCACCTCCTCTGCAGCCACCACTGGGCCATTAATGTTGAAAAGAAACTTTATTTCCTCTCTTTGGCCAGGTCTGGCCTTGTTCCAACTGAGCCAAATCCAGCTGGGATTTTTTTTTTTTTGGTTGGTTATTTCTCGTTGTGTTGGGGGTAGAATTGTCCTTTCCATGCATGTCACCTTTTTCCAGTTAGGAAGGAACAGCTGTTTTTCTGCCCCATGCTGGAGCTGCACAAGGAAAAAGAGGTTAAGGAAGATTAAAATGCAATTTCAAGTACTGTGAAAATAGATCTGTCAACCTGGCCTGTTTGCTTGAGGGTCTTTGGGCTTTGTTTGGTCGGGTTTTTGAAGGTGTCAGGAAAGATGCTGGAAAATAAATTGGGTTACGTGTAGCTCAGAGTAACAATTAAAACTTGGAATGGTCAGGGCTTGTTTAGGCAAATCAATTAAAAGATTGGCACATAAATTATGTGCGTCTTTGTCTTCCACTGTCCCAGTCACGCTGGGAAACCTTCAGACTGAGATGTTGGAAGGTGACGGCACAAATCCAACAGGTGTTTCCATCAGCCAACCCTACAGCTGTCCTTCCCGACCTTCCTGGCTGGGCTCTGACTTGGGCTTCTCCCTCAGGAGCTTTTCTCCATCTCCAGCTCTTCCTGCCTCCTTCATTTAAAGCAATTTCATTCTGCATCTCCCAGTCCGTCCCCAGGAGTTTGAAGGAGCAGATACATCTCCCTGTCTGCTGGTAGTTCTGAAGGCCTCTGCACATCCCACCCAGGGGTGATGGCTTTCCACCAGCAGCATAACCCACGGGAAGGACAGGAAGGCAAGAAACCCTGAGGAAGTACGGTCCCTCTTTTTGTATTTTAACTCCCTCGGTTATGGATTTAAAAATTGTCACATTTTGCAGCAAAGCTGAGACAAAGAATAGCTGTTTAAAACGGAGAGAAGCTGGGGAGACCAGGGCACAGCACAGAAGATGCTGAACATAAGAGGACCCCTCAGTCTAGAGGATGAAGATGCTGCTGAGCTCCCAGCATCACTGAGCCCCTGCTATGGGGGCCTCCCTCCCCAAACACTCTGAAGGATTTCTGACTCCAGCTGGGATAAAACCTGCTTCTCCTGCGGTTTCAGGACAACGGGTCTCCTGCCTGCCCAGCTGACCCGTGGGTGAAACAGGATCTCAGCATGACCCCAGTGCTCCCTGCCCAGGTTAAGCTGGTTTTCAGCACTGAAAATTCATTATATTTGGGTTCTTCTCACTTGCAAAACAACAACAAGAACGATGATAATTATAATAAACAGGAATAATTTCAATAATATTAAATACTTTGAATAACATGAAATAATAGCCACTGGACAATCCCCACCCATTCTTCCTTCATGAAAGGCACAAGTTCATCGTTAATCCCAGAGACAGAAAAGCTGGAAACCAGAGGATTTAAGATGTGGGTTTATGAACAATTTCCCGTCCTTTTCCTTTTTTCCTTTTTTTTTTTTATTTTTTTAACTTACAAATCTCGCAGGAGGAGCACGTCGAACAGTTCCCACCCTGAACGGCTCATCATTGGGATGCTGAAACGCTGAGCTCCAGAGGGACTTTTTAATATTTTATTTTTTTTTCCCCCTTAGGAGAAAAGGGCTCTTTTAGGGCTGGAGGGGTCTGGAGCTGGGGGGCACGCTGGGACTGGGCGGGTCTGGGGGACACAGAGGGGGTCCCGCTCCCCGCTGCTGGTTTTGCAGCCCCTGCCGCTGGTTTCGCAGCACCCTCTCCTGCTCCTGCAGCGAAACAGCAGCCGGGAAGGATGGGAGGGTTTGATTTTTATTTCAAAAAGTAAAAGCAGATCTCAGAGTCTTCACTCGGGTGTAACTCCCATAGGCTGTCGGGATTTTGACAGAGGAGAAAAATTTAAAAAGCAAACAAACAAAAACAACAAAAAAACCAACAACCACAACAAAAAAATGAGAGAACAAAGACCGGGGTAGGCTTAGATTAAAAAGAGGTATATTTTTATATATATTACATATATACGTATTTTAAAAAGTACTGTTTAAGAGCAAAAAGGAATAATTAATATGGGCAAAGGAGTGTAAAGTCACTCAGCTGGTGACTGATGGACCTGTGGATGGATTCTCTGATGAGTCCATGAGTGTGTTCTTTGATATCTGGTGGGGTTGCATTCCTGCACCCTCCTCCTCCAGGAATGGCATTAGAAGCTTCACCCTCTTTCATCCGTCTGTTTGCAGGGACTTTGTGGCACTCTTGTATCATTCCAGCTTGGATCCTACATCAAACTGAAACAGCTCGGAAGTTCTAAAGGCGCAGAGAGAGAGACTGACAGGTCTCTGTGCCGGGACTGGCGAGTCATGGAATGTTACGGGCCCAGAGCGTTGCAGACTGATCAAGTTTTGTTAGGAAGGAATGGTCAAAAAAAAACAAACAAAAAAAAAAGCAAGCAGGAATTTTTATGAATTCTTAGCAGACAAGGAAAATGCTGTGAAAGGGAACAGAATATGAGAGGGCAGAATGAAGGACCCCTGAAGTGCCACTTAAGCAGTTCTGTGACGGGGGAGATGCGGCACCTTCGAGCAGGCAAAGTCAACCAAGAGTGTGGGCTTGGAAAAGGGAAGCAGAAAGCACAGAAACAAAGGAGCCACTTAAACCAGCCTGGAGCAGAGGAGGGAAGAGGAGCAGCACCCAGTGCTGCTTTGGTGGCAGCACAGAAGAGGAATCAGGAATTTTGTGCAGCACCGTGTCAAAGCCGCAGCAGCAAATATCCAGGTGAAAGCTTTCCTGCAAGCCTAGGAACCCACTGGTGGGGGTCTCACCCACTCTGGCACGGTTTCCCACCCCTCCTGCCCCCACGTGGAGCATCTTGGAGCTGAACAATTGGTTTTGTTCTGTATTTTCAGCTCACTGGTGGCTGTGGGTACCAGGTGTGGCAGGAAAGCCTGGCTGCCACACTGACTGCAGGTGTCAGGACCCAGTTGTCAGATGCTGTCACATGGGATTACTGAAGATTTCAGTGTACCCAGACTTTCTGCTCCATGGAAATGCTGAGTTTATGACACTGAAAGAAAGGTATCACACTCCTGCCTTTGCTTAGATGCTCAGTGTTTCCACTGTTGGATATGGCAAAGCAGAATTGAAACAGATGCTCCAAAGGAGAAAGAGCATTCCATGGGGAATATTCTGCCCTTCTCTTGGTCCATAGCTCCAGGACAAGGACTTCATCATATAATAATGGAACAGTTTTTATTCCAGCAAAGAGTTGTGTCAATAATCACCTCTTTGGTGTGATTTCTGGCAGCTGAGCTTTGATTTGCGTGGCCTCTGCAGCTACCTCGGGGATACAGCTCCACATAACACATGGATTTTTGCTGAGCAGAATTGAATGCCTCGGTATGGACAGAACTGACCCCTTGGTAAATGCTGCTCTAATAAGAGCTGCTTTGCATCAGCCAGCCTGCAGCTCTGGGCAGATAAAGGTGGGTTGTTCCTGTTAACCATGAACAGCCCAGAGAGGGGGATGAAGAAATGACCTGGCCAAGTTACCTGACAAAGGTTGGAGGAAGGGAGATGGGTCAGAAAATGTTCATCATGTATAACAGCAGATCCTGCTGCATCCCACAGCAGCTCACTGAGGACCAGAGGGTGGCAGGAGGAGAGACCTCAAAAAATTCCTTATAAACTAAGGTTGTGCAGAGACCAAGAATCCCCCTGGGTTTATCTGTTATTATTTTGAAAAGAAAACAAATGAAAGTGGTTTTATTATTAAAAGAGCCTGTCTGAGGAAGCCAAAGACCTCCTCAATATCTGCTTGCATTATTAAAGGGAATGAATCATTAAACGCACCTTGAGATGCAATCATCGGTATCGGGGTAAATCAATCCCCCAGAAAAAAGCCCATCAGCTGAGGGTCTTATTTGCAACTGCTCTTCACAGCAATTTCAAGGTGTGCAGGTCAGTGCTGCAGGAGGGCACCTGGTTCCCTGAACATCAATAACCCCTTGCAGCACCTCAAAGCACACGGATCTCAGGCCATGGGGAAAGCTGCTGTTCCCTGTGCATCCACGGAGGAGCCTGGAGATGCCTTTGGGAGAAGCAGCATCCTCTCTTTGTAATGGTGCTAAAGGAAAGGAGAAAAAAAAAAAAAAAAAAAAAGAAACAAGCCTCAACTCTCAGCAATAAGAGAATTAGCATGACAGATGGCTTGAAGAAAAAGAAAAACTATCTCGGGTTCTGGGATTTGTGCTGACGGAGCCGCAGAAAGGAACTATTGCAATTAGCATTTGTGCACAGTAATTGAGGAGCATTGAGACTTCCAACCCAATTTGCCACCATTGTGGAGCATTCATTGTTCTTGATTTTTTTTTTCTCCAATTTTGCCTTCAGTCACAAGTCTGGGGACAGACAAAATGCCACTTTGGGTTTTGCCTCCCGGGAGGGCACAAGGAGCTGTGCCGAGCTGCGCTCTGGGCTGCGTCCCATCGGCAAAGGTAGCGCAGCTTCCCTGGCTACCCGGGGTTGTTCCTGCCTGGTTAAGCAAGTCCATCACAAAGTAAACATTGTGATTCATCAATATGGCCAAAGGCAGCCGAGTCTGGAGCCGTATGGCTGTGTGCAGCTGTCACTGCGCATTGCTGTAATGCAGAGCCAGCCCGGCCTTTCTCGGGAAGGAAATTCCAATCCCCATCCAATCTACCTGGAGGAGATGCCTCTCAGCACACGTGCTGGAAGCCCTGGCACCCATCATTTATCTGTCTCCTCCTGTTTGGAATTCAGCCTTGAAATGGCAGTGCTTTTCCTGCTAACAAAGTTTCCAGGCTGTGGCTGCGCCCAAGGCTCCGGCACAGGGATGTGGGAGTGGAGATCGGCCCCAAACTGCAAAAACTCCTCTCACCGCTCCCCACCTGCCAGACCTGCCCACAGAAAAATGGGAATATGCTCTTCCATGAAAGTTATACCCTTCCAGGGACAGAAGGTGGCAGACGAGTTTGCTCAGAGTGCCTGGAGAAGTGGCTGTGATATCACTCAGAAGTTTAAGAACGTTTAATTCCTGGGTGACGGTGGCACACACAGCCCGAGCCCAGGGCAGCGGCCTCGTGGGGAGCAGTGAGCTCTTGGGGTTAGAGGTGCTCGGCACAGGGTCTGTTATGGCACTGCTGGAAAAGCAGCACCTCACCCACAGCTGTGCCAGCCTGGGAAACACGGCTGGGTTCGACAAAGGCTGTCCAACCCCCTGTCCAGGCAGGGTCACCTGGGTGACACAGGAATGAATCCAGGTGGGTTTGGAATGAATCCAGGGAGGGAGATTGCCTGACCTCCCTGGGCAGCTGTTCCAGTGCTCTGCCACCCTCAATTGGAAAGAAGTTCTTCCTCATGTAGAGGTGGAACTTCTTGTGTTTTAGCTGGTGGCCATTGCTCCTCATCCTGTCCCTGGGCACCACTGAAAACAGTCTGGCACTTTCATTCTTGGCACCCACCAAGAATTACTGTTGAAAAACAATATATTGGTTATTTGTTGGCTTTTAGTGTTTAAGCCACAGACATAGCAAAGAGCATGGCAAATAGGGACTTAATAAAATCTTTCCATTTATTTTTCTCAGTGTTTGGGGTTTTTTTATGAGGTGCAGCCAGCACCTAATAGACCTCTGAGAACAGAGCAGTGGAACTAATCCTGACACGGTCCATGCAAGAAACAACACAGGCAGAAGGAAACTGCTGGTTTGTTTTGCTTTTGCAGTGCCCCTGGACAGCAGGTTTACTCTCAGGCTCCAGCAGATTTACTCTCAGGCTCCAGCAGGTTTTGGCCCCTTTAATTTGTGCCAAAGAGGTGGAAAGTGTGGGGCTGTAAAAGCCCTGCAGTGAGCACTGAGGCACCTGTGGAGGGTGTCCTGCCTTGCTGGATGGAGGAGGGCAAGAGCTCAGGGAAGATCCTTCTGTCTGCTCTGGCATTGCTGCTTCCCAACTGAAATTCATCTCATTCTGAAACTTGGTTTTCTCAGGAGCCTCTGCAGGCATCAGCAGAGGTCCCCTGCTACGCCCAGCAGTGCTGAAGAACCTGCTGGGGCTGCAGTTTGAGCCTCAGGAGAGGCTTCTTGCCTTGCAAAATAAAAGGACTTGAACTTAAGGTAAGAAATCCCTGTAAGGTCCAGGTTGTCCTGGAGGGTGTCATGGGCCTGATGGGAGGTGAGAGGGTTTGTTGATGTTAAAAATGTTGGCTTTAAAAGTCATATTTTTATGTTCCTGTCCTTTTTTTTTTTTTTTCTGTTTTTAAAAAGCTCTTCTGAGATGTGTGTATGTATCTTTATCAGGACCACATATGCATAAAGATGATGAGATGCTGCACCCCAAGCAGGGGAAGGATGGGGAGATAGGCTAGAGAAAATAATTATGGTCCTGGTGAGGAATACTTGGATTAGAAAAAAAAATACAAATATTAACGAGTTCCTCCAGCTCTCAATCAGAGAATCCTCTAATCAGGTATAAACTCCTGAGTGGATAAACCACACTGCTAATTCCCAGATCCATCTTCCCCTGCAGCAAAGCTGGTGTTACAGTCGGAATTTCCAGTTTTCACCTAATCATCAGGCTGCAGCTTGAAGCTCATCACCCATTAATAGTGGCTTTAACAAGAAAAGACAGTGAAAGAATTGATGTCCCAGGAAAGTATTTCCCCAGCTTCCAAAAGTCTCTTCAGACTTTACATGTGGAGGGAGCTGCTGCTTCACCTCTGCTCTGGGACAGGATTGAGCTGTTGGTCAGTCACTGAAAAATCATGTGTTGTAGTAAATGCAATTTTCAGAAGGGTTTGGCTCAGCTGCCACTTCCCGGAACAGGGAATTTTGTGCTTCCAGGTGATGATGGAAAACTCTGGTTGTGCTTTCTCTCTGTACCAGGGTACTTTTGTTTGTTTATCTTTGTCCACATTCAGATGAAAGCCTTGAGCCTCCAGGATCCAGGTAGAACTGGATCCTTTGAGGTCTGTGATGGAGGTTTTTAATCAAAACCCTAATTTCTTGAATGCTTGACCATTAATAACACTCACTGCCATTATGAAGGAATCAAGTTAAATAACAAGCCTCCCCTACCCAAATTAGACTAATTATTGGTAGTTCCAAACTGTCAAATAAATGAAAGATAACTTCCTATGTTGTAACTTCATAAAATTAGGAGGCCATGCTCCAGCTAGAGACAAACAGAACAGCAGTAGGGGTGTATCTTCTCCTCTGCTCCCTGCTGATATCCAATGGACAAGGAACACCTTTAGCTGGGAATTGTTTTCAAATGAGATGCATGGGTGCTGGCAAAAAGAGCTGTGTTGCATTACTGTTCTCTTACAGATTCAAAACTGTTATGCAACAAAAAAATTACCAATTCATGCCACTTCTTTAATGGACTTTCTAATGTATACTTTAAAAAAATAATAACGAAAAAAATATGGATGGCAGAGTTTTCTTGCCAAGCTGTCAAGGCTTACTATCAGGAGCAGCTTCAAAGCCATTTTTCTTTTCATATGCTTGTCTGGTGTGTCTAACTGAGCATGATTACTTTTTCCTAAATGAATAGATAATTTTGCCTTATTTATAAGTAGAACACCAGGATTTTTTTTTTATCTGTGACGCTCTTGGGCTGAATCTCAGGATGGGTTAGTGTAATGCATGTTCATTATTTAATGAAATTTGTTTTGTGGGGGTTTTTTCCCTCCTACCTGAATTTGTTTCCACGTGACAGATTTTTGCCATAGAACATTCAAACACTCTTGAAATATTAACGAGGCAAGTAATGGCCCATTTCAATTGAAGTTTGCCATAATATGCAAGTAATCCTTCACAGGTCTCTGTTCAATAATGAGGGTGATGAAAATGTCTCATTTTCTCCCCTGCTGAGCTTTTCTGGTTGGGTTTTGGGGTGTGACAGTCTTTGGCTGTGCAGGGGCTGAACTCATTAGAACTGCAGGGGAAAGGGCTCTTGCTGGTGTGTGACTTATTGATGCAAAATGACTTTTCAGGCCACACACACACACTTTTGGCCAAATTTCCAATGCCCTTAATAAATAGGTTACCTGCTAGAAAAACCCAGAGTGACTCTTAAGATGGTGAAAGGCTTTCATGGCCGTAATGACTTCTAACTCTAAAGTTTGAGGGTTTTCCACTCCAGCTTGGGCAGGTCTCTGAGCTTTTCCCGGGGCCAGCAGGGAGAGGGGTTTGGATGGAAGATGAGACTTTGACTTGACATGCCAAGCTCCCCATCTCGCTGAGCATTGCCCAGTCCAGCTGCTGCCAGCTCGACACTGTTAGCAGAAAGCCCCTGAGATGATGTTGCCTTTGGAGAACTTGCCCGAAGGGTCAGTATGGAAAAAAGGGATCACAAAAGCTGCCTGTGGAGCTCAGCATCACTGGTGGGATGGCTCCTCGCTGCAGTGGCCAGCTCAGAAATGAGGGCAAGTGCCTCAAAGGAGGGTGAAAGTGCTACAAAAGAGCTCAATCTCCTGGTTTTACAAGCGGTTGTGGCAGAACCTTTGCTAATGTCACGACTTCCCTGGAGTCTCAAACCTCTCAAAGCTGCCTTCCAGGAAATGCAGCCTCCTTTGTGACCCCAGAGGAAAAAAGAGGTTTTGAAGATGTTAAGAGGCTCAGCAGCTTCAGAGTGAACCTGTGAGAGCTTTGCGTCACCTACAAACCCATTTTCCTTAGATCGCCGACTTCTTTCAGGACTGTCAGGCTGTTTTGTGCTTCAGCTTTATTCAGACCTTGCAATGAGAGGTCCCTGTGTCTGGATGTGTTGCTGTGAAGGTAGAGCAAAAGCTGTTTTGGGTGGGCTGGAAATGTGTACTCAAGCACTCTTCTGCTGCCCTGCCCATGGGTTTGGTCCCAGCCAGCACTGGGTCATCTACGGAGTGAGTAATAAATAATGTTGACTTTAGGCTGTAGAATATGATGTCAAAAGCATGAGCTGTTTGGGGCAGATTGATTGAATATTATTGACATAATTCAATGTGTCGAATTATATATCAAGCCAGGGTCCTTCTACGTTTTGTGCCAGTTTTGTGAAGGCAGCAACCTGTCCAGGATCAAGGCGTGTGGCTTGGGGGGAGCAATGCTCTTCTCCCTTCCCTGCTCTCTGTGTGGAGATGCAAAGCAAAAGGGAAGAAAAGCAAGATGTGGATATTCCTGCTCCATCCGGGAAATTGGCTCTGAAAGTAAAGAGCTACCCCAGGGAGTCAGGATTACCTCCAAATCCCGGGAACGTAAGTCACTCTGCAGCGAGTGCTTATCTGTAAGCCCTGATGGGGAGAGCCAGGCACCTCTTCCAACTCCCAGCTCCACTGCTGATTTGCAGTGAAAACTTGAGCCCTGAAGGTACTTGGAGAGGCACATTTATGGGAAAAGCCCCAGAGCTGAGGGTTCTGCAGGAGGAAAACCTGCAGACTCCCTGAAACTCTTGGAAAGCTCCTATTCCTGCGGCAGAGATCAGCAGCCATCCTTTCCTCTTCCCAGAGCCACCAGCCTCAGGGCCGAGTGAGCTGCCATATTTCCCACTTCTCCTCTCTTTTTTGTTTTCCATTTGTCACTGCTGGCTGGCTGTTATGGAAATTCTCATGGCCCCCTTACATGGTACATGCATCGCTGCCTTTGCAGAATTACTACAGGGATGAGCTGGCGAGTCACTGGCGTGTTTGAGCTGGTAGTTTGGCTGCAAAATTGTTATTTCTTAGGCTGCCATATAAGAGAGGGTCTACATGTACTCATGGCAGAGATGCAAACACTCCATCTTTCTCAGAATACCCTACACATGGACCTGGTTAAGGGATGTTTCTATATTCTATATAAAGCCAGCTTTGTCTTTCTCGTGCTGGTGGGCATGAGCCTGATTCTGGTCCCATTTACGCTGCTGTCAACTGGAAGTAACCCCTCTGAAGCCAGAATATAAAGTGAAGCTCCTTGCCACGTTTACATATTCTACTCCTTACAGCATAATTTGTCCTAGTTTTTTAAGTACTGAATGCCTTCATAGGAATTTCATTACAGAGCACAAGTTTTTGTCGAGAGCATTCTGCTAGTTTTGCTGGAGGTTGCTAAGCATAGTCTATTTTTTTTCTGAATCCTTTGTACTGGTAATTATATTTGCTCATGCCACACAAAAATTAAAATACAGCATGTAAGAATGTTCAGCTTTCTCTCGTGTTCCTGGAAAAGAAGGTTGTTCTCCTAAAGGAAAAACTTTCTGTACCAGGAAAACTATCTCCGGTGAGTCTTAGAGATGAAAATATGGACAATCTGAGGGTGATTTGGAGGATCTCAGCCTACTTACCCAATGGCACAGCAGTCAGTGCTGATAATTGATTTCAACCCATCTGCAAGATGAACACCTGCTGTGCAATATGGCTCTGTAGGCTTAGTCTCCCTGCACAGCAGGAGTAAAATCTCCATTGTTGACCCCAAGATTGGGTGCAGATTTGCTCAAATCAGAACCACATCCTCCTGTGAAGCTAAGGGTTCTGTTGCAATATGTTTTAAATACATTGCCTTGACAGTTCTGCATTTCTGTGGGTTTTAATGGGCTTCTTTCTTTCTTTCTGAGGAAATTTAATTCCGTTACTAAATAATGCATTTGGCCTCCAACCTGACTTGTGCTAATTACTCGCGTGCTGAACGGGCTTTAAATCTTGTTTGGAAACACTATAGGGTTTATTGTCTTATTAAAAGCACCTAATGCGAGCCGTTCTTTCTGAGATTGCAATTGGCCTCTAATGAAACCAAACAGATAATGCAATAATTTTTCACTAAACTAATTATCAGAGCGGAAGAAGCTAATGTGTGCCGCCAACTGTGGCTCGTGTCTCCTCGGTGAACACGCAGCCTGGTCACGGCTGTTCAGCGAGACTTTGCATCTCTGGAAGCAGAAAAAGGAGGCTGAATGAAGCTCATCCTGTGCTCTTTTGCAGCCATCTCAATGTGCTCAAGCTGTACCCCCCCTGCCTGCTCTTAGTGTTAATCAAAGGGGCTTTCTTGCGCAGGCGACTGGCAGGGATTTCATTTCCACGGATTCCTGGGGGTATTGGGTTTCTGCTTGCGAAAGGTCCCAAGTACCCAGTCCTCAAAAATTACATTGCTTCAGTTGCGGGTGGAAATCGAGGCACCCGTAAGTCAATGGGCACTTGAAAATATCCACACAATGTTTCTTCAAAAATTGAAATAGGTCTCTGTGCACAAATGTGCGATCCTGACCACATGTGTGTGCGGGGGCTGACCTGTATTACCGGGAATTACTTCTCATTTTCAGTTAACTCCGCTATGCAGCAAGGGTGGGCTTTAAAAAGTGACTGAACAAATTAAGAGGCAGCCCAAAACCTGGCCCGAGACGTGGAAAGCCTGCAGAAAGCCCTGAGTGCTGAGCAAAATGTCCTTTTCTTGGAAGAAGCAAAAAAAAAAAAAAATTGAGAGCAAAAGAAGAGAAGTGAAGTTTCACCTTGAGCAAAGGCCACTTGTGCTTCTCTAGCTCTCCTACAGGCTACATTGAAAGCACAATTGCAGCTTTGGTAAGGACTGGGATTTGCCTGTCTGATTGCTGTTACTCCTCAAAACAAATAAACAAAACACAATTATCTTTGAATGTTACCCAGGCTAATGTGTAGAACTGGCACTGGGGAGTAAGGAGAGTAGAGGACACCAGGCTGAAGTCATTAATTGGTAATGGAGTGTGTATATTTGTCAACAAGATGCTCAGCTTGGAGAGCTGAACAGAAAGAAAACAAGCTGCAGAAAAACAAATGCATACCAAGCCTTGTCACTGATATTTATTTAACAGCCTGTCACAAGCAGAAAATGTGGATCAAAGGTAGGAAAGGCAAAGAAGGAGCAGTTTGAGTCCAAGGCATCTGTTCTGCATTGCATCAGGGTTCACTTCTGGATCAGGGTACGTTCTGCCACATCGTGTTACATCAAGCGAGTTGTGAAATGATGGAGCCTAATGCAGAGTGAGTGTTGGGAATGGGAAGAAAAACAACAACCCGTTGTTTTCTTATTCATTACTCGCCATGGGTTTGGGGGTTATCCAGGAACAGAGATGCTGTTTTAAGTGAGGCGGAGAGTTAAGATTGCCAGGCTGTGCTCGGTGAGACAGCACTGCAAATTGCTTGTGGGATTTGATGTTGTCCTATCCTGCCTCCAGAACAAATCACGCTGGTAGGGGGTTTGGGTTTTCCTTTTTTTAATCGTTGGAAAAACCTTGACAGAAGAGCCTTTCACTCTAAATTATATATATTTAAAAAAAAATTAATTGTCTTCTTTCTTTCTGAGTTCTTTTTCTTCTTAGTCTCAGATC
This sequence comes from Pseudotriccus pelzelni, assembly GCA_035584735.1. Lineage (NCBI taxonomy): Eukaryota > Metazoa > Chordata > Aves > Passeriformes > Tyrannidae > Pseudotriccus > Pseudotriccus pelzelni. The sequence continues at coordinate 3,065,438 of JAWMRA010000042.1, forward strand.
CTTTTACTGAGCTGCACCTTCCCTTTCCCCTGCTGCTAAGGTTGGTCCTGCCCCTCAGTGAAAGCACAGGGTAAGGTTCACTGATTTTGTTTGGTGAGGAGGGTTGTGGCATAGCACTTCTCCGCTGGGAATGCTGCTGGAGAGATGCACATTTCCCCTCTGGCCACCTAAGCAGAGGTGACTGCTGGCCCCAAAGGACCGGCAGAGGTAACTGCCCTCGGACGTGTTTTTGGCCAGGCAGTGGGAACATGAAGCTTGACTGGGTAGGAGACGGTGGTGGGAACAACTGAGGGTGCAGAGAGAAAATGCCAGTGGAAAAATAAGCACTGTTCAGCTATCAACAGAATGAACTTGAAATTCAACTCATATTTTTCATGTCCTCGCATAAGGAAATAATCTGAGAATTGAATTGATTTAAAGCACTGGAGTTTCTTTCAAAAGCTTTAATGGCAAATGCTCCTCTTCCTTCCCAACCAGCCCCAGTGCTGAGGAGAGGAACGATCAGTGAGAGAAATTGCTGCAAATAATGGAAGCAACTGGTTTATGCTATTTCTCATCGTAGTCCGTCAAACAAAAACACCGTGTACTGAGCGGCTTCTGAGTGTTGCTCCTCAGGTTGAGCCCGTGTGCCTGCACTGAGGATGACTGTGCAGGTCTGTGCCTGGCAGCAGAGAGCTGCCTTGGTGACTTTCCACTTCCCTTTGCAGCGCTGATGGAAGCAGCGGCCACCTCGGCGGCGGGAGCCGTGGTTATTAATCACGTCCCCAGCTGCACGACCTGCACCTCCCGGCCCCGCTCGTGTGCAGGAAGTGTCGCCTCCAGGATTAATGGGTATTGATGAGCTTGCTTAGCAGCCTCATCCCAACTGGCTCCGATCCCTGGGGATGCGCAGCCTCCCTCCCCGTGCTCGGACAGAGAGACCGACCCCGTGGCAGAACAGTGCTGGGGTGCAAGAGGTAAACGAGGCCGGGCTTGTGCCAGCGCTGTGTTTTAGGTTTGAAAACCCTGCTTAGGCTCAGACCGGTGGCTCCAATAACCAGCTGTTGGCTAATCAGAGCCAACATCTTCGGTGTCAGAAGTGTTCCTCCTGTTTCATTAAACTGATGGCTTTGGATTGGAGTTGCAGCAGTAGCGTGATCCACGTGCTGAGAGTGCCCCTGGAGACTCAGGCTGGGGATAATCACATCCTTTTTATACCGCTAATAATTAACTATTAAAACAATTTACTAATGGATGTAGTGGCTTCCTTAAATGATGAATTGATATGATTTAACACAGCTATGAGATATGGGCTTGATGCAAGTATTACTGAGTGCAAATCCAGCCTGCATTATAGCCTGTTGAGGTCAGAATCTATTAGCCATAATTCCTCTTAGCCTAAGTTTCCTTCATCCCTGGAATAAGTTTTTCCTACAGAAATTATTCTAAAACCTTCAAACCCAGAGCTGAATGTCCTCTGTCATATATATGGCAATGCATGGTGTCATTCACTACGTGGAGGAGAGGGGTGTTTATATAAACTCCAGCCAAAACTATAGTAGTATTATCGGACACAGCAAGTTTATTGGATTTTTTCTTAAAAATGTGTGAACCCTGTGTGCCTGAATAGATGAAATTACATTTTCTGGCATGAACTGAATGGGTCCAATCAGAGTAATGGCAGTTGAACGGGTGTAACATCTATTAATTGAATATGGAAGCTGGTTTTACCTGATTCTTTACTTTGAGAGGTTTCCAGTATTTACACAACATAACTGTCACAGAAAGTTTAATTAGATATCTGAGATCTCCCAGATCTTGTCAAATTAATTTCTGAACTCTTGACATTTCTGTGACAATACTGTCCTAATTCTTCTTGTAGCATTTTCTTAAGACAACTCTAATAACTAACAGTCGTGTCTGACAAAATAAAGATAAGCTGTTATTTCTCTGGAGGAGATGACAGTTCCATTTTTTCAAAAGCAAAGGAAAGGTTGCTCACAGTTTTCCTTCCTGCAGCAGCAAAATTTTCAGGTGTGGGACTGGCAAAACAAAGAGTTACTTGCTGTAGGTAAAGGGTTTTTCTTTGCATCTCACCATTGCGCTTGGATGGAAAGGTCAGGTGTGTCAGAGATGGTTAAGGCTTTGAAGAAGACAGATGTGTGTATGCAGAAAGAACATAAAGGGGATTGGAATAGCTTGAAGGAATAAGCAGAATTGGAAAGATCTGGGCTTTAAACTTCATTCTGGTATTGAAGTCATTGTTAGTGCTTTCCCCTACTGAGGAAAAAATGTCTCGGGGGGATAAAAAAAAACCAGAAAAAAAATGAAATATTAAATATATTTTTCTGGCTATCTCAGCTGCTGGAATTACAACAGTGCAAATTACTCCAAGCTTTTAGCGACAGAGTAGAATCCACTTGACCTTTATTTCCTCTCCAACTTTGTTTTGTCTTCAGCCCTGGGTTGGGATTATGGGGACAAGTGCTGGCTGTGCTCCAGAAGTGTGGGGGGTGGGAAAAGGTACCCTGCAGGCTCCAAGCCCCGAGAAGGCAGGAGAGTGTGTGTGTGTGTGTGTGTGTGTGCAGCCTGGACCGGGCTGTGCTCTTGTTCTCAGCGGGGCAGATTTCTATACAATTATTGAGCTGGTTTTGCTTGGAGCTGGTTTTTGCTTTGAGCAATCAAAACCTCCTGCCCATTCAAAGGGAGAGGGAACCCCTGCAGTCCCCACACCCTGTGACGGCTGCGGTCTCGCCCAGCACTGGGCTGGTCCTGCAGGGTGGCAAAAGCCTGTGCAGCCCCAGCCCTCTGTGTGAGGGGTTTTTCATCTTTAAAATACCACACTGAAAATCTCACCTGCAGAGGATGGTGTTGGAGCGCTTGCTCTGCCCATTCCCAAACCCACGAGGTCTGTGTGGTGTTTACTCTGTTTCCAGACCCTCAGATAAGATGAGCCTTGCCCAGTGTTTTCCAGCCTCTCATGGCACCGTGGCTGCCATCCAAGAAAGCCACTCCACCTCCACGAGCCTGCAAAGAACTGTAAATAAAACTTCAGGCTCTGTCTAAACACGAAGAAAATCCCCAACACATAATTAGTTTATTGCAAATGGGGAACGGCTTCTGGCACTTTCCTTGGCTGCAGTCTGGGGTGCCTGTGGGTGTCTCGCATCAGCCAATACTCATTAAATAATCCTTCCCGCCCATGCTGCCCCCTTTGGTTTGTCTGCCCCCACGATGTTCCATCAGGGACTGATTTTGGAGATTGAAAAGCTTCTGCATCTTCTCATTACCCCAGCAATGTCCCCTCTGAGAGGGGATTTGAATTCCTGGTCCCTCACACGTAATCTTCGCCGTGCCATATTTGCCACTTCTATTTATTTTCCGTTTTAACGCTTGTAGGACTCGAATGGTCCTTTTTATAGAGGCATTACAGTTATGGGGAAAAAGTCAACATCTGCCAGCTCTTGCACTAGAGATGCTGTGGGGGTTGTTGTTTTGGGTTTTTTTCTCCTTGCTACCTAGAAACCATTTTGTTAATAGAGATCTTGCTGGAATGCTTTCCTGTGAAAAATGTGAAAACTCAAGTAAAAAGGTAAAAATATTTTTGCCAGAATCATTCTCCTAAAAAAATGCAAAAAAAAAAAAAAAAGGACCTGAGTGGGAATAGGATGGGGAATATGGGGAATAAAAGGGACACAAGGGAGGATATGGTGGGGAAGGATCAGAGGTTCATATTTTGAATTTCCAAGTTCCATGTAAGGACATGTACAAATTTCAAGAAAAGCAGGAGCTTTTGGCAAAAAAAAAAAAAAAAAAAAAAAAAAACCAAATCTCAGTTGAAGGCATGATTTTCTTTTTTAAAAGACAGAATTAAACAGGACAGTTTTAATGAGTTTAATCATGAAGTCTGACAGTAGATGTTGACCTTGTAATGGGTGTCTGCTATGAGAAAAGGGGTTATTTACAACCAGAATCGCTGCTGTTATTTCTCATTCTACTAAGTAAATTGTAGTAGAATTACTCACATGATGCCATTGTTGTGTGGAGCTCCGTGGAAAACTAATTCCTTTCAGCTCTTTGAAACCTCATCCTCATTCTTTAAGAGCTCCCTCATAGATTTAAAGCAAAAAAAAAAAAAAAATCAAAAATCTGGCTGCATCAACATTCATGTGATGAACCAAAAAGACTTCCTGGAGATTTATCTACCAAGTTTCCTATGCATGTGATTAATGGATACACCACAAAATAGCACATTACTTATTTGTTAATTGAATTGAATAATTATTCAATTGAGTCTCGTATGAGAGGAAAGAAAAATTTTTTTCTCCATTAGCAAAGCTAAAAGCACATGGAAAAGCTGTAGGTGTGTTCCAGCCCTTCTTTGCATAGATCACTCAAAAAATAGTGTCTTTTTAATAGCAGTGGCAGTAACCATCTAATAACCTGAATTAGGAAGGCTCTAGCAATTGGCAAGCGTTCTCTATCTCCCTGTGTTAAATATTTTGTCAAGGCTTTTCACAGCTCTGGCTGCTGCAATTTCTTGTCTTTCTCCAAAAGCCATTTTTCTTTTGAGCTGTTTTTTTTTTTTCTTTCTTTTCTCCTTGATGAGACTTACGCTCTTGGGGAAAAAAAACAAAACAAAACAAAACAAAACCAACAAACCTTCCTGTTTTCTGAGTGCTCCTTGACAGCTCTCAAGAGCAGCGTTGTACTCAGTGCCATCAGCTCCGGAGGGCACAGCCTGGCATTGCCCTTTCCATGCCCAGGATGGGGAAACAAAAGCAGGAGCTCAGGGACTGGAAACACGTGGGTTTGGCCGCCCCACCATGGGGATGGGGCTCTGCTGCTCCTCACAAAGTCAGAGCCACTCTTGCATTTCCAGCTGATAATGATAAGTTGCCAGCCCCGGGGATAAGGGAAGCATTGGGCTGGGCTCCTCCCAGCATTGGCACCCCCCATCCATCAGAGCAGGAATGCTGGTGGCACCAGTGCTGCCACCTCAGCCTGAGGGCCCCTGAAGGGCTGTGAAGTCCCACCAGACTGTCCAGAACCTCTTCTGTGTTCTTCTGATTACTCTTCTGAGAAGTTTCTTGAGAAGGTTGTGTTGGTTTGTGATCTTACTCCTTCAAGGTGTACCTGAATTATTTTCTTCTCAACAATTTTAAGTACAAGAGGTTTGAGGTTTTTCTTTGGTGCTGCTTTTGATTTGGTCCATTTATTAGCAGTAGATTGGCTGCTGTAACAAAAGCCCTCTCAGAGAATTTTCTGCATTTGCAATGTATTGCTAAATGTCTGTTGTAGAGCTCTTTCCCTCCCCCCAAAAAATCCACACCACCATGGGAGAAGAATTTAAACGCAACCTACAGTTGTTACCAGCTGGATGGACTTAATCTCCATGTTAAGTATAGAAACTTCGGCTTAAACTGTACTAAACTGAAACCATATTTTACATGGCACTGATGGAACGTAAAGAGTTACTGGTCCTACAGCTTTTCCTCCAGAGGTCTGTGTTCCATCAGGGTCATCACTGGGTCTCTTTGGAAAAAGAAGGGGAGGAGAAGAAACCCTTGGGACTTTATGCTGATTAAAGACACTGTCTTTGTCCCAGAGAGTTTATGGCTCAGCCATGGAGTAGGTGTTTGCTGAAGGAGTAAGTGTGCTGTGACCTGGCAGTGTGTGAGCAGACAGGCAGCATTTGAGGTGTGAAGAGAGATAAAAATCAATAAATACACCATCTACCATTTACTCAGCCCAAACAAAATACTTCATGGTGACATTGGTGTAGCTTTAAGAAGTGAGAGCCCAAATTACGGTTCCAGTGCAATGTGGACGGCAAGGCTTCATGGAATTCTGCTGGATGCATTTACAGCTCATTAAAACGCTGTGCCAGGGTGTTTTGTTATAATTGCTACAGCTTCTCTTCTTCTCACTGCTGCTGTCACATAATAGTCTGTGGAAAGGGGGTTTTGCCTCTCCATGTACAGTTGCTAAATGAGGAAGAGGTGAATGGACTCTTCCAGCATTTATTCTGCCTCAATTAGCTTGTGAACTGGGACTGGGTTTAAAGTTTTGCTCTTCTTCTTGGCAAAACTCCCTCTTTGATGTCCCTGTCTCTCACCTACCGTCTTCCCTCACTTGCTGATTTCTCTATCCAGAAAAATAATTGCATTGAAAGTGGAGAAGAGCAATGGAATGAGAAATCCTTGTCAAGGACAGGCTTAAAGCCCTTCTGTTCAGATCATCTCCGTCCACTTAGGAGTCTCCCAGTAAAGCTCTCATTACCTGGTTCAACATCCATCTCCCAGGTGTGATTCTATGGAAAAACAGCTCTCCAGACACATTAAGTGTTACAAACATCTGATCAAGCCCGTGTTTCTGATAACTTCTGCTCAGCACCAGAGACTGCAGCTCCAGCTGATCCAAAAGGATTTCCTGGTCTCTTGTGTAGAAATGAAAGAACCAGAGCACAGGGAAGATCAGATAAACCTAGTCTGGGCTGCTTGTTCTACCCCTGACCTCTCAGGAGTAATGACTAGCTGTGATTTCACCTTCTAATTCCATTTTTTAGTAGACTGAATGTTTATAAAACTTTCTCAAGGGAGCTGCTGGGGTATGCTCCTCAAAGACCATCTCTCTGGTGAATAATCGGCTGAAATTCTAATGAGAAAATCTTTTCACTGGGCAACAGCCTTCCCACTCCAATGCTGCATTATCAGCTCCAAATTATTCAGACAGATCTGAGGAATTTACTTTAGGCAGCTTAGGAGATAAATTCACTGCAGCAAGTTATCGTGATTGATTTAAGTATTTAAGACTTATCCTAAAAACCTCTTTCACTCAATCCACCTCCTGACACGCTCCCTCTGGAGCCCTTTTCCCAGGTTAAAATGCAGCCAGCAGTTTCCCTCTCCCTGGCCAGGGGTGGTTCTCCTCCACCCTCTGGGTGTGTGGGTGTGCAGTGGTTCAGAGGCAATGAGCACCCGACAGATTGCCTCATTTTACGCTTCATGTGACTTCTGCTACGGCATCTTCCCCCTTAGGTCTGAGGAGGAACATTTGTTTGAAAGAGGATTTATAGGTTTGGGTTTTTTTAAAGAGACTGATGTTGCGTTGTTTGTGGAGTCCTGGCAGGGATCAGCAGGATGTGCACACACACACACACACACACGTGTGAGCTTGGGGAGAGCCCTTGGAAACACAATCCATCTCCGTGACATCCCACTGCCTGTTCCGTCTCTCGGTCTGTCTGCGGTTCGTGTTCATTTGTGTGGAGCAGCTCTGTGTGTGTTGGTACAGCACAAACAGCCTGTTGCTGGGCTTTCACAGGTGCAGAATTAGCTCTTAGAGCTGACTGATGACGGAATGAGAAAATCTCACAAACATTTTTTTTTCCCTGTTTCTCCACCCCCCTCCTCATTGTACTGTATTCCCAAGGAGAATTTGTATTTCCCTCTGGATGCTGCCCTGAGAACGAGCCCAGCTCGTTCCAGCAGTGTCTTTTCTGGATGAACCCTCACTCAGCACATCTGTTTTCTCCAGTGTCAAAAAAGATAGTGAGTTTTTCACTGCACTTCTAGCAGGTTCCTTGTGCTAGAAGGTTCCATAGTGCCTCATCAGGACACTGCCTCTCTAAACCCTTGAAACACGATGCAAAATCCAGGCTCCTGTTAGCCCCTTGTTCTTTCTCCTGTGCCCTTTTTAACACTTTAAACTCAGGAGTAACCCCTGCTCATGGACTGAACTCATATTCCAGGTAATCATTAATCTGGCATTTGCCACTGCAATGAACTTCCCAGTTCTTAAGACATGGAGAAGAAGCAGGACTTGAGAGATGGAATGGCATGGCAGGTAACAGGCACTGTGAACTTTAGTTCTGTGGGATGTGTGTAATATCAGTTCATTCTATAGCTGGATGTGAATGCTATTGATATTTAATATCTTACCAGGAGGGCTGAGTGTTTGAAGGACAAGCATTCATAATTTGCTTCGACATTTGACTTGATCAAGCAAGTAAGGGAATAATATTCCATTTCTCCATTGTCAAAAAGATAATGAGTTTTATAACTATTGGTATTATGGGAAAAATATAGCCTATGTAGTGTAAAATACATGAGAGCTGCTATATATTCTTCTATAAATTGTGTGTATCGTGTTCCTTTGTTGGCCCTATTCAAACACAGCATGCCCATCCTTTTTAATTTTCTGGTTTGCTGTGCAAGCCTCTAACAAAAAAATGCATTTCTTTTTTTAATGAAAAAAGTTTTCCTCAAATTATTTATAGAAAGAGCAGTGCTGTCATCGGGTCTGTCTCATCACATCATTCTCGGGTATCAATTCCTAGGCTCAGATGACAAACCATAGCAGCCACTTTTCCAATAGCAGCATCTGGCTTCCTGGCAAACGCGAAATGCAGTTATCTGGAAAGCTTCGGAGTTGCTGCTGAGCGCATTTTATTTATTAGAAAGCAGTTGTGTTGCTTTGCTTCCCATGATTAAGCCAGAGAATATTTAATATATTAAAAGGAATAACAGAATCAAGGCCAAGCTGTTGTCCCTCAAGTGGCGAGGCACGACAATATTTTTCCTTTAGGATGGCCATTTGTTCACCTCTGAAGGACGACCTGAAACTCTTCACCCTCCCTCCAGATGATCTTTTAAAGGACTAAAAAAAGAAATTCAGCCTTATAACGCCTCAAACAAGATTCAAGTTCACCCTTTCCCAGACTCAGCACTCTGAAATGTGGTGGTGACTTCTCTGCCAGCCTTGCTGGAGGCAGGAGACCCTCCTCACAGAGTGGGCTCCTCAGAGGTGAAAGGCATGATGTCCTTGCAATATATGATGAATGACAATAGAAAAGAGTAAGTGGGTCTGGGAGTCAGGTACTGTACCAGCCCACAGAAAAAAAGAGAATTCAGCTTTGTTTTGCCACCAAATTTATGAGCTTGGCAAGTCATTTGGATCCAGCTCTGCAAAGGTCTCCTAAGGTAGTTCAGTAGGTGTTATGATAATCTACAAAACCTGATCCAAGGTACAAGTTCCAGGAACAATTTTAGTAGTAGTCCTTCTTAAACATACCTGTGACATAACTGATACCTTCTGCCATGCTCAGAATTCTTGAAGGGCACTCTGCTCAGGCTGGAGATGGGAATCTCTGCTGCTAACCTGGTGAGTAGAATCAAATCCCACCACTGCCCTGTGGACAAAAGGAGATTATCCAACACTGTACAAAATGCATGAAACATTTCTCCAGTTCTCCATATGTAGCATAATCTGATGGAAGTCATTAAGGATTTTTTTCTCTCAGTATCAGCATCAAATTTGATAGGAAAGACACCAAGACCTATAGGAGATGACAATCTCCAATGATATAGATGTCCTTATAGCTTTAGGACGTTCCTGGATGCTGAAATTCATTCTCACATGCATGTAGCTAAAAGCTGAGAAAGAACAAGGGAGGATAAAATATCTGTTCTGGGCTTTGATGATGCTTAGACTGTATCTACATCAAAAGCTCTATTTAATTGAAGTGATTATTTTCACTCTGAAAAAAGAACTCTCTCGAGTTCTTCTTGAGCAATTTCCAAAAGTTTCTTTTAGTGAAATTCTAGTGTTATTTTTCTAGATGATAGATTAAAAAAAAAAAAAAATTAAAAAACCTAATCTGTTCAAGTCAATGTGTTTGACACTTAGCAGCAGCAATGCTCAATGGTAACATCTTGCAGTTTTCTTCTGATACCAATGGTGTCTCTGGGGCAAGATTTTATTAGTGACAGCTCTCACTGAATTCAGCGAAAGCCAAAGTTTCGTCTCCAAAGTAACTGTTTTTCAGTTCAGAAATAAAATGATCAGGCACAAGATTTCATTTAAAGCTTCAAACGTCAACGTCAAGGAATCAAAACAATTCTGTTTCAAGTTCTCTGTTTCTTCCAGGGTAAGAATTATTTCTGGGTTTGGGCTCTCGTCCTTGCACAGTGTCGTGCCAAATCACAGAGAGAAGCTGTGGGGCTTTCTCTTCTCATTGTCCTGAGCTTCTGTCCCTGGTCTGAGCTTGGAACAATTGGATCTTAATTCTGATTGAGGATGGAGGCGGCTGCTGCAGTGCAAAACACCCTGCCAAGGCTGCTCTGCTGCTACATTCAATGGCAATATTATGAGGCTGTATCAGAAGCAAAGCCTGCAAATCAAAGGTTACATGGTGGGCAACCTTTACTACATCCAGAGGGTCAGACAGATTTCGTGTTTAAGAAAAGACTACACGGGTTTTTTTTGCTGTTGAAGAGCGTAAGCACTTCTGCCTTCCTTCCGCCACGAATGGAGATTATTCAATGGTTGGATTTAATGAATTCAAAATCCTTAGAAAATCACTAGAGCCAGACATCAATGTAAAATACTCCACCAGCTTTCAGTAGTGGAATATAATATTAGCTCTCCCACAACCTACTTCATGCATTTCAAAAGAATAGAGAACATTTTTAAACTAAAGAAGATAGCTTGGGCAGAAAATGATTGCCTGCCTCGGATGCTGCTCTGTAACCCTTCAGGAGCCTGAGTTATTTCTCTTGGGGCAGTAGAAACAGAAAGAGAGATCTTCTTTGCAAAAATGGGAGGGGAAGGAAGAGGATATTTAATTAATACATTCTGTTAATGTGCTGTTACCTCGCACAGTCAGTAGGAGCGTTGCTGCAGGGCTGGTGTCTCTGAGCCCGTGGAAACCCTGATGTTGTGTGTCCCCTTTCTGCTGGTGGAGGCTGCTGAGAAGCCACCAGGCCAACCTGTGGTTGGTTGGTCCTGTCTCTTGTGGCGCATCTGGACTGGGAGCACTGGAGGAGGACATTTCTGTGCCATCTGGGATCCCTGCCCTGGTTAAAGCCCACCCAGCCCTTCCCCTCCCTCTGCTCCTCGCTGTGGAGAGACAGCCATAAGCATCTCTCCCAGGCAATAGAGTAATACAAATAAATAATATTAATTAAGGCTCGATAGGTTTAAAAAGCTATGGAAATAGCTTCTCTCCTGCTGTTTCAGTATCTCATTTTCCCACTCTGTCCAAACCCCTGAAGCCCAGAGGTACAAATGTATATTTTAAATGAGAAGTTTGTTGAACCTCATTAAACTTAAATGCTCAATCCAGGTTTTTTGAACGAGGCTTCGCTCTGCCTTTGAGTTTACCTGATTTCATTCTTCCATCCCTAATGGAGACATTCATTTAGAAGGTGATTTTTACAAAGGCACTGATAGACCCACAAACTACAACTGAAAAAAAAAAAGAAGCATAATTTACATGCTTAAGCCAAGCATCTAACTTGGGAGCTCTTCTGCATTTATATGCTTCATGTCTGAGCAGTTTGCCGAGGCCTCTGCGAAATAAAAGACCAGCTTTTAATTTGTATTTGCTTTTTTGCTTTCCCAGTTTTTCTGAAAAAAGGACGAGCAGCTGAAAAGCTTCCCTGCGTTGGTATGCTGAGCACTGGAGTCACACAAGCACCTGCAGCCATCCACGCACTGCTCCAAGAGCGCTGTATTTCTCGAGGTTTGTAGCTCTTGTCCTCCCACTCCCTAATTCATATACATAAAACTGGTGTGCTGCCACGTTCCCTCCACACAAATGCATTAGCTGATCAGGAAGCCTTCCCATTCATCTGGCTTGTCAGTTGGATGAGGTGGAGGCAGGACCGACTTGTCAGCTCGTGGTGATGAGAGTGAGGGGTGGAAGACAGGATAGCGCGACAAAAATGGTGTCGATATTTCTCCCCTTGGTTTTCCAAAGGAAAATATTTTCAGGTGCTGGATTCCCTCCATCCCCTTCCAAAAAGGAGAAAACCAGCAACCCAAATACTTGCCTACAACCTCCTTGTGTAACTAATCGCAGAGTGAGGCTGCAGGAGGAAATCATGGCTAACCCCCCTCGCTGGCTCTGCTGTAGCTCCCCAGCAATGTGGGCATCTTCTTGGAACTGCGACACCTCATCCCCACCGTGCTTGGCACCGTTTCCACGGTGATTTCCAGGGCAGCCCATGCAGCAGAAGTGGTGTGGGACCCACCCGAGAGCGAGAAGTGGAGGTGTAGAGCTTTGCACCCCTTGAGTGGGCAACACCTTCCTGCTCTGCAGACAGATCCTGGCTGGGCTCTGGCGAGTTGCAGGTTGAGAGCCAAACTCGCCCAACACTCACACCTCTGAATTTCATAGGATCACAGAATGCTTTGGGTTGGAAGGGACCTTAAAGACCATCTCATTCCACCCTCCTGCCACGGGCAGGGACACCTTCCGCTAGCCCAGGTTGCTCCAAGCCCCGTCCAACCTGGCCTTGAGCACGTCCGGGGACGGAACCCTTGAGACGTGTCACGGCGCTCCGCGCCCGCGCAGCCCAAAGGACCAGAGCGATGCTCGGGTTAGCGGACCGGGCGCCGCGGGTCGGGGCCCCGGGTGCCGGGCTATCGCCAGCATCACGTCGGGGGTGTCGGGAGGGTCCGTCCCCGCGGTGCCCGCGGCCGGGCCGCCCCTCCCTCGCTCGCTGCCTCTCCCCGCGGCCGGGGCGGTGCGCGGGGGCGCGGCTGGCGGCGGAGCCCGGCCCCGCGGCGGCGAGAGCGGCTCCCCCCGCCCGCCCGTCCCCCCGCCGCG
>JAWMRA010000042.1:3078132-3132089 GCA_035584735.1 Pseudotriccus pelzelni
AAATGGAACCGGGCCGGGGGCGGCACCGCGGGAGCCGCCTCCGCCCCCCGCCCCGTGACTCGGAGCCTCCCGCGGGCGGCGGCGGCTGCCGGGCGGTGTCGTGCGGCCCCCCGCGCCCGTGCGGGGACTATGAAGCACCATGGTGTGGTGTGACCGTGGCGTCCAGATGCTGCTGACCACGGTGGGCGCCTTCGCCGCCTTCAGCCTCATGGCCATCGCCATCGGCACCGACTACTGGCTCTACTCCAGCGCCCACATCTGCAACGGCACCAACATCACGACGGACGAGGCGCAGGGGCCGCCGCGGAAGGCGCGGGGCGATCTCACGCACTCGGGGCTCTGGAGGATCTGCTGCCTCGAAGGTACCGCGGCCGCGCCGGGGAGGGGGGAGCAACTTCCCGGGGGGACCCGGCTGCGCTCCTGGAGCCGCCGGGCAGAGCCCAGCCCGAGCCCGAGCCCGAGCCCGAGCCCGAGCCGCCGGGCTGAGCCCGAGCCGGGGCCGGAGCCGCGCCGGTGCCTCGGACACGGCCGAGGAGGAGGATGGCGTTACCGTGGCAACCGGCATCTCCGACATTGCCATGGGAACCGGCGGCGGGATGCGGAGCGCTGCCCAGGGGAGCGCTGCCCAGGGGGGCGACCTCGCTCCGCGGCCACCGCCGGGGCTTCAGGGCTTTGGGGGGCTCCTGGCGGGGTCGGGGCGTTTGGGTGCTTCGGGGCGCATCTGAGCCCTGCAGGCTTCGGGGTTGGCGCCCCCCCCCGTGACTTGGGCTTCGGGGGCTTTGGGGCTCAGCCACAGCTCTCGGGCAGGACAGCGGGAACTCCAGTTCCTCCCAGTCTAGCCTCAGACACACACGCCGGGAGCACGGGTGAAGGTGGTGTTGCCACCGCTCAGGTGCTTCAGTGTGGATTCGGGGTTACTTAATACAGCTCAAGGGGCAGGCTGGATGGTATTAACAATGAAAAGATGAGTGTTTCGTCGGCAGAGCTGGGCAGCAGGGACACCCCGCTCCCCGCAGAGGCCGAACATGTGGCTCCCGCTCTGAAAAATGGAGTTGTGGAGAAGGCGCGGCGGTAACTGCCGGGACAAAGAAGCACATGGGTGTTCGGAGGATTTGGCATAGCAGATCGGGAAGCCCAGATGGGGAACCGCATCTGTCAGGCGAGAGCGGGGAGCTCTGACCGTGGGAAACCAGCACATCCCCAGGAAAGGGGCCGTGGCCACGGGGGCTCTGAAGCCCCTCACCTGCTGGGTCCATTCCCTCTGCGAGCAGCCTCCGTGATGCTGGAGGAAAGGGAGAGTGTGGGGGAAAGGGAGAGTGTGAAGGAAAGCTGTTCACTTCTGCTGATCTGGTTTGTGGCTCCCAGGGGTGGGGGTACCCCAGAGTCTTTCTCCCCTCAGTGATGCACTTGGTGGACAGGGAGCTGTGCACCCAATTCCATCAGCCCAGCTGAGCACACGTGAACTTTGCCAACCTGGGTTTGTGGTTTATTCCAACTGACAGACGGCGCAGCCCAGACGAGCCCAGCTCTGGTTCAGAGTCGCAGCTGTGCTCAGAATGGTTTTTCTCCCCAGAAAAGGCTGTGGCGTGGTAGGAGCACCTCATCCTCACGTCTGTTCTCATCTTCTCCTTTTGCTAACAATTTAAGGCTACAGTGGGACATTTTTCTCCTAAAATGTTGGATTTGCTACCTGCAATAGTATGCATACCTAGGATGGCTGTAGGACAAGGAAATATTTTTAGATGATCGAGAGAAAAAGAATTACTGAAATGTGAAGGTTTATGGGTAATAACAATGCTTGGCTTTATGACTCCTAAAGGGAATCTAACTCTCAGTATGGGCTTTTATAGCACCTGGAAAACAAGGGCTTGCATCTGAGAGCTCCTGAGTTTGCTTGAGAGATGCTGAGCTTCCTCCACTTGAACTGAATCCTGTGATCTTCACTGAGCTTGTCCTAGTGCCTTTTCCATGGAAAACAAGTTTGTTTGCGTCTTGCAGGAGTTGCTGAGCTTGCTCGGCTAGAATGGGCCTGTCATCTCCGGGAAAAATCCCTGAGTTTCCCAGTGTCAGGATTTCTGCGTGATCTCCCAGTGATATCATACACAGAAAAGAAATGCAGCTTTGACCAGTGAAATTTTTGCCTTGATTTCCACTGGGCTTAAGTCAGAAGTTTATTTAAGAGACAAGAAGTCAGGGGAGCCGTGAGAAATGGGCAGCGCCGAAACGGTGCCCAGTAACGCGGCTCCTCTCCAGTCTCATGGCATCACTGGGCAGTGCTGGTGCCTCCCTGAGCACGTTGCATTTGCCAGGGTCTTTGGTGAAAAATTGCACCCAGGAGTTGTGTGCAAGTGAAGCTTAAATCCCTGTCAGTTCAGGGGATAAAAAGGCTTTTCAAGGGACCCATCCATCCAACAGCAATCGAGCTGCTCTGCTCAAAATTCAAATGCTCATAATCAAATTATAAAGTTGCAAATCTTAAAGTTGTCAAATATGTGCTAAGAATGGACAATTTGAGAAAGCTGTCATCTGTTCACAGAGATGAGGAGCAGAGACTACGTTCTCTCCTACTTTTTCAGTATGTTCTGTTTTGTAAGAGAAAATCTAGATATGTTAAAATATTCGTGTTTTAAACCATACCATGGGACTTTGGCTTCAACATGGAAACGCTCCTTTGTTTCACATAATAGTAAAACCATTTCTAGAAGCTGATTTAAAGCAACACTCCCTTGATCATTTCACAGCCTCGCTCAGTCGGAGTGGCTGGGTCTTTTAGTAATATCAGGATAATATTGCAACTCCAAGGACATACCTAGCAAGAAAATAATTCAGTTACAGATGTTTATATGTGACTAGATGGTCTGGCTTCAGCCCTATTTTTAGAACTCTTCTTGTGTTTTGGAGTAATAATTATAAAAACCTACTTAATTTATTTTAATGGTCTTAATTGCCATTTCTCTCATGTCAAAAAGAAAAATCTAAGACACACAAATGTGCAGAAGCTGAAAATGCCTTAAGCAGCCTCTGAAATTGCTTTTGACATACATAAAGCATTTCGCTGAGCAAATTTCAGGTCAAATGAAATTTCCCATTCAGATGTTTCTCAACTACATCCATAAAACAACCTGTATGCTAGATTTTGAACAACAATCACCTGTTCAGTCTCCCCAGTTCCAAGATTCCAAACAAAATTCTTGAATCAGGATGGAGAAGAACAGCCTTCTAATTAAACTAGTAGGTGTTCCTCAGTGTTTTCCTGGTTTTTTTCTCTGTAACAGCATTTTACAAGAGATTTGCGTGGTAACGATGATTGGAGCGATGCAGCTTAAGGATCCAGAGGATCCAGCATATTATCTTTGTTTGGAGCTGCAGTTGTCTTGGGGATGAAGTCATGTTTCAGTTCTAGTAGTCGATACTACTATGGAGCTTAGTCACTCGAGAAGCAGCGTTAATGATACATCAGTCAAACTCTTTTCTGTATAATCCCAATTTTGTTCTCTTAGTGTGTTTGCCAAAGGTGGAGGTAGGAGGTTCATTGAGTGGATTTTAAATAATAGCACCATTTCTGCGTGGATTTTTAAGAGCTATACCCAAGGTAATTGCCTTGTTTAAAACAGTTCCTAGTGTGGATGTGCACGTAGCAGAAGTGGATGTTCCTTGGCTGGGCCTCTGCAGTGAGGTGGCCCAGGAGCTCCCTGACAAAGCTGCATTTTGGTTTGCTGGGTCCAAGACAACTGCAATAACCACAGTTCTGGCAGCTGAAGTTAAAATGTCAGCGGAGTGAGGGGTTTCTGGTGGAGCCTCCATGCAGCCACCAACACCTGACACCTGCAGCCCATCCCACAAAGTAACAACAGGAACAATCCAGCCCCATTTCAGGTGGCTGCTGTTCTGTCCCGTGTCCACATGTGAGCTGTGGTTGTTGCCACAAGCTGTGGGTCCCTGTCAAGATGGTGCAGAGCAGGGTCTTGCAAACACAGCAAATGAATAATCATTTTGTGGTCAACCTAGCCTGAGAAAGAGAGATTAAACCACCCGAATTTCCCAGCAGCCCCTATTCCTGTGGTGAATGTGCAGCACAGCTTTGTGAGCCTCTCACAATCTTATTCACAAGGAGCATCTGCTGTTATAATATTTGGCTTGGAAAAAAAAAAAACCCCACAACATTAAAAACACCACTTTATCCACTGAAACTGCTTATCTTGGTGCACAATCGTGCCGAAGTTAATAGGACAGCTCACAACAGAGCGCTCTGCAGGCTCTGTGACATCAAGATAGGAAAGCAAGTAATGTACTTGTAATTTAAATTTATTCAAAGAGTATTTTATTAAACACTTCAGCATATGAATCTCTTTGAACCCATTGTGTCTACTGCTTTTAGTACTCCCTGTTCACCATTTACTTTTCGAGTGGTGCAATTGGCTATTTAATCCACGTGGAACCACGTGTGTCCTTGCTGACTGGGTGGCTGGAACATTTGTAACTGGGAGGAAGGATCGAGTAAATCATTTATGACTTGAGAACTTGCACAAATGCACACTTGCACAATTATTTGCAGGTCTTCCAGCTCGGGTGAAAGCGCCCAGGCACCCGCATGCGCTGCTTCCATGGATACTCCTGAAAACAAAATAAAAATGCTTATACAAATGTTTGAGGCAAGTAAATAGAGGCAGGCTGCTCTGCATCAATACTGCAAATTCATGGCTCATCCAAAGAGAATGAATATTCTTTAGTATTCTGCCAGCACAGCTATGAAGTCCCAGCAGTACGGCTGTTGGTAATAAACTAAATACAATACCGGCTTTATATTCAAATGCAATGGCCAAAGTTTTATTTGGTGAAGAGCAAATGTTAAATCACTCTAATATCAGATACTACCTGCCTTGGAGGTTGTGTCCACAGGCACGTTAAGAATTGGTTGGTCTTTTCAATCTTTCCAGGCCTGTGCTCGCACTATGAAGGAAAAGAAGCTGCAAAT
This sequence comes from Pseudotriccus pelzelni, assembly GCA_035584735.1. Taxonomy (NCBI): domain Eukaryota; kingdom Metazoa; phylum Chordata; class Aves; order Passeriformes; family Tyrannidae; genus Pseudotriccus; species Pseudotriccus pelzelni. The sequence goes on from JAWMRA010000042.1 coordinate 3,083,108, forward strand.
GGAGAATACACAAATGGGTGTCTGTGCTGTGAAAATCTTGTTCTGTGATGCATGGCCTGTTCCTAGGACAATATATATGTACTTTGTGCACCGCTGAAGAGTGAACTTTCATCCATGAATCTTTCAAAACAAATAGAAACCCGTTAGAGAAGGACCTTGCTGAGGTTCAGCCCAGCTCTTCACTCTTTCTTTCCATACATCCTGCTCATGCCATCTCCGTTTCCTTGATAAAACACGTGCTGTCGAGAGAGTGCATGTGCTTTACTCCTTGTTTTTAAAAGCCAGCAATTGATGGAGTGGCTTTTTTTTTTTTTTAACAGCCTTTTTAGGTTAATTTTTTTCAAGAGCATTACACTTGTTAGAGAGAGTTTCTGCATTCGGAGCTGCCTTTGTGGATGCAGAGTTCAATCCCTTTGAAACATTGTCCATAGTGTAAAATATTTTAAAATACTGAGAAACGTTGTGCTGGAGGAACTGTCAGCGAAAGATGGGTTAAGGTGTCGTCTGTTCTCAAATACAAAAAAAAAAAAGAGCACAGATCTCCTAAATGCCCCTCTTTGAACATTTGTAACAGAGGCTCTCAAATGACCGTATTGTTGTCACAAAACATCCGTTCTTCCCGAGACGCTCTATGGAACGGGGATCTGAAGCTAATTGACTGAATATATGTCACTTTAATGAATTAATTTGCTTTCTTGAACTCGATCTACTATATAGCCAGTAGGGAGCTATCAGGCTACACGGAGGTTTTGGTTTTTTTTTTCTCGTGGCTCTCAGCATGTCAGATATCCCAGCGCAAAACTTAGAACCCAGAGACTTTGTGTGCATTAGCGTTGCTCCCCGAAGGCTGGAAACCAATGAAAGCAGATTTGTAATCCAGCTGTAAAGCTTCTTCATCTGTGCAAGATGCAATGTGGAGAATATTAATCTTACCTCGGTTTCAGGATTGCTCTGTGAAGGTTTCAGAGGTGTTTTGTGAGGAGTCACGGAGACTTTGGGCTGTACAAATAGGATACCTGTGGCTGTGTTGGGCTGTGGTTGCTGTTCTATTTTGTGTATAATTACTCAGTGCATTGTAAGGATTTGACAGATGGCATTTGTGGTAGTATCTGTCAGAGCCATAGCAAGTCATTTGGGGGTTGGTGAGGACCTTTGCAATGATGTAATGTAGTCCTTGGGCTTCTTCCAGGAGCCATTACCTTTAACTGACCTTCTGCTGAGGGCTTTTATGACCCTTTAGATACCGGCAGGAGCTCGTTGCTGTTGCACCTCGTCAGGGCTTGGCAGCTCCGCTGACCCCCACCAGGATAAACTGGTAAAACAGGAGAATACAACAATGCCTGTTTTTGTTCCTGGAAGGTTTCAACACGGTGGTTGTTCCTCCCATAGGTCCTGTCCCATTCCCTGGGTCACGGTCCGGTCGGGTCGTGCTGCCCAACCTGTAGCTTTGGTCAGTCTTCCCAGGTGCAAAACACCTGAACCTCATGGAAAACTGGGGAAGAAGGGAGATGTATCTGATAACTTTATCCTGTAGCCTTGTGGACCTTTGCAGAAACCCAGGAAAGAAAGAAAAAATATAGGAAGGAAAGGTACTGCTTTCATCTCATCTCATCTCAAATTCCTTTGAGGAGGTAGGAGTACTTGGGTACTGAGTGTAATTTGAAGTCTTTATTAACACCTCTCAGCTCCCAGCTATTTAGTTGGTGTCTCTGTGGTTTGTGTGGCAAAGAGCAGCAATTTCTGCATGATTCCTGTATCCCCAAACTGAAGATGGAGAGGGGGGAGGAGGAGGAGGGATGGGCTTGTGAGTTTGGGCTTCAGTAGGTTTCCTGCTTGATCTGGGGCCAGTTGCTTTATTTTTCGGCCCCTGACTAGGAGGGATAACTGTGCTTTCTTCCCACCCACTTTCCTCTCATTCTAATAATAAAATGGAAACGAAGATGTGGAAAAACTGGGACACGGTGATAGGGCTGCCCAGCTCAGAGAAGATGCATGAACACTACTTTAACTGGGTTTGAAGCATTTTGCTTGCAACTTATGTTTTATACATGCAATATTTGGTGTTTAAACATGTCTTCCTTGAGGGACAGGATTAAGTCTGATTCTCCACCTACGGAAATTTAACTGCTTTCTAGGAAGGCGGTGGAATCATGCCAATATGAAGCCAATATAAGAGAGGGGATTGTAGATCTGTCCCTTCAATTGGACCTTTTCCTGCTGGTCCTTCTTTTCTGAGCCAAGACTCATCTCGGAAAATAAATCAAACTATCAAACTGAAAAACTGGTCCTGCTTCCAAACATTACTTGGTGCTGATCGTCATTTTAGATTTCTGTTTACTGGTATTTATTATGTCGCAGGCTTACGGTGCAGCATCCAAATTCCTACCAACAGATGGCAAGGCAGGATGCACAGGAGTAGTAAAATAAACAGGATAAATGCACAACTGCCCATATGTCTGAGAGGCTGATACACATTTATGACTTGAGAACAAAAGGATGTTTTCAGTAGACAGCTCCAGTGCTGTGCAGGGCTTCGTGCTATTTTCTGCCTCGTTCTAAAGCCTCCCACTTTTCCAGCATATTGTGGTGAAATATATTATATTATATGACAATATATTTTGTCCCCCCTCTCCTACTCCCAGATAGCTCTTTCCTTTAGTTACTTGTCTCCTCTCCCAAAGTACATCAGCTCATTTTATCTTCGACATTTTAGCATAGAAGGTGGCTCTTTCCTGGCCTTCAGCTTGTAATTTTTTTTCTTTCAGAGTGGTTGTTTTGACTCTTTTGAGGGGGCACACGGAGGTGCTGGGGACCACAGCAACAGTCCAGGCTTTCTCTAGATTGAGATTTATCATAATATTAATGACAAGTGGCCTCTCTGCTGTCTCAAAATAGTAAGCCTTTGGGCGAGCTGCCTGCAGGATGGATAGCCCAGCCTAGACAGACCTTATCTAGATTTCCCTTCAAATCTGGGGGCATTTTTGCCAGTTGTTGCATGCTGTGAGTCAAATGCAGTGAAAGTGTTGAAGCAGTTCTTGATTTAGCCTGGCAGATAGTCCAGCCCCTCTTTCTCCTCCTTCCCCTGGCATCCTGTTGTCTTAACATCTTTGTTCTCTTTCTCTTTCCCCCTCTCCTTGCTGAAATGTTGTAACTTTCCCTCTACTAAAAAGATACCTCAGAAATTAACCTTTCAGTGACAGTTCAGTAATCTTTCTTTAGAAAACTGGTAGATACTGCCCAAGGTAGAAATTTAAGATTTTTAATTTATCTGCTTAACTCTTGAGCATCTTGAGCATCTTCACTCTGTGCCATCCTGTCAATGAAAAATGTATAATAATATACTTGTCCAAAGGTATGAGTTTGGGTTTTCTTTTCTTACCAGCTGCTTGACTTGTTTCCCAGGATTTATCCAGCCTCCTGCTCGCTTTACAAATAGCCCTGTAAGTTCTTCTTCAATGGAATTGAGTCATTTCTTGTCAAATCTTATATGTGAAGGAATGATACGTTGCAAACACACTGTCACCATACGAAGGGAGGGATGAAGGGAGAGCACGTTATGGAATTACAGTATTTCCTGTGCCGGTTGCCAAGCCCTGATACAAATTAACCTCTTTTATTGTTCTTTTTCAAGCATTCCGCCTTTTAATTGCTGTTTTGGAATTGTGCCACTTAGTTCTGCCCTTTGAATGTTTCTCACTTAGCCAGTCCCGTTAGCTTGATAATGCCAAATGTTTCAGAGATGTTCAGCATCCCCTGTTGGAGTGGGAGAGGGACCCAGTGCAGGGAGGAATTACCACCCTTGTTGAGCTGCCAGGGTTTGGAGTTTTTTTCAGATTAAGTTAATAACCGTTTTTAAGCTATTGCCAGTTCTCCACTGGGGGTTTTCAGATCAGTTTTCTGCCATTTATACTTTTTAAATAATGCAATTTCGTGTAGAATATGGATGACCAAATATTTTCCCCTGTCCAAATATACAGCATTCAATAAAGTTGGGATTGTTATTGTCTTCCTTGCATCCCAGGGGCACGGTTTATCCATTGCTGCTGCGAGGCATTAAAAAGGAACCATGACATGTTGCAATTATGACTTGAAATAGGACCTGGCCAGAGGAACATTGCCTAAATGTAATCAAATCCAAAATATAAGATATTTTTTATACCTATCTGAGAGCTGTGCATACCTATCTCATGTCTCACCGGCTATCACTGACAGCCAAGGCACTGGATGATTTTTTGGGGGGAATTGCCACGCTCTTGGGGTTTTTTAAAGTTCAGCCCCCAGCCTTCAGCTGCCTGCAAGCAAATGAAATAACAGACTCTTAACCTTGTGACTATTTAGGTTGAGCTTTCAAAGGTATCCAGATATGAAAGCCGGAGATCCTCCCTCGTGTATGACTCACTAATGGCAACAGTGGGCTTTAATCATCTTTGTCCAGTGGATGTTCTAAATTCAAGTACACCACAGCAATGCTCCTTTACATACTTGCATGTATTTTAGTCCAAAATTAGCTACACTTGGTTTCTTTGTGTCTTATAGTCTGGTTTTAGCCAGCTGATAAAACAGGAAGTTGCACTGTGCCGCGGCACATTTTTACCCACAGGGACTGTGAACAGGGTTGCAGCCTTCGAATTCACTGAACAGAGCCCTGTGACTCCAGCCAGTGAAGTCAATAGCCCAAAATGGATGTTATTCTCCCTCTGCTGAGGGTGGAAAGGTGATTTTTGGGCAATTGTGAGCTACCAGAACTTCAGGATCTTGATTCCCAGTGCAAAGAGAGGGCCTCAGACTCTGCTTCCTCCCGCATTTAACACCTCCTAGTCCCGCTCTGCCACCTGACATCCACCCGACTGACAGCAGTTTATTCTGTACAATTAGAGCTCAGGAACATTACTAATGATTTCAGCTGGGTTTTATTAGGGGAACTGTCGGAAAATGTCAGTATCAAGCAGAGCTCTCCTAGACATGATAAAATATCAATTAATAAATCTGGGAGCTCAGTAACAGTTTGGGAATGGTTTCTTGAACCTGAGTTGCTAACCCTGACCAGCCGGGTCTGTATCCTCACCCTCCTGCTGTCCAGCAGCAGGGTGTCCATTATTTCCATTACAGCAATTTTGGGTTCACTGGTGTGCTCCTTGCAGACAGACCAACCTCTTCCAGATGGACCAGTGGGACACAAACAGCTCAGGTCCAAAAGCCCCTCTACATTTATGCAGGAGCTGAACCCAAGCCAATGGACGTAGCAAGAGGCTGAGTTTCTTGGCTCAGGCTTGGAGCTGCTTGGATGTGCCCACCCTGTGTTTGGATCAGAGCTGGTCCACGTCCCCCCCAGCTCTGCCCACTGTGAAAACACGTTTTTGTCTGTCAGCAAAAGCCTCTCCACAACAGCGAGTCGTCTCTCCGAAGGCTGTGGTTTGTGACCTCTACCCAAGCTTACGTGGCATCGAGAGCCAACCGAATGTCACTGTTTAAGTTACTTGGGTGCTTCCAAAAGGATTTATCCAAAACGGTGCCCCTATCTGCTAATTTTGAGATGAAACACCCTGTGGTTCTCCTCAGCAGGCTGGATGTCTGCTCCAGAGGGTGGGAAGCGTTTCCCCTTCGCTCTGCATGTTTTGCTGTGCTCTCGCCCTTGCCTTTAGCGCTGACAAATGCAGACGGTTCCGAGGTGCTTTGGGATCCTTAAAGATGCAAGACCTGAAATAAAGCATGTAGTATTTAGGAATGATGCTGGGGCTGTGTTCACAGCACCACTGCGAATGATAGCCACTCCAACAGTTCATTTGCAGTGTCCCGCTACGGTGGTGCTTATTAAAATGGAATCCTCTTTATGGTTTGGTAGCAAATTAAGAGGGGAAAAATGTGGCTATCCTATTCCATGCCATGTCCTTTAAAGAGGTTTACCCTCATAACTTGCTTTCTAGGGATATTTCCCTTGTTTTCACTTGTACTCCCGGTCTGATTTTTAATGACTTACTTGGTTTCTCTTGGTAGCCAATTCCCAGTGACCTTTTCCCTCATTTTATTTTAATTTCTGTATATAAAGGGCAACAAGAGCTGGAGACAGTCTTTGGGCACAGCAGCAAAACCCCTTAGAGAGGGAAAAAACAGGCCAGCAATTTTCCACCTGAATTCTAAGCCTTACCCAGGGCTTTGGCCGCACGAGGAGCCGACATGCTCAGCTCTGCAGGATCAGAGGAGCTGGACCAAGGGCAAGTGGTTCAGGACCGGGGCCAGACCTGGGCAGCCAGGACCTCGCCGTCAGCATTCCAGGCTCCAGTGCTGGATGCAGCTACTCCCACAGGTTATCCTGTTTTCTGGCATGACTGCCGTGCCCCGGGGCGGGCTGAGCAAGTGCTTGCAGCTGGCCAGAATATGGGCACACAGCTCCTCACGCTGATTTTCTAGCATTAATGTGCACCTGGTTTGGTGGCCAACTGGCACCGTGTTCAGCCTAAAATGTCTGTGTAAGCCCTGTATTAAAAGAGGCATAAGAATTAGCGTGCATCAAACATGTCATTAGACACGTGCCTGGTAGACATAATGCAGGATAATGAATATGATCACAAGAATAAATTAATAACTGAAAATATTTTTTATACGTGGGCACACTTAAAACAGGGTAAGAACTAAGTGACACTTGTGTCACCAGTTTATAATTAAAATGCAGTGCTTGAATGAAAATGTAAGCTTCAATTAGCCAGCACGACCCTGCTTCCGGCTTTACTTCCCACTGAAAAGCAACGATAACAAGCTCACATTTATTATCAGAGTTTTTCCTGGAGCTGTGCACTGAAACATGCTCACATCTGAGCCCTTTCACTGAAGACATTTTTTCGCTTCAGCAGTTTGGCATGCCATACAAAGGCTCTCTGATTTTTAGTGATGTTCACCTCCTCTTACATAAAAATGTTTTCTGTGCATATTATTTGGTTTTAGTTAAAGTCCAGGTGCACGGGTTACTGAAGAACCAAAGGGATGGCTCATCACAGAGCACAATGGGTAATTATTGCTGAGCTTCACTGTATCGCACAGACAGAGCCTTTCTTGGAGCTCAGCATTGTGGCTGTGAGAGAGAGGAAAGTACCTACGATCCAGCCCAAAGTCCTCCAAGGGTAAGAACAGATCCCCTGGTAGATGCTTTGCCCATTTCGTTTTTTAACTATCTCAAGGGACAGAGCTCCACAATTTTGTTTAGAGACAGTATTTTGCATTTTAATTTCACCAGTGGGAAGTTAACAGATATATAAATTATGAGGTCTCATGTGTTCCTATTTTCATCCCAAGAGGATGTTAAGCTTTTTGTAAAACGCTTAAATAATTCTCTGGGTTTGCCCCTCCTCATTTAAGCCAAGATTTATCTTGATTTTGGCGCTGCTCTGCCTGAGGATTGAGGTTGATTTCTAGGAGATAGGGCAGGTCCTTGGGCAGAAAAAAGCCCCAGGTGCCTTGAAAGAGCAGTCCTGGAGCTGTGAGTGAAGGGAGGGCACACGCAGCAAGTTCCTTATTGGGCGTTTTTGGACCTTTCAGACTGAGCCACATACACAGAGGGGTACAGGAATCTGAGTCCCAGATAGCGAGGACAGGGAATGGCCATCTCAGACTGGTGAGCTGGTGAAAGGCACAGAAACCCTGACAGCCCCAAAATGTCAAGATGGAGCAGTTGAGCCTCAGAAAGTGAATTTAAGGAACACGTCCCCTCTGACGGAGACGGGACCGAATGTCCACACGAATATCTTTTGCAATGCCCCCTCCAAGATTTTAAGCCATTTCTACGGGCAGAATTCTTGTGCTGTAGGAGTGGATGTCAAGCCAGGGTATCTCAACTCAGAAGAGATGTGTGCTCTTAGCTTTGGGTCAGGCAGTGACGTGTGGTGGCGTTACAGCCTCCAGGAGCTCTTCAAGTTGTAAAAACTACAAACCTCCTGGTTTTTCACTGGTGTTATCCACATGGGACAGAACGACCTCTCCAGAAAGCCCTTCCAACAGCAGCCGCAATCTCTCTCAATAGCGTTTAATAACTACCCATGGAGAAAATTACACTCTATTTAAAAGGCCAGAAAAATCATCTTCACTTTAACTCTGCTGACTTTGGTAGAATCGCACCAAAAAATGAGTTCTGTCTGATATCCTTTCCCATTCTAATGCTCAGTAGCTGGGCATAAAAAAGCCTTTCCAAGGCAGATTAAACAAGTCCAAATGGTGAAATATTCGTTTAATTTTCTTTCACACACGTTATTTTAGGTGTAGCTTGGAACTCTGCCCTTACGAGAGGCATCCCTTTAAATATTTATACAACATCAATATGTAGCCACCTTCATACGTTTTTAATGATATGTTCCTTTCTAAATTAACCATTAGGCAACCCTGTTCTGTAGCATTCTGGATTTTGCACTGCATTTAGGCTGCCCTTGAAATTTTTTTTATTTTATTTTATTTTTTTAATTTTATTTCACCCTGGAACAATGAAGATGTCAAGGCAAGGCCCAGGGGCACCGTGGCAATGGAATTCTTGGAGCACCACCGCTGTTGCCATGTGGACACACGCTCAATAGCACACTGTGCCGCTCTGCAAGCCAAGGGGATTCAATCCCAGCCCCGCTGCTGGGCCATGTCAGTTCATCACCAGTACAACGGCGGCTCTTGGTTCCCGTGATTGTAATTCCCAGGATCAGGGGGGAAAAATATTGAAGTAAACACAAGCAAAGGAGGGACAGGAAGAGACGTCTCCGTTCTGGGGAGTTGTGTGTGGCAGATTTCTGGGTTTTCTAGAGGCTTTCCCCCTTTTTCTTCTCACTTTGTGTTAGTGAGATGCTACAGGATGCCAAGGTGAATAGGACAAAACCCAACACTGTCAGCTGAGTCAAAGATCTTTACTATTTGCTCAGCCCTGATTCAGCCTGAAAACCCACAGATGAGTAAAAGTGTTCTTACAAGCCATGGGTTTTTATAACCCTTGGATTTATGAGTCCCATTTAATTGTACCACATTATCATAGCAAAAGGGTTTCTGCAGAAGCTGCTCGTGGCTTGTTTCCACTCTGGTTTCCCTCTCTCCTAAGGGGACCGTAGGAGATGGATGCACCGTGAGATTTGGCTGCGTAACCAAAACCTTAGCAAAGGCTCAGCAAGTAAGACACACTCAGCCCAGGTTTGATAGGGAGATTATTGCCCTCACAAAAAAAGAGGGACATCAGAGCTTGTCCTATAGCCTGCAATACTGAAAGCGAGAGAAAAGCATTCCCACACAATATTCTTCACAAAGAAGAGTTTCACCCCTCAGAGCTGAAATCCAACCTCTCCTTCTCTGAAGGGGCTTTACCCTGTACTTGTTTTGTAAGTAAGGGCTTCAGTCGAGTCAGCAGAGATTTTGTCTGGGGATAATGGGCTCAAGGAAATACTGAAATGCAATTTCCCTGAGTTGCAGTGTAGTGAAGACAGAGATTGAGTCCCCAGCAATGCCCTTCCAGCGCCGGAGACGGTTCCCACTGTACGGAATCAGCCCCAGTAAGGATGTCACTGTCTCTTACACTGGCAGATAAGGTGCTCAGTAAAAAGCACGGGGGTGTTTTTTCTGTCTTCCCTCCAGTGAACCAAATCTGGTAGGATTTGTCTCCAGCAGCGACTCAGTCTCTGGGTTTTTAAATGTACTGGTAAAGGCACATTGTCTGCTCCCAACAAAAGCTGCCTGGGCTTGGCATTCCTGACGGGTGCCTCGGGAAAAGAAGCCAGGCAGCAGCTGAAATCCAGCAAACTGCTCTCTTCCACCACGGGAAAGGCAAAGTATCGCCAAGCTTAACTTGTGCTGTTATTCAAGGCTTTTCTTTGGGTTGCAAAGGCAATTTTTTTTTTTTGTGTTTGCTGCAAATATGTTTAAGTTCTCTCTGTTTTGGAGGCAAGTAGTCAATGCATCTGAAGTGCATACTTGACATATGCTTCTTTTCACATGCTGTCCTCCATTCATTTCATGCAGCAGATGCTCAGTTTACCACTTTAAATGTATTCTTATTTACTAGAAATTATTTTGCAAAATAGCTGTTTGGAACTAAACATTCCCAGCCCTTCTTTTGGGTGCAGGGAGCTCCTTTCTGCAGCTGTCCTGGGTGGCTGCATGCAGATGTTGACAGGTTAATTTGCATTTGAAGAGCTGGATGCAGTGAGCTAAGCAAGGGTTTTTCTTCCCTGCCTCTGAAGGCAGTCACTTCAACACTCCTTGCCAAAATTAGCCCCTTTGCTACTCTTCTTAATTAACTAGAGCAACATCCAAGCTGAGTTTGGCCCATTGTTAGCTGGCCATTTATTACAGGGTTGAATTAAAGCCTTTGGCCATGCAAAAGGCCCTTATTCTGAAAATTGATTGTACAGCAGTGAAATGCAAGGACAGAGCTAATTCACTGCAAGGTGGTAGGTACAAGCTGGTTTATCTGATTTCCACTATCCTGTTGCCAGAAACTGCAAGTCCAACCTTCCAGCTGAGGTTTCTGGTTTCCCTGACTGCTGCACACCCCTGGGGTCAGAAATAGTTTAGTGAATAGGTAATCCTGATATTAAGAAGAATTAAGTGCAGCTTGCACTGCTCAATCCCCCTTCCCAGAGAGGACTCTTTGTTGTTGTTGTTGTTGTTGTTGTGGGGAGTTTTTTTCCCCTTTAAAATAAGATTGTATAAAGACTTTCAGCACAAAGACCCAGATTTAGACTTCAGTCCCTCCCATTGGCAGGAAAAAGGCAGAAGTCCTGATCCACAACCATGCTGTCAGCCTCTAGAAGCTGTGGCTCCTGGTCTTTCATGTGCCTGATCCATCCACATCGGCTCAAAGCTTGGTTTAGCAAAGACCTTTCACGTTGTAGCGGGGAGAAGAGCTGACATTCAAAGAGCTGTAGCCTTGTCACCACCAGGGCCTGCACATTCTGCTTCCTCTTCACTTTCTTTTCTCCCCTTTAGATGTTAGAAAGCTGTCAAGGAAAGTGGGTATTAGAGCACTGAGCTGAACCTGCAAAAACATGGGAAAGCATTATTAATTTCCTTTTATTTTTTTCATCACACTTCTGTGCTTCCCTGCCTTGTCCCTGGCAAATGATGGCCTTGCTTCTCTCCCCAATAATCTGGATTTCAGCTCAGTTTTCTGTGCCTCCCTCTGGTCAAGGCTGCCATGAGGACAAAGTTACCCGTCTGAATTTATCAATTCGGATGTCTGTAGATGTTACAACAAACACTGGCGGTATGTTGAACCCAGTCTGTGTTTTGGAGGATTCCTGGTGAAATTCTTGCTAGTCACAGTCAAGTACAAACTAATTCATCCCCCCAGTTGTGCAGGAGTGTGGTACTGGCACAGTGTGCTTTCTTGAAGGAAAGTGTTTGCTCCAGTCCATCATTTGCATCCTGGATTTAATGTTTCTTGTAGATATCTTTGTGTTTTCTATGTAAGAACTTAAGTGGAGGGGATTGGAGTGGAGGATGTTGCTGTTAGACAGGCATGATTCAAGTACCCATGGAGACATGAGATCATTCCACATTGTCACCAACACAAGAAGATTACCTTATACAAGAATAACTAAGAATAGAATTTTTGACCTTCAAGATTTCCTTATCTGTAAACATTAGATCTGTGTAGCGATGCAGCTCTGCTTGTCAACAGCAAGGAATAAAAGAAAAAAAAAAAATCCTAATTTAAAACCCCACAGTGGCAGTGGAATAAATTCATTCATTTATCATCTCAGAGGTTCCCATCGCTCCTGCCTCTTTTCCTGCAAGATTTAAATTATTGCATATTTTTTTTAATGTTATGTTTACTCTCCTAAGAATAGAACACAATTTACAGAGGCTCATATGGATGAAAAAGCATTCTCCTTTTGCACTGCTGCTCGCAGTGAACACACACAGACCTGCACCTTCCAGCTTCCCCAAACCTCGGTTCATGTCATCAAACAAATTAGTGAAGTATTTAGGAATTTATTTTTAAGTCCTTAAAAGTTGAATGTTTGTTACTTGAACTTTCACTGTAAGAAAGGGATCTCAGTGTTCACTGTAAGACCTTACCTGGTCCAGTTAAAGCGGCAGATTCTTCAGAGATTCTTCTTATATCTGCCAGCATTAGAATTGGAGATGTTTGCATGAGAAAAGATCCTTAAAGTGAAGAAATGCAGGATGAGGTTCTAAGCTTAGCAGAACAGCTGGAAAGCACCTCCTAAAATGAAATTCGGTATCTGCTGCTGTAGATCTCTTGGGTTTCAAAGTTCTTAGGCAGAGGGCCATTTTTAAGCAGAGTTTTGACTTGCACGCCCATGAATTATTTCTAGTGCCTTGCTCAAAAATAGCCATTGGAGCCTGAGCACTGCGCTCACACCGGGCTGGAGCGTGGCCAGGAGCCCTCCCGGGCCTGGGCACACCAAAATTGCCGCACACACCTGCACCATGTGCCCCTCCTCGGGGCTGGCACACGCTGGGGCCACGCTGTCCGTGTCCCTTCTCCCTCCCCTGGCACGGATCGGCAGGGAACGGCCGGAGCTGGGGGGTCCAGACATCCCGCTGAGGTCTGAGCCAGCGAGGGGGAGCCGAAGTTTGGTGCCAGCAGAGGCCAAAGGCGAAGGGCTGTCCCCTGGGAGCAGGGGCACGTCGTGCTGGGGGACTCAGAGGCACGGCGGAGTCACAGCCTCCCGTGGCTCCTGCTGGGACGGGAGCGGGTCAGGCACCGTGCTGGAGACTGTGCTTGAATTCAGGATCCGAGTCGTCGTGTTCGGGCTCCTGGTTTGCTTCATGAGGAGGAAGCGCGTGAGGAGGGAAAACCAGCTCCCGGTTCTCACTTGTTGAGGACGCTGTTAGGGAAAAAAAAAAAAAATCCGAGGAAAACCACTCCTAAAGCACCAGGGGATGACACTCTCTCTGCTGGAGCCCCTCAGGAGTCCATGGAGGTACACCTGGTGTATCCAGCATTCCCAGGGCAGCAGGACTCGCCAGCCAAGATTGCCTGAGGTGTGTGGAGCTGGTGCAGCTCGTGGGTGTACAGCCCTCCCACCCCAGAGCCTGCAGGAGCAGGTCTGCACAGGGGTTTAGGTGTTGCCATGCCTAAGAAATCCAGACTCATCCCACAGACCCCAGCGCCCTGGACAATAAGTGACACAGGGCTCAGGAGCTGGACCCTAACGGCGAGCGGGCTGACATCAGACCTCAACTTTGCAACCCCCAGGGCTGATGCCTGGGGCTGTGCTCCTCCTGAGGGGTGGACACCTCACTTAGGAGTCCTCTGGATGGAGGCACAGCGGCACAGAGATCCCATCGGCGCATCCCGAGCTTCCCCGGCGGCGCCACTGGAGTTAAACGACGCGGCAGATCCTCACTCTCCAGTAGGTATTTGCTGGCCATAACCCGGTGAATCCGGGCTGTGGAGCAGAAGTAATCCATAGTCACTGGGCAAACTTTCCCAAGAGCTTATTCCGGAGAGAAAGCCGTGCTGCATCGGCAGCGCTGTGAGCAGGGGAGCTGCTGGAGCCGGCTGATATTTCGACACCACGGAGTATTTTTAGAGCCATCCTATGGTGCAGGATTTTTAACTTCCATTTCACAGCCCTTGAAGCCTGGCAAACTTTCATTAACATTTGATGCCTTGAAGTCATGCGAGGTCTTGGGGGGAAAAGGGAGGGGAAGGAGGAAAAAGAAATACACCTTTTTGGAGCGTGTGGTTTGCGAAGTTGCTGGGAAGCTTGGAACAAACCTCCAAATCTCTCCTTTCTGTACCAGAGAGTTTTAAAGTACCCAGACCATTCAGAAAATGTAGCAGGAATCCCATACCGTGGCTGAGTGGAAGAGTCTTAATTAACTTAACATGTGAAATACCTGGAGTCTCTTTGACCCTTTGCAAGATTGAAACACTTTTTAAACAGAAAGCTCACCACCTTACAAGGATTATGCCTGTCTTCTTGGCCTGTTACTAGACAACTTAGCTAATATAGGGCTCTTTGCCCCATAAATCCCCAAATTATTTATAAGCCATCCTAGAGAGGAGAACATGGGCCATGGAGAGGTTAAAGGATTTGCTCTCAGTTCCCACTGCACTCACTGCCATTTCTGCTCAGCACAAACTAAGGCTTTTCTGCCCAAATTTCGAACTGGTGAAAACAGTGCTTCCCAGGCTACAAGGCAGACTCTCAACTGGAAAATAAATTAACAGAAACTCTATTTTCCCCCCTCTAAATATACACACACACACACACAGAGCGTCTCTTCGCACACAACCGAGATTTTTCATAGGCTGAGGGAGTAGGAAGAAGAGACGTATTTTTGTCTCCTTGGCAAAAATACACTGGCAGCACACCACTGAGTTGTAAAGATTGAGTAAGTACCAGAGCATGGCCCCGTTAGGCAGGTTTTGGAAAGCTGCCCTTTGGCTGCCTGTGCCTGTCTGCCAGGGATGCTGCCCTGTGGGGGCTCAGTGTGGGGGACCCCAAACAGCCTCTGCAGGCTCCTGAGGTGGAAGAGGAGGTTTCAATACCTGGAAATGAGGAGCTGTCAGCTCTACATCGTGCCAGGTGAAGTGTCTGAAGGGGAGAGGAGCTGTAAACATCCCCCTGTGCATGGCAGCGTTCCTGGGCGGCCGGAGCCACTGCCTGTCTCCTCAGCTGGGCATCTCTCAGGAGGTCTGGCCAAGGTGGGGACAAACTGATCCCCTCCTGCTTTCAAAACTCAGGAGGAAATATGGTCCCCAAAATGCTGTTACACCAGGGCAGGGGGAAAGACAAAGGGCTGAGGGGCAAAGGGGTGTGAGGGAGGCAGTGGCACAACGGGGCACCCGCCTTATGTCCTGCCTTCCCAGCAAAAGGAAAATGCCCTGCTTTTCTCTTCCCAGACACTTCCATGTCATCCTAGGACAGCAAAAAGCAATAAGCATTTCTGGTTACAATGGCAGATGTGCCTGATTCTGGTAAGGGCTGGGACTCTCGGATGCATTATTTAGATCAAATTCTGAGATCCCAGATTGGATTGCTCAGAGCTCCCACCACCATTATCCTTCCCCAGTGCAGGTAGAGGCATTTCATAGTAAAATGCAATTCTGAAATACTGAAAGTAAACTCAGAAATCTCAACAATAAAATATTTATGCCCCTGTGTTTTAGTGCATTGTAATTTTGCATGATACGCTTTGCTTTTCAAGACTGACTAGATTAAGGCACTTCTGATTCATTAAAAACATTTTCCCAAATGCTGTTTCTACGGATACTGTTGGGCCACTCTGTTTAGTTGTATTTATTAGCTGGTGTAACAAGGAAGTTACGTCTTCCATAAACCTGAGAGGAACCCTCTTAAATGTGTTGCTCTGAATCTCAGCAGAGAAGAAAACAGTTCTCATGAATAATTAAAGCTTAAAGAGGTCATGCTGGTTTTGCAGCCTCATTTTTATTTGTCACTGCTTAGTTTGCATTGGGAAATGGGAAGTTTCAGGTGCAGGAGCCAAATAGAATCTCTTCTGCATGTGTTCCTTTAAACAGATCTATTTGGGAGCTGTCTCCATTTTTATGTATGAGGCCATTTGTTAGCTGTAATAATTTAAATCAATCTTGGGAATTAGAAGTTTAAGGCTCTTAATTTTCACCAGGCAGTGGCTGTGCATCCCCTCACCTTCTGTCAACAGTGTGAGCACCGACTCCTAGGCCAGGAAGGGCTGGATGCAGGCAGGGCTGGGATGCAGGCAGAGCTGGGATGCAGGCAGGGCTGGGATGCAGGCAGGGCTGGATGCAGGCAGGGCTGGGATGCAGGCAGGGCTGGATGCAGGCAGGGCTGGGATGCAGGCAGGGCTGGGATGCAGACAGGGCTGGATGCAGGCAGGGCTGGGATGCAGGCAGGGCTGGATGCAGGCAGGGCTGGATGCAGGCAGGGCTGGGATGCAGGCAGAGCTGCTCAGGGAAGACCCAGGTCACCATCTGGTCCCCATCTCCACAGGCACCACCAATCTTGCCAAGCTCCTGCTCTCCTTCCAGGCCCCCTCCTCGCCTCCAGCCACCCACTGCCCGCTCTTCCCATCTCCTCCTCAGCTCTCACTCCCTTCCCACTTTCTTCTGAGCTTCTTTTCCTCCTCCCCTGTGAATCACCTCCTAATCCTTCCCACTCTGACCCAAAGTGCTCTTTTTCCTCCTCTTTCTTTAATGTTTCTCTCTCCTTCCTCCACGAGGGTACAGCACCTTTCAGGTTGCACGTACCACTGGGAATCGAGAACAGCCAAGTCAGTAATAGCTCTAATTCAAGATAAAATCCTACATATTGCTTTCATATTTTCTTCCAGCATATATTACAATTGCAAAATATTTCTGTTCCTTTTATTTTTTTCCCGTTGGAACGTGTTCTGTCTATCCAGCAATTCTGTTATTTGTTCCCAAGGTTAGACATTAGCCCTGAGTATTCAACGAGACAACACGAACAACACTAATCTCTCCTAGAGGAGTGTCTTTTCCACTATCACATCATGCAGATGATTACTGAAACCTTTGCCTTGCATTTCCCAAACCCAGCCATCAGCAGGGTTTTGGCAGTTACGCCCCTGTTCCCTAACCTTTAGATTTCCCGTTGTCATCTGCCTTCTTCCTGTCCCGCATCACTGATTGTGCATGATCAATCTCTAGAGGTTTTGCTGCTATGTATAACTCAACAAGCTGGCAGAGAAACGAGGAAGACTCATTTCTGTGCTCCAAAATGGATTTAGAACCAACTCAAGGTCACTGCATTATGAAGGCAGACATATTGCAAGCATTCCCTTCAATTAAGGTGATTTATGGAGTGAAATTTCCCTATTGCTACTTCAATGTCCAACTATTTTTCTGAATGCCATCATCTTATGTGATTCTCTATGGATTGAAGAGACATGGAATCATTACAAGATTCTAGGAGTGTTCCAATATCCTGCATATTCCTAATCAGTTCACTAACAAGGTCCTATATCACTACTTTCCAGTGTAACCGTCATTTTTTCTCAAAAAAAAAACCCTTGCAGTTCATGAATGAACCAAAAGAAAGTTTGCAAGGAAAGAGTTCAGCTCTAAATGCCAGATTAGAGATGTTCCCTGCTATTAGAACAGACAATAACTCATTTAATGCAGAGAGGTAATTACAAAGTGTCTCTGCTACACCAAGAGACCTTGCAAGAACCATCAATACTATGAACCATTTTCCTACTGACTAGATCTGGAGGGTTTTTTCATTACAGAAGTCACCAGGTGCATCCTGTGCATGTTACCCCAAACAAGCCCAAGGATTACCCTCGTTCTGGAGAGTTGTTTCTTAAATTTCAGGTTGCTGTAAGCCAGCTGCAAACCTTGCCTGTTGTGAAATGAAAATGTCCCAGAAAATGGGAAAACATGGCAGCTTAAAAGGGCCTAAAAGTAGAAATTAAGAATGAGAAGGCAATAACTCAAGGCTGGACGTGTATGAAAGCTGAAGATCACACACTGCACTGGGTATGTTCATCCAGTTCAAGAAACACCCCAGAGGTGACCATGACAGTGTCTCAAATTATAAACTTTGGGAACTCTGAAGAAACGTGAATGTCCATTTTCTCACATTTCCTCCCCCAGGTAGTGACAAGCCATGGTACAGACTATATAGATATTCTGTGAACGTAAAAGGTGAAACCACCAAGCCCTGGCTGGTCACCATGTTAATGAGGGAGAACTGATGACTTTCGGAAGGAAGGGAAACCATATGGGTAAAAAACAAACTATCCCTTAAGGGAAACTTGATTCCAATTGTGCCAGTGCGGGGTGGGGGGGGAGGGAAGCACAGTCTGACAATGTAAAAATAAACAGGATTTGTCATTTTGCAGCACATGAACACACTTCACCAGGCACAGCGATGGTCTGTTCTCAGAACTGCATCCAGAACAATTTGGCATTTCAGCCCTCTCATAATGACTGATGGACTGGCAGCAATCCCCCTGGATGAGCAGGTCCTTGTACTGGTGAATCTGTGTCAAGGTCAAGAATACTGGGGGCAAAAAATGGGTTTTGGTCCAAATCAAGATATTCCTGAATCCTGGCTGGCATTCAGGCCACCACAATTTATTTCCCACACTGAGGTGTTGGACAACGATGGCCACTGTGTAGTTACAGTTGTGAATAACAAGTCAGTCTCTGACATATTGTGCCCAAAGCATTACCAGTTACTAAAGTACCTCTTTAAATTAAGGCATTTTGGGCCAGGATGTAAGTAAGACCTCACTGGAAAATGACTTTCGGTTCAAAGCTCTGATGGATGAACACACTCACCTGAGAAGCCAACGGCGGCTCCTCAAGTGTTAGACTAATTTTAGCCAAGGTGGAAAAGCCAGCTACAGAACTCTAATGGAGGTTTCTATCCAAGCTCCAAATTCATTTTAAAAGGATGAGGAGGATTATATCAGCCACCCAGAAACAGCCTTGGCAAAGTGGCAGCAGAGCAAAGTATGGAAATGAGTGGTGAGACAAACTTCTGGGCTGCCGGGATAAAGGACTGTGGCATGAGATGCAGGACGAGACGAGGTGTGAAGGCAGAACACAGCGAGTGTGGGCCGTGGTGGTAGATAGAAAAGCAGACACAGGGAAGTGAGTTAACAACCCCACGACAACTAGAAATGTTGACAGTTCCTTGGGACTGAGCCAGCCGTGGGAACGCTCGCCGTGGCAGGGCTGACTGAGCTCTGACTTGAAAATGCTCCTCCAGCAGCATCACCAGAATTGCCCCAAAACAACCACGTCATACACAGCCTGAGGAATTGCCCCTGTTTCCCTGTGCAGATGATTTAAAAAAACTCAAACCGAACGTCAAGGCTGGGAGCACGTCAGTCTTTCTCCCTAGAAAGAGTCGTTCCCTCAACAAGCTCCATAAAAGGGAGCAACAAAAAAGACTGAAATAAGCCCCAGAACCCCCTGAAGCTTCCCACGCTTTGCCATCCAAGCAGATGGATGGTTAATAAGAGAGAATTGCAAATGGCTGTAGGAAGACCGTCAGCAATGCACGGAGGGGCTGCAGGGGATGCCTGAGCAATGGTCATGGAATAACACAGGACACTGCATTGTCTGGCCAAGGAAAGGCAGCTGGAAGGGACTGGAGCATTGCTGAATAACCTCAGTCCTGAATTCTGTGGCCAAAATTGCTGGTTTATGGGGCAAACACTCAAAGGAACTGGAAATTACGTAGCACAGACCAACATGTAACATACAACTCTCACCTCCTTTGCCGCTGTCCTACATTTCCCCCACACCATTGGTATTCACTGTGGTAGCACAAGGACACTTGGTACTTTTGGCAGCAGTTTTGTAATGACTGAAGAGAATTCAAAGGACAGCAGCCAGACACCGTGATGTGTTTTATTAGCTCCCAGATGTGCAGGTGAGGTGAATCTTTGGGAAATGAGTTTTGCTGCCACAGATTTTCTAGCATCACTCAAGGTCTCAGAATCTTATAATGGAACAAAAGGCTGTCACAGAATTTGAAAGTCGTCTTTGGTGAAGCATTATTTCTGCATCTGTTCATTTCTTACACAGAAATACAAGTGCACAACATCTTTGCTGATATTTGCCCAGCTGAAAACAGGAGGTCAGCTGCTGAGGCTGGATATTTCCACATGAATTATAACTGACTGAGCCTCTGTAGGCGTTTCCCGGGATGTCTTCTGGTGTAGGTGATCCAGAATCTGGAGATGCTTTACCAGGCTGTATAAAATAGCGTTTGGGTGTTATGTCCTGGACTGCAGCACGTCAAAATAATATTGCTCAAAGAGTAAAACTGTTCTTGCAAGAATTAGCAGTCACACCCATCCCTGGAAGTGTTCAAGGCCAGGTTGGACAGGGCTTGGAGCAACCTGGGCTGGTGGAAGGTGTCCCTGCCCATGGCAGGGGGGTTGGAAGGAGGTGAGCTTTAAGATCTCTTCCAACCCAAACCATTCTGTGATTCTGCAGATTGTGGAATTCTTTACCAACCTAAGCAAGGTCCACCTTCTGCTACGTGGCAAACTTTGGGAAACAGTGGGCATCCACTGGCATCTGGAGAAGATCAGCTAAGGCATCACAGGAAACTCAAGAATGTTAGAAAAGGGATGGCTGTGACACAAAAGTCAAACTGCCCAAGTGGGAACCTCTTAGACCAGTCACTATTTATGGCTGCGAAACTCAGGGCAGTGGAGGTGGGTCTTGGGCAATGAGAAGCGTGAGCTCCACTGCCGTTTGAGAGGCCTGTGGAAAAAGCACTGCAAGGAATAGAGCAGCACAGCCTTGGTTCTGTGGGAACGTGGTGAAAGAAGGAGCTGTGAGCAGCTTCCAGCAGAGAGGGCTTTGTAGAGCAGCACTGAGGAGAGGCTGCAGACAGCGAAAGGGAATTGGATCAAACACTGCCACAGTGCAGGCAAAAATTGGGGAGAGCAGGTTGTAATATTCTAAATACTGCAGAATGGTGGCATAAAACAGTCCCTTGTCCCGTAGGAAGTCTGTGATAAACACAGGAGGGAGCATTAATTGCTACGCAAAGGTCAGAGAAGCAAAGTGAGGGTAACGGTGGCACCGAGCACATCAAACGGCAGGATAAACGGAAACCTGTTCCTAGAGAAAACGTGCTCCTGCCAGACTGGAGGGGAACGGTGAGCACTAAGAATAAGGGCCGGGTGAGAGCAGCACATGATCCCCTGCCAGCACCAGCTCATTTGCAAGCGCGTGGGCAGCAGCAGCTGCTCCGGCGCGGCTCCTCCAGCACCGCCACCGGAGCCCTGCTCAGGTGTCGGGCACACCAGGAAGGTGTTCGGAGCTTAAAAACGTCAAAGAGGAGCAAAACGGAGCAGGCAGCAAAAGCCACTGGGCGTTCTTCACCTGACACTGCGGGGAAAGGGGGCTGCTGGGAAGCTCCGAGCGGCAGAGGGGGAGGGCTGGAAAAAGGGGAAATTCATGTCACAGCAGAAGATAAGGAAATAAGAGACTTGAGGAGGAGCTTTGCTTTGCCCACCAGACAATTGAAAATAGATCAAAAGAAGAACCCAAAGGGTTTGTTAGAGATGACAGCTCCTAAGGAGGAAAGTGGGGCAAATTTCATACATTTCGACATTCTAAAATCATTTTCTTCTTGCCCGGGAAGTAGAGGGGGAGCAAACAAAGGGAGAAGACCAGATTCTGATATCACTGTTAGTGGGTGAGACAGATTTGAGTCCACTGCAGTGAAATCAGAATCTGGCCCATAAGTAGGCTGTTCAGCTCCCTGTGATGAGAAACAAGTGAGTTCTGAGTTAGGGGATGAAAGAGAAAGAAGGAAAGGACTTCTATAAGGGTAATAAAAGATGCCTTTTTTCACTGGCTCAGTACCTGTAGAGAAACATGGTTAAGACTCGGGATAAATTCCTTTTAAAGAGTCGGCTGAGCTGAATCTGCTTTGGTCTGACCATGATGGGCAGCTCATGCTGACCAGCTGGTTAATGGCACTATGGGAGCCCACAGTTATGGGAATGGACTTCTAATCTTTTTAGGTCCTGAGCATTTTCTGAAAACAAGACTTACCCTGGCAAAAGCATGACAATAACCCCAGGTACAAGCAGTGCTCTTCATCAAATTCATCTTCAGGATGAAACAAAAATACAAACTGTCATATGGACAAATTTCCTGGACTGGCAGGACTCCGGGGGTGTCAGACAGAATCTGCCTCAAAAACAGCCTGTGCTTTGAAGTTTCCAGCTCTCACAACAGCCAAACTTTTTTCCAAGGCAGACACCCAGTAAGTGTGTACTTAACCTCCTGAGACTTCCCCCTCTGCTGGCTCCATCCTCCACGGTGCTGAAGGCGGCTCACAGCAGCAATGTGGTGTAGCAAATTCACATGAGGTGTGTTTTGCACATGACCTGCATCAATAGTTCATGATTTCTTTTATAATGACAGCATTAAACATCCTCAGGCAGAGGCTCATGGGATCTGCGCTCGTTCGAGTAACTTAAGGACAAGACTGTGAAACTCTCAGCAAACAGCAGGAGACAAATAATCAGACTCAGGGTGTTTTAGGGGAAGTGCCGAGTTACAGGAAAACATCTAATGCTGTTCCTTGGGGTCTGAGTGCGGAGCTCAGGACTGGAATAGTCCCTGTTTGACCATCGGCAACACAAAGCAGGTTTTGAAAGTAAAAGGAGGTGCATCACCCATTCCTCTTCTCAAGGGTTATTTTACAACAAGAGGAATGAAAAGAAAGTTGGCTCGGCAGCTGTGAGTGCTGTGGTGTCAGTCCAGTGAGACAGGGGAGTTGTACTGGTGGAAAATCAAAGAAATGAACACAGTGCACAGATAGATATTTTTGTGGAGAGGAACATCTTTTGGCATGTCTGGTCTCCTCTGCTCACTATTGCTCCAATCACGAGGCAAAGGGCTTCAGACCTTGTCAGCAGAGAAATCTTCCTAAGGAAAAAATACACAACTGTTTCTGCTCTCCCCTGGCAGAGTCCAGCACTGAGACACTCACTCACTATAAATAGAGGTCCTGGTGCCGAAGGGAAGTGTAAAGCCATGCCATTAAGGAAAGCCAGTCCCACACGGATGGACACTGTGTTCAGGCAACTTCTGTTACAACAGCCCCACCCTGCACGTCACGCTCTGCTCGTGGTCTGTGATGTTATCTGTCAGTCAGCCGTCCCTGCGCTGATATATTCAGAAAACTTGTCATTTAAACATCCAGATATTCATGTGTTGCAGTGAATCAGGCTGACAGTCAGCTCTGGAACTGAGGCACAGCGTTTAATCACAGAATAGATGCAACAAGCAGAACCATCGGTCCGAATTTCCCATGGTACCTTACTAATTGCCTTATTTTTAATATACAGTCAGCTCCTTGCAGCTTGCCTTCCCCGTATCCTCAAGCACTCGCTGTCAAATGATCTTGAAAATAATTTCATTCCATGTCTTCAAACCATCCCAGAAGACCCACGTTTGCCAGAAAGGAATCAGATGGTTAGTGGGATTTTAGGTGGGTGGGGGGTGTATTTACCTGCCTGCAGGTAACTGCTGGGGCAGTGAGACCACTGGTGCAGCTGACACTCACAGCCCTCATTCCATCGGTGTGACTCCCTCGGGAGAACACCCTGATTAACGCTATTAATAGTGTGCATGTGTGTGCACCAAGTATCTGTAGCTGCTCAAGAGCTACAAGAATGTGGCGTGTTGGCAGGGGAGGGTTTGACCCAAGGAGATCGCAAACATTTGGTACCCTGCGAGAAAACAAGTCCCAAACCTGGTGTTTTACTGAGTAACCTCACCAAGGAGGGGGTGGGAGGGCTGGGGGCTGAAATGGTTAATGGAGCAGTGGCTCTGCAGAGGCTGTGGATGCAAGAGGAGGCAGCAGCTCGGCCCATCTCTCCTCATGTGTCTCCTGCTGCTATCGGATATCGCCTCCCGTGCTCGGAGCAGGGAGACAGAAATTGCTATTGACAGCAGTACCCCGCAGACAAGGCCCTCTGCTGCAGAGCTGCCCGAGTGCTGCGCGGTGGAAAGCAATTTTAAATGACAACAGAGCACCCATGTTATGGAGGGATCTCGTTGTGTGGAGGTTTCAGGGCTAGGGCAGGGAGAAAACAGAAGTCCAGCCAGCCCTGACAAATATTGTCAGACGTTTAAGCGCTCTGTCTTCCAGTGCTGATTTGTGCGAACACTTCCAGGGCATCAGGAAATGTTGTTGTTGATAAACACTGACCACAGGAAATGGCTGTTCCAAGGGCATGGCTGATGGTGTGGACAACAGCAACGGGATCGTGGAACGCGTGGCCGCCAGGTTAAAAGGCATTTGCACCCTTCAGCATTAACCTTCACTCTCAGCCATCAAAAAATAAGAACCCAGCAATCAATCTGCAATGGTAGAGGCAGGATTATGAAAGGATTATTTGAGAAAGAGCAAGGAGAAGGTTGTATGTCACCAGAATTCGGGATCACTACTTTGATTTGCTGTTGAAAGCTCTATGTATTTTGAGATCTCAAACCCCAAAACAAAGCTTAATCTTCACTTAGGCACTACAGTTCCCTTCCTTATCACATTATCTGAGTACATCACACTCTAATTACAGTTGTCTGAACAACACTTAGTGAGATTGGGAAGTACTAACCTTGTTGGAGAAGCCCTTGAACACGGAGTAGAACCAAGTCAGAAACACTCCTTAGTTTTTAAATGCCACCTAAGTGTGCTGCAACCAGTGGAAAAAAAAAATATTCTTACTCCATCAACAGCACTTCAGAAAATTTACCTCTTCATTATCATTAGCCCAGACCTTCAAGTCCTGGCTCAAAGTTCAGAACAAAGTTGTCGTTAGTATGAGGTAAAAAAAGGCATTAGAATATTTGTATTTCTAAAAGCATCATTTAAAATATGTCAGTAATCATTCACAGAAAGGAGTAATACTTACAGCATCTCAGTGGGATATTATATCTAAACCTCAAGAGGTATCCAGAAGTGCTTCTCAATATTTTAGTATCTGCCAGGCAGTGATTGCAAGTTTATTTATTTCTCTCTAGTGGGTACAGCAGTAGGAGTTAAATATTCCATCTTCCTCTCCGAAGGATGGAAGGGACTGTGTCCCCCCATAGTCAAGCAAAGAAAAAAATCTCCCTCCCACATCACATCCTGGGGTGGGAAATGGCTTCGTGTGCCTTCGTGACTGGGGACCAATGGCCACGTTTGTCTGCACGCTTCTGCAAGGCAGCTGCTGGGAAGCCTTTGAGAAGAGCTTCAAGGAGCTCAGCCCTTGTGCAGATGCTGCAGAATGGTTGTTACTGGCTTTAACTGAGGCATTTCCTTTTTTGCCACCTCTGCTATTTCATTACTTTTTTTTTTTTTTTTTGCATTGCTTTACATGCCAGGCCATGGAGATGGTTATTCCAGCAAATCCCAAGTGTGCTTTGGTTTTATTTTTCATGTTGAAGTACAAGTCAGACTCTGCTGTTGTGCTTTTGGGGCTGACCACTGCCTAAGTAGCTTCTCCAGCTAATTTTAATTTTCCCCAAATTTGAGTTCCAAAGTTTATCATTATGAAAAAAGGGTATTGTTATTTTTTCCTAGCAAGCCTTTGTTACTCTGTGGATTGAAAGAGCCCTCGACACCCTGTACATCACCAGAGTTCTTGGTAGCAACTTCAAGCCTCACTGAGTGTTTAATAACCTGCTGCTGAGTTATGTGGCAACCGTTAAGTTTTTATGGGAAAAAGTTATCCAGTCTGCTGCTGTTATTAGCTATCAAACACCACAGACACTAGAGAGGACCCTGAACCAGGATCTATGCTCTGAACTACATCAAAAATATTGGGAAGAAAATTTTGCATTCCTAAGCTTTGATGCAGGTCCAAATTTCACAGGCGCTTGCTATTTCTATAAAAATTTGGCCAGAATGACCAATCCCAGTATTCCCAAAAGCTGGAAATAAAAAGGAACTCTCAAGCTCATCCAGAATTTTGTTTGGGGCTAATTATCCTTTTTCACCTCTGCTAGTCTTGCTAATACTCTTTCATGTGAAAGGCTCCAGATATAATCACCAGGAAATGAAGGGCTCATCACTCCTGTCCTGCTGGGCCGTTCCAGCCCTGCAGTGGAAGGAGCTGCTCGTGGCTCTCCCTGTTTGCACCAAAGTTGTGGGAACTCAAGTGACCTGCAATACCTCTATTTTTATAACAGCTCTGGATAAATTCAACAAACTACCTTAAAAGTTATTGGAGAATCATGGAATGGTTTGGGCTGGAAGGGATCTTAAGGATCATCTCATTTAGCCCCCTGCCATGGGCAGGGACACCTTCCACCAGCCCAGGTTGCTCCAAGCCCCGTCCAACCTGGCCTTGGACACTTCCAGGGATGGGGCAGTCACAGATTCTCTGGGCAAACCTGTGCCAGGGCCTCCCCACCCTCACAGGGAAGAATTTCCTCCTGCTATCCCTGCCCTCTAATCTAACCCTGCCCTCTGGCAGTTTAGGAAGTACACAGAGTACGGCACCTGCAGACAGTGAAGTACACACAGACTGAGAGATGGCCCCACCTGTACACACACGAGCACAGCCATTGCAAAGCCTATTTCCACAGGAAAATAGGATGGAAAGATTATTTAGATTTTTTTTTTCCTTAATGAATAGAGAGGATAAAAAAATCATACACTGACTGCATCTCCTGTAAATTGTCTCACCGTAGTGGAGAGACTCAATGCAATGACCATCCAGCCTCAGAGGCCCTGTAATGCTGGGAGTGATTTAGTTCATCTGCCATAAAAATGACCACTGGGATCTCTAAAGTCTGGATTTTGGATTGCCTTGCCAGAGAGCCATCAGCAGCAACAGCCCCTCTGATGGCAAGCAGAGAGATGCACGGGCAAGCACACTCAGCAGGAGCAGTCCCAGCTGAAGTGCTCCCTCCACCTGGCAGCCAGGACAGGTGTGTCACTTCCAGATGTGACATGAGCCACTTAACATCTTGTTCCCAGCCTTTGAAGTGCCGTGCAGAGAAAGCCTGAGCTGTTCCTGCAATTAGAGTAGAGACATCATTTACTGGGAGAATTAAATGCGCTGTAGTAGCAAACCTGCAGTTGACACTCGCAGGGTGCAATTTAAATCCTCCGGATTAGTAATTCTTTTGAGATTTTTGTAATCATTGGTAATAGGTAGTGAAATAAATCCACATTTATATCCTACAGACTGCAGCTGTGCTTCTGTTAAAGTAGTATTAACTGATGGGTTTTAAATCCTTCTGCCAGCTTGAGCTGTAAGCACCGAAGCTCCTGTGCAGGGATAACTCATCCTGGGTGATGTATGTTCCTGAGCACGAAAGCACTGGTTAATGAATAATGAAAGCACCAAGGCAGAATCACAGCCCAGGGCTCACTCCTGCAGGAAGCTCTCTGGGGACAGGTCCCTGTGTGGCTCCCGGTGCCACAGCGACCCAACTGCAGCCCAGACGAGGGATAACCGGGACAGGGAAGAACACAAACTGCTCATTTAAAGCTTTACCTGGATGGACAAAGTGCTGACTTGTTCAGCAGAGTGAGGGGTTCATCTGGTCAGCTCTGGCATTGTTCCTCCAGGTATCAGGAATGCACACTGTGCCCTGACTTGCTGCACAGGCTCCCAGTTAACTGAGCAAATATGCCATTAAAAGCTGAGCCAACCTTGAGGGGGACATATGGGTTTAAACTGCAGCTGGAAGAGATTTATGGACTTGTTTTCCCAGCCTAGAGAGTCATTGAGGAGGCCTCAGACAGTTCAGCATTTACCAGTCTGATAAGGGCAGTCAGCACTTCACTGGGACGAGATGGGAGGGATGGTGAGCGTGGGGTTGGCACTTGGCTTTGCCGTGGAGCCCCAGCCGTGGAGCAAGAACCCAGAGTGACAGTCACCCTGGGAACAGAAAGAAGCTTTGCAAACTCAGTGTTCTTGTTAGATAAGCACAGTGCTGATAAAGTAAAGCATTAGAGATTAAAAAAACTCAAGGGAACCATATTAATGGTTGAAGAACAGAGCCCAGAAATCCTGGCTCTCCCTTCTTTCAGCTATGCTTCAGCCCAAGCTGCCCAAAATTCATGGTTTTGGAGATGGTTTCTTGACAGCTTAAAAAAAAAAAAAAACACGTTTACCTGGTTCTATTCCTTATGGGGTTTGTTTGCTCTGTTTTCGTTTAGGAATCTACAAAGGACATTGTTTCCGAATCAACCACTTCCCTGAAGACAATGACTATGACCATGACAGCTCAGAATACCTTCTCCGTAAGTGAACACTGAGTCCCAGTGCTCAGGATTTACAGGGGTGGCCGCAGGGACTTCCCTGGGCTTCCCTTTTCCGAAGAGCAACCCAAGCCTTACTTGTTGCAAGAGACTGGCCCGAAGTGGGTGGCACAGAGCACGTTCAGTTCGTGCTGCAGTTGACACAGCCATCACCCTCGGGCACCCCCCATTTCATAGGATCACGGAGTCACAGAATCATGGAACGGTTCAGGTTGGAAGGGCCCCTGAAGAACATCTCGTTCCAACCACCCTCTGCCTTGGGGTTTCAAGGGTTTTATCCAGGGGTTTTCTTCAGCCGGGGGAATGCTCGTGATTTTGGTGCCTATTGTCTGAATATCACATGGCAAATTTTCAAATGGAAACTGCAGCTACCATTCCCAGATTGGCGAGGATCTGTTACAGGGGGAGTATTTATCTGGTTAGTGCATCAAAACAGGTTTGAGCAGTGGGTTCCAGCCCACTAGGAAGCTTTTCCTAATGCTTGAAACCCAACCCTTATGCAAGCCTCATCCTTTGCAGCTGCTGAGCCACCTCCCCCTGCAGTGAAATTACTGCATTGTAGGAAGGAAGCTGAAATTTCTGCAGCTAACAGCAAAATCCCAGCATGAACATGGGCTGTGACTTCCCTGCCTGGCCAGCCAGCCACTGCTGCTCTGTGCTGGCATGTAATCCTCCCCCCAGAAGTAATTTCATCCACCAACCTGGTGCTTGAAATGAGGGCAATGGTTTTGCCTCCTCCGGATGACCATTCTCTCGGCTGATGGCAAGTCTTGGAACCCGAGTGTTCCTGCAAAGCTGGAGCTGGATTCCCCCTCCCCAGAGGACTCCTTGCCTTGTTGTTCCTTCTGAGCAAAAAGAGCTGAGCAGCCAAGCTGAATGCAGTGCCCTTTGTCAGGGAGAGGAACTGCAGCTCACAAGGTGTTGGGAAGTCAGGGAGCGGGGAATAACGCTGCTGGCAAGGCAAAAAAACACCTCAATTACGCTACTAATTACCTGAAACACCACTTAGAGAACCACTCTGCCCTTCTGCTCACTTCTGGGCAACAACTTCTAGCTGCCAAGACAAGAAGTAGGGGGGAAAAAAAAAAAAATCTCTGAAAAGTTCCCTTCCCCAGAAAACCCAGATGTTTTTTCCTCTTTGCTCTTGTCGATTCAGATCAGTCAGAGCACCCGGGTGACACGATTTCTGAGCTCAGGCTGAGGCAGGGTGTGAGCACAGCTGCATTTACCTTTCATACAAAGCTTTGGAACTAATGTTAAATTGATGCCAAGTCAGCTTTAGGAAACAAACATCATTAGTAAAAAGGCTGTAAAGGAAAGGAGAATTAAGTAGCATCTCGATAAAAGCGCATTATGCCTTCCTTTATATGGAGAAAAGTGAGAACTGGGAAAAACAGCTCAGTGGTAAGACGTGAGATCGGTAAATTGCTGTAAGTGTGCTTGTGACGGGTGTTCCTAAAAGCTGTTTTCCAAGGTGACTAAGTACAGATCTTAAAAACAAGTTGGTCCAGCCCTTTATGTCTTCTGCAAAATCAGTCTCCAGTGGCTCCCCCGCAGAGCTCCCCCTCTCCTGCACGGAGACAAGGCTTTAACTTTCCTAAGAACTGCAGCTTCCCATGCATGCAGTTGATTTAGAGATTGCTGAAAGGTTCCACGTCTAAATCCAGAGGAGATGAGCTCATACCTATATGTAATAGGGACCAAATCATTGTCTAAGACAGGATATTTGCATCCTGTTTCAAAGGAGACACGAGAGCTTCCGTCCCATTTCTGCCCTCTGCAACACCCTTGCAGTGTGCTGGCTCCATATCATTCTCCTCTCTTCCCAGCCATTTCTTGGCACAAGTTTCGAGGGACATGTTGGGAATAATCCTTATTTTTCCTGCTTTGCTTAAACAAAGGCACCAACACCGTGTGCATCTCGTGCTCCTGAAAGTGGGGTCTCAGCCTGCTCCACAGTCTCCAGTTTAATACAGGCTGCAGAGAAATTCAAGCATTCTAATGCCAGCAGGATCAAGCCCTGGTTCAAACCCCTATGGAAATCAGTGAAAAAAATGACTGATTTTAGGAGACCTTGGTCCAGGACGTGGGTAGGAGCAGCCTGGATTTTGCCCTTCGGTGTTCAAGCTGCTCCCTGCGAAACCAAGCAGACGACAGCACAGTGACGACTGACACGTGCAGAGGAGCTCGAACAAGACCCTTCCTATGGAACCTTCCCCCTGGCAACACACTCCAATCTGTGTGTCTAAAAAAACCCCCCTTCTCCTGGCTGTGCAGAGCCCCAGTGAGCGGCAGATGCACCGCAGAGCGCGGTCCCCGCCGGGCTGCCGCCGCATCGCCCAGCGCCACACGTGTGCTCCGGCTTCCCCCCTCTCCTGCTTCCCTCCTCTCCTGCTTCCCTCCTCTCCCGCGTTTCTTTGGGCACACACAAAATCAAGCTGCTCCCATCCAGCACCGCAGAAAGCACGTGCACCTCTCCCTTTGCAGCAGGGGGGTTTCAGCCGTTCTCATCCCGAGGGATGTCAGGGCCCTCCTGCTCGAGGAGGGGCACTGGGGACCCCATTTCAGGGGCATCTCTGCACTTCCATGCCCTTCTTCCCTGAGCGCCACAGCATCCCCTTTTCCAAGCCTCTCAGAGGAGATGAAAAGCCCCAGCAGAGGCCAGGGCTCACAGCCCATGGGGAGGAGCAGCGGCTCCACCGAAGGAGGTGTCACCACACATAGCCGCGCACAGCGGCCAATGCAAACAGACAGGACGGTAAACAAGGGGGGAAAAAAAAGCAAGGGAGAAAGCAAAAACCAGATTGCCTTAATGTTTTTTGATGTGCTGTCATTTTATTACCAGTATCAGGAGACATATGTAAATTCTACATGGTACCTATGAGCTTCCTTTGAAATTTCTGAGCTGAAAGTACGCATTGTAGGAAAAAATATACTGGAGAGTTTTACAGGAAGAGAACACTGTGTGGCTTGTTTCTCTTCACATTAATTACCTACTATAGAGGAATTATCTCTGGAGATTATTGCTACAAGTAGAACAACACAGCCCTTCTATCTGGCATGTCTGGCAAGTTCCTTCCAATGATATCAGTGAAGCGTTTTAGGAAAGCTCTTTGATGTAATTGAATTCATTATAAACAGCATGGCCATCAAATATAGGAAATAACATCCAGAAAGAGTGGGCCACAGATTTTAAGCCAGTGCTGCCTTCAGCCAGGGCACTAAGAGGCAGTGATTTGGGGTCCAGCAGCAGAGACTGACTGTGAATCTTTTTCTAATTATTGATTCTGAAAGCTCACCCAGAAGCCGAAGTGCTGTTGCTTTGTACCAGCTCTGTGGGGATGCAGGCAGGACAGGAGGACGGGTTCTCACCTCTCAACAGGCTCTGACCAGAGACCTTAGAGCCACGTCACTTGGATTTGGCAGCCCTGGCGAGACGCTGCCTGAATAGCAATGCCCCGCCTGAATGGGGTTCAGATCCCGTTAGAAAATGCCCCGTCTGTGAGGGACACGTGCGGCGACGCTGCCACTTTGGGGAGGGATGGACTTCTCTCGCTCTTGCAGATAGATGCAGGCAGGGTCTTCCCAGGCAGGGCCTGTCTTTTTGGGTTTGTGTTTGCACCGTCCTCAGGAGGGCTGGGCTGTAGCGGGGGCTCCGGGGCTGTGCAGAGCACAGGGAGCAAACAGCCAGCCCTGCCCCTGTGCCCTCGGTGGGAGCTGTGCCACCAGTTACCGGGGGGAATCATCACGGAGCGTTCACTGAGCCGGGGATGCCGGGGCCATCAACAGGAGAATGAGAAGGCATCAGCTGTAACATCTGGCCATTTCTCCTCGGGAAACGGGCGCCGCTCTGCGTGCGTGTCAGCCAGGGATGGCACCCGGGAGAGGCCGCGGCGCTCAGGGCACCGCGGCAAAGGAGACGTCCAGATGGCGTTTTCTGCTCCCCCAGCACTCAGCCCTGGGGTGCCCCCTGTCCTCCCAGTCTGCCCTGGGATTTCCATGCCCTTCTGACAGCAAACTCTGACCTCCACTCACCTTGGGCGTCCCCACGCCCTGGCACCCCCCGCCTTGCCAGGACTCCCCTCCGTGCATTCGCCTTTGCACCGTTCCCAGCTTTTGGGTGATCCTGTTTTCCACAGCACCTTATCTCCCCTTCTCCAAAAAAAAAAAAAAATCCTCTCTCTACAACAGTAATATAACTCGGTTCCTCACTCTGCCTTTCAGGAACCCCTGCCAGCTTCTACCCCTTTGGTTTTTACAATACAGACATCCCTCTTCTCATGCTTGTTTATTTTTTCCCAGCCCTTTTGTTCCCTCCCTGCCGCTTCCCTGTCGATTGCTGCTCAGTCTGCTTGTGACCCAGCTTTGAAAGCTGGCTTGAGGGGGTGTTCTAATATTTTTGTGGGGGATTTTATGGCCCGTGCTGGTGAATGGACTGAAGCGCACAGAATTTTAAATGACTCTACTTCGCTGTCAGAAAACTAAACACAAACATCTGAGACGCACTTGTTAGAATTCCTTCCTTCGAAATCTGAAAGGTTGCAGCG
This sequence comes from Pseudotriccus pelzelni, assembly GCA_035584735.1. NCBI lineage: Eukaryota > Metazoa > Chordata > Aves > Passeriformes > Tyrannidae > Pseudotriccus > Pseudotriccus pelzelni. The sequence continues at coordinate 3,115,368 of JAWMRA010000042.1, forward strand.
TCCTTGATGCCCAACAAAAGAAAAAGGGGCTATTAGCTGTGCTTGCTGGCAACATGGATGCTGCTGACTTCAAAAGCTGTGATTTGCTCACCTTGCACATGTAGCAAGGAGCAGATCCGTCTGCTCCAGCCGTCCCAAACCTCGTAGGGTTCATAGCCAGCTCATGAATTTTTCACAGCTGCTCCCTGCATGATGCTGGGTCTTACTGTCACTTACCTCATGCTTTGCCAGAACTATTCTGCACATGATGGCATCAGATAATGTTGATAAGGCTGGACTTCCTAGGAGAAAGCTCAAAAGATTGAAGCCACTCGGTTGAGAGTCTGGCCACCTACCCAAGGTCTTGGCTCCCAAGAACATGCTCAGAAGTGCAGAATCAGTAGTAATTCCAGAAAAAGAAAATCAGATGTTAGGGAAAATTTCTTCACTGGAAGGATTGTAAAGCATTGGAACAGCTGCCCAGGGAAGTGGTGGAGTCACCATCCCTGGAAGCGTTCAAAAAAGGTGTGGATGTGGCACCTGAGGACGTGGTTTAGTGGTGAACACGGTGGGGGTCTGGCTCGACGGTTGGACTTGATGATCTAAAAGGTCTTTCCGAACCCGAACAGTTCTGTGGTTCTGTATCATTTTTCTTAATGATTCTCTGAAAAGCCAGGGACTTTGAGACTCTAATCTCCACAGCTGCACCCGAGGAGGCATCTGGAATGATTACTGTCTGTCTTGCTTTCCTACCTGTCTCCCTCCAGGCATCGTCCGTGCCTCCAGCGTGTTCCCCATCCTAAGCACAATTTTGCTGTTGCTGGGAGGACTCTGTGTCGGAGCAGGAAGGATTTACAACAGCAAAAACAACATTATTCTCAGCGCTGGGATTCTCTTTGTTGCAGCAGGTATGTTCTCCTCAAATTGAGTCCTCAAGAAGTGCTGCCTTTTGCAACTGAAAAAGACTGGAAAAACTCACTGGCAATTCTTTGCCTGGCACCCCTTTCCTGAATTGAGGGCATTTAACAACATCACACCAGGCAAATTTCTTCAGACACAGTTATGTTCTTGAAGTCCTAAAATATGTATATTCTAGAAATGCTTTTAGTTTTCCTGAAAGAGGCAATGAAAATCAGTAACAAGCGTGTTTTACACTCTTTAAAATGTATTAAACATTAGATGAATCAGGCATCTCTTCCACCTAAGGCCTTTCTCTTATTTTTAATATGGTGGCAGAAAACATTCACCTCTGATAGGTGAGCCCGTTTTTCACCCTAGAAACATCTGAGAGAGTCAGCCCCATTGTTAATAGCTTTCCCTGAAGCCTGGATTAAACATGCTGCATTTAGATGAAAATTCAGCAAGGTGGAAGAGAACTTATCTTGATCAAGGTGAACAGCCATAGCCCTGAGCTCAAAATGTATTTTTATCATTATTCTGAATGTTAGAATCCCACTAACAATATTAGTGAGCTCCCATATGCTGCTTCTTTCCCACTGTGGAAATGAAGAGATGGGGGGGAAAATCCTGCTGAATATTTTGGCATCCATGACGTGAATCTATTGTTTGTTTTCCAAGGATAAATGGAACCTTGAGATAAATTAAAGAGTCCATAAATGTCATAAATTTCCTGGTTGCAATCTTTGAACCATTCAGGTCCAGAAGGTAACACGGCTTGAATTTCAGCTTCCCAGCCACGTAAACCGCTGATTTATGTTTTCCCTTCTCTAGGTCTAAGTAATATCATAGGGATCATTGTCTACATATCAAGCAATGCAGGTGACCCAAGTGACAAGCGAGACGAGGACAAAAAGAACCATTACAACTATGGTTGGTCTTTTTATTTCGGAGCCTTGTCTTTTATCGTGGCCGAAACCATAGGTGTTCTGGCTGTGAACATTTATATCGAGAAGAACAAAGAGCTGAGGTTTAAGACCAAGAGGGAATTCCTTAAGACTTCTTCCAGTTCTCCTTATGCCAGGATGCCAAGCTACAGGTACAGGAGGAGGAGGTCCAGGTCCAGCTCTCGGTCTACGGAGCCTTCTCCGTCCAGAGACATTTCCCCGGTTGGCATGAAGATAGCGAGCACCATCCCCATGAACGAGATCTCCATGTACACCCTCTCCAGGGAGCCTCTGAAGGTCACGACGGCTGCCAGCTACAACGCAGACCAGGAAGCCAGCTTTCTGCAGGTTCACAACTTCCTTCAGAAGGAGTTTAAGGAAGGACTCCACGTCAACATGGTCAACAGGAGGACGACGCCTGTTTGAAGCGCGTTCCTTCCTCGCGCTGTTTGAAGACGTGTCAGAACAGGATGGATCCGTCATGAGAGAGAAGGAGCGATGTTAAAATACCCTCTCACCTCTTTAATTGTGGCATGTGTTGAGGTAGCAAGTGGAGATCCTCTGGACCAACATAAAGATGTTACACGCTCGTAGCTTTTTTTGAAGCTATTTGGAGTTCGTTTCTTTCCGTTCTTGGTGTCACGAGATGAAGGCAGTTCATGTTCCTGCACTTTTGTAGTGTGTACACAGTCTTGGAGAAACTGCAAAGGACTGGCCACCAGTGTGTTTTAAAGGATTACAGAAAAATTGTTGTACAACTTTTCTTTTTTTTTTTTTTTCTTTTCTAATATTGAGATCCCTTAATACAAACTTGCAAATATAATTTATAATCAAGCCCAAGGATGAATACGAACTACTCATCAAGTGAGCCGCTTTCCTTTGACACAGCGTAAACTTTGCCTCTTTAAAAAAAAAAAAAAAAAAAAAAGAAAAAGCTAGGCTCTTCCTTCCCCTGATTTCTCACATCTGTTTCAGATTTTAAATCATTTTGCTTCAACAAAACTCCACAGCATCCCTGAGGAGATTTCCTCAGGACCTTACTTGACAGCATGAACGCTTCCCTCTCTCTGTAGAAATTACCTCTTCTGACACAATGTAGGTTCTTTGCATAATTTCACAATCACTCTTTCCATCCTGATAACCTCTCATCTCGTTCTGTTTGGATTTAAATTCCTTTGTCTGGGTTGCTGATTTACATAAGTGGCACAGCACTCCCTTTGTGTATTAAATAACAAATTATAAACTCAGTTTTTCTTGCCAAAATACTTATTGATACTAACTACAGGAGTCACCTTCCACAAAATATTGACACAGCATTCCCATGGATCTAGAGGTTTTCAGCAGCCATCCAGGTGCTTTCTTGGCGTTTTTCTTCACAGATCAGGATAATGAATGCCACCAAAAAATGTGGCAATTATTAAATTTCCTGCAGGAGGGTATTTCCCCTGGAGAATTATAGGGAATAGCATATGCTGTAAGGAATGCCACATAACCAACACAACCCGTCCAACAATTTCCACCTTACAACAAAGTTGGTGACATCAGGTGGAACTGTTTAGTGTTCTGCAATGCAGACTAAAACGTTATTTCATCTACATTTGCCTCTTTCAGTTCAGTCCTGTAACAATGAAAACTCCTGGCCTTGTGGACATGCACACTCCAAAATCAACTCGTCTGCCCATGGACATAACTGATCTTTAATGCACAGAGTAAAATATGGGTGACAGTGGATTTTTCTACTGCTACCTCCCCATAACTGATGCACCAGCACAATTGGTTTGTGCTATGAAAACCAGATAAGGAGATAAGGCAAAGTGTAACTTCTATGTTTAAAGTTCATATTATGCTGAAGTTAAGACCTCTCATAAGAAACTGGGCTCAGTCAATCAGTGTGTTCCCTGGTGCAAATCTTTGGCTTCATCCCCTAGTTTATAACAGATTCATGGTCAGATGGAGACTTGGCAATAGTGGCCAGAGGGAGCGGATGCAAAGCAGTTGCTTTTTGCCTCGCTGGCATGTGATCAGGGAGATTGACTTTAAGCTGAAAAGTGGAAGATTTAGACTGGATATTAGGAAAAAAAAAATTTCTTCAGTCACTTTCTGTCTGATCCCACTGTGTTACCAGGAAGGGTTCAAAATGGGACACAACCCGCTGGAGTCCTTGACCCTGTGCATCTCACTCATCCGCATGGATTTGGGCCTGGCACGGCTGGTAAAATGAAGGGAGAAGACTTCCCTTCCCCCTTAATCTTTGCATGCCAGCTCTCAGGTGTGGCTCAAGGGCTGCAGTGCAGAGCTGAGGCACTGGAGGGGCTCCACTGCCACTTTGTTCCTTGGTGATGCAAATCCTGAGCCAATGCAGGCAGGAGCTCTTCCTTCCCTCTCCATTCCTGTCAGGACCCTGTCCCCGAGGGAACATTTCCATCAGGTAAAAGACAGGTAAGGGAATGAACAGACTAATTAGGCTCCTGATCCTCCAGCCCTGGAAAGCTCACAGCAAAGCAACTGGGATTAAATTTGCAGTGTGTGGCTCGTAACAAGGTCACCATGCTCCGCACTCCTTCCTAATGGGATCATATTTTATGGGGAAACTTTGCCATAAGGTTTGGTTGGGAGGGGCTAAATCAAAAAATATGCATCTTTTTCGATCCAAATAGCTCTTTTGACTTCCCAGCTCATTTCTTGAAGAGGACAGGCAGAGAGTAGAACTAAACATGAGAAAGACTTTCTGTGGGATTGTGTAAATTAAATTGAAACCTATACATAAAACCAAATAAACATTAGCGATATGATTACAGATCAATAAAACTTAACAGTGTTGCTGTAATGATGGCTGAAAGGAGAAAAATTCTCAAGGACCCCGATTGTAAGAGCTGAAATGAAATACAATTCCATCTTTCATGGGTTTAGCAAGATAATTTTGGTTCAGTGTTGACTAATACAGAATAATGGGAATAAAATATGCTGCCTCAGTCTCTGCATTATTGGCTTTACATTATTGGTCCTGACAGCTGGCTTTTAAAATGCAGTAAATATTGGGCAATGCTGTTCTGTTAAGACAAGCCACTTCATCAAGCATATTTCCAAATCACACTTTATTTTCAAAATGTGTTTAATTTGTCTGAATATGGCAAAGAAGCCCACTGAAAAATTGACCTGCAACAGAGTGCCCTCTACTGTATGCATTGGGGAAAGGAAATTACAGCAAGTTCCTTAAAATTAAAATCTTTACAGCCTGAGGCTAGCACTTTTCTCACAGGCCACTGGTCACTGAACTAAATTCATATACATACAGGCATGTATCACTCTTACCTTGTTCTAAAGGGCTGGACATCACCAGAGAATAACAGCTTAAAATAGGCATGAAATTTGTACAGGCTCTGTCACGGTTTTCAGTGAAATCACCGTGTGTCTTCCCATACCAAAATAGCCTGTGTTCCTGGCACGGACAGTTTTTAGGGGAGCTGAAAATTTGGCCTGTATTGCCCTGCCGCCCCACTTTTTCTTGGCTGCCAGGAGGGAACAATCACAATATGAAGCAAAAAGTATCTCTGCTTAGAGATAGTTTTCTCAGTCCTTAATCTCTCCTGCCCTCTCATTTCTCTCTTCTGTCTACCTGCCATTAGGTCACTCCTATTAAACTGAACTCTCCTTTTCATTCCCATGTCCTTGACAATGCTATTGGATGCTACTGAGGTACACCCTGTGCAAAATGATTGAGAAGGTTCTTCACCAGTGCTGTCCCAAAAGAGCAGAAACTCACAAATCATTGAAGCAATTCCACAGCAAGGCCCAAATTCTCAACCAGACCTCTACTTTTGAAGCCTTCCCCTGGTTTTTCATTTCTGAGTCTGAATTGGGCCATCTAATGCTGAGTTTTTGGATGGACCAAACATCTGCAACCTCTGTCAAAATTCATAGTGGCTCTTACCAGTCAGTCCCTCATGGAAGAGAAAACAGCTTCTCAAAACATTGGTATAAACGAACATTAGACTTTTTTTGAGTCACTTTTGAAATGCCCTCATTTGTACCACAAAATCCCTGCTTTGTCAGCAGCACATGCAGAGCCACAGTTTCATTCTCAAAGCCTCAGCCTATGTCTGGATGAACCACACTGAAAGCAGTTGAACTTGGTGCACGATCACAGGTGATCCACGTTCGCCCCCTGAAACCAAAGGTGGTGTTTGAATCCCTGGGACACTTTTGACTGTGTCATTAGGACAGAGCAGAGGCAGGTAGTGAACAACAAAGTTTTCCAGAGCAACATAAGCAATTATCAAAAACAGAAACAACACAAGCAGCATTCCCATGGTACACAGTGGCCTTGCAAAAGGCCTTGCATATATTTCAGCAATGAATTTGGAATCTACGGATTTGTTCCCACAACTGAATCTTTTCCTTAAGGAAACCCTTAATGATAATTTACAGCCTCTAAGGATGATACCTCTGTAATTGCTTTCCCTTTGCTTCATACCTGTAAATCTTGTATCTTGTGCTAAATCCCTGTCGACTTCTGTCCACAAAATCTGTGTATTCCTGTGAGCGATGGAAGGGTCCCTTATCAGAGAGGAGCCAGTCGAAGGGGCTTGTGACATGCTGGTCCGAGACAGCAGCAACCGCTAAACCCCAGCAATGAAGACTCAGTGCTATCCACTCCCATAGAGCCATCAGAGAGAGCAATTCAGCACCAGCACTGCAGCGCCATATCATGCTTCCACTGGGGACTTAGAGCCTTCATTCTCTTAGCTTTCCCTCAACACCTAGACAAAATACACAGTCAATTAGATAAGCACACACTAGGCATCCCTTGGAAGTAGAAACAAGTTTCCTTTCTTTCAGCTTAAAGAGATAGTGGCCTCTACTTTATTACATTTTACATTAGCATAAACCCCACTAGGCTAGTTAACAGTGGAGTGTTTCAGTACTTCAAATGCTGTGAAACTAATGTCTTCATTAACATCAGCAGTGATAATATTTACTGTTGAAGGGAAACCTTCACAAATCATCAGGGAAGGGATTGTTGGGGGGGTTTCCCAGTCATTAATGAAAAATACGCAACATGACAATTCTTGCCTGTAACAGCAGCACAAAAATCATTCAGCAATGTCAGTGCATAACCTCACAGTTCACACATTGGACAGAAAATAGGGGAGATTCAGAAGACCCAGCTGCCTTCTCTTTTTAATGTCCTTGGAAAAGCCAGGCAGTGGCTTGTCTTCACTGCAACCTGTAGTTACCACGCTGTCATTACTGTGTTCAAACCGGCGTGGCAGGACAGTGACTGCTCTGGTCAACAGTGAGGAGCTCAGTGAGTTATTCCAGCTCCAGACACTGCAATTTTGAGTATCCCTGACAGCAGCACTTTGCTGTCAGTCCGGTTCACTCCAACCCAATGGCTCAGCCTAGAAACACTTTTTAAATGGACCCTGAACAAGTTTTTGTGTGCCCAATCACAAATCAAGTATTGATTGCCTCGTGTAGGAGCTCAGTGAAGACAAGCCAGAGTTTCCCTCTATACCTCAGACCCACACCTGTGGAATGGGATAATGATTCTATATCCTGCTCAGACTTTGTGAAATCATCTATGCAAGAGCATGAGGTTCTCAGAAATGCTGAAATGACAAAAGGCCATGTAGGTTCCTAAATATATAGAAGCAATCAGTTATAATTTTCAGCCGAAGACAAAACAGCACATAATGAATTGAAATATATGAATGTGAGAGCTCTCATTTTTCTAGCTGACGGGTTTACAGGGAAGAAAATTTTTGATTCACACTCATTCAAATCAGCACTGATCATGACATTTTTACAGTGCCCATTGCTCTAAGTTTTGTAACTTGGTGGGATATTCTTCCTTCCCACCAGTAATTTGATCTGTGAGTGTCCCCCAAAAGAAGGATGATTCCAACAGGACACTCCTGCAACTGCGCACTCAGCACCCCCAGTTAATTAGACTGAATCAATATGCTCTGTGTGAGACATTAATATTCTGAGAAGTCTTCTGTGGAAATTAGAACTGGAAGGTAACGGCCTCCACAAGAGCACAGAGGTTCATGTGAACCCAACAGGAATTTACACTCCGAGAATGTAATACTCTGCCTGTGCACCCAGAGAAATACTCAAGGTTTATGGGATGTAATTGTTTGTAGCGTCATCTGGACATGAGCCTGCAAACAATAAACGTGTACAGAAAGCCCCTGTTCGTATTCCATGCTGAGCATTTACCAGGGCACTGAGTTGTAACCCTAAGCAGTTACAGCCACACAGTAGTTTATGACCATAAAACACAGAATGTATCGATTTTATAAATCCTTTTGAAATGAGATTCCACGAGTCTACAACAGAGAGCTCTCAGACTGCCAAGCCATCACTTCCATGCAAAAAAGCTGGATATTTGTGTACTGTATGAGGTTTCAGTATCACCTCCCTGGACTGGTGTTTTGTTTTTTTTCCCTCCACAGGTGGAAGTTCATGTATTTGAGGACACACCACCATGGAACCTTCCTCCCAGTGTATGAAAAAGTCTGCAAAGATCAGAGGCAGAAGTGAAAAGGGATAGTTTGCTCTCCTGGCCCATAAACGCCATGGCCATCATTTCACTGCCATTTCCTGTTAAAAATTAGCTCAGTGTCAATAAAGAAAACACGTCAGTCACTTCCAGACAGGCCAGAGCAGCCTTTGCATGACAACAGAGAGAAAATCCACAAATGCTTCTGTTTCTTCTTATCATTGATCAGGGAAAAATACATTGCACAACGTTCTCATCCCTCCATCATCCTTGGCACAGACGAGCAGACCCTGGGCATCACTTCTTGCCATTATGTGAAGCCCCAGAGAGTGCAAAGAGAATTTTAATTTTCATACCAACTGCTGTTATGGAATTTCAAACTTTTCTGTTGAAAAAGTCATGTAATTGTTTAAATGAGAAGAGGTAGGAGTTTGCTTTTTCAGGTACTTATTAACACTACAGTGTTTCAGGCCATTAAACTGTAATGATGACTAATTGAATCCCTTTTGAATTTAAAATTATATTATTAGGATTGGAAAATTAATTACTTTGTATAAGTAGCATCTTCCTAAAACTAGACCAAATGAGCACTTGGGAAGGAGTAATGAAGAGGCAGGACTTTATTCTTGCCTTAATGCTGCTCCTCGTGGTGTGTCATAAATAAACCACTGCTGAAACACCTCCAGAGAACCTGTGCAGTTAGATAAGGAAATAATCTCCTTGTTTTAAAGACCTATGAAGGTGTTTTTCAAAAGAGTATAAATATACAGGCAGTTCTTAAGGAGAGTAAAATCACGTGTGCACTTCTGACTGATACTTGTCTACTTGTCTGTATTTCCGGTCATTGCAAAATCACTCTGCATAGCATTAATTCCCATAACACCCTTGAGAAGGAAACTTTTGCCTCTATTTAACAAAAAAGGGAGAGAAAGATGAAAATATCAAGGCTGGGTGGGTTTTGAGGCTGTTAAATGTGTATTCCCTATGAAAAAAATAATGTAGAAAATTCTAGGCAAAGGATTTTTGCAAAGATTGAAGTAGGAAAAATATCTCAAAATTTGAATACTCCAGTTCTCTAAGGAATGCAAATGCCCTGAAAACGTTTTTCAAAGACTGCTACAGGCATATGGAACAGACAAAGACTGCAGTTACAACAGCCAGCAAAGAACTCCAGGGAAGAACAATCTGAATTAAATTTGTGGTGGGCAAAGGGTGGGAACTAAAACACCTGTAAAGTAACAGAGCTGCTGGATTTTCAGGTGGAAAGACGCAATATTTATTCTGCCATAAGAACTGTCATGTCAACAGACTGTTACTTCAGTGCTGGCTTGGAGGACAATCCTCACATAGAGATGCTCTGCACAATTACTGTCTCTTACCCCCATGGTTTCACCCAGCTACCACTTGTAAGTGCTGTTCAGTTTTTAGTCCTTCCTCTTCTAAATTCTGAGGTCAGAGTGAGTTTGAGGAGGGCAATGGGCTAAATTCTTCTTTGCCAGAAACCTCGTCTCCTCACCAGAACCAATGCAGAAGGAATTGGATGCAGCAGCTTCTGGAAATACCAGAGCCGAGTCCCAGCTCTCATGAACGTGTAAAGGTGCTGAAGACTGGCAAAATCCATGTATTTGTGTCATCAGAGAATATAGTGCTGGCATTCTGGTCACTGGGACAAATTTCAGCTGTGAACAAAAACACCGCGTGTCTGTAAGCCTTTTTTTTTTTTTTTTGCCATCATATTGTAGGGCAAACCCCACCTACTTGAGTCTTCTTTGTTCATGTAAATATGTTTTAACATTAAAAACTGCGTCTCATTACTTATGGGTAGTTTATGAATTCACTAACACAGCTAAAATAGCGCAAATTAGAATGTCTGCTTGATTTGCAGGTCGAGCTCTCTTGCTTACGGAGCATTAATTGATAAACCATGTAAACTAAGATATACAGAATAATGTGGAGCCAGCCCAGAAGTGTGCCCAGCAATGCTCAAGAAAAAGCAAATCATTAAGTTTACATCCACTCTGAAATGGAAACTGCGGAAAAGGAAGTCTGTGGTTCCCTCAGTGCAGGCAGCCTTCTCTTTTCTGAGAGGTGAGAGTCCCTTATAAAACAGATGTGCTGACACACAGTAGACACAGAGCTGCTGAATTACTCGTTCACTAGTGAGCAACTTTTTATAGAAGACTCAATAAAGTTGATGTTACGGCTCATCGGTCCCTTTTTTTTGGGCCAAATCTACCCGTGGTTCTCAAGAATCAAAGTAAATAACTGTACAATAACAGTACAATAATTTAATAAGATCAGGGTTGAGGTTTTTTGCAGTATTTCTCTACTCTGCAAGTCTGGGAGGTATCTGAGGCTTTGGTCTGAGATCCCACAGAGATTTCCTTCTACCAGTGGAAATGCAGAAGACCAGGACCTCTCTGAAGTCCTTCAGTGTTTATGCTCACCAGAATGCCAAGAAAATGATGAAACACCCCAGCTCTCAGTGGAAAATAGAGAATCCTCTATGATGAAGTGGGATTCTCCTGGCTGTAGCTTTCCATAATGACGAAATAAAAATTTAAGATTGTTATTCCCAGATATGTCCCTTCAAAAGAAAGTAATATATAATTTAGAAAACAACTCTAAGATGGAGCCTTTTTATGCAGAACACAAAACCTCGTCTTGTTCAAACTACTCAAAATAATAATTAATGCTTATATGTTCCTTTAAAAACAAGTAAACAAAGAAAAAATCCAAGAACAAATGGAGGGGAATACAACTAGCTGGATTTCAGTAAGGTCATAATTTTCCTATTCATGAGGGCTTTGGTACTCCATCCCTCCCTTCACTTACAAGCCATCAGGGTTTCAAAGTTACTACTTTGGATGAAATACAACAGCAGATGTTGGGGACTCTTCATATTTCTTTTAGATTGCACATCATGGAAAACAGGAATGGAGCAAATTCTTCCTTTTCCAGCTGTTACCCAAAATCCTCAGGAATGCTACAACTTTTAATCAGTGGTGAGAAGAAACATTTTCTCCACTGCAGCTGGGTGGGGAGCAGTGAAGCTCAGAGAAGGCAAGATAAGTCAGGATCATTTTTTTTTTTTTTCAAAGGTGTTTTGACACTGAAAAATGGAAGGACATTTTGCATAAAGAATAAAGCAATAGTCTGCGTCTCAGAGATTGCTCTTATCTGCTCTAAGACCCTGAGTTTATCTCTTTATGTGTCTCTGCTCTCACTTCCCCATCTGAAGTGTGATGATCGTGTTGCCCACCTTTGCAAAGAACCACAGGACCTGCTGTGTTATCAGCAGTGATTCTTATTTTTTCCCCAAGAAGCAATTTTTCGACCGCTAACAATTTTAAATGAATGAGACCTGGGAGGCATCTGCCCTTGGAATTCTCACACAGCCCAGTGTAAATGAAACAGCCATGAAAGCTGATGATGTGCTGTGGAAGAAAAGAGCAGAAAATGCTGCAATCAGTATCAGCTACAGAGGAGAAGGGTAGAAGGCAGAGAGCAAAAAGCATCTCCCTTGTGCTCCGCTCTGGGCTGGGAGCCATCACAGGGGTTCTGCTCTTCAAAGGAGGATACGCAAATGCACAGAAAAAAAACCTCTCCCAAGCTGAACTTCCTGAAGGACAGCAAAAGGATCTGTGGACTGTTCTGCCCTGTGCTCGTAGTCAGATGTTGGGCAGAGGTTTAGCTCTCTCAAATTTGGAGTCCTGAAAACAAGAGGCTCAACATGTACATTTGGTAGCACAAAGAAACAGAACGGGAGTTCGGGGAGTTGGAATCACAGGCTCATGGAATAGTTTGGTTGGAAGGGACCCTAAAGCCCATCCCATTCCAACCCCCTGCCATGGGCAGGGACACCTTCCACTAGCCCAGGCTGCTACCACGGACCAGGCTGGAGGATGGTGAGCTCTCCTTGCCATCAGATCCAGCACACGTGAGCTCCAGGGTCCAGCCTGTGCCGCTGTGGGGTGGCACCTGGACACACAAAATATCTTGGTCACCAGGTGATTTTCAGCGAGGGGGATTGAATCACCTTGGTCTCTGTTATTCATTGTGAGCTACAATCATCTGAGAAATAATCTCAAAGGAGAAAATAATTCTAGGTCTAAAATCCTTAAGTGAGTTTCACATTCCAGGCTTAAAAATCAGTAGGGTCTTCACATCAGGTCCTGGTATCAGCTTTGACTACACTCACCCTAAATCAACATCTTTCCTTTGTTCAAACAGAGCTTCACCCACTGCCAGATTTGAGCTTTATTCCCCCCTCTCTGGGACAAGGACAAGCCCCTGTAACTACATCCTCAAAAGCTGAAATAGAGAACAAGTAGGATGTCTGATTTTTAATATTGTTTGGAAACAATCCTGCTACTTTTTCCTCATCCCAGCCTTCAGAGCAGAGGAGCAAAAACAAAATGCATGCACAGGAAGAGAAAGTATCCGTCAGCCTGAACTGTGCCACTATCCCCGGCTCAGTCTGGAACGTGAGAGCTGCTTGCTGAAGGTTCCAGCTCTTGCCCATGGAGCAGGCCTGGGTGTTTGCTCTGTCCCTGCAGAATTCCACTCCTGCAAGTGCCTGTGAGTGTGGAATGGGATAGACCCACGTGCTTTCTGTTGCCTCCCAGCACAGCCAGTGCTGTTTCCCTCGCCCCTGCAGCCTGTGCTGCCCAGGTAATTGTTTCAATGCCTGATATTTGTAAAAGACCTAATTTTTTCCTTTGCTGCCCAAATCATGATGTATAAATTCCCTGAGGCACTTTTTAAATCTGTTAATCTAAATTCATCCTCCTGTGCAAACGGATCCTTCTGTGTTTTAGCTGATGATGTAGAGCAGCATCCCCAAATTGCCATTACAGTCTTTCTGCCTTAACAAGTGAATCTGTTCCAGCAAGGAACATACTGAGGGGAAGAAATTAGCTGTCAAGGCTCTGAGTGCACACACAAACCTCAATAGACCTGACCAGCCTCATTTGGGTCCTTCCCCCACCTCTGGGGGCTGACCAGGGGCTCCAGGATCTCCAGTCCCAGCCGGTGTGGTGCTGGTGTGACTGTGTAGGTGAATAACTGAGAGGAAGAAATCACTGAATAACAGAACAGTTTGGGTTGGAAGAGACTTAAAGCCCATCCAGTGCCACCTCCTGCCATGGGCAGGGACACCTTCCACCAGCCCAGGTTGCTCCAAGCCCCGTCCAACCTGGTCTTGGTGTCCAGTGAGCCTCTAAATCTTGTCCCAGAGGGAACATACTCAGTAGGAGAACTGGAGGATGCACTTGATTTGAACTTTTGAACATGAGAAACAGCTGCCAACACCAGAGAGGGGCAAGAGAGAGAAACAGAGAATTATACAAGTATTTGTGTCCATCCATGTATTGTGGAACCAACACTTTTCAAGAGGACTTCAGTTACTTGGTGGGGATTTCAGGATGAAATAATTAACCATTTTGATTAAAGACAGTAGCTTTGGCTACCCCTGTTCCTCCTGGAACCTGACCCAAGTCAGTGCAGGGCAAATGGCAGAAGGGGCTGGTGGCAGGGACAGGACCGTGCAGATTCCACACAATGGCCAGAGGGGTTTGGGAAGAGGACAAGGAGATTTGCTGAAGGAACTGGCTCAGTGGACACAGGGTGGACTTGATCATTTTGGAGATCTTTTCCAACCTTAATGACACTCTGACAAGAAGATATCATCTGTTTTCCTCCCTGGGTGACATCACCACCTCTGGAGCTTTTGGAGAGCCCACTGCAGGACCCAGCCCAATGTCCCTTCTTACCTTCTTTCCATGTTTTAGGCAGTGAAGGAGAGGAGGGAATAAGCAATTCCAGCTCCCGGGAGCAGATCAGCAGGAATCCTTGACAAAAGGCCTTTCTGCTCCAGTTGTTTCTGGTGGTGGGACTGGAGATTCTGCTGTTTGCTGGTTTTGACTTTACAGAGTTGCTGTAACAGATAAGAACTAAACAAAGGGTTTGTTCAGCAGTTTTTGCTCAGCTGAAATCCCCCAAAAAGTGCTCAATAGAGGACTAATACCTTTATAATAATGTGCTTTTTCATTCTGCTGGATTAAGCCCATTTGGTTTGAGGGAACTATTGAATTGTATTTGGCTACAAGAAACCCGAAAGGCAACACTTCAATATCTCCAATCCTCCAGGGGCTCCCTTTCTCATTTACACTAAGTCCTAACATATTGGGGGAACTGACCAGAATGTAAGATGGATATTTAAGGTGGTCTTCGGGGATTCTTCACGGAGTAAAATTAAAATTCTTGAGCTTGGGCAGCAGTGAAACCTTGCTCTGTTTATAGATGGGTGAGGAAAATGAGGAAATGGATGTTTCTGACCCATCCTTTCTGTGTCTCCGTGGTCATTATGTTTTTGTAGCTGTAGCTGCATTATAGAAAACAGTCTTACCTACAAATAACAACAAAAGAGGATCCCTCCCCTGAGCCCTGTAGTTACTGCATTCACTAACTGCTCACACATGTGATTTGCTGTAGTTTTGTATTTTCTCCAGGAGGATGCAGCAGTATAAGCGGAAAAATATATGTTGCCAAAATAAAAAGAGACAAAAAAATATGAGCAAGGATCAGGAAGGCTGTGATTTAGAGGGAAGGCTGAAATAGGAGCAGGACTGGAGCCACTGGATGGACAATTAAACAAACCAGAAGGGAAGTGGAAAGAGCTCTGGCAAGAAACCAGTGCCCAACAGTAACTCTTGCAAATTCTATTCCTTTACAATGAAGTGATCAGAGTGATAGAAAACCTTTTAAAACTCGGCATATCTTAAAAAATAAACAGGTGTGTTGATGTGGAAATCAGATCTCTTACTATAATTTAAAACAATCAAGAAGAATGTTTTTTTCCTCTTAGTTATACAATATGTATTATATAGATGCATTATATAGTTATTTATCATATTATCAATGGTTTCCAAGCAAAAGCAATATTAAATTGTGCTTTTGGAAGGCTAATGCAGCAATTTACCTTCTAAAATTTCAGTTAGAGTTATTGTACAGAGTTTGACGAGCTGACAAAGCCCTGGGGCTCTGCCATTTGCCAGGTGTGTTTCCCACCAGGAATGCTGGGGTTATCCCGGAGGTTGGGATGGGTCTGACTGGCATGAGGAGAGGAGGTTTAACATGTCATTGTCTGGGCATTACTTGTGTTCTGGTCAGACTGTTGATTTTCTCTGCTGTTTACAGTGAGCTCTTTAGTTGCCTCTTCAGGTCAAGTTGCCTCTTCCTCCTGGAAGTGTCCAAGGCCAGGAACGGGGCTTGGAGCAACCTGGGCTGTTGGAAGGGGACGGGCTTTGAGGTCCCTTCCAACCCAAACCATTTCAGGATTCTGTGAAAGGGATCCCTTTGGTGTGGCTGTTGTTCTTAACAACGTCCTGACTTCTGTAGGGATGAGGAACTTCCCCACCAAAGTTGGAAGCAGGAACAATCTGGGGATATTGGGGAGGAAGGGAGGGGCTGTTGTCACTTTTTTGGTAGTTTGTTCCTCCCTCCGAAGAACTTACGTGAAAACAAAGGCACTTTTCTGTTTTATATTATGAATATTTTTACACCTGAGACCACACCTTAAAAAAATACATATCATTTTCAGTCTGAGCCAACAGCATCTTGTCACACCAGCACCTCTGAGTCTTCAGACTCGGAAGCCTTTCCGTAGGCGTTCCCATTTTGGAACTTCAGTAAGGAAAGGAACACTGCCACTAAATCCTGTCCACTGTGTGATGCTGCTTTTCAGTTCCCTGAGGTTCCTGTTCCCCACCTGAGAAATGAAACCACATTTTTTACCCTTGAGACACAGGAATCAGATTTTATGGGGCTTTTTTGTGGTGTCACTGGTAGGCAGTGGGTAGGGGCAGGGTGGACATGCCCTGATAAGGTGACCCCAAAGCAAAGGGAGCAGCTGAGAGGACAGAGCTCCCCACAGGAATCTCTGCTCCCCACCCAAGGGGTGCAGGTGGGATATAAGGAAAAAATCCTTCACTGAAAGAGGGATTAAACATTGGAAGGGGCTGCCCGGGGCACTGGGAGAGTCACCACCCCTGCAAGGGTCCAACAAATCAGTGGATGTGGCACTTTGTGATGGGGTTTAGTGGGAATGGTGGGATTTGGTCAAAGGTTGGACTTGATGATCTTTGGAGGTTTATTCCAACCTTAATGATTCTGGGATAAGCTACTGAGCAAGGGAAAGGAGCCATCTGAGGGGCTGAAAAACCTTGAGGAGAGGGGAGGGAAGGTTTGGGAAGGGAAGGGTAGATTTGGGAAGGGAAAGAAAGGGGAGGGGAGAGAAATTTTGGGAAGGTTTGGGAAGAGAAGAGAAGAGAAGAGAAGAGAAGAGAAGAGAAGAGAAGAGAAGAGAAGAGAAGAGAAGAGAAGAGAAGA
>JAWMRA010000042.1:3132189-3149150 GCA_035584735.1 Pseudotriccus pelzelni
GCTTTCCTTTGACACAGCGTAAACTTTGCCTCTTTAAAAAAAAAAAAAAAAAAAGAAAAACAGGAAAAAAAATATTTTTGAAGGCAACACTTTCTAAAACTGACCTGTGCCACAGAAACCGTAGAGCACCCACGTACTGAGCAGTGTGGACTCCCTGATGGGGTGGTGAGGGAGTCCCCCGTTTCTGGGTGTGAGGCATCCCTTGGGGCGATGCAGGTCGAGGAGAAGAAGGGTTGGGTGCGTCTTGAGACCGCCCCCCTCTACAAGGGAAAAGATTAAAGCAGGTGGGACTTGAGCATATTTGCAAATATTCAATTTCTTGCCTAACGTTTAGAAAACTTGAATTCCTCATCTCGACGAGCCCTAGTGCCTGATCCGGCGAGGTGCTGAGTGCTGCCTGTCAGGAGCCCCCAGAGACACCCCCAGCGAGGGCGAGGAGCAGGGCTGAGCCGGGCTGGCGGGTTCCCTGCCACTGCGTTCCTGATTTCCTTACCGCTTCACAAGTGCAACACTAACGCTACTGGAAACCAAGATCTCTGAGCAACTGTCGGGGAAAAAAAAAAAACAAACAAACAAAAAAACACGAGGAGCTAAACTAGCAAACCTTCCTGCAGCGACGGGAGCGGAGCGTTCAACAGAGCAGATGGCAACTTTGTATTTTTTAAAAAAAGAAAAACCTGAACAAAAAGAAAAAAAAAAATAGTCACCGTTTATGAGATATTTATTAAACTCTTTTTATTATGAATAAGTGCCGCATGGTGCAAGGTATAGTTGCTTTTAGATGGAGGTGGTGGTTCGACCTGATTTAATTTATTTTGTAATGATGCATCTTACTTACGTGCAGAGAGCCCACTGCAAACTCTATGCATCACGTAAGGAGGGAGCTAATTTGTACCCTTTGCTTCTGTATGTTCCTAAAAGAGTCTGAAATTTTTTTATTTTTTTTTCTTCTTATGAATTCCTGCTTTCATTTTTTTACACTTAGGCTTGGATCTCAAAGCTCGAGGGCCTGACTCAAAGGTAATTTAATTTAATAGTACTCATGCTGATTTTAGTGACCACTCGACCAAGCCATATGAGAATGAGGTGCCCGATTCCCCTCAGACGAATTAGATGCAGTGAGAGAGGAGCATCTAATTCCTGGAGATTCCTTTGAATATGCCCAGCATCTTTACCCAAAAGACTAGAGAAGTGGTGACAAGGGGGAAAAACATGCTGATTTGGAAAGCTTGGCTCACTGATGGTGGGAGATCTCAGCCAAACTGTTAAAACCTCTTTAGTCTTAATTTATCCCGCGATGGCCGTGACTCGGTGGTGGTTTGGATTCAAGGCTTTCAGCTAGTGGAACCAAGTCCTCCAGGGAAACCCCGGAGAAGCTGCCTTAACATCCCAAAAAGCAAGTTAAGCCCCCCCTACCCCCCCTACCCCCTGCAGACAAACCCTGCTTGAGCCTCTCTCCTTGCAAGAACCAAGACACAATTCTCAATTCTAAGCAAAAGTCTTCCCCTGGTCGCTGCTCAGCTCTGCTGGGTCCTCAGCCCGGCAGAGCCACGTCGGTATTTTGGCAGAGGTGGGTTGGAGCCTTCATCCCTGCTCATTAAGAGTTTCCATTCAGGTTAAAACTCTGCTGGGATCCTTTTATCGAACCTCTGAACTCTGAGAGCTGAAGCGAACGGAGCGATGGGAACGATTTAAAAGTAGAAAAATGTTGTGCTACTTTCTGTATCAACACACTATGGAGAAAGATGTTACACAAGCTTTTTAAAAAAATAATAATAATTCAAACAGAGGCAGACAAGAAAACTTTTTTACCTACTTTTCGGCTAGGACAACATAAAAGAGTTCTAAAATTATTAAAGTTCTTGATGAAAGGTTTTTTTTACAAGAATCTTTATGCTTTCAGACAATAAATTATTTCCTACTTTTTGAGACTTCGTAATATTAAAATACTTTGATTAGCTATGATAGAAGTAGAAGTTTGCAATGAAAAAAGAAACCAACCAACCTTCTGTCTCATTAGTGTGTCATACTAAGTGCTAATTAATTTACATCTAATTATAGTCGATGTATTTTTCAAGTGCAATTTCCCAGAACTATTTGTTTCCCACTGTGTTAATAAACTAATAGTTAGAACTAAGTCCTCATCCGTGTTTACTGTAATTAAGAATAAAACCATTCCCTTTAAAACCAGGAGTTAGATATAGGCTGTTTCTCTAAACCCATGTACCTTGAACTGGAAGTTGACAGTGTGAGGTTTGCTCCGCGCGTTGGTTTTGTTCTTTTGGTCGTCATTCTCCGGTGAATGTGCTTCAAACCATCTGATTCCAGCCAAAGTCCAAGGTTTCCCTTCAGCCCAGGGCAGACCTGCACAGGCACGTGGAGTGTTTTTACACCACAATGGCAAAAAAAAAAAAAAAAAAAGTCTTGCTGAGGGTTTTTGGGGTGTTGCCCTTTGGCAGAGCCTCCCCCCACCCAGGGCAGGGCCGGTCTCAGGAGATCCCCGAGTGTGATGCCCTGTCTCGGTCCGAGCCCGAGCATCTGCTCCTTCTCCAGCAGGTACCTTGGAAAAACGGAGCTGGAGCGGGGATCCTGGGATGCTCATGGGACACGGGGTCTGGACAGGGAGCAAAGGCACAAAAGCGGAGATAAGAGGGACCAGAGCTTTTGCCCTGTGGGAGAACGGGGGCTGCCATTGGAAACTCACGCAGTTGCAGCGCAGCAAATTGCTCAACCAAAGCAAAAAAAATGAAAAACTTTTCACTTGACAATCCCAGCAAAAAAGAAAATCCTCAGATAATCAGTCCTTTCCTGCGGAAAACTTTTGATTCCGACAAAACCGAAAAATTTGCAGCGTTCCTGGCTGTGAACAGTCGTGCTCCATGGCTGATCTATCTGAACAGTTAGACTGTGCTCAGACTTTGAAACCACTCAGTGATAGTTTAAAAATCCCATCTGTTCTTCCACATCTCTCTGGTTTCCCTGGACAGCATCGAACAAATGAGCCCCATTTCTCAGCAAGGCCTGCAGATACCACAGAACCGTATCATTAACAATAATCAGGTTTTTTGGTATATAACATACTGTAACAGCAGATCTAAAAAGAATATATATATATAAAAAAAATGCTATTGGATCAGATTTGATTTTCTGAGAAAAAAAGTTTCAGGTGTATCATCAGCTCTCTCTTCCTCGTTTCTCATCCCCAATAGGAGTAAAAAGAGAAATCACTTCAGCTGCCCAGACATCTAACAATAAACTATTTTTCTATTTCCTTTTCTCTCTGTATGGATCACATATCCACAAGGGCTAATATATCACGTCCCTTGAGGCTACATTTCTGTCTGCAGTTCTAAAGTGTTATTTCCACTGTGCTTCAGTTCTACTGGTATAATCACAACCATGTATAATGTACTTAATCCTTACTTTTTAAATAAACCATTTTAAATGTATCTAGTTTTGTGTGGAGAAAGGTATATAGATTTTTAATTTCCAGATTCTCTGAGCTGAGATTTCTGCGTTTATGTTTTCACGTTTCTCCCTGTTTGATTGCAGCTGGCCATGTTACTGGAAGCCAATATATCAGTGGAGATAGAACTATTCTTATGTCCCACAGACCACAAAATCTCCAAGATAACCTATCCTCACAGTATTTCCAGTTAGCTGGGTTGGGAACTAAGAAAGACCTTCTAGTTTCCAGCTTCAGTGCCCAGTTTGAGCCTGGTGTGGTGGCCAGAAGTCACTGCAAACCATCATCAGGAAAAACAACCCAGTGTTTTCTGAGGCGCTCACCCCGAGCCTGTGCTTTCCTCCAGCTTTTGAGGTTTCATATGAACTCACCTCCGAGCATCCTCCTCTCCCCTGATCTTGCCCATTTTGCCTGAAGGAAGCCCGACCCCACATGCTGAAGCTCCCACTGCCTTGCTCTGGTCACCACCACAAAATCCCGGCGGGACGAGCGGTGCCGGACACGGGGCAGCAGTTTCAGCAGCCTCTCCCTGCTCCCAGACATCCCGAGCCACTCCTGTATACAGGCAATATGTCTTCTTCAAATCCTTCTTTTAACTTTACCTCCCAGCTCCTCAGCCTCCAGACTGTCTTTCCAGATGAAGACTGCCCATGTGTCTCCATCCGCCTCTCCGGGCCGCGTGATGAATTGGCACGTCTGGAGGGAGGCAGGGGATTCATCTTTTCAAATGCCTCTGGCACACGGCGGTGAAGCCCTTTAAAGCTCAAGCCCAAAGCTGGTTGCCCCGGACTGAAAGAAATAAAGGCTTTTGCCACATTGCTGAGCAAGTCCGTGGGTAAGTGGTGACCCCAGGAGCTGGGGGTGCCCTGCTGTGAACGGGGGTGTATCGGAAAGGGGCGTTTGAGGAGATTTGGGAAAAGAGTGGAAAAGGAGTCCAGCGAGGAGGATGTGGCATTACCCCAGAATGAGAAAAGTAACAGACATGGGCGGTGCTGAAAATAAGAGGGAATGGAGAGGCTCTGCACCTGTCTGGCAGCAGCCCGGCTCAGCTTACAGCCCCGCTCCCCCGGAGCTGGGGATCGCTTCCCAGAACGGCACCCCTGGCACGGCAGCGGTATTTTGGGAGAAGGGAGCTTGGATCAGTCACACGGGCTGAGCAGCCCCTGCCCGTGCACCATAGGGAAGAGACTGGGCTATGCACAGCAGGGTGGGGGCCTGTCAAAAGATAAAATACCCAACCAAAACACACACTCACACGTTTTGTTCTTGCCTTCGGAGCTGGCAGGATTTCAGCCCCAGAACCAAGGAGCTTTTGGAGGGTGCTGGTGGTGATGTTCCCAGGCATCGGCCTTGCAGAGTCCACCACGATCCCGGTGGTCTCACCCCACTGGGGCAATGCAGGCTGAGGAGCCCAAATATTTTCCTCTTGGGTTAAAAAAAGCTCCTTGCTGAACTCTCATTTGAGCTGGGAGCAGACCAGGTGCCAGCTCCCCCTCTCTGGGTTATTCTCACCTGGGAAGGGTCTTCTGCAGAACGTCATTCTGCCAGCAGGGAACCACAGAATGGGGTCAGCCTGGTTGTGGTAAATCCTGAGGCTGCTCTGGAAGGAACACAGAAGAGTGCAAGTGCTGGGGAGCAGAGCCAAGCCACCACCTCTGCCAGGGAAAACACAGCACATACTCGGGCTTCAGGCACCTCCTTTGGCATTTTCTCCAGTAGAGAAACAGAATTGTGTCCCTCACTCGCTGCTACTAAAGTGCAACTAATTACAAGCCTTCTGCTTCCCAACAGGTCCTCATTAATAGTCTGTTTATATTTCATGTGATATTGATTTTTAAATGTGAATACTTGCCACCTGACACAGGGAGACTGTGTCCTCTTCTCCTCCAGAAATCCCTTTGTCTCTGCGTTTGTCAGGTGCCCACCCGCCCCATGGAGCCCCTGAAGCCCCAGGGAAGGCAACTTCACCTCCACACTGGGACAGATGTTCCCAGGTTGGGGACAGAGGCTCAGCCCAAGGGCAGAGGAGCCTTCTGGCTCTCACCAAGGTGCTGATCACCAAATGCCTGCCAGAAGCTCCGAAAAACACACGGAGTCAGTGGTGGGAGGAGGCGGCAGCAGCATCCTCGCAATGGGGCTGCATCAGCTCGTGTAGCCAACCCACAGAGCCCATAGGGAGCCATAACCCACAAAACACTTTTTTTCCCATGGATTGTCAGCTCTAGGTCATTTTTTGGGGGGTGGGGAGAATGCCTGACCTCAGCTGCAGCAATGTGAGCTTTCAGTCCCCAGGGAAGCCACTGCTGCTCGTGCTGGGGCTCATCGAAGCTCGTTCACACTCCCAGCTCCACTCAAGCAGGAGGGAAGGATGAATTTTTCCCTTCTGATTTCAGTTTAGTTGTTTCCTGGAAATTAGGAAACTCAAAACAAAACCAAACCCACTGAACTTATCCAGATTGAAAGACCTAAATGAGAACAAAAATCATGATTCTTGCCAACACTGGAAGAGACACAAAGACCAACACCAGCGAAGAAATTAATGAGTTCCCACCCCTGCAGTCCTTGTAGGTTGTAATTAGTCTAAAGCAGGATCATTAGCACTTGCTTCCTCAGCAACCAGAACCTCACTTTGTGCCCACCTTTGCAAACACACATTCCCTTCCCTCTGCTCCACCTGTGGAGTTTGGAGCATCAAGGAAGCGAAGTGGGGCTGCAGCTCCCGAGATCGACTGATGTCTAGTGAAATTTAACAGGAGCCTACTTCAAAGGAAAAGGCATCACATCTTTAATGCATTCCTTTGCTGGTTTAAAGCCTGCTCCCTTTAGGCTTTGACGTTTCATGAGAACTCTTGGTTCTGGTTTAAGTGTAATCCTCTCATATCTCTGCCAGCCCCAACGGGGATGTGCCTGTGGTCTCTGGTCCCTGCCTTGCCCCACGTCCACACTGCCCTCCCTGGTCCCCGTCCCCTTCCCCTCCAGTTTTGCACCACGTACCTTCACTCCTCCCCCTGCTTCCCACGTTCCCACCAGGAATGGGGCACCAGGTGCCATCCCCGGTTCAGACTCGTCCCCTGCTCCCCAGGGGTGTCTGAGCCAGCCCTGTCACACATCAAGCAGAGAAACATTAACCCCTTTAAAGCCACATTTCAATTAGTTATTTTGGATCACATTTTTTAGCTTGTTCATTATTTTCTCTCCTTTCCCACGCTCTCCTCACACCTCAGCTCCTTGCTGCACATTGTCCTCATCAATTTGAGCTGACACCTCTGCACCTTTATTTTGACATCAAACTGGGGTGTTAATAAAGCAGGACTGGAGTAGCTCTGACATTATCTTGACACAATGATATTTGCAGCTTTCCACTGGCATTTTTTTACCCATCCTTTTAACGTTCGGCTGCTGTGACCCTCCTCAGTTTGACATCACAATTGTAATGTCACCTCCACAGTGGCCTCTGCATTGACATTATCATCAAATTAGCTTTACAATCAGTTGGAGTACCAAAGGGAAGAAGAGAAGCTGGTCCCAGGAATATGGGCTCAGGGAAGTCACTTCTGGAAGAAGGAAAGGGCGTGTTGGGTGGCTGCTGGAGTTACAGTAGGCATTGAGAGGAAGATGGCTGGTGGGAAAGCAAAGGGCATTCAAAGCTTGGCATTAGAAAAAATAGGAAAGAAAGAAAGAAAAAAAAAAGACCAAAAAAATCCCCTACAAAAACCCCAAACCAAACCAAAAAGCCCCAGACAATGACCACAAAAAAACCCACCCCCAACTGATCAGAATAGTTCAGGTTAATAAAAAATAATATAACATAACAAAAAAAAAAGACAAAAAGAATTATAATAAAAATCAATAAACATTTGCCATTTTCTGCCACAGCCCTGGGCTCTGGAGGGACATCCAAGCTCTGTGCGGAGGCCACCGTGAGCCGCAGGCGTGGGCGTGCAGCGCGAGAGCTCCAGGGCTATTAAACTGTTTAGGATCAGCCTGAGCTCAGCCCCGGCACTATTATAAACACAGATGTTTTTATAACCCCGCTGAAAAGTTAATGGTCCTATTAATGCCTATTTCTGGGCATGCTGCGAGTCAAGACATCGCAGCCCCTGAGTGGTGGCTGCGGTCGCCGCGCCGGGCGCCCGGCCGTGGGAATCCAAAACAAGCCGGGTGGGACGGGGCCGAAAGCTGAGCTGTGCATGGGCAGCCTCCCGGGCAGCGGCTGACATGGCCCAGCAGCTGCCTGAGGCCACCCCGCTCTCCCCGGGGCTGACATTTCCAAACACGCTCGGATGCGCCAGGATTTCGGCAGACCTCGCGAACGGCCGGCCGCGCTCCGCCGGGAGCGCCGCTCGGGAGCGGGATGGACGACAGCAAACCCCTGAAGGTGCGGCTGACGTTCTCCGTGATCCTGGTGGGCATCTCGCTGCTCTTCGCGGCCGTGGTGACGGACCACTGGGCCGTGCTCAGCCCCAAGGTGGAGGAGTTCAACGCCACCTGCGAGGCCGCCCATTTCGGGCTGTGGCGGCTCTGCACAAAGAGGATTTACTTGCAGGAGCAGGGTCCCAAGGAGAAGGTCTGCGGGCCCATCAGCCTGCCAGGAGGTACGTGACCACCCACCCGTGCACGGGAGAAAGCACCAGGCACTCAGGCCGGGCTTTGCTTGGGACGTGGCAGCAGCAAAACAGGCCCTGTGTCCCGTGGCATTTAGTTCGGGATGGGGCTCGGCCCTTAGTTCGGGATGGGGCTCGGCCCTTAGTTCGGGATGGGGCTCGGCCCTTAGTTCGGGATGGGGCTGCGCGGGGCTGTTTCGGTGCTGCTCTGCAAGCACACCCCATTGCCGTCCCTCTTGCGTCTGCTGGGTTGCCTTGCACGTCTGTTTGTGACCATATTTGAGTCTCCTGACAGCGACAGGGAGAAGGGGAGGAGGATCAGGCACGGTGGAAATCGCAAAGGGAAATCGGGATGGAGGGAATTTTGTTGAACCCCAGCCAAGGGCCCTGCAGTACCCAGCCCTGCTGACAGCAGCGGGCAGGAGAGAGGATTTATGGGCCCACCAAACACAGCTGGATCTGTAGGATTTCCAGATCCACATAATAATGGAGGAACTGCCTGTTCACAGCTGGCATTGAGTTATCTCAGAGCTATTCCAACAACAGCCGTTCCTCAGGGCGGGGAGGAACAGGGACCTGCAGTGTGGTTTGCCAACTTCCAGAAAAAAAAAGTCCTAAACTGAGTTTGGATCAATTTCTCAAGGACTTATGGAGCCTCCTCACCTCTCACTGGAGGCTTCTGCTCCCACACACGTCCCCACCTCTAGCCCAATCGATGGGGAGGGCAGCGGGCACGGCGGCTTTCCGGGAAGGCTGTTCCATTCCCATGGTTAGAGGAGCTCATTATGTTTTTGCTGATTGCCAAGTCAGCAACATTGGCGCCGTTTGCACTAATACCCTCCCTCTGTGACTGAGCCACGCTGCTCTTTCAGAAGGCTTATAGGGGACTGGATGCTTTCCAGAACAGAAATATAACAGGATTGCCTTCGTGTCAGACTCGCTGCTTGAAATGAAATATATGTTAACACATATTTGAAAATTTCCTGTGAAAAATCTGCCCGGGCTGACGGCATATTCCCCGTATCACTGCAATTCTTTATCTCTTTGGCCCAAATTACGTGTTGTGAAGAGAGGAGCTCAGCCTCAGCGTGTGGATCTGCCTCTAACCAAACTTGGGAGCGTGTCATCCGTATGCTTAATGTCTCTCACGAAGGTACTTACGTGCCTAAGAAACGCATCCCTCGCCGTGCGCCTTCCCTCGCGCACAGAGCGCTCCCACGGAAGGAAAAACAGTAGAAATCGGTGGAGAAATAGTGAAATTGCACAACCTTGGGGTAAATATAAAGCTCATAAATATCCAGCTGTCTGCACAAAGCAGATTCGCAGGCAGGGCAGAGGAAGCGGCCACTACCTTTGACAGACATCAGCATGTGCTCGCACAGACGTTGAATCGCAGCCCAGCGCCGCATTCCGCCAGGCACAGAACAACCGGGAACGATGGAGGGGCTGAGCTGCCCACCCCACACCGGAGCTGGCTCTCCAGCTTTTACGGACCGTTGGGAATTCGGGGGGTATTCTGCGCCACGGTCACGTTTCGGAGGGTGAAATTCACACCTCAGTTATACCATAAATATCTTTCTCCCCGTTTTCCTCGGGCGAGGAGCAGAGCAGGGGAGGGGCGGCTCGGGCTGCCGAGCGATGCTGAGCGGCCACACGGCCCGTGTTAGATTGATTTCACACTTCTGGGAAGGGATGTCAGCAGGGAAACACCAGGGCTGGGAAACCTGCAGCAGCGGAGAAAATGTGAATGAACAAACGCGCGGCGAAAGAGCAGATGCGGGCGCTGCTTTTCCTGAAAATCATGAGACATAACCAGACATTACTGCCAGGACTGGGAAAGAAGCATCAGAATTTATCACTGAATTAATAACCATTTACCAGTCGCTCCCTGTGGAGGAAATGGATGGCATGATTAACGTTATTTATTAGGCTTTGAGCTCAGCACAGGGCAGAGTGGGGAGGATCACTTGGCTCGCAGTCCACAAAGCCAGGCTGTGATTTAGGCAGGGCTTTAAAATTTTACAGCGCCTTTCCGAGGGTGTTGACAAATTGAAAAGGGTTCAGCATCCTGCTGTAACAAATAAAAAGATCAGGCTGTTAAACCCAGGCAAATTCCCATTAATACTGAGACGTTTTTGACCGAAGTCGGTGGGTACGGGGGCATTTTATTGCCAGCTGTAAACGGAGCTGGGTGTCACTGCCCGTAACTCCAGGTCTGTGCTGTCCTGCAAAGGGGGCTCCTGTGCTCTGGGCAGCAGCAGGGGCTGCTCAACAGCTTAAACAGCTCCTTGTAAATACAGGAACCCGAGTGCAGGCAAAGTGCTCAGCAAATGGGTTCTCAGCAGGGCTGCCTCGTTCCCCGCGTCCATACAAGAGGCTCACTCTGCAAGACAGGTGTGAAATTAAACTACTTGGAAATACCATCTCCAAACCTCTGTGTCAAAGGCCTTGTTGGCCAGGTCAGAGCCCAAGGCCTGACCCTCCCCATCGCTCTAACACCTCCTCTAATCGCTGCAGCAGGTCCTGTCTCCCAAACTTAACACAAGCGGAAAACTCACACTAAGATCCAGGATTTTCTAACCGCCCATCCTGCCACAAACCCCCACGTGCTGTGTCTGTTTCAGGTACAAGAGCAAAGTGGGCTTCAGCCCCCTCCCACCCCGTCATTGCAGTGCTCACAGGGCACAGCTGCCACCTGAAACTCTGCCTGGCCCAAACATCTCATGGTCGTTCCACCCTTTCTTCCCTGTAACGGTGCAGAGAAACAAAGATTGCCACACAGCTTTTGTCCATCATCAAACCCAGTGCTAGTCCTGTCCACTCTGTAGATGTGGTGTGACACAAATGGGCTTTTCTCTTATTGGTGATGGCACCAGAGAGCCATCGCAGTGCCTCAGTTCTCCTGAATAACAGGGAGCCTTGTTGAAAGGGATATTCCCAGCTCTGCAGAACATGGAAGCATCTTAAAACTGGAAACAATATATTTCACCAAAAACAATCTAGTCATAATTTCCCACAAAAAACTAATCTTTCCAAAACACCTTCCCTAGAGACAAACCCCTTCTGTGATGACCCATTTAATCATATCTTGGCAGAGCTTTTGCTACAAGCCCCAAGAAGATGGAGCTTCATTTCCTGCAGGCAAGTCCATCTCCCAATGATGGTTTATGAGGATGGAGGGTGGACTGGGCTGCTTTGGTTCACCTGCAGTGGACACAGAGCTGTGCTGTGCTCCCCACCACACCATGTCTGGATGGCTTCACCCTGGGCTTTGTACTGCCTGGGGGGCTCCTCGGAGTTCAGGCTTTTCAGAGAATTAATTAAAAGCCAAACCAAACAATCCCAAAATAAAGTGCCCCAGTTTCATCCCATCTCCTTTCCATTTAGCACAGGAGTCAAATGCTCCCCAAACTTGGATCACCAGACACAATGCTCAGCCTTGGCCACCACTGAGGCACCAGCAGAGGCACAAAACCACTGCTTTGGGGCTCAAAATTTGCCATTTCAGTCACAGAGGGCCGAGTTCAAATATCTTTCCTCCAGTCGTTTGCAAGGATAATAAAGAACAGGTCAGGAGAAGCCGGAGCTAAACATTAACCTCGTCAGCAAGGAGGATCTGCAGATGAAATGAAAGTCAGCTCACAAAATTAAGTAGATAAGAGTGTCTCGAAGGAATCTTCCACTAACAGGCCCAAAAACACTGCTTTGCAATTGCCTTTCTCCTGGGAGAGGGAAAATGAATCCTCCTTGAGTCAGTAACTGCAGCATCTGCCATTTACATGACAGATAAAACCCCACAAGAACCAACAGGTAAAATACAGTGCACTGGGATCTTCCGCCAGGGGAATTCATGCTGTAAAGGCAGGAACTCACAGCACTTCCTGTGGGGTTCAGCACCCACTTTGGCTCAGGCTTCCCCCCACGACCTGTGCTGGAGGAGAGGACAACAACATCCTCCCAGACTCACTCCCAGCTTCTCCCGGCAGCGGGTGCTAACTCCTAATAACCATTATTTAATGGATGAGATGCTGGCACTAACCATAACCATGCTTGCCTGTGCTTCATGCGGCCTTGGCACTGTTTCCTGGGGTGATGGGAGCCCACCCTGGGGTGCCAGGGTGGTGCTGGGTGGGTGCTGAGCGTGCCCTCTCCAGCAGAGCGGCGCGGTCAGAGCCAGCGCCGCTCAGCGCGTCCCCACGGTTGTGCCCTCCCAGCCGAATTCCTGGTGAGCAACTGCTCTCCCAGCTCCACACCCCTCCAACCCTTCAATTAAACCAGTTATAAATAGCCAGAGCACCCTCCAGCCCAACTCTGCTGCTGCCAGAGCTCCGAGTCAGCAGGTCCTCAGCAGACCCTTCCATCCTGCTGAGGCTGAAGGTCTCTTGTGTACCCACTGGCAGCAGTGCCACTGCTCCACTGCTGACCCTCACCGGGCTGGGGAGGAACAGGTATTGTGGCCATTGAGAGACTCAGCCACCAACCTCCCTCCTCCCATGTCCCCCTGCCCCACGATCTTCACCCCTGTTCACTTCATAACTCTCCTGGACGTGGCAGAGTGCTCATGGGAAGCCCAGACAGAGGAACTTTATTAAGTCCCCTCTATCTAACTCTGCTGTCTTATCAAATTCACTTAATAGACTGCCCTGATGGGATCAAACTTCAGTGAAGCCTGGTTGAACGAGAGCCACTTTGCCCTTGGTTCGCACAGCCTTCCCTTCCCTGGACAACTGTTTGGGCTTCAGATAGCTGTGGTCTTTTTTTACTGTGATCTTTTTCTACTGACAGCCGAAAAAAAAACCAACCAAAAGCCCTCAGCATCCCTATTTTCGTAAAACACCACGTGCTTTGCTGCACTGCAGCAGCCTCATCTCCGGGACCCCGACAGGGTGGTGACATCCCACCCCCTGCAAAAACATCCCCCCACTGCCCCACAGGGATCTGTGAGCTGGGGGAGGGAAGAGCCAGGAGGGAGAAGGTGTGTGAGGACACTTCATCCTCCTTTTTTTGGACTCTGAGCTCACCAGAGGAGGGTGATGCCACTGTGGATGGGTTGGCAGCGGTGAGGGGAGGTGAGCTGAGCTGCCAGCCCAGCTGTGGGCACGGCAGGTCTCATCCCCAGGAAACACAAAGCAACACAGAGAGGTAGAAATGTGTGATGGCCAAAGACAGAATGAGAAAAATTATCTGTAATTCATATTTTAAACAGATGAGCAATCAGTGTGCAAAGCCCACAGAAGGTGTCAGAGGAGCTTCAGCCTGGCCTGTGCTGGAGTTGGTGTCCTGGCATGTCCGTGTCCTCAGCTGCTCCCAAGGAAATCAGATCCAACTCCAGCTTCTCAGCATCACCAAGGGTAGCAAGGCTCAAAAACATTGCAAGCTTGATACATCAATAAAAAACTAATTCAGTTCTACTACGTTTTTTCAGAGGTTTCCAAGTGCACAAAATTGAATTTCCTTTTCTCTTTCAGACCACAACTGCTCCTACTTCAAGCACTTCACTCCAGGAGAGACCTCAGAGATATTTGAAGTAACCACCCAGAAAGGTAAGAATGATTCCAAAAAAGTATTTTCCTAGTGTTGTATGAAGTGGAGGGCATAGAAGATCAAAGGTAAAGGGGTCCCCAAAATGAGAGTTCAGCCCTGGTTTCACTGAAAGCAGCAGAGGAATTTCTATCAGACACCATCAGCTGGTGAAACACATGGAAAATGCCCTGCACAAGGTCAAATCCCAGATTCCTGGAAAGAATTATTTCTATATATGATCACACCCATAAACATGATTTTACATAAGTTGTCCCACAAATATATAACAAGGTCAGCACACAGGAAAACTGCAGAGAGCCCCTTCAGCACAAAAATGACTTTACAACGTTGGCACTACCCGTGACACTCAGCTTTTGCCATGGAAGGGGAAGATATTAATAAACCCCAAATGAATAAATCAAACCCTAAGCAGAGTCTTGACCCCGAAAAGAAGTGCAGAGGCTCTCTGAAGACCATTAGGAATTTTATGCTTCACATCGATTTTATATGAAAGCCATGTAAAAAAACGGAGCGATCGATGGACAGAAGGAACAGGAATCCTCCAAAGACACGCACAGTGTTCACAGAAAAATAGCCTTTCACGGACAAACTTCACATTTTTAGCAAGTCCCTGATAAAGCCAAATATTTTGGGGGCTCCCCTAATGTGCTCCTCTCTCTTTCTCACCCCCTCATTGAGGACAAGCCCCTTTCTAGTTTGCCACACAACACACTGTGGAAAACACGAGCCAGTGGTTACATTACATGTATTAAACAATCTGCTTGGCTTCCAGTGGAAATCGCAATGGTGGGAAAACCCTTGAAAAAGGGTTTTCTAAAACAGCAGTTTCCTAAGACTGGGAATTTTAAGTGGATAGATGAGCATATATCAGTGCCACCTGCTTTTGCTCACCTGTACTATCAGATCCAGCCAGCTGATCCCAAAAATGCGCCCAATGCCTTCACAGCACTGCAGAAAAAAATATCAGGAAGAACTTCTTTTCTCTGGGGCCAAGGGAAAAGCTTAAGATTTTACACTGAAACAAAGTCTTTCAGGCAGTTCCAGCACGGAGTAGAGAGAAACATTAAGGAAATTATAATAAAACAGTGGTGTGAAAAACAGTGAGAACAAAGAGTGATTTGCTGTTCCCCTTTGCAGAAACAGCTCGTTTGGATGGGAGCTAATTAGGAACAGGCAAAAAACCTCTTCATGATTTTGCCTGAGAGATATTTTTTTTAAAATGCCTTGAAAGGCAAATATCATCAGGCACTGTGATGTTCACGCATGGCTACATGTGTTAAATATTAAACTAATCTGAAAACGAACACAATATGCAAATGAAGGCCCAAATTATTCGATTTAGCAAATCTCCCCCTCCATTGGGGCACTGAAGGTTCCTGGGGCTGGGGGAAGTGTCCAGAGCACGGCTCAGCAAAAACCAGGACTTTTTGGGAGGGTTTAATCCCATGCCCTGAAGAAGCTGGGTTTTCACAGAGCTGGAAATTGTTGTCTTAAAGGGGAAAAAGAGTGAAAATGTACTGTTCAAACACTTCCCCCCTTCGGATGCCCATGGAGCACTTCCTGTCTGTGCATCAGTTCAGGGGCCTCACCAGGGCTCTGCAAGGGAACAGAAATAGCAGAGAGCTGCCCATTTGCTCCGAGAGCAGAGTGTGGGGTGATGGAAGGAGCCACAGAGCCCAGGGAGGCTTTAACAACAACATCCACGTGGCAGAGCCCAAAGAGCTCCAGCCCAGCGTTCCAGGTGGGCTGATGAGCAAAAGCGCCTTGTGCTCTCTCAGCAAGTGTTCAGGAAGTGTTTCGCCCTCCTGCTCTGATTTTATACCCTTCCCATTCAAAAGATACACGGCCAGTACTTGCCCCTGTTTTTACCTGAGGGGAATAATCCAGCAGAGCCACCTCACGCCCTCACAGTGCTCAGAGTGACCCACCACAATGTCACCACGGCTGATGGCTCGAAATGTGCACACTGCGTCATTTTTGGTGGTTTCTTTTTTTCCCCTTTGGCAGAATACAGCATTTCAGCTGCAGCCATTGCCATCTTCAGCGTTGGCTTCGCCATCATCGGCACGATCTGCGTCCTCTTATCCTTCAGGAAGAAGAGGGACTACCTGCTGAAACCAGCATCCATGTTCTACACCTTTGCAGGTACAGGGTGGACGCTCACACTCCTGCACTTGGGTCATGGGACAACAAAGGGAAACTTAAGATGGATCCTGGGAGGATGGAAACAATCCTAAAAATGCTCTGAAAATGGCATTTCCTTCCCAGTCTTTGTGTGGTATGAGAATGTCCTGCTCAGTGCATTGCCCAGCAGCTCACCTGTGTTTTCTTCAACTCTCTTTAAACGGGGTATTTCTACCATAATCACTGTCAGCCCCAGGCTGAACCAGGGATATACAATATTCCATCTCATTTATTACGCCTCAAACCAAAGCAATGGCTGATCCAGGTCCACAACACACAGCTGTGCCCTGAGCACATGAAGGCTGTGTTTTCACATGAGCCAGGAATACCTTGACATGCTACAACGAGGCAAAGACAGAGGTGCAAATTGTCACCTCAGTAAAAATCTCACTCAACCTCTGGAAAAGCTCCCAGGGAATGCAATTATTCCTCCCCCACTTCGAGTTTCCCATCCAAGATCACACTCAACAAGTCACCAGCTGACCTGGGTTACAGCAGAGCCCTCAGCAGTTCTGAGCACCGGCTCCTTCCAACACTGGAGTCAGTGACTCACCTGTGACTCTCACTGCAGTTCCTGCGTGGAAGCGGCACACGAGGTGTGTTAATTAAGGATGAAAAATTGACAGCTGGTTACTCAGCCCACTTGCTCCCCTCTCCCTGCAGGTCTCTGCATCATCATCTCCGTGGAAGTGATGAGGCAGTCGGTGAAGAGGATGATCGACAGCGAGGAGACGGTGTGGATCGAGTACAGCTACTCCTGGTCCTTCGCCTGCGCCTGCGCCGCCTTCGTCCTGCTCTTCGTCTGCGGCCTCGCCCTCCTCCTCATCGCCCTGCCCCGCTTCCCCCAGAACCCCTGGGAGACCTGCATGGATGCAGAGCCGGAGCACTGACGCTCCCAGCATGGGAGAGAGTCCAGAAAGTGTCCTGAAAAGATTTGTATTTTTTAAAATGTCTGGGTCTCACTCTGCAGTGTGCTCTCCATCAAGTGAGTCATTACTGAACCAAGGCATGTTCGATTGTAATTATTGCTTTCCTTTTCTTTTCCTCTCTTTTTATCCTTTTTCCCCCCTCTTTCTCTTTTTTCTCTGTATTTTTATTGATTTACCCTTCACTCAGAGAAAAATAATCCTTTTAATTCAAATTGGGGAAAAAGAGCATTCATG
>JAWMRA010000042.1:3149250-3180014 GCA_035584735.1 Pseudotriccus pelzelni
TTTTCTTTCTTTTTTTTTTTTTTTTAAGAAAACAGAAAGAGCACTCAAGCACCACCCTGGCTGTGGGTGAATGGCACTGCTCTGTGCCAGTTTGGGGTGCCCTGTGCTGACGTAGCTGAGACAGCTCAGGCCACAGAGAACAGAGCTTTGTTAGGGAGAAGATGTTTGGCGTGGTTGGGTGCAGATTTGTGAGGGATATCAGGCTTTTATACATTACTTGGTCAGAGAGAGACAGTGACAAACTCTGGCTCCACGAGGAATCCACGTCCCCATTTGTGCCGTGCTCCTCTCTCCCTCCCTAAGAAGGGTTAGTTCACCACTCTGGAATAAGTTGGGGATCCTTATGCTCTTCTATTAAACTGTTAAAATTTGAAATGAAACCAAAACAGCATAAAAATTTCCCCTCCAAATTTACACCCTGCAGTTCCATTCTTTCGAATCGAGCATAAAACCCCTCAAGATAAAGAGTTTTTTGTTCTGCTTAAACTTCAGCGGCAAAGCCGAGAAGTATTAAACATTAAGAGTGATATTTTCCTTTAATAAAAAGCATAATCTTCCAGTAGCATGATTTTCTGGAAAATTATTTTGATGGATGAATCACTTGGCCCATCAAATTCTGCCAGGTCCAGAACGACACTGTAATTCCGGGTGGTGTTTGCACGGGGCTCTCATTAGTTCCCCGTGAATGGGCTTTTTAACAATACCCTGCTCTGCTCACTGCAGGCGTGCGTATAAAACCACATCTCAGGAAAAACCCTTCAAAGCAGCTGCCAAGATGGGAAGGACTTTGCCTGGAACAGCCAGGGGAGTCAGCCCTGGAAGCATCTCACCAGTGCATCGAGTTGATGCCGCCTGAAGCAGCGCAGACCCGAGGCGGTGCTGGGGGATGCTGAGAGGGCTGCTTTGCTGCTGAGCCCCCGCAGGGCTCTGCCACAGATGCCTGAAGCACTGGGGGAACTGGAGGGCCCCCAGCCTGGTCATCTGCAGCACTGGGGGTCCCCCAGCCCCTCCAGCCAAGCCTTTTTCACCATCACGGTCCCTCAGCACCAGTCTTCTTTTTTCTGTTTTCTTTTTTTTTTAATTTCATTTTTTCTTCTTTTCCAGTTCAGTTTTCAGAATCCGCCTGGCATTTTCTCCCCCAAGCAGGAAAAAGTATGTGGTTTACAGAGAACATTTTTTTCACCCCATAATTTAAAAATCGGGAGAAAAGGGAACTAAATGTCCTTCCCTCCACGTTCAGCTGTCCCCAATCCTAAAGGAAAGCAGAACGTGTAAAAGAAAATCTCTGATCAATTTGGAGAGACCCGAAATCATGACATGTTCAAGCATTTGGTGAAATTCCCCAGCAATGAAGTGCTGGCCTGAGGGGCTGCCCAGGGCCCCACCATCAGCCAGACCCCCCTGGGGTGCACTGAGCCCCAGCCAGACTCAGGCCTGTCTCCCTCTCCCCATCAGCAGAGTGGCAGCGAGAACAGAAGCCTTTTGTGAAGTTGCGTTAATGTTTTTCAAGCTCTTTGAAGTTGAAAAGCACTACAAATAACACATATATTATAAAGTTTTGGGATAAAGCCTTCTCTGGTGCTCAGATGTGAGTGTGAGCCGAGGAGCTCTGCCTGTCTCTCATTATGAGAGACAACTGCAAGTCTTCAAGTTGTCACAGAGCCACTCTGAAATGCTAAATGGTTTTGAAATCTTATTTTTGGGTACAGAGCTGACATTCTTAATTTGCATTTTCATTGTTCAGGAAAACAGAGGCTAGTTTCTAGGGAGATCCTTCACATGCAACAACAGAAAGGGGCGTAGTTGGTGTGACCCTGCGGTGGCTGACCCCGGGTTGGGACATCCCGACCCGCACAAGGCAGATTAATCCAAGCAGAGCAGCTGGAAGGCACAGCAGCATCCCCAGCTCAGCCATCATCACCCACCTCAGAGGTGCCAGGGCTTGAGATAAGCAAGGTTTGGGGACACGGGTCTAAGTTCATCACCCCACACGGAGCAGGGCCATGTCCTGCCTCCCCGGGAAGCACCTTTTCTGAAGTGCCACCCCTCTCCTGCAATGCTTCTTCTGGGAAAAAATTACCTCTAGGTAGGCTCTTGATGGGCCAACCTTTCGCCCAGCCAAGACGCTGCTTCGTCCCCCTCATGACATTCAGGAGCAAGACACGAACATTTGAGACAAACACACCCTGCAGGGTCTCACCCATCTCGTGCACACTCCCTCTTGCATCAGGGCTGATCCGCTTCATCCAGGCCCCAGTGAGGGCAGTGGAAAGATTCCCGGTGAGTGCTGGGGCTTGGCCTGGACCCAAGGTTTTACAGCCTCCCTGGGCTCGCTTTACTCACAAGGCAGAGAAAATACACAGCTCCCTGCAGCAAGATCCTCCACCCACAGCCAGAGCCTTTAAACCCACGGAGCTTTATTCTCCTCCTGCTCCAAGCTGAGGCTTTGTGATCATTCCCTGCTCCATATGGTCCCTGCCAGACTGAGAAGCACACGGATGGCTTCGTTTGCTTCTTCCTGATATTAAGAACTGCTGAAGAGGGACCTGTCCATTAAATTGGTCATTGGTATTCACAGTGGGGAAGGCACTGCTCCTGCAGCAGGTTCGTTCTGCCACATCGAAACCTCTCTCCCGGAGAGCTGATAATGTGTTCTGAGACTTAATAAAAGTAATTGGCCTTCATAAAGGAAAAAGAATAGAGTGTTGGAGGGGGGAGCTGTTACCGGCTTCAGTTTTCATTCTCTCAGCCGAGCAAACAGCAGGGAACGGCCACCAGAACTTCAGGAGCGTATCAGGAGATGTGAAAGGAACTTTCTCGCTGGCAGGGAGTCATCAGAGCCAAACAGGGATGCTGCATGTCCTACAGGAGCACACGTGGGCTTGGGATGTGGCCAAAGAGCTGAGTGGGAAACGCACCAGAGAGAGGGAGAGGTGAACTGATGTGCAGAACAAGCAACGACCACCAGCCACCAAAGATCCCCGAGCATTGGCCCTGCCACCACCAGACCCACAGACCCCTTTGGTCACGGGTTCCTTGGGCACATCCACTTGCCACTCCCTAAGCCAACACCACTGCCCAGCTCTCCCCTCGGGGCACCCACACCGAGGTGCCCCAGGGCACTGCACCAGACTCAGGGCTGCCATTGTGGCTGCTGAGCTCTGCCCATCACCCTGCAAAGCCCAAGTGTTAAATCGCAGTCAGCGCAGCAGAAGTTTTCTGTTTATGTAAGGTTGGCTGTGAGGCGCGGGGAGAATCTGCTTCCCTCGTCTTTAAACGCCGTGTTGTGTGAATTTAATGTGCAGAAAAGGTGTCAGACAAACAACCCCGAAGAAGAAAACTGCCTGTTTAGCAAGCAGGGAGCTGAGCTCTCCAACACCCTTCATCTGCAAGGAGGTACTGCAGGAACAGCCCAGCACCGGCAGTGTGGGGAACCAAGAGCTCACCAGGGAGCTCACATGGGGGTGTACAGAGAGGATTTCACACAGAAATCCTGGTACAAACCCCTATTTCTCCCGTAGTCCATGCCTGAAAAGAACCAGCTCATGCAGGATGCTCAGGGGTTTGAGCACCCTGGCATGCAGTTTACAATGGCACAGGTTTACTCACCTATTTGTTTTTTTCACTGATCCCATTTCCATTCTGTCGCTTCCTTGTGGCTGTCACCTTTTTCTCCTCACTCTGACAGTTGTGGAAATGATTCCCAGAAAGTCCCAAAGATCTGGGAACTCTCCCCCCCTGCAATGAGACCCTTGGCCCTGCTGCAGAGGGGCCCTTTCCCTCCTGGGCCTGACAGCTCTTGAGGAACATACCTGAAACACCAGGAGATGCTGTTTGCCAGCCCCAGGGAGGGCCCTGGGGATTAACACCAAGCCCCTGGGCTCCATCCAGCACTGCAGTTGGACAGTCACATGCCAGGAACCTGACCACGGGCAGAAATTTATAGACAAAACCTCAGTCAACTTCATTTCCAACAAGCTTCCACTTTCCAGGGTGGGACAGTGCCCCTTGGAACAGCCTATCACTTTATAACGTACCTACAGGAGCACTGGGCTGCCCTGCCCCATAACCCACACACAGCAACGGGACCTGCTCTAAAAGCAGCCATTCCAACCATTTCCCCTTTCCACTGCCACCAAGGGGCAGGAAAAGAGCATCATGGCTTTGTTTTGACTGCAGAAGAGGATGAGACTGTTCTTGCTTTGTCATCCCTGATGGATGCTCTGGCTCTGGTGAAGCTACTGAACATAAATCCAAGACATGCAGACATCACCCATGCACACCCTGCATCCAGCCACTGAGCTGCTTTGCTGCTCTCTAGAGAAATGCAGAGAAGGGAATAAACTGGGATTTCTGGGCTACTTTCTGTGTGATAGAAAGGGCTGCACCCCAGGCTCTGGTCCAGCCTTGTGCCCAGTGTCACCAGCTCTCCCTGGGAGCACCACCACGGCTTTACAGCTGGCCCTGTGGAGGTGTTCACCCTCCAGGAGGGAGCCAAGCCTTATGGAAAAGGGACAGACAACATCTTCTAACCAGTCTTGGGTAATTCAGATCACAGAGCGTGTTCCGTAATTTGTCAGCAGCATCTATTAATCCTTAATGAGGTAAAAACTCCTCAACATCTCTCAACTGAAGTTGCAAAAAAAAAAAAAAAAGAAACCCAACACCGAACTGACATTTCCACACTTCTGCTGTAAATCCTTTTACTTCTCCTGAATGGAAGAAAAGAAACAAATTTAGAAGGATTCAATCCTTGCACCCTGACACAGCTAACAAAGAGAGACTGGCTCAAGGATTGCTACACCAACAGAAATAGCCCATATTTCATGTCAGGGAATACGATGTGCGAATTTTTATAGGCACCATAGATCATCGCCATCTGTCTTGACAAGTTAATTGTCTGCAGTTTTTCTAGGAAAACCAGAAACTTTTAAAACTAACAAAACAAATGAGCTGAACAGTGACATGGGCAGAGCACCGTGGGCTCACTGCCCTGGAAATGTGCGGGTTCTGATACGCCCGAGCTCAGTCCGAAAAGGAAACCTGGAGTGGTCAAACACTGCTCCTGGTGCCACTTATAGCACTGAGGTCCCACACACCCAGCAAAAGAACTGCTTAGAGAGCATGATCTCTGCAAAAAAGAAAAAAAAAACCAAAAAAACAGCTGAACTCCATAAATCTGGGAACAAAACAATAATTAATCAAAGCAGGGAACGGTACTCACAGGGTCTGTAGAGCCGGTGGCAGGATTCACATCCTGCAAAGGGCCACACAATTAAAAAACCAGGACAAACTGCATTAGATGACAACCTCCCAGCTGCATTCCCTAAGTGGCTTTTTAAAGGATGGAGCCTCTATTTGAAATGTTAACAAAAAAAAAAAAAAAAGTTTAATTTTTTTAGAGCCAAATGATTTTTTAAAAAAATCTTTCTCTCCATTCTTTATTAGTTCTCACCACCACACTCACAACCTCCCATGAGGCGTCCAGATTTTTCTCTCACGATAAACTGGAATTAAAGAAAATAAACCCAGAAGTTACTCTTGGTGTTAAATACCAGCTTTCTAAATTTAGATCCGGATCATCCTGTCATTTAAATATTCCACAGACCACAATGGGGAGTTTATTCTCAGAGGAATATGGGATTTGGCACTAACTGTAGTATTAAGTGTAAAGAAAGTCAAGGAGCCAAATACCCTTTTGGTGTAGATGCCCAAACCCCCATTATTTTCCTCCAAATTGAGACATTTTTATACCAACCAAACTCCTAATTTTGAATTCTCCAAGTAACTGCAACAGCTCCATATTTACACTGTAGCCTGAGCAGTGCCCACTGGAGCCATCTGTAAGTCTTAATTTCATTTTAATAAGAGCGTGATTAAAGCCCTAGGAGAGTTTATAATACACTTTGGGGGTTTTCTAAACATGACTTCGATAAACATTGGATAATTTGCTCTAAAACCCAAAGATCCCACTCAGGACTACACAAGTGACACACAATGGCCAGACAAGACATTTCCAAGGAAATAATCTTTTGGAAAAAAACTCTCACTCTCAGAAATTCAGTGATTCACGTCAAAGCTGAGAGTCACGACCTCTCTGCCATTCCATCCTCAAACTCCTGGGTGAGAGCACTTAGGAAAACGTAGCACCAAAACCAGCAGGGATTTTCCTAAGAAATTGTAACTCAGAGAGAAAATGCTCCTTTCTCCATAATACTTTCAGTGTAGATCAAATGCTAGTGTAAAACAGGATAAAACGTGGCGAGACGTGACCATCTCCCTTTAACTGATGGACGGAGAGCGGTAAATTAACAAGTGGTGTTTATTAGTTTAGAAGTCAAATAACGAACAGAATCAAAGGGCTGGCTCCATAGAAATGAGTGATTTGGAAACCCCTGAAATTCCAACGCCCTGAGGGGCGTTTGAACCCTACCTGTCGTCTGCCACAGCCTGCACGTCCCACCAGGGACTCTCCACAACGTCCAGGCACACGGATCCGTCTCTCCAAGCGGTGCCAGGCGCTCCATGGAGGAGGACTGGCACGGTTCTGCCAAAACGAGGAGTCTGAGGCGACTTCCACTGGCCCCTGCTGATGGATTTCCCATTTCTGCAGCCGTCAGCTTGGCAAAAACCCGTTTAACAGGAGTTTTGCTTGATTCAAGGTTGCAGGATTTGGCCTCTACACTCGTTTTTAGGTCCTCTGGATTTGATGGTGCTGAAGGGATAAAGCACAACTTGGCAGGGGCTGTCCCCTCCCCCTTGTTTGGTACAGACATTAGGAAATAAATTAACGAGTCACGTGTGATTTGCTTCACAGCAAAAAGAAGGAAAAAAGGTTTTCAGATAAGTTTCTGAACCATAAGCCAGATTTCTACGCAAACCTCTGCAGTGCACTGAGTTGAAATCAACCCCAGTTCATAAAGACCCTTGCTTTAAAACGTGAAGCCAAACGTAAAAAAATAAACCCAACTGTAACCAGAGCAAAAATCTGCTTGAACCAGGAGCAGCCACTGCTGCCCAGTGAGGGGTCCCAGGGACAGCCGAAATCACCCCCACACCCCTCTGAAATTTCCGGGCCCACAGGGAATAAGTGGAGGAATCCTGCAGCTACACCCAGCTCATCCCTGTAAAACAGTTCCCACATTCAAAGTTATTTCAAGTGTAAAAGGAGAACTAAGGAGGAAAAAAAAAACACCAGGAGAAACTCAACTCCCCCCTCTGGAGCTTCCCAGCCACAAAGCAGGGACAGTGTGCAAGGCCAGACATCTTTCTCCACAAAGTTGACCTTCCCAGGTTTTGTTCACATTTGCTTCCTTTCAATTTATTTTTCTTTTTAATATCCCATCATTAATGTTTTCAGATTGTACTCCTCAAGGGCCAGGTTCTTGGAGAACTTCACAGAGCTCACTTGGATAAATAACCTGGTAAACCACTCTGATCCCCAGAAGGTCTCGATTAATTTGGATACAGCTTTGACAAACATTAAATCTCTTCTTTAATGATGTTCCTCAAACAAAACAGTTAGCAAAATATCTGAATTTCCTTGTATAATGTCACATTTTAATGTAAACATCAAATAATGTACCAAAAGTTTTACCGGAAAAAAAACAAACAAAACAAAAAAAAAAAAAATCAAAAAAAGAAATAAAATTCAAAAAAAAAAATTAAAGCGGCACAATTCTTTTATACCACTGGAGAAAGGGGAGGAAAAAGCCAGATTACAAACATTTACACATGCATAGTGGAAAAAAAAATTAAACAAACAAACAAAAAAAGTCTTTTACTAAATTCACGCATTTTTTTTAAAATAGTTATTAAATCTACTAAGCACCAACATACCTAAAAATTTATTTTCAGCTTCATGATTCATTTAAAAAACCTATCAAATTAACTTTTCAAACAAGCTTATATTACTAGCTTGTCCAAAAATAAAATGTAGAGTTTTTTTGGGCTTTTTTTGTTAATTTTTTTTCCTTTTTTCTTTTTTTTTTTTTTTAATTATTTTTTTTAAAGTATACCAATACTTTTATCTGAATGTTTCCAAACAATGGCATAGGTGTCTGCAAAGAATGCCTTTACTTTACCCTACAGTGGATGGAAAATACAATACCACATCATACAGAATCTAAAACTATAAAAGTCTGAGAATGCAGCATCCCTTCACAAAAAAGCTGATAAAACTGAAATTATTTAGAAGATGCTGCACCTTTATTTAAAAAAAAAAAAAATTAAATGAATTTAAGCAGAAATAACATACATTTTTACATTAACTGGCCATTTCTGGTACAGAAACCCAGCATAGTATGCTAATGTTATTGAATAAATGTAAATGCTACTTACAATCTTCTTAAATACAATTTAGACAAACTTTTTTTTTTCCTTTTTTTCTTTTTCCTTTTTTTTTTTTCTTTTTTCCTTTTTTTCAAGTCGTACAGGTAATCTCTCAGCTGCTAGTTTAATGCAACAGATCATTAACATTACACAAATTAAAAAATAACACCTGTGTGTTTTCCTACAGAAAAAGCTTCCAAAAACCCGACCCACATCAAAAAAATGCAAAATAATGGAATATAATTAAAAAAAAAAAATCAAATTAGTTGCAAGTCTAGCAGCAAAGCAATTAAGTGAGGATATATTTACTAATATAAACAAAGGGAATATTTGCAACTACAGGTGAAGCCCCAACTATCTTAGACCTACGGACACAAATAAAAATTAAATTCTCTCTAAAAAAAATAATCTGATTATTTAAAATAGG
This sequence comes from Pseudotriccus pelzelni, assembly GCA_035584735.1. Taxonomy (NCBI): domain Eukaryota; kingdom Metazoa; phylum Chordata; class Aves; order Passeriformes; family Tyrannidae; genus Pseudotriccus; species Pseudotriccus pelzelni. The sequence continues at coordinate 3,158,009 of JAWMRA010000042.1, forward strand.
AGTAAAAGCCATTGCTACCTGATGAACTACCTAGGCTAAGTTCCTGAAACAAGGACAAAGGGTCGCTGTTCTTTTTTGTCTGCTCAGGAGGGGGTTTGGGCTTCGGGGGGGCCCGCAGGGCGCTCGCGTAGGACATGACGGGCTTGCTGCCGGCGGGCTGGGGGCTGCTGCTGTTGGACTCCACCAGCTGCTTGTTGGGCATCAGAGGTGGGAACTGGCCCAGATGCTGGAGCACGTTGTAGTTGAAGGAGTTGGAGAGCTGGATGTTCTCGGCCTTCAGGTGTTCCTCGGGGGGCTTCGCTGTCTTGGGGGGAGCTGCGGAGAGGAGGAAGCGGAGCGTGGGTAAGTGAACGGCTCTGACGTGGCAAATCTACCTGAGCTAACCCCAAAGTAAGTACTGGGGGGGACTGAAACTGGAAACCTCCTCCCACACCACTGATTTTCTGGGTTGAGTCACTCTGTGTCCTTGAAAATTATTAAGTTCACAGACTCAGATAATCAGGGCATGGTTTGGGTTGGAAGGGACCTTAACGCTCCTCTCATTCCACCCCCCGCCATGGGCAGGGACACCTTCCACCAGCCCAGGTTGCTCCAAGCTGGTCTTGGAGTTCCCTAGCTTCATTCCCACTGTTGGATTGTGCCCTACCCTTGCCACCAACACCCCAGGACTGGCCCTGCTAACCACGCTCAGCGTGTGTGCCCACGGCCCGTAACGCCGAACCCGCAATCCCGCACAGCGGATTTGCCCAGTGCAGGGAAGGTAAGCTGCTTCCCTCTGGGATCTACTCTAATTTAAGCACTTTATCCACTGAGACAGCACAAAGAGTATTTCATTCCTCTTGCTTTATAGCTTAATAGGCTAAAATTAAAATTTACAGCACCATATATAATTCATTCTCCAACAGCAATTCAGAGTCCTGAATGCCAAGCAACTAATTATTGGTATTTTAGGCTGAATGCATTCCTGCTAATTGATATGTTCTTGCTCCACATTTAACAACTTCTGTAACTACCAGAAAAAATGGTGCTTTAAACCAGAGGTATAAAACTGCTTTCAAGTGAATTTCCTGAATCCTAATGAGGTACCTTACTTTGTCTGGAGAATTCTGCTGTCTCACACAACTAGAGAAACTCTACACTGAAACACAGGTAAATGTTCTATCTGTAATAGCCTAAGAGCTGGACAGCACATATATTCTGTAATTATTTCAATCTTTAACCCTATAATGTTATTTTTAAAGTGCACATAGAAAAAACAAATGAGTGCAAAAGTAGGAAAACAAAGTATATAGTTAAGCTTCTCACTGGAAGGGTCACACACAGCCTTTTGGTTTTTATAAAGCAAAAAAACCACCATAACCAACTCATAGAAGAATGAATATGGAAAGAACATAAGCAAAGCAGTTTTGCTAGGGTTGCTATGATTCAATAAAAACCAAACAACCCAGACCATGAGCAATAAAACCTCCCAAAAATAACCACAGCACTCAAGAGAAGACAAGTAATGACAAGCCGGGCCAGAGGTGAAAGCTGTGTGTGGTTGAGGTGTCCAACAGAAGAAAAAATATGAAATAAACATCTTGAGTAAGAACTTAAATCATTTTCTTTCTACCAACAGGAAAAGCAATGCATATCAAACTCTCAAAGTGCAATTTTGGGAAGTGCCTGCACGTAACGATGCTGAGCAATTCGCGGCAGCTCCCCTTGCCCTCCATAAATCCATCCTGATCCAAGCCAGCAGTGAGCGGTGCCTCGGCCATTCCTGATGCACAGGAGAGATCAGCCCTTGGGCAGGCTGGATCAGGGGCTCTTCTCCAGCACAAACTGCAGGCACAGGGTTATTTCCCAGCACCACATTCTCACGGGGTTTCATCTCACGGATAAAAATCAATGGTAACGACAAACAGTGCAGTTACTGGTCATTAACCCTTCGCTCCATAAAACACATTTGGGCTGTAAATAGGATCATCACAGGCACTGGGCTGTGAATGTGGGAAAGCACAGCAGCCAGAAAATGGAGATGTGTTTGCATGAACCACTAGATACAGGCACTGTCCATACACACTCATTTACAAACCAGAAACCGTTCTTAACTACAGCAAAAAAAAACCCAACACATTTTCACAGCAAAAGCAGTTACTAGTCAGAACCTGACCTTTTCCTTTAGAATTTAGTATTTGACAGCAAATGTAGAGCTATGGTACTTCTTACATACACATCTGTCCTCTGGAGACTTCGCTCACAAACCTGCTCTCGAGCTTTACATTAAAGCAAGGAAATGTGGCACTGGCTGATCCCAAAGCAACCCTGCCAGGGTTCCTGAGCTGCTATTAGATAACCACTATTAGGTAACCACCAGTCTAGGGAGCGACTCCAGTGATGAATGTCATATAACACTGTGCATTCAGCTCCTCGATTTTCAGTAAAAATAGAAGTAGATTGAAGGAGGTGCCCTGAGCTTGAAGTCTGGAACAAAAGAGGCTGCCATACACATGGGTTTGCAAAATAACATTTTCACGTTTTGGAAATTAAAAGGCACATCAGGAACTTAACTCTTGAGTGCTGCTGCTGATATAAACAGGTTTATCCATTCATTCTACACTGCATGTTGCTATTTCACAATCACTACGAAATCACAAGATGTTTTAGGTTTATAAAGCTTCATCAAAAGCAATTAAATCTTTTAAGGCCAAAAAGAACCATCCTATAAATAATTTTCTGTATTAGTAAGTGGTTTTAATATCCACATTGGGATATTGTTCATATTTTTACTGATTTTGTTTTTAAATTTCCACTGGAGATTCTTAAATCCAAGTCATGGAGAAGAGACTGTACTATCCTGGTTATTTTGTTTCTCACAAACACTGAAAGTATGGAGAACAGAAGAATAGCTGCACTGCTCCAGCCCTCTGCTTGCAGCTTTTTTTCACCTCTGAGAAGTTAATTTAGTTTCTGTCTGCTCAATCAATCAGCTCTGCTCCTACCACCAGGGAAGCCACGTTCCACCGAGACTGTTCCACGGTGAGAGAGAATTTAAACTCATCACTACTTTGATGAACTACCAGAATTTACTGGGAGAAACGCTGAGAGTACTAATTCAGTTTATGTGCTGCTCCCCCAGACTGTAATATCAACACCAAATATCACTGATTCTGGGAACAAATAATCTATCTTGCAAACAAATTCCACCAGCCACCTTAGTTCCTTTCAGCAAAGTCTCAGCTGCACTTGAAACCACTGTAAGAGACTATTCGGGTTTACTGGAGCTTTTGGAGAGGACTAAGAATCAGCACTGATTTTGCAGGAGGAGGTCACTCACAGTATTCTTGAGACAGCAGCAGGATGGTAACAAGATGGCAAACAAAAAACCAGGATTATTCCAATACCTTTAACTACTGAAACAACAAACACTTCAACAGTGGGTTTGGGAACTGAAGCAATGGCAAAAAACGTGTTGTGAAAAAAAAAAACCAAACCCACAACCAACCCTTTCACTCAGGCTTGGTCACTGCAGCTTAAATCGTGCCCTCAGAGCACAGACCCAGGTGTACCCACCTAACAACTCCCGGGGTGGAACTGCTCTGCTGGCTCCGTTGCATGGAATGTTTGGGTACGGGGCAGAGGAGGAGGAGTTCACCCACAACTCAGGTGAGGAGTAGTTGAACGATGACTGGTTACTGTGGTCCTGAAGCTCTTTACACTGACCAAGACTGTCTTGAGGAGTGTTTAATTCTTCAGAACAAGCCTGGGCTGAACTAGAGGAAATTCTTCTTTGGTACAACGGCCTGCCTGGTCCTCTTGGTTCATACTGTGAACAAAAAAAAAACACAAAACAAAAAGTGGCCTTTTGCTCTTTTTATTTATTTATGTATCAAATACCATTTCCCCCGCTCGATTTTTTCCCTGAAATGCCTTACCAAAAAACAAAAATGTCCTTTGCATTTAGGAAAAAAAAAAATCTCATGCATTTCAAGTTATATGTTGTATACTGCAGTCACTGATAATGTGTTTTGATGACACAAAATAGAGAATTTTAAAGCAACTGCAAAGAACATCAACTGAGATTCCTTAATTCTCGTCAGCCTTTACATCTCACAGTCCTACGTGGGCGATGGATCACACAGGGAGGAGGAAGATACCCAGCATTTACAGATGAAGCAAAGAAAGCACAGAAACGCATAAGGGCGAGAGAAAATGTTCTTACAACGTAGCCAGGGGAAAAAAAAAAATGGTTTTTCCTTTTCCAAAGGATAAATCAGTGACTTGTACAGCGGGATCTGGGGAAGCTGGATACGTTTGTGCATTGGGTGTTGTGAACGTACACAAACAAACACTCTGGAGAAGCCTCTGCCCTCGGGAGAAATAGTTCACAAAATTTTATCTGAAACCACAGAAATGACTTGTAAACCCTGCAGATCATGGAGATGAAAATGGCAGGAGCTCCATTAATTAACCTGCGGACTTCAAAAGTTCAGATTTAAGGGCTCTCTAAACTTTCTCAAGGTTTAAAGTAAGTCTGCTATGGTACAGTTTATTTTTAAAAATGAATACAGTATTTTCTCCCTTCTGCACTGACTAATGAGCATCAATAACAGAAACGTCATGAGGATAAATCTATACTTGGTAAAAGGAAAAAGAAAACATCCTAATGAAATGCCATAAGAAATTAGCTAAATAAACATCAAATGATTTGCTTGCGGTGCCCCAATATTGTTACTGCATCATCCACAAAAACCAGACAGGGGGAAAAAGTGCATGAAAGAAAACTGTTATATCTTATTTTAGTCGCCATAATCAAGGGATCAACACTTGCACATCCTGACATTCTACTCTCCTCAGGGTTTTCTCCAAAAACTAAAAAAAAAACCCCCATCCAAATCCATAAGCTACTGCCCAAATCACACCCAAAATTTATCCATTTATTGAGTTTAATGGACAATTTTGGTAAGCAGGCAGGAATTTATCAAAATTCTGGACACTTGCAAGTATAGAACCAGACAGAATAACTTCAGTATTCCCTTTGATGTGCAGTTCAGATCTGGTTTGACTAAACACATGCAAAAGCTTTCAAGTATCAAGTCAATTAACAGTTTTATAAATAGTGATGGAGAAGACAGTTTAGTGAGGATACCAAAAGTCAAGAAAACTGCCCTGACAACTGCCTTGTATGAGGGATGTCTGTTAAAAATACACCTAAAGCCACGTTTTGATTTCTTTGTGCATTCTTTGGTCCTTCCTCCCAGCTGGACCAGCAGTTTTGGAAAGTTTACAGGCAAGTCTCTGTCTGGGAACACTTTTACTGCATTTGGCATTTCTGTCACATATTTTGAAAGGAAGAAGAAATAACAACTAAACCGAATTTGCACTAATTACATAAAGGCTCACTCTATTTGTCTTCAGATAGCAGGAGCTGTCACAAGCTCTATAGGAATATTTATTGGTTTATTACTGCTGAAAAGACATTGTTCCTACGTCCTGCTGTACTGACAGCAGTAAGTGTTGTCACAAGGTATTAGATTTCATACAAGGTGGGATGACTTAATGGACTGAGACATCAAATTTCTAAATGTCTATAAACCCAAACCTTACTAGAGCTCTAGCTGGGCCTGAGGACTCCATTAACTTTTCTGGATCTACACAAGGCAGAAATTTGTAAAATGCACTGGAATTCAATTTTAGTTATTTTGCTCAGGCTCATAAACTAAATATTTTCTATTTTCAGAAGTCGAAAGACAATTCAATTAAATATGTATTATGTGAGATAGTGATGAGGAGGGTTCCCCCCACGGCTTCTGTAAAAACCTTAACAGAGACACATCACTTATGTACAAATATCGGATTACACGCAGGCCGTGTGAATATTAATTCTGGCATTCCTGGAATGCAACCAGGATATTCCATGCCTACGTATTCCAATAGGGATTAAAAACCTTTGTTCAAAATGTGACCTGTCTTAGTTGTGTGTGCTGGCATAGTCTACATCCCATAATACACCTCCTTGGAGTCCAGGACCAGAGAACACAGAGAGGGACAGAGCTGTGGTTGGTGCTGGACCCAGATTCAAGCAGCACAGCCGGGTATCTCCGCACTCATTTCCAGCACTCTGAGCCCCCAAACACACGAGATGGCTTTATATCAGATTAGTTCAGGCAGGGTGGGGCTTATTAAATGAGGGTGAAACACCTGCCCAGCTCTGGTCTCGAGCCTGCAGAAGTAACTCAGCCACACTCCCAGTTCACAGGGACAACCGGCCGGTTCCTTCACGCCGCCTGTCCGGAGTCACCTCGAGAGCTTTCACCTGGGCTGGGTTACATTTCACCCCAGATGAAAAACAGGCAGAGATCGAGCAAGAAGGCTCTGAGTAACACTCAAAAAAGCCAAGACTGCCCACTTTGTAGAGAAAGCGTCACACCTGCAGCACCGAGAACCACGAATGTGCCCAGGGTGAGCAGCGAAGAACGACTCCACCTCCCAGAACTCCCGGTGGGAGCTTTTAATGCGTGAGGTGTTGTGCACCCCCGACCACTCCACAGCGCAATCTGACAGTGAAACAACACGGCAACTGCACAGCAGACACGAGCAAACACCTCCACCTACCTCTTCTAAGCTGTGGAGCGAAGAGGCAGATACTGCTCGGGATGCGAGGGGGTGAAATGGCTCCTGACCGACCGCGTGCTGATGGTTCTGGATTTGTATAAAAGGGTTCTGCTGCGACCTGTGGGGCAGTGGAGGTATCCCATAGTGAAAGCCCTGCCCCATAAGGTGGTTCTGCTGTAGGTTAGCATAAGTCCAGGATCCATCAGGTTGCAGGTATTTCAAGGGAGACGGGGTTATGTGTTCGGATGGCATTGAGAAAGGGGGGTTGTATATTTGGGGTAAATGCTGCTGAAACGCTGGGTTACTGGGCAGTTCAACGTCTCTGTTGTTTTCAGTGAAGGTGGGGAAGTGAGCGCTGTGGTTGGAGTTGCAGGAAGGAGAAGGGAGTGCTGGTGGGCTCCGGGGCTGCACTTGTCTGTATTGCAACAGTCTCGACTGAGGGGGGGGCATTTCGGCCAAGTCCCGACTTTCACTTGGATCCCGGTGGGACAGTTCTCGGAGCAAATCCTGGAATCTGCATCGACAGAAGAAATGCATCAAGGAAAAAAAAAAAAAGAAAAAAAAAAGAAAAAAAAAAGTTTTGCTGAAATCCCACTGGTTTTTGAGGTGGGAAAAAACTCAAGAGCACAAACCACTGAAATTAAATATTCTCATCTTTGGGCTTCCTGACCCCTAACTTCAAAGGATGGGACTGAGCAATCGGAAATCAGGCACAAGAGGATTAATCGGATGAAATACCCACCTGAATCATCTCAAAGTTTTAATAACTCTTGAGATTTCCTTTTCGGTCAGAAGAATCAATTTTTTGTTATCTCTTAAGAGACAACTAAGGGATGGATTTCCCGCTTTACTACACAGGGTAAAAAGTTCACATAGTTAAGGAAAATTTTAACCCCTTACAAGCCAAAAGCCCGAACAATCAGGGATTCCCCTCACTTGCACAATATACTTTCAAACTTCTTCAGAAGGTCAAGAATATTCAATTCAGCACTTCCAAGAGTCAGATAAGAGGGCATTTAGATGCTTTACCATGGCTGTAACAACCCAGATGGAAAAGAAAGCACAGTGGGAGATGACAGTAAACAGAGGCAATTTAAAAATCCAGCCTTTACAATATACATGATCAAAGTTGATGACCACTGGAACCATTCTTCTGTTGATATTCAACAGCTTCCTTTCTTGCCCCCCCTAACGCTCCGTCTCAAATATAAGTGGGGTTTTTTTTTGCTTTTAAAAGCAAAGGGTTTTTGAAAAGAAAAATTTAGGTTTCACTGGGGAGCAATGTCTGGGGAGGGGCTGGTTTGTTTGTTTTCGAGCACATAAATCTGAGACTTGCTACTTCAAATTGAAGAATTTACAACTTAAACAGGCCTTCACTACACTCTGACACCTCCTTTATAAAAACACAAGGTTGTTACTCTCTACCCATTCCTTACTCCATAAACACGACACTGAAAAGCTCCACGAAAATATTTTTCCACTACAGCTTTACTGCCCAATATACTGACAGAACAAAGCATAACACATAATAAAAGCACAGTTGTAAGTCAGCCTGCCAACTATTTTAACCTTCATAATAACAGCAGCAAAAAGCAATACCTTTAAGTGCCTTGCACTTGATCACAGGGTTACAGATAGGTGCCCACTGCTCAATTTTACACAAGCTCTGATGACTCAGTAAACAAATACCTTGAATATGTTGCCTCTGTTTCATCTTCTGTATTACTGGCAAGTTTCCAGTTTGCCCTAACTTGCTGCTGTTGATGTAATCCAATTGGTTGCTGAGGAAGATGTGGTAGATGAGGATGGTGATGGTGTTGATATGGAATAGTGCCTTGACTGAGATAGGCATTATGTTCATTCCATTGCTGTAACCTGGCTTGTTGTTGCTGCCTTATTGTTTCCAAAGCTACATTTCCATGCATACGATCTACAAAAATAGTTTTAAAAAAAAATTTTATCTAATGCCCTTTTTTAAAGATCTTTATGTCAGAAAAAGTAAAAAAAAAAAAAAAAAAAAAGAATACTTTTTTAAACAGTATATTCCAGGGCCTATTATATACTAACTGCATTGCAGTGTATAACCTGGTTATTTAAATCATATGGAAAATCATATAAACATGAATCTTCTAATAAAGTGCTGAATATTCAAACATGCCTCAAGCAGCAAATTATGCTCAATGACATTACTTATGGAAACTAACCCAACAATGACCCAATTCAGAGCAATATGCCTGAAAAAGGTAAATACCTCCTTCATTTTCACTTCAATGTAGTTATAATTGCACACTCTGAATTTAAATAAAGAAAAGTCACCTACCTAAAGTGTCCCCTAAGGGCATTCCTGACGGATTCTCTTCAATGAAGTTGTTCAAGTGGGTTGGCAGAACGGGGTTGTGCTGTGCAAGAGGCCTCAAAGGATTATTGACTTCTTGTAACAGAGGTGGGGGGTGTTGTTCTGAAATCACAGCATCTACAGCAGGAGAATGCGGTCGGTGGGGAATTGGATTATTAAAAAAAGACTGGCTGGGGCCTGCCTGGTAAGCAGGGGAAAGCTGTGAAGGTTGTGGAGGCTGCTGATTCAAATGGTTATGCTGCTGAACTACCTGGCTCTGCTGGGGTGGCATTTGGTTTGCTTGGTCAGGCAAGTGATTTTGCTGCTGACTTAAAAGGTTTTGCTGCTGCTGCTGCTGCAGAGGATACGGCTGCCTTGGGATCTGGGAGAGGTGCTGGAAGTGGCGGTTGGGAACTGCAAACTGGGAGTGGGGTGGGGTGAGGTGGAGGTTCAGCTGCCTGGGGTTGGGATTCTCTTTGCGATGGAATTTAGCGTTGGGAAACCCAACACCGGAACGGGACTCGGGGCTCCTCTGCTGAGAATTGGCTTCTAAATCAACCTGGGCAAAAGAGAAGGGAAAACGTTGAAAATCCACATTAAAAAAAAACCCAAACAAAGCCATTTCAGCAATGACTAAGCTCATTAAGAGAGAGAATATTAAAAAAACACACAAAACCGAATGAACAAATAAACAAACAAACCCAAAACCAAACCACAAACCCAGACAAGAGAAACCCACCTGCTTGGATTCCAGAGGTTTCTTCTCAGGTGTTCGAATTTTACTGATTTCAGGTCCAGCAGCATTTTCACTTTTACCTAAAAACATTTATAAAATTATTTAGTTTCAATAGAAAAATTATTATTTTCAGATGGTTTTTTTTGGCCAGACACAGGAAAATTTACACTTATTAGTATAGCATTTACAGCATCACAGACATTTAATATCATTTACCTAAATAACACTTTTCCTTTAATCTCTGCACTTTGTTCATTAATCATCACTAAGTAGTTCTTCCAACTTAATTGCAAATAACATCAGCAGTCGTTAGCACTGTACTGCAGAACAGAGATGGAACAATTATACCCTCAACACCCCTCCCAAGCTTCCATTTCTTCCTCCTCTGAATCTCACAGTATCTGGGTTATTGTATTTGTAATGGAAAATCTCATGTTATTTCCCCAACTCTGTAGATTCCTCAATCAGGGAGGAAAGGGTGAAGGAAGGAAAGGAGGGAGGAAGGAAGGGAAGAATGGAAATCCTTTCCAAAACGCCCTATTTAAAGGGGAGTGCAAAGTACAATCGTAAAGTAACTTAAAGCACAGACTCTCAAAACCAGACCAACTTTCACTGCCATTTCAACCACTGACCATTTCGACTCTGTTCGTGCTGCTCCTTTTCCTGATGCTGGAGCTGCTGCTGTCCCATGTTAACTGGCGAGTGATGCCCCAGGCCATAAGGGATAGGAGACCCACGCCCATGTGCCTGTAACAGGTTCATATTATATGCCATAGCTGCTTGATGGGTAATGAGTCGAGGGTCGACTGCAAACCTACCCTGATACCCCGTCCACGGTACCTACACAGGAAAAAAAAAATTTAAAAAAATTAAAAAAGATGCAACCTGTTAAGGTACATTAAAGGCAGAGAAGTAACAAGCACACTGATGTTAGGTCAGTTAGCAACAAGTTTTCCGCGCATCAGATGACCTGACACGCTCACACACAACTACAGCTGGTGCTGGAGAGGGAGAGCTGCAAGGGCAGCAAAAGTTTCAGAGCACAATCCTGGGCAAAAAATTTTGTACCAAAACCCGTTGTTTTTTCAGTGGTTTCAAAATTCTGAGAGAAATGAGCGATGGACAAATCGTAGTTCAATAAACTTTACGTTTATCTCTTCCCTAATTAAATAGAAGTAGATGAAGGGCAAGAAACTAAAAATCTGTTTCTCCTGGCAGTTAAGAGACATGGGGTTGTGGCTTGGGAGCAGCAACAGAGGGAGAAGCCTCTGACCTGAGGAACGGACCTTTCAGCAGCCAGTGCTGTGATTCTGTACCACTGAAGGGGCAGGCAGGCCATTCCTCTGCACCCAGGAGACACTTAGTGAAGGTAACAGGACTATGGCTGCAATCCAAGACTCTCCATAAGTGAGGAATGACAAGGCTGCCCCAAAGTGTCTGTGCTACACATGAATTGCACATCTGAAGTAAAATCCACCTCCTGAAAGCAGGTAATAAAAGTCCGTTGGTTTTTTTTTTTTTACAACAGCTTTGGTTTTATTCCTGAAAGGAATGCAAAGCAAGACAGCTCTGGATCAAATTAGTTCAATCTCTCCCTGTAGGGAATTTAGTAAGAGGAGGAAAATACATGAATCAGAGGCAAGTGCAGGGAGAATAATCACCACTCAGGCTGCCAGAGCATCCCTCAGTGATGACAGCACACAACCTCCTCCTGCTTTTACCTTGGCTATGGGAACCGCATTAAACAAAGCAAAGACAGCACTTCATCTTACATGAACATAAACACATTTTACTTCAGTCCCTACTTGTTTCAAGTGTAACGACCTTCATGCAATTCCTTTTTTTTAAAAAAATTACTATTTGCCCTTGAAATGTGCACTTTGAACTTTAGCTTTAGGCTACTCTTGCATCTGTACAACCTCAAATCATCTCTGAGCCTCTTTGCAAATGTAGCTGTCTCATTAGTACCTCAGTCTTCCCATTTAATTATTTAAAAATCCATCCTCGGGGACGGTGAGCTCAAAATACTTATTTTCAATACATTTCTTTTGATTGGAAATACATAAAAAATATATTAACCTTGGAACAATAAGGCAGAGCTTTTTAAATTACCTTGGTTGGAGATTAATATAATGTGAGCAAGCATGACAAAGATACAGCTGCTGGCCTTCTCATTGCATTTAAATTTCCTCATCAAATGCAGATTTCTAGTAAGCTTGGAAAAAGAAAAATTCCTTGGCCCAGCAAAGAAAACCAATTTGCAGCTGCCAGCTGATCTAAGGCATGCAACTGAAACTACAGCAAGTCCCCTATTCAGCACCCATAACCCAAATTACAACAGAGGACTCACAATCATTGGAAAAAACCCAAGTTAACTGTGTTCCAACACTGAGCATTATGAATGGAATTAAACACATCTGCATGTGTTTAATTCCATGTCCTTCCCACAGCCTTCAGGAGTTGTGCACAGCACAGACACATTACAAGCTTTTGCAGCCTTTGTTTTTTCCTTGCCTTTTCCTCCATGAATACCTGACTGTGAAGGGCAGCAATAAAGCAGAGGCTGCTTCTTTCATTTGTGCAAATTTTGGAGGGACAGTCTGATTTGTAATCTAAAATTCCCTGCATAAATGTAGCCTAAAAGACCTGATTAGAGATCTTCATTCTGTTCCCAAACGTCATTAAGGAAAGGGATTGGAGAGGAAACTGGTTCACTACGAGGTTCTGGAAGGGAAAAACATCCCATTATGCTTATTTTTCTTATCACTTCACTTCAGACACCTTGCACTGCAGAATTCCAAACCTGGTAATTCAGACTGTGTGAAGGCAACAGAAAGAAACAAACTTGGTGTGAATCACCGATGTCTCTCCAGTGATTAAGAACTGAACTGGGCCAATAATTCAGAGGCAGGTGGCTCAAGTCATGGGAGAGAGATTCCACCGGTGAGCCCAAAAGACACCAAATTACATGAACATGGAATTGCTTTTAGGCTGCCTGGAGTTATTTGTGGGAGCAAGGCTTTAAAGTCCCTATTTTCTGGTGGCCCCCTGCACTGCCACTCCTCAAGCCAGCAAAGCCCATGTATTTGAAGTAAAGTGCTGAAAAAACCTGCAATAAATTCACTATCTGATTTTTCCATATATTTTGTGCATACAGTAATTGATGGGAGGCTTGGGGGGGTAAAACAGAAAATTAATTCTTACAGGCAAAGGCACAGACATGACCATATTTCCTCCATAGACAGCAGGTACATAGAGAATACTTGTCCCAGTGTGTGGATCTATCCTTTGAACAGGACTTGGAGATTTCCCCAGGTTGGGGTGAGGTCCCAGAGGAGGAGGGGGAGGAGTAAATGCTCGGATAGGATTTCCAATTAGAACAGAAGGATTGGGCTGAACTGAAAAGAAAGACAAAAAAAAATATATATATACACAAGAAAATAAGATATATACACAAAAAGAACATGAAGCCACTGTCTTTTTTTTCTTTTGTTTTTAATTCCTCTCTTTTTTTCACCCTGATAGCATCTATCTTTATAAAGCCTGTGTGAACCTCTCTAAGAGCACAGGTCTGATACAAGAGAAAGCATTAATCAAATCCTGTATTCCATTTCAAAAATTTGAAGAGGCAGAAAATATGAGTTGAGATACAGAGAAACAGGTATCTGGTAAGTGCATTAATGAGAGAACGTCCCAAACCAATTAAATATGCTGACAGTCAGAGTAGCTGTTAAGCACTGCATCAAAAACTAAAATCACCCTCCTTTCTTTAGCAGGGAAGATAAGCTTTAAATTAATGCTTTTTCAAATTAATAAAATTATTCAGCTGTTGCATCTACCCTGCAAAGGCAGCATCGGGAATATCTGGATACCTGACAGCACAATTTAAGTTCAAAGTACCCCATCAAAAAAGTGTCTGCCATGTAATGTCCAACCCCTTTTAGTGCAAATACACCAGGGCAGGGTTTTACAGTATGAATTTCAAACACAGCCAACAATTATGTTGTGTTAAGGCTCCAAAGTCAGTGCACACAAGACCTATAAAGGGAGAGCCTCAGAAATACCTAATGCCCATTTAACAGCCTATAATCTGTTTCCCAGATGCACACAAGAAGTAAATGACTTTCAAATAAAGAAGGGACCAGATATTCCATTTATATCAAACTAGTATCAATGTCACTGAAGGCAAACCAGTGTGAGCTCAGGAATTCCTCCAGGAGCAGCAGATACTTACCAATTCCATCAGGTGGGAAATGGTCATTCTGGTTATGATGATGGACCTTGCCCTTTAAAGGAACAAAAACAATAATTACGATGTTTTTTATTATTATGTAAACCAAAGCTTTTCATTCCAGTGAACATTATAATTAAACATAAAATGAAGCTTGAAAGAAGTCAGCCCAACAGTTTATCCTTACACATTCACCTGTCCAGTTCCATCACCTGACACAATGAATTCACAAAGCTGGACATTAAGTACCACTAACCCAATTAACCAGTGGGGTCATTACAAGTCCCTCCGGGAAAACGCTCCCCAGGCCTGTTTCCAGAGGCAAAGAGAGCTCCAGCAGGTATTTTGAGCTTCCCTCCCCACCATTTCATTCTCCACTGTCTCACTTCTTTCAGGAGCAGCATGCAGTACCAACACAACCCTCAGCTCTTCGTGGAAGCACGAGCCATTTTCCCCTCCAGGTTCCAGCTCGGGAACCTTGGAGACAAAGCAGCTTCTCCCAGTTTTACCCTCATCAGACACTGACTCCCTGCCCCATCCCATCTGTTGCCTTCTGGACCGTGGAGAGGCAGGAACCACAGTGCTCTGGGGAAACTCTTCTCCCTTGGGAAATTGTACGTTAGAAAAGGATTTTAACAGAACTGAGTTATCCCTCCTACATGCTCTTGAGCTTCCAGCATCAACTAATTAGTTAATATTCATAAACTGTGAGCACATATTCAAGTGCCAGTATGCTCTTAAGTCCTTTGCAGGAGAGGAATACTTTACTTAATCTGGACCTAAGTATGTTCACATATTTAAAATAAATCTAAAAAGGCTTTGATGCTGCAAAACTTTCCCTGCCCAGGAGATAAGTCTAGGCAGTTTTCCAGCATTCTGAGCAAATTAGTCAGGGCACAAAGACAGGTTGTTTGACAATGTTGACTCATGCATAAACCAGATTAAAGAACTGGTCTCCGAATTTTCCTCTCATTTTAAAAATGAATTATTGAAAAATAAAATAATAATTGCTTTTCACTGTAGCACCTAAACAAAAGAAGCCTGTTTATTCACCAAACAGAGCAAGGTTCACTCTAAAAACACAGAGGACCTACGTGCCTCAATCACTCATGGTCAGCACAAGGCACTTCTGTATCTCTTATACTATCAGTTAGAGTGAAGCAGAAGCCTAAAAAAATCTCTGTTCTAACCTATCAGACTTGTATTTCACAGGTGTTAAATTTTTAAAACCTAAACAGCAAATAGTTACATAAGTTTGGAAGAAGAGCTGTCCTGTTGAAGAGGACCCATCACAGTATGAACATGTCACAGGATCAGAGTGGTAAATAAAAGTCAGCTGGGGCCACCTGTAAGTTGGGGAAGGGAGGTGCTGCCTTTCTTTTATCTTTTTCTTTTCATAGTTGTGATGGCTTAATGACTTTATAATAGTCTGTTATTAACTTAATCGCTGCCATTTCTCAAAGATTTTCACCTCAAGGTTCGCGTCCCCACCCAAAAAGCCCTAAACCCGAACTAGAACTGATGCTGACTGACAACACAGGAGCACAGACACGCTCAGCTTGCTCTAAAAACTTGCTCCACCCTCGGAGTATAAAAATCCACGTTACATAAAGGTGCTCAGAGGAAGCTCAGCCCCAGCTCCGGGTGACTGCAGGCAGTTCACAGCGCCTCACTCCTTGGATCCCCCCTTTAGGCAACAAACAGCAGAGCGTTCTCCGGAGGTGTGAGCAGACCTGTGGCCCTCGCTGACTGCAGGAGACGGTGAGGATGATGATGCACCCTGACCTGGGTGCCTGAATCCAGACCCAAAGCTGGAGCAGGGGCAGCAGGAGGGAGGGAGGCAAAGCTGTGAAGTCAGAGCCTAATTTACGGTACGGGAACTACCCCGAGGGAAGCCCCGAGTTCTGAAAACTTTCCCTTTCCACATCATCACCTTCAATAAAGGCTGTCCCTGCCCAACCCTCCTGCCCAGCCAAGCCACACGGGTGAAGGCAGATGCCCTCAGACAGCCAGTTCCACGTTGGCTGGTTTGCCTCTCACAGAAGCAAGACTGAAACATTTTTTCCTTCTTTAAAATCTAAGCAGCGAGGAGGTTTTTAATGCCCTTACATAAATCCAGGAGCAATTCTGCTGAATAAGAAGGTGCTGTTTGTTCAAAATCACTTTTCACAGCATGTGAAAGACAAGCCCTGCCCTGCACAGATGTCCATAAACTCACCACAAAACACGGGGTCAGAGGCTGTTCCCACTTTTTCACTACAAAATACACCAGCACTGGGTTTTTAATCTTTCCTTTTCAGTGTTAAATACTGTACTTTGGAGGCCTAAAATAAGCAAAGCTAACCATCTGCTTTCAAAACTCGAGCAAAGGGAAATGTATCCCTGCTCACAGCCCATATTCTGCGTGTGGTTGGGCATTACCTGCTTGCTGCACTGCTGGTGCTGCACACACTGCCTGGCAGTTTTATCCAGGGGGAAGGGATTTTATTCAGAATTATGGCACAGGGGGTTTTAAACACCTCAGATCTGAAGCTGAACACACAGTGCTGGCAGTTGGAAAGTGTCTCTTCGCATTCCTACAGCACAAGGGCTCAGTTTACCAACAAACCCAGGGAAAATAAACAGAGCCATCTACTCACAAGATTCTCACTTCCCCCAACACCCACACCCTCTTTTTTTTTTTCCTAAATGTACTATACCTGCATTTTCAAATACTTTTTTTCCCCCCATTTCATTTAGGAAACTAAAAGTATTAATAATGATGTTCTATCTAAAAAAAAAATGCATTCAAGGTTGAGGCATTCATGAAAAATGGAGAGTGCAGCAGCGGATTTTAAAGATAATTCTGTAATTTCTGGGTTGCCGTAGGCCCAGTGTTTTGACACATGACTAGATGCTTTAGAAATCTGGTGTTTGTTTCAGAAAGTAATGCATCTTGATGAAGAAACCAAATGTTCTCACTTACAAACCCCTCTTTGGGGAAGGACTGCCAAAGGGAATGCTTTCCTTTTTGTATTGTTAAAAAAATCCTGCCGTAAAAATTTCGTTTCGGTGATACAGCCCGCACCAGAAACACAAAGCTATGGGAAATCCATACATTTCTTCCTTCTTGTGCAACTGAGTTCATCACAAAGTTCATCACAAAGACAACTTGCATTTCAGCTGCATCTCTAAACACATTTTAATTCAATTATAACTCAAATTATTTTGAAATACGCTACCAAGAACTATTAAAATACAATTACTAATATATCATCCCCCAAGAAAGTTCTAGAATTTAGTGTTGTTCCTTATCATCCTAAGGAAGCCGTATATTTTCATCACTTCTTCACCTGCTTTTACAAAGCAGCTGATGAAATTACCACTCAGAGGTAATTTCATATCTCTGCCCTCCTGATGCTGCTGAAATCTGGTCTTCTGAAGGACATTATCACTGAGCTAATCTACGCAAGACACTGCCTTACAATATATTTTTAATTACATCCAAAAATCACCTTACGTAACACAAGTCCCTCAATTTTAAATGCGATTTTTAAAATCAAACCAAACCCCTTTTGGGCTTTGTTTTCTCCTTTTGCCTGTTGTTTCTTTGGGGTACAGGCACAGCACGAGGTGCCTGAGATGGGGATTGGCTCTCGTTCAGAGGCTTTAATTCGGTTTATCCAAAACCCCGAGGCTGAAGTTTCGAACAAGCCAGAGTGACCCAAGGGGTACGTTTTAGTAAGGAAAGAGGACTTGGACAACCCTAAATGCTTTATTATAATACAAGTCTGGAGCTTTCACCTGAAAACGCCGCGGATCCGCCCCCGGAATTCGCAATTTTAAAAACCAACAGCTCGTGCCATAAACCTTTTGTGTCATTTCTGAGCATTCGGACAGAACCCACGGCTGGGAATGCTTTACCTTCGGGGGGGATTGCTGCTGCTTGGTGGGATTGGCCGAGTGCTGGTGCCGCAGAGCTCGGGGGATGAACTCGGGGGCCAGAGGGTTCAACACGTAGGTTTTCTTCAACTCCAAAGCCTCCAGCTGAGCTTTGATCTGCTCAAACGTGATCCCATGAAGACTTTCGTTCTCATGACACAGGGCAATGAACCTTTCCCAAAATTTCCTACGGAAACAATTTGGAAACAGCGGGTAAGACTCAAACGGCTGTTGCGAAAATTAAACCAGACCTGACAGAACTGCGTGGCATTTTTACTCTTCGTGGGTGCTCATTCCACACCCTGCAACCCCACAGCACAATGAAAAGCTCCCCAGCCATTTAAAATGCACACACAGGTCTGTCCATGGTGTCAGACCAAAGCACTGGGTGTGCATCACTTTCAGTATTAATGTCATGGACACATCCAACTTGGGATTTTTTCCTAGAAAACCAACAAGGCTAAAAATTTTGGAAAGCATATGATTTAAGGAACTTGTTAAAGCTCAAATAATCATGGGGATTATACAGATTCTCAGACCCAGATGATGTCAAATACATTCTCTGAATTTAGGCAGATCATTCAGTGTAACAAATACCAAAGGTGAGATATTCTCTCAAAACTACTCTTGTCAAACACTTCAGAGGCACATGAAGATTAATATTTGGGAGTATCTAGAGATCCTTTGAGATCCTCCAGTGGAAAACAAATAACCCCATAAATTTTATTCTGTGTCAGATTTTTCTATAACATATAGAAGTAATTTCGAGCCAGAAAGACAACCAGCAGATGACACAGGCCTTCTCTAAGAAAATTTTGTTTCCAGCTTTTTGGAGGGGTAATTTAAACCATGTAATAAAAGAACATTCCTCCTTGTCTTCTCCTTTCTCATGACGTGTCTTTCTACTGCTTATAAAGTCTTTATATTGTTAAATATAAACACAGCAGGATCTATACAAAAACTTTACACTTATTTTTTCTTTAACCTCAAAGAACTTCTTGGGTGAAGTCACTGAAGCTTAAAAGATATTTAAATAAGGTCTGAAGATGTCACTTTTAAAAAAGAAACCCAAACCTGACTGAGCTGTCTCTTTCAAAAAAAAATCAAGAACAATGAAAGATAGTGAAAAAAAGTATTAAAAGACAATGATCTTACAAGTGTGCTTGACTATAGCTTGTGTTTGTTCACCCTTCAGTAATAAGGTCTGACCTGTAAGCACACACTGTTATTCCCCCAAAACCTGTAAAATGAGAGATTGCTGCACACTAATTTTAACAGCAGTGTCACATTTCCCTGAGTAGCTGACTCTGTGGCAAAGAACAAATGCCTGTCTTGCAGGAATTCTGTGATGCTACTGATACATTTCAGAATTCCAAACGGTTTTCCCTAAAAGCCCATCTTCTGTTGGGATTTTACAGAGGCAAGAAACGGCTCTTTTAAAATTCACGAATGCAAGATGGCCCTTCTTCTGCATTTTGCTCTAAGGCAAAGAGATCTTGCAAGGTTTTTAAGTGAGGATTAAAACCCAAAATTAAACACTTCAGTGGAACGCTTTAACGATGGAATTCCCTCTGATTAATCAACTCAGTCGCCAAACCTACCGCCAAGTACCACAAATCCACTGAGACTCCTCCACTTTTGCTCAGCAGGCCCCAAGCAGTCTCTGCACAGAGGGAACGCTTGTAGTAGGGGGGAAGAGCAGAGACCAAAACGCTGCTGCCTCTCGCTGTGCTCAGGAGTTGAAAGGGGGTTTCTGCCACAACAGCCCTGTCTGGTCCGGTTGGAGCACAGAGGAGTGTAATGATCACCCTGGGCACACTTCACAAACCTCTCCACAACTATCACTGCGGTCCTGACTCATTTTGACAGGTATTAGAATATTTATAAAATTCAAGTACACTCTAAACTTTTTTGAGGTCTGTTTTTCCTAACGAAATGTCACTTCTTTCAGACTTCTATAGTCCTGTTGTACTAAAAAAGAACCCTCTTCCCAGCATTCTGCCTGAGCCCCTCCAGCACTATTTTCAAAGAGTGAATGTTCAATTATTCAGTGAAACAAGACAATGGTGTATTAAAGGGAAAGCTCGAGCTACATCTTAATAAAGTTGCAGCGCTCCTTGTTTCCTAATTATCTTTTGGGTTTATCACTTGGAACAGCTATACACATATAAACAGCTGCTGCTCTTCCAAAATGCAAACTCAAGGCTTAACTGCCAAGACTGTAACTCCTTTACCTGCTGCCAGCCTGTATTTTTATTTTATTAAGTTTTTCCCTGCCCTATTTCAGGTATTTTGAAGGAGCACCCGGGAGGAACGGGGCTCTTTCTCATCAGTTCATTACATAAACCAGCTCATGGCTAAAAAACCCAGCCAGGTAAAGGGAGAAGTGAACTAAAGCCACAACCATTATTTATTTCCCTGTCAATAATATGAGCCATTTAGAGCAGGTCTCAGTGTTCATGCAAAGATCCCCCTGACGTGACCCCAGCAGGCAAGTGGTTCAATTCAGGTTCTGTGTCATAAATGCAGTAAACACAGGTTTGGGTTGCACTTGGCTCCTTCACTTCTAACCCTTGCAAACCACGTTCCTTTTCAATACAGCTCAGGAAAGTAGAGCACAACAGAGATGTAACAACTGACTAACACGTATTTTTAGCTTTATTTTAATAATGTAGTCAGTGCAGTGTTTCCTCTCTTCGAGAAATCAGCTGCAGGGTTTATCTCTGATCATCTCAAAATCTCAGCTCTTCCACTTGAAAAAAAAACAAAAACCTTTGAAGAACAAGAACTTGGTCTCCTTAACATCAGTGTTTACATATCTCAGCATTTTCCACATTTATTCATTTAGGCCTATAAAAAGTGAATTCACTCAAACCTTAACGAGGTTTCCTCCAAGTGTCATGAAGACATATCAAAACAAAAATAAGGTTTTTAAAGCCTTCTACCATCCTACAACTGGCATAATATACAACTTTAAAATGCCACATTTACATCACAATTTTCAACTCCAAATTATGTATTATTTTTATTTATATATAAAATCGTATCAGGTGTACAAAAAAAGCCTCTGCTAGAAAGTAAAACGAAGCGTCTTCAATTGTCTGTCAAGTGAAAATCCAAGCAACTATAAATACATGAAAAGGCAGTTGATCATTTTACTGAATCCACCATAGATAAAAGACATTTTCTAGTATCCTTAGCCCTGATTAACCAAGGAACATCCATAAAGTACCTGCATCTTCCAATGGAACACAAAGCAATAGGGTCTCCCACCACAGCTACCAAGGATTGTGCTCTTGTAATGGCAGTGTTGAGAAGTTTGTAGTTGGACAGAAAACCATAATCCAAGTCTTCTGTTGAATCCTCCAGTAACTGCTCCTTCCTTTTAATTGGTGTTTGCTTATGTTTGCACGTGTGCCGTGTTCGTACTGTGCTGAGAAACAAGACTCTGAACTGTTTTCCTGAAATGAGGCAGAAAAACAAACGTCTGAGATAATTGTTGCTGTTTCTGCTCTTACCACAACCAGAACGCCGCGCTTGCCAGCCGAATTTCACACCTAGATATTCTGAACTGAGAGCTACCCTTCCCAGGAAGGGCTTTATGCAAGAATAATAAGATTTAAAAATTTTAAAAGATGCACTATAAATAGCATATCCTATTACAAGAATATTTCCTCTTTAAAAAACTTATTTTTCACCCCGATATTAATCACTCCAGAACTTTCTGAAATGTTAATTATCTTCACAACATTGCCAGGCAGCCAATAACATCTCTTGAACCTATTTATTCTACCTTAAGCAAAAGTTCTGGACATTCTTGATGCATATTTTAAAATTTCTCAACTATACCAACATCAACCACGAAAAAAACAGAGCCCACACCACTCACTGTCACTCAGTTACTTTATTATCTGCCTTTGTTTATCACTGCCTAAAAGTGCAACCTAGCAACAGGCTATGCCTACACGAAATTCTTGTTATCAATGTGATTCCAGGAAGAAACATCTAAATTTCTCCTTAGGTTTTCTCCTGGGCTCCTTTTTGCAGTTTATTCCACAGATGTAAAAAAAAAAAAATCAGTAAAACATTTTGAGGCTAAAGCCTCGTTACATTTTCACTTGGAACTCTGGCTGTCTCCTTATGTAAAAAAAAAAAAAAAAAAAAACAAAAAAAAAAACAAACAAAA
>JAWMRA010000042.1:3180114-3239565 GCA_035584735.1 Pseudotriccus pelzelni
AAAAAATCAGTGATATCTTTGATATCTTTACTTTCTCCATGAACATACCAAAGCATTAAAGTTATTTCGAAAATTATCCAGCAGAACAGAACAGAAATAAAAACAAAACACATAAAAAACCCCACACAAACACAAAAACCAAAACAACAACAACAAAACAAAAAACAAAACAAACAAAAAAAAAAAAACCAAAAAATTGCTCAGTTCTCACATTTTTCACTCAATTTGTTTTTTAAGCAAGCTTGAACTTCATTTTGAGAACAGCTAATCTCATATCCACGAGGTTATTGCTCTGGTAGTCAGTGTTGTGACACCACCCGTATCACAGCTCTCCTGTTTCCATCGCTTCACGGTAATCTCATTATTTAACTTCGCCCATCTCCTTTTTCACTTCCGTGGCCCGTTTTGGGGACACAGAGCTGTTACTCACCCTGAACATTGAGCACTCTCTCCACACTGACATCTGACAGCCTTTTTTTCCTCAGTTCTGCCCGAATTCTGAACACTTGATCAGCGTAAGGCGTCACCACCCCGATGCTGCCATCGTCCAACTTGCCCCAGGCAACAGGCCACTTCCTCCTTAATTCTTCAACACGCTCCACTACTTCAAACACCTCAAGAGAAAAGGCAGAACTCTTAAAAGTACGATCCATTCTTTGATATGGAAAGAGAATTTGAATTTTAAAGCTCTAAAGCACTTACATGACAGAGTATTACAAAAGCAATAACGTTACTGCATTCTACAATGACACTCTAAAATACCATGTATTAAAATAACGTATTTACAGTATCTTTTTGTTATCTTAAAATGGCATCTTTAAAGTAAAAACTTGGATATTATAATCTTAACTTTCATTCCTATGAAAATGTCAAGTACAGTAGGACCTGCCTTGCCATACTTGATCCGATCAATTCCCATAAGCAAACACACTGCCTGAACAGAGACTATTTTATTTTTATTCTGGATTTTACAGATGTCATCTTAGAGCTTGGTAACTATGGAAGGAGAGTCCATATACCAGAGCGCAATCACTTCCCATTCCAAAGGGTATCACTGGGAATTCCAGATTATTCATCAACTGCCAGTTCATCTTGCTGAAAGACTGAGGAGTAATAAAACCTGAGAACTTCTTCCTGGGAGGAGACAGGCTCAGAGTAACCTCCTGCTACAGCAGCTCATTTCAACACACCAAACAGAGGTACTGCACTACAGGACTTCCTTTTCTTTTCTTTTTTTTTTGTTTTAAATTTACATTCAATGTGTCATTCAATAAATATGTCTCTGGCTATTTAAAGCACGATAATTGATGATGCAGTTTTCCTACAGCATCACAAATGCAAGCTCAGCCTCTTAAAGCAAAAAAAAAAAAATCTCTTCATCCTTAAAAAGTCACAAATAGTTTATTTTGGGTAATTTTAGAAGGCAGTGAAAATGTGGCTGTCTCAGAGCAAGGTCCTGAATATAACTTTTTGCAACATAAACTGTATTTAAAAGCCAGTTCTACTGACAAAGGGCATTAGAATAAACTTTGATACCTATAAAAACCACAGTACAAAAGTAATGATCTTTTGTAGGTATTCTGGCAAGCTTCTCTGAAAGCATAAAGCTTCTGGGTATGTATTCAGAATTAACACCACACAGGGAAATTTTAGAACTAAGACCAAAAAGGGAAAGTGCATTTTCCAAATTAATTCTTAATATAGGCACCAGTGAACCATGAGGTGCCCCAATGCAAACAGCCATTAAGGGTCAAACAGAAAAAAATCTCCCTCATCATCTAATTTCAGTTTTTCCTGTTGGGGTTTCAGCAGCCCTTGTCCTTCATTTCTGCCCGTGGCTATTAATGACTCACAGTTTTCAGACAGTTACTTGGTCACTGAAGATATTTTTAGGTCTTTTACAACTTTTTTTAAATGGCAAAGTAATCCAAGTAGATTAATGAAAGTGGTCGGGTGCCTTCAGGTTTTTTTTTTCCAGTGATGTGTCCAGAAGTCACTGAAGCTTCTTATTTAAGTAGGTATTTTAAGACATCAAAGAATGCTTAAAAAGCGCATCATAACAACAACAACCAGGTTTAAAATTGGGCATCAGATGAACCACACCATGATCAACAAGGGGAAAACACACTCAGCAGTTCTTCATAACAAGCACTGCTGCTAAACTGCAGCCCAACAAGTCCAAACTCCTCCTAAGCTTAAGAAAATTAGTGATGTTTCTATGGTTTTCTCTCCCTTACCTAACTGGAGGTGACTGGAAAAAGGCACTTTCCACTACAAAAAGTATTAACAAGTCAGGGATGGGAGGCGGGTGCTGCTCGTGTGTTTGTTGGTTGATTTTGTGGGTTTGGGTTGGGGTTTTTTTTTAAACACAAAGGGAGAAATGAGATAGAAAGTAATTTTAATACATAAAGAAATAGTACATAAATAAATCTATATGAAACAAACATATTGAGAATAAGTTCTCACCTGAGAAAGTCTCATCTACCCATGATCAGTTAGACACTGATCCTAAACATATTAAGGCAAATATCAAATGTTGCTCCAGAAGAGTCTTATCTGAGTGGGAACATTTCTACAACAGTCAAAGAAATCTGAGTTTTACTTCAAATTGCAATTACTCTCAGTTGCTAAGATACATCTATCAGAATGCCACACAAATTGTGTGGAAAGACATCCTGAAGAATGAGCCTGAGAGGACGATATGCAGCTCACAATTTGCAAAGAAAAAAGAGGAGAAATTAATGGAAATGTTTACTACCCCTGCAGTTTTCACTGTATCATGTTTAGCAAACTCCACAATCTATGTCTTCTACCTACACTGAGCACAAACCAGTAAATTTGGGGCGAGCTTAAGAAAACAATCAAGAATAAAGCCGAAGAAGAGTTACCTCTGCATTGTTGTAAAAAGCTGTACTATTTTTTTCTTGCACATCCTCTCCACGTGCTGTGAAGAAAGTCAGAGGGTAGAAGTCTTTGTGTGCTGGCTGTTTTCCACTTGCCATCAATTTGCCTTCATAGAAAAGTTCAGATGTGTAACTGTAACAAGGCAAAAGAGGATAAAATGTGGAGTCTACATAGGAGCTCACTGATAAAAATGTGCAAATCTCACTGATAAAATATGCAACCACAAAATACTTCATAAGGAAAACAGAACCACTAATTACTATTCAGCATCTTCAAGTGATTTCTCTGAACTGATATTTCCATACTACAGACAGAGCAGAAGGCACTAAAAATATGCTTTCCCAACACTTCTTCTACAAAGGCCGTTTTCCTTCTAATCGAAAGCTTGACAAAGTTCTGAACATTCTCACTCCTGTTTCACTCAGAAGTCCTGGTGGCTGGAAACTGGGCAAAGAGAACACTTGGTGTCTGGCACTGGTTATTCCCCAGGCTGGTTGGATGATGAGCCTGCTCACATCAGTTAAGAGTTATTAAACTTGGAAGATAAATTTGCTACAGATTTCGTGTGTGCTGAGCACGACACAAGCCAAGTGCTGAGCTTTCAAGCAACCTCTTCCTCTGTGACTTCTACTCCAGGCCAATCTATGTTGCCAGACAGCAGAAACACAACCAGAATGTGGTTCCTCTGCTGGCAGCAGCCACTCCAGAGCTGGCTGACTGAAAAAGAAATGAGGCAAGAACTGCTCTCATGGTGCCTTCACCAGGAGGTGAATGGAACGAGACAAAAAGGCAACAAGAAGAGACTTCAGTTTGCTATAAATCCTGTGTACTACTGCATGCACAGTTGGGCTAAACTAATACACTGCCTTCCAGTAATTAGTGAATTTAGGTCTGATCTAACTTTTCAGTGCCCAGTGTCCAACCTCAATGCTCTCTGGACATCACTCAGTGGATGCAGGAACCTCAACACAGCCTGACACGAAGACAACCAAAGCAGGACCCTGGGAAATTGGTGGGACCACTGAGCTCTTCCAGGATTCCAACTGTTGTAGCTTAAGATGGAAGTAGCTGGTCATGGAAAAGCTAAAGGAACTTGTCAGCTACCAAATCACCACCAAACAACCGCAGCCCACCCCTGACCTGACCTGGCTTACCCTGGACAACCCCGGAGAGTATTCACCTCCCCCTGTGGATAGAGCTGCAGTCAGACCACAGCTGCCTGTCAGCAAAATTAACAATTTCTTCTGCAAATTAGCTCTTAGTAATGAGATCTCATTAAACAACAAAACTATTTCTACACAGCCTGTTTTCTTCCAATTACAGCTCCAAAGTCAGGCTGAACTAATGGCTTGTTCTTCACTTAATTTCTCATGGTGTCTCTATTTCAGTGAGGTTGGGATGATTAATGAGCCCTCCAGGAACCATCTTCCCACACTTACTTCTGTCTTAAGTGCCACGGTCCCATTTGTCAGGGGAAATTCCGCTTCATACAAAAAAGTGGACCTGAGACATCTAAAGGGACCACCCTGAGAGAGTTCAGCTGCTTTCACTTCCCTTGCTTTCATACTTCCTGGTGGGATTGGGCACACTGGACTCTCACCAGCCCAGCCCTGGTGGGATTCCTGCAGTCCTTCCCTCGGTGTTCAGCACCTTTCTAGGAACTCCCTGTCCGAACTCCAAGTGCTGAAGGGAACTTCCATGATCTTTCTGAGGCAAATTTCATGGAAGTGATCCCTAAACAAAAGCTGAAACAATCCCTTCCTTTTCAAATGCTCTCTCGTTTCAAACTCACAGTTCCAAGAAATGTGTAAGAAATTTTAGCATCACTGACTCTATAATTACAAAGTCCATAAAGTGAAGACAGATCAAGCTATGCAAGAAAATATTTCACATTCTCACTTTCGATTCCCCAGAGCACTTAAATATTTCTGCTTTTGCTTTGAACACAGTGATAACCTAATTAGTATGACTGGATACCAACATAATATTCCTCAGTACATATTCGAGCCAGGATTTAAACTTTAGCATTTTTCCCCATGACTGCACTTATTCTTTCTAGCACAGCTCATGGATGAGCTCATTACACTAGCAGCCATTAGTTTATCACAGCATAAAAATGCAAACCCACTGATTAATGTGTCTTGAAAGAAGTAATGTAAGATGTCAACAGTAAAGAAACACGCTCAGACTGTGACCTATTTTTTCCTGTTGGCAGTTGCACATCCATATGTTCCTTGCACTGCCCACAGCTCCCAATTCCCAGACAATCCACCCCAGTGAAGCTAAAATTCTGAAATGGCTCAAAGACACACAGACCCTATAAAATATGCTGCATGATGGTAAAAAAGGGCAAGTTAGCTCTGCTTTGCCTTAGTGTGCAAGTCCTGCAGCCAAAGCACCCCCACCTGAACGAGGGGTCCGTCCCACCACCAGCTGAACCCCTGGCATCTGTTCTAGGAGACCAAACTGCAACCCACAATTAAGATTTCACCACAAGGACACTTCAGCTGGGCTTGGCTGCTCTTTGGTTCACTCACACCAGTCAAAGAAGCCACAGTGATACAGTGAAAAAGTTCACACCTACTTGATGATTGCTTCATGGGAGCGATAGTTCTCACACAGCAGGATCCTGCAGGGGAATTCCGCAGGGTAGTGCTCGTAGAGCCGATCCAGCAGGGAGACATGAAGGTTCCTTTCCCTGGCAAATTCACTGTAGACAAAAGGACTGAGCTGTAATAGACACACACACACAAAGAAAATGTAACTAAGTATGTGGACTCGGAATTTCATGCTCCCAACATAAAGTATTTTGCATCGAACCAAAAATGAAACTTTGCATTTACTGTACATTCAGAATTGGAAGACACAGATCAAGGCTATTCCAGAGAAATGCCCATTCCTGCCACAGAAGTGACCAAAGACCAGCATATGAGATATGAGCCCTTATATTTACTCTCAACACCCCAAAACTGTGTTTTGAATGACATTACATCACTACTCTGACAACCACTTTACAATTAAGTTACTACCACAAATAGCACAGATCATGAAATAAAGAAATTTTAACACAATTTAAAAAGTTAAACTGAATGCTTTTGAAAAAAAAAACAAAAAACAAAAAACCCAAGTGACCTAGTTACTGTTACACTAAACTACTTCTAGGCTTGTTTAGCAATAAAACCACCATCTATTAGGGGAGGAGAAATGGAACCAAAGATGACGAACAAGAGATTTTTTTAAATAAAATTTTAACATGTAGAAACAAAGCCAATCTATTTTGTCATTCTGGGTACACGATTCAGATTCTGACCTCGAATTTCACTCAAGCTAAATATTAATTTTTGAGATTTAAATACTGGATACCTGACCTGAGTATCTTCTGTAAGAATCTGAGCTACAGAGCAGCCTGAGACAAACAGGCCAAAACTTCATCCACCCAGCTGGGCTGACGAGACTGAGCCTGAAGTTGTAAGAATTTCAACATCTTGGAAAGCGCTTTGGAGATCTGTATTTTAAAAGCACTGCCCCAGCCCTTGGGATCACTTAATATCGTGACTTGAAATGATGCAGTAGCGTTAAATCACAGGTGGCAACACCACGCTAAGTTTGTTACTGGACCAAGGCAAACATCCACTCCATTGCTATTGTGAAATGTCAGGAGAACTGAAGCCAAACCTATGAAACCAAATAAATCTGGCCTCAATCAATAAAGCAAGGAAAGTTGGCTTTTCCAAGAGTGCTTTCTCATGCCTACAGGCTGCAAAATGACAGCCACGATCAGTGGTTTAAACTCCTTACACCAAGCAGCTCCCACACAAAGGCGTTGGCTACTTTCACCTTCCTATTTCTCTCTTGTTCAAATCCTCACCAGATTATGATGTTTCTAATAAAAATTTAAAAGAAGTCATCTAAATCATGATAAAGATACTCCATATTCTTGAATTCCTTCAAAAATCAACAGGGAACAGCAGTCATAAACCCCTGACTGGAATAACCACCCCTGTATCTTATCCAAATCACATCCTTTGGATTCTCCTTGGCTTCCCCATCTCTTATATGATTTGGAGCAGAGAAATAACTTAAAAATGTAAATATAAATACTGTGTGTATATATATGCACTTTATACTCAAAAATTCCATAGCTTTTACCTGCATGTGGTCTCCAGCCAAGACAATCCTTGTGTTTTTATTAGCTAATGCTAGAGGCATAATAGTTTCACATTCCATAGCTTGAGCAGCTTCATCTAACAGAATGTGTGTAAAAAACCCTGTAAAACAGAGATATCAGCAAATAAATGAACTTGAAATATGATAAAATAAACACTGATAACCAAACAAGAAATTGAGCTTAACCTTCTGTATTCTGATAGTACCCAAAAATATAACAACACACAAAAAAAATTGAACTTAATGTTCTGTATCCTGACAGTATCCAAAACTTGGGGGAAAAAAACCCACAAATTAATTTCTAGCAACTACCAGAAACCACACAAACAATTTTCAAACCCACCAAATGACCAACAGCGGTCACCTGATTGCCAGTGACATTGGCAGGAGCCCCCAGACCTGCCTCTTTCTTCTGACAGACATGAAATTAAACACGTGTTTTATCCGAGCCCTCCTCATACCAAGGGGAAACGTCTCTTGGCAAACCTCCCTCAGGGGTTCTCTCAAATCTGGAAGTCTTTTCACCACCATGAGACTTGAAGAGCTTTGGACAACGACAATGACAAGGACCTCCTCACACACTTCAGTCCTATTAACTATATTTTATACACTAAATTTCCCATTAAAATCGCACACATACCTGAGCACTTTGCTGGTTATGGGCTTAAAGGAATGTTGGGGGGGAAAAAAGGAACAGAAGTTGAAGGAAAATTTAAATTCAATCTTATGACAACACTGGACCAAAAGGTTTTGGTGGGTGGGTGGGAATCTATGCACTGGAGAACATGCACTCAAAAAAAAAAACGGCCACTGTAGACTTATATTGCATGAAATGTAAGCTCAAGACAGGTATAGAAGACAAGTGGTTTTATACATTGATATCTCTGATATATTAAGGTTTAAAGCAAAGTATTACAGGACTTAGTGCACCACCCAATTAAGATTACACACATAAAAATAGAGCAATTTTCTTTGGAAAATATGAATTTCATCCAGCTGCACACACATTACTATGGCATGACTGTACACAGCTCACTGCCAAACAAAGCAGCTATTTCTGTCTAGAGACCTGAAAATATTTACCATGAATTCCATATCAGTTTTCTCTGTTGCAACAAATGCTTAAACGTCGCCGTAAAAAACCTAATCCTGACAACTTCGGTGAGGAAATCCCGTGTGCTCCCAAAAGCAGATGGATTTCACTGGGAGATCAAGAAAACAATAAACCCTAAGCAGCCCCTGCCCCCAAAAAATACCACTGTAATGTATTTCAGTTTAGAAAACAACCCTAAATGTATCATGTTAACAAAGCACAGGGCTTGTGTTTGTGGGAGTTGTTTGCAAAGCTGAACAATTCACAAAACAAGGGGAAAAGCTCTCTGTGTATTTATGCTTACATGCTCCACTGAGTAATGACCTTAATGAGCATAATATTCAAAGTCAGAATCTCAAACAAAATTTTCCCTCTTGGATCTCAGAAACACCAGATCATACATAGTATTGCTTCTTTATTTAGTTTGGGTTTTTTTAGATAAGGAAAAGAAGAATAAGCAAAAGGTTAATTTGAATGCCAGCAGTTTACAGCTTTGTGATAAACATTTATTCATTAAAAAAAAAACAAACCCAAAGAACATTTTAAGATTATCATTGTTTACTTTATTTTGTAACAGTTCCAAGTACTGGGTAAGGAACCAACACTGGTAAGAGGAATTTTTCTCAAGCATGGACACTTCCTGTTTAGAAATTACTTTACCTGGTTCAAGATCCAGTTGACATAGATATTGTGATGTATTTAAAGTAACAACTACTACTCTTTGCTTTAGAATGTCTTCTTTCTGTGGCATCTGAAAGGTGGAATGTGTGCTTGAAATCAAACAGTACTGATGCACAACTGGGTGAACAGTCTTTACCCAGCGATTTCTGAAATATACCCTAGAAAAGAAAAAAGGGGCTTATTTTCCATCTTGTTTGAACACAGAAGCAGCCTAATATTTCAAATATTGATATTCAGTTTTCTGGTAAATAAACATGATCTTCAAGAAGCAAAACATCACGACTCTGCGGAACTACAGGCTAAGATATCTTGGATTTACTTTCCATTATGCAGTGCAATTTTACACACACAAGCAGCTACCAAGGATTAATTCACATATGGAAATCTGCACATTCTTCACACATTTAAGTTCTGTGACCCTCACATCAGTGTCTATTTAATTTTAAGCTAACCATACACTCATTTTAAAGACATATTTCCTCAGCTGAACTGTAACTGTAGCCCACACTATGGAACTTGCCAGAGTTGCAGTCTGCACATCCCATCCAGTGCAGGTAACACAGGAAATATATTGAAATCCTGCTCTTCCTTTTACACACACTGTGGACTGTCTGAGCCTTTAAACTACAGGCAACTACTGTACAGACATCAATATTTAGAATTAAAGTTATTTCAGTTTCTTTCCAAAGCAAATTAAGGTGAAGCTATTTAAAATTAATTTCACTTCTAAACATGGGATTTAACGCTGTTTGGTTTATCCATTCTTTATTTAATTTCTCCTGCGCCCGTATTACAAATCCCAAATCATTTAATAAAGTGTTTGGAAAAGTGTAATTCTGCACTGAATTGCAAAAGGTGATGGCACTGGAGGGACTTTGGGTACCACATGTCCAGCCCTGTTCGGAAATTACGGTGGAACAGGAGAGAAACGAGGATCAGGATGACAATAAATTTGGGCTGGAAAGATACAGTGGCCATTTTGGACAACACAAAGGCACTTCAGGACCCTGAATGGCTTTTTGACACCACAACCAACCCAAACCAACACTGGGTGACCAAAGGTAACTCCAGGTAAGACTGGGCTCGGTGCAGGAGCAACACCACAACTCCTGAGTCGTTCTCAGAACAAGAACCTTCTACTGTGACCTCAATATATTTTTCTATGATTCACTTTCTCAGCCCTAACTGAGGTTAATACTCACCTACCACCTCACAGGAGAACTGTAAGGATTACTGAGTTTACTGCGAGTTTATGTTTGTAAAGCACTTTGAGATTCTTGGATGAAAGGTGCTATTGAAATGCAAAATATTATGGTTATTAGACGTTATTATACCATGCACTGTCTTTTATTACAAAAATTCAACTGTGGGTGACTCACAGATTGGCTGACAGCATTTCAAACTGCATTGCTGCTTACCCCTTAATTTCTTTTATTTTGATGTGAGATCAAAAAGGTATCCCAGAGCTATTATTCACCACTGGCATAAAAACACCTGACAGATGTGACTACTTGGAAAATGTCGTGATAGAAGTAAACCTCACTGAACAAGGGCTTTCTTTCTCAGGGGCAACTCGGGCTAACAAAATCTCCTGTAATTTCATTATTAGGTGGGGGTTTTCCTTAAAGGTGGAAGAACCAATTACAAAAATGGGGTTTAACAGCTTAACACAAACCATAACGTTTCACCCTGGGACATGCCCTTAAATTCTGATTAAACAAGGGACTAAACTTCTCATGGTAACACCTGCATAGCCAAGCACTAATCAAAATACTCATTAGCACCTACAATACCTTCTATTAGTGCAGCTCTGGGTACAAAAGTGGGCAAAAGCTCCAGCTACAGAAAATAAAAGTACCCACAGCTCACCCGAGAGTCGATTTGCTCACATCACGTGCCTCAGAGCGAGACTTTAATTCTGGAGAAATTCAAACCTTGCAGGTTAAGGTTTCCCCAAACCACAGGCACTGAAACTACCAGAAAACACACAGAGAATCACCTCAAAATGGAAATCCCGGAAGGTTATGGATGAGGGGCTCCATCTTCTGCAGAAACACTGGATATATCCACTGTGCTCAATGCTTGGTTAACAGGCACTGAATCTGCAGTTTGTGGGGAAACTTGTGTGGAATAAAGAAATAAAGGAAAAACCTTTTTTTTCCAGGTATGGCACCCGGATATCTACAACAGAAGCCTTCATTTCTGTGGATCTTTAGCCAATGGGCCAAAAAATGCAACAAGCTGACCTGCCTATATCCCATCACCTTCCCAGCAACTACCTCAAAAAAAGAAATTTGCCCAAATATTTCAGTTAAATGTTAGTCAAATTGAGCCATTCCAGGCTGGGATTGCTCCTAATGACTTAAAATATACTTGTAAAATTTAATAAAGGGGGAGCCTGGAGTCAGAACCCCTGAGGGAGGCTAAGAAGGGTTTAATCTGCACTGATGTCCTACAAAAGCAACTTCTACTTCTTGTGACTTGTTACAACGCAGCGAATGGGGACTAAATTTCAGCTCTTCACTTCTGCCTCTTCTGAACTGGAAAACACTAATTCCTCCCAGCTCTTGATAAAAAGGCCAGGACTCTCCCTTCAGGCTGTACTCCAAAGAACTCCCCCTTGGATAAATTCCAGTCTCAGCTCCTCAGATTTTGTGCAGTTATTTCTCACCTGAAACCCCTCCAGTAAAAAGAGCACAGAAACTTAAGAGGGAAAGGAATCTAACAGTCTAATTTCATGCCTCTGTAAAGAGATCATTAGAAAAAAAATAAATCTAAGTAGTCCCAAGAAGCCTAAAGAAAACTTTAAAAGCACCTGATTTCCCCTCTTCCATTTCTTTTGATCCATCTCCAAAGAGAGGCTCATTCTCACAGACAAGAATGTTCCTCGGGATGCAGAAAACATGTGAAGAACCTGTCTCACAACTTGAAAGTTAACTTTTTTAATCCATCTTACTTTGAGGATGCAGTAAGATAGAGGCTAGAGTTTCAAGGAAAAAAAAAGTAACTGGCAGAGGAGTAATTTATTTTCCAGACTAACATTTGATAAGATAAATTAATTCCATTTTCAGTACAAGAACTTTACCACAGGCAATTTGGAAAAAAAGGGCAATGGTCTTTTAAAACCTGCTGGGGTTTTGGTTTGTTTTTGTTGTTTGTTTTCTTTTTTAATTCAGACTCTGCTTTGCTCCTATTGATTAATTTCTGTAGCCTGGGTATGTCCTGAAGCAGCCACAGACTGAAGGCACCTGGTTCCAGGATACCTGCAGCACTTACACGTGTATGGTACGATCAAAGGATTTAAAAATGCTGAGACGTTTTAATCAGAAACAACTTCTTTTCTGACACTGCCGAACCGACAGTCAGCAACAACATGCTTAGGGAGAAATAAAAACATTAAATATATAGATAAAGGCAGAATCAACCTCTTTCCTCTTCCCTTGGTATTCCATAAAAATGGAAAGTATGGAAACGACTACATTTGAAATATGCAAGTAAAATAATAGTAATTAACAATAGATACCTCAGAAATATACAGAGAAATTGCTGCTGTTTCTTAGGTCTTGCCTGGATTTTTTAGGAGAGGGTGACAATCTGAATTATTCAGCTACAGTGCTACCTGAGCACCCACCTCCAGAAGGCTCCAGCAGCTGATGGAGACAAGCACATCCACGGAGAAAAGCAGTGTATCAATTAGGAGCCAATTACTCCCTCTCACAGCTCTGACTCACCATCTAAAGGTGCCTGGCTGCTCCTGCACTAAAAACCAAGTGTTACCATGAACAGGAGCACTTCCCTGCAGGCTCTCTGCTCCCAGCTGTAGCTCAGCTTTGGGTTTTGTTCCTTCAGAAGCATTTCTGCATCATTTACATAAGTCTCTGAAATGGTTTCAGTGTCGAGTTTCTCCAGTAAAAGTCATGTTTTGGAGTGTGCCCCTAATACAGTTGACTCATCTGCTAATCAAACCCAGGGGCATGGGTTTTTTTCCTGGGTAAAAATTTGTTTATGGGAATGAGGACTACGAGAATGTGGCCTTCGGGCTTCACTGGTATTTCATTTAGGTGCAGAACTGAGATTTAACATAAATTCTCAGTGTTCATTCTGACTTTGCATTTTCCAAAGGGCATAGAAAGCCATTTCCTAGGAAAAGATACACATGTATAACATGATCTTTAAACAAAAAACCCATAAACTCTACAGTTCCAACTTTTGTGTCGCATTATTGACAGGATAATTTATTTAGTGTACATCTCACCCACAGAAATATCTACATGGCTCTCAGCACTCAATGCTAAATAATTCAGCTTTTCTTCTTTAGGAACAACATAAATATTACGTTGCTCCCCACTAAGCTGTGGAAGCATTTTTAGCAAGGATACTGAACAGCCAACTCATCACTTGCAGAGTAAATAAGGAGCAAAAGCTAAAGCAAAGTGTTCAGTTATTCAGAAACACGACAAACTCTGCAAGCAGCACATCCACCTTGGATAATTCACTGCTTCCCCTCCACTTGATGCTTCCTTTAAACTATTGCAAGAGGCTCAGATCACCCTGTAATGATTTTAATCCACCAGTCATGATTTTAATTTGAAAATGTATCTTGACAACAGTCAGTAAGGGAGGTACATCCATAACTAATTTTGAGCTGGGAGTCTCACACAGCTCTGGCCTTCAATTCAGATAAATTGACCTTTAACTCTTGCCCCAGCAGGCTGAGATGCACTTAGTGCTCAAACAACAATAACATGTTACATTTTTTATCTGAAAACATCCATACTTGTGGGTCTACTTATATATACATATATAAAAACCTCCAGAGGACGCTCCATTTTCTAAAACTTTAACTTTTTATAGAGGTATCTTGACTATTTGAACAATATCAGATAATCTCCAGCAGCACTTTTTGAAGGCTTTGTAGCCAATACTAAGACAATTAGGCTTCAATTCAAACACTTCTGTGACTTTTTAATTAGTGCTGTAATTTTCTTGGCAAACATTTACATAGATGCGAACCATGAGAAAAATACCACTTTTGTTTATGGATTTTCTCACAGTATTTCTGAGACTGCACTAGATAGTTGAAAAAAAAGGGCATAAAAGGAGGTAGCAAAAGCCTGGCAACCACAATAAAACTGGATTTAACTTGAACTCCTCGCCCTGTTAAGCCACACTCCAGTATTCCCAAAAGGGTGGAGTACACACTTTTTTCCCCCACCAGAAAATTAAGACACCGTAACGCTTTTCATCACAAAGTGCTTTACAAATCGCCTTGAGACAACCTGTGTTCAAATACAAGCAGATCAAAGGTATCTTTCCAGAAAGGCACTGCCTTCTCCTCCTTGGCCAGCCCCTCAGTGTCTGTAAAATGTCACATGGCAACTAAAGCCAACAAACCTAAGAGAATTCACACCTGTTG
Organism: Pseudotriccus pelzelni; assembly: GCA_035584735.1. Lineage (NCBI taxonomy): Eukaryota > Metazoa > Chordata > Aves > Passeriformes > Tyrannidae > Pseudotriccus > Pseudotriccus pelzelni. The sequence continues at coordinate 3,194,376 of JAWMRA010000042.1, forward strand.
TAAATCTACCCCTTCCACATTGCATAAAATGTAAGTCCAGGATGGCTTTTAATAGTCAGCAAGTAAACACAGAGTCCTTTTCTTAGTGATATTATAAACTCACACGCTGGCATCCACAAAATGATGCCCATAATTTAAAGTGTATATGTACACCAAGCTGGCATAAAGTATACACTGTGCAAAATATTCCCAGGAGCAGATTTATGCCCATAAATAAATCCTCCTTAACTATTCCCGTGCAAGTTCACCCTCCTTGTTCTTAAGCTTCCACTTCTTCCTTTTTTTCCTCAGCTCATTTCCCCAAAACACCAATGGTCAAGTGCATTTCAACACACACACAATGACTTCAACCTGACTTATCAGAAGAGGCCAAACTACTTTCACGTTGTTCTCTAAACATGCAGCTCCTATGACACCAAGTTTTTCTCCCAGAAGGCAGGTGGGTAACCCCAGTTTCCAAATTAGCATCTTAACCATGAGCCAAAATTTTCTGGAATTCAAACACCAATAAAGTTCATTTTATTTTATCATAGTAGCTTTTAGAGGAGCACATCAAAAGCTTGCTCATTAGGAAAGACATATTTATCAATAGAATAATAAAAGCTTAAAAAAGGATGTCTTTATTTTTATTTAACAAATGACCCAAAATTACATTGACAATGTTTCACATTCCTTTTAGGCTGGTAATGCCAATATGCTTTTATGTTTTAAAAGTTCTTTAACCTTTTTTTACAGACACCTTTTCTTAAGAATAGTATTTTATAGAGACATAATAAGCCTTAAAAAAATACCTGAGAGGTCTTGCCTGGGGATTGCCTGCTTCTACATATGGATGTAAATAATCCTTTATGTAGAGATCAGCAGCACTATTAGAATGGGTGCAAATGAGAATCCTGCTGGAATAAATGGATGCAAATAAAAAAGCAATGAAGAAACAGAAAACAATTCAAAGCAGTAGAATACAAAGAAAAGGAAACAGTGGCCATCTTCCTGCACATTTCTCTTCATGAAACTACTCACTAAACTACTGTATGATTCAGCCCTCAACTCAAACCCTTCACTTAGGAGAAGATTTAAAGCTCAAACAGATTTTCAATAATTATTTTGTAATTATTAATCCAGACTTGATATTAAGGAACAGCTTTTATTATCTAGCAGACTGCAAAACTTGCCATGTCGAGCAAATCACAGTCACTCTACATATGGTTCATTTTAATTAGCTTTGTTCTAAATGGGAAACACGGGCTAAGATCATAAAATTACTTTATCATTCCAAACACGACGGATGGCTTGGGTTTGTTGTCTCTATTTCTACATTTCACTGGAACTCAAGCAACAAAACTGCCCCTTTTCTCTGCGACTGGAGTCATTCAGTGGCCCCTCTCACCTGGTATCCTGCTGTTGGAGTATGTGCTTGACTGCCTGAGCCAGAGTGAAGGTTTTTCCTGTCCCATAGGGACCGATGATAAGAACAGGAGGCAGTTGTATGGACAGGGGGGTCGTGATCGCCAGAACAGCCTCTTTCTGCTTCGCGTTCAGCCGAGGGTCCAACTGCTCATCCCATTGTCTGGGCAAAAAGAGGCACCACAGGTCACAAACACGAGCCCTGCCAAGCCCCCCGGCAGGAAGATTTCCCAAGATTTCAAAAGCTTTAGAGAAATTAAAGAGCCCTTCCAGAGCTGCTGTATTGATTGTGGCACTGAGGCACACGAAACAAAGCAACAAATCCGGCAGAACAATCACAGGCTTTAATCATAAAAATGTGATATTGGCAATAAATCAGTCGTGTTTTTCTCACAAGGAGCTGAACTGTTCTCCATTTACATCATCTCACCTAACAATAATTAACCTGCACAGTGCACATGTCAGAAAAAGTTCAGGCTGCACCATCCCCTGATAACAAAACCAAGTAAATATATAATGATTTTCTACTATTATCATGCAAAATAATAGTTATATTAGTTACGTTTCTTCCCTGCAGTATTTACATTGTCAACTTTCAAAGTCAACAGTTACACAGCTGCAGGGCTTGGGAGAGTTATCTACAATCAAATTAAAAAGTAATTAAAAAACTAATTGCTGCAAATTAACTGCAAACTTCTCCTTATTTTTTGTTGGTTTTAAGCTCACCAAGGCACATACCTCTAATGGCAAAGCAGTCTAAGAAAAGGATCTGTGCTGTAACCAGCCAGGGATACCAGCACTAAGAGGAAGATGCTTTCAGAAAATTCCAGTAAGCATAAGAGGTTAAAGATTTCTAGACAGAGTTGTTAATATTCCCACTGACAGATTTAAAAGGAGACACGCACAGTAAAAAACACCTGTCACTGCTGCACATATGGCCATACTTCAGTAACGTGATCTGCTTGGGTACAAGCACCACACTTCTTACAGACTGGGAAAGTTTCTGTTCAGCAATCGTCAGCAACAGGGACTAAAATCAAGAGGGAATTCACTGAACTTTTAAGATGGTTATGAACAAGCTGGCAGGAGATTCTAAGGAATATTGGAAAGTAACAGGGACATAAAACAAAAATAGAAGAAAAACAGAGGGAAGACAGTTTGGAGTTAGGCTGATTCTTAAGGCAGGGCAAACCAAGCCACCAGATAGAAAAAAAACATACTCATTACAGTGACTTAAGCTGAGCTACAACCCTTGCATTATTTATGTATTAAAAAATATAAAACATTACACAAATAAATTGTATCAACTACAACCAACCTGCACACAAGACAAAGTTCTACCTACTTGACTTACCTTTTTATTCCAATCACTGCTTGCTTCCAAACTGTTCTTACACACAGTTTCCTTGTAGGATTCACTCAGGACTTAATTAAGTCAGTGAACAGGTTGTCACTGACCTCCATCAGCTGTGTAGTGTAACTCTATATAAACCTATTCCCTTTTCTCTGCCAGAGCTGTCACAGCTTTGATGGCCCCAGCAATCATCCCGCTCCCGCCCTTCTATCGATCCGTTCTTCCCACACTTCCCAAGGCAGACCAGAATTCTTCCAGTCATTTTTGTCTTACATTATCTCAGGGTCTCAGGTTTCTGCCGGATCACTTTCCTTTTAATCCCTGAGCCATCTCCTGATTTGTCCTGCACCACAACCCCACTCCTCATTCTCACCTTCGAGACCCCACACGACTCCTCGCAGGCTGGGCATGGGATCAGTTCCACATTCCTCTCATTTCCCTGCTCTCCAAGTACAGAACCCTCATGCCTCTGTTACCCTTCCCCATGCAGCAGGAATACTGATCGTATTCCCTGACCCTCACATTTCTCTTCCCTAAGCTTCCCCTTCAAGATGAACTATTTTCGCCTCATCACTGCATCAGACTTCAGTTTCTTGAGAAGTATCAATGCGACACGGCAGGTTATTAATTTCATAAAGGAAACGGGGAGATTATGTGTACAAAGAATCTCAGGGCTGCTTGCAGCTGCAGGGAGTCTTCCAACAGTCATTCCCACACCTTCCACATCCATCCCCTCCGAGATTTGTCCAAATTTGGGCTCGCTGCATCGAGCTCAAGAAACACCAACGGATTCTTGCACACAGGGCTCTGCACACTTGGGATCCTGCACAGCAAACTCCTTGGAACTGGTATTTACATTCCTATAAAGGATCATGTTTTCAGAGAAGAGAGGCAGCACAGTAATTAACAGCAGCAGATTTGTTTTCTGCAGCCACAGTGGAACTGCGATGCCTCTAAACCCACAGCTCAGGGACAACCAATCAACAAGTTCTGGCCCTCAAGAGGTTCACTTTTCTTGTTTTATTTAGCACAGTTTCACTCCCTCCTCTGAACCCCCTCACCATTAATGAAGAGCAAGGCTTGTTTCTCGTTCTAGGGCACATTCCAGCCATCTGTTATGAGAAATTCAGGGCTGCATTACCACCCAATCTCTGATATTAAAGTGCTGGTGTTCGTGTACCTGTTGGGACTCCAGGGGATGGTGGGAGTCATGCTGACATCTGGAAACAAAATACTGTTGTCCTTAATCCTGTCCAAGGCATAATGCATTTCACAGAGGGGTAAGCGGTTCAGTTGGAACTGGAGTTCAACCTGCAGCACAAAACCAAGGAATAAATGAAGAGGTGAACGAAAAGGATTCATTTAGAAAATGCTCATTAGACTTTGCTGTACATGACACATTTTTATCTTCCTGCAGGGGCTCTCGGAAGAAAACAGCAAACAGCATTCAGTCCAAAAATTTGTGATAAAATTAACCTGCTCATTTTTGTTGTTTTGAATCAAACATACATACAGCATTTTTTCTAATGTGATTTCGTTGTTTGACTTTTAAGATAAGATTCCACTGGGCTTTCAGGAAAATAATTAAAGGGAAAACATTCTTGATTTATTTTTTTTTTTAATACAAGAAACACTCCTGGAAAATACTATTGTCCTAAAACGTTGCTCTTACAAATATAAGCTTCCATCCCTTATTGTAAGAACAACTTAAAAAGAAAGACAGACCAGAAATTTTTACAGATGACCTAAATCAGATGCAAGACCGGCAAAGATAAACTCCAAACATTATTTTTAGTCAAACATTCTGGAATAATATTAACTTGTCATTTATGTTCAACTATTAGAACTCTCAAAAGTTAATTTCTAACAATCAGCTGCTTATTAATACACTCTTGGCTTTGTTGTCTCAATTACATGTGTTTTAATGCTAGTAAATAAAAGATATTGCCAACAAAAAATCTGGTACAGAGCCAGAAACAACACACAGAACACGTTAACATTCCTGATTCAATTCAGAACTGAACAATGGAGAGTGAAATTAGTTGATACATAAATATACTAAAAGAGTAAAGAGAAAAATACATTCTAAATTTGAGCTCAGGATAAAAGCGGCTCCTGGGGAAACAAAAACAGTTCACTCAGATTATCACTTACACATACTGAAATTTGCAATTATTAATCTCTCCGAAAACAAAAGAATCTGATCAGTGTCACTCCAGAGAACTCCATGTTCACAACGAACACAGAAGCCTTTAGACAAAATTTGACACAGATTTGCACTAATATAAACAGAAAAAAAAACCCCAAGAGCTGCTGAAGAACTTCAAGTGACTGACACACATTTTTAGGGTTTTTTTCCAAAGCATTGCTGTCACTACATATTTATGCAATTACTGTGCTGCAACCCTAATGAGCATTTGTGACTAAATAGGAGTAAATAAGTCCCTTTCCGAGATTTGCAATGACTGTGAGCACGTTACAAACAGCAGCCAAAATCACTGCAACCTGTCTGGCTGAGTGCCCCTCTCCTACCTGGAAATATCAGTTATATTTACAATTTCTATGGCCATCTTTATCAAGAGCTTTCACCACCACCTTACAGGAGCTGGTTCTGCCCTACCAATTAAGAGAGGAGAAGAACAGGAGCAGAGCAAAGATGAGCTGGAGCTGGTCCATCAGCACCACCACAACAGGGATGGCTCAACACCCCTCGTCATCCCAGAGAACGGCCCTGGAGGTGACAGTCACTCTCAGGCTCAAAGCAACAATCTGGCCTCAGATCTATTAATTTTCTCTATCACTCACTGATACTCTATTAGTCCATTATTACTTAATCACATTTTAACCTCATGGTAATTATTGCTACCAATCAGAAGCAATATAACAGAATACATTTTTGCATTTATCTTTTTTCGACAACTTATATAAAGACTTTAAATTTCCAGCTAAACTAAGTTTTTCGTACGTACTACAAAGAAAATCCAATTTGTTATATTAAAGATCACCATGGTTATCAAAATAAGACAGTAAACTTGGTGGGGGGAAAGAGAGTTCGAAAAGCAGATGATCACTTCTCTAAACATAACAGGTCTCACTCAAAGCCACCTAAACTTCTCTCACGAACCTTCCCCTGTGGAGGAGAATTCCTGCTATGGAGGAATAATTTATCCTTCTAGATTTAACTGCTTGTTGTATCTAACACTCCTTTATCTGCCCACGAAGTCCCTTCCTACCACAGGGATCACACCTTTAAAAACCCTCTTGTGCACCAGTAATGTTGACTTCTCGCCAATCATCTCCTTCAAAAGGATTTGTGAATTAGCATTTGCTTTTTCCCTGCCCTATTTCGATATTACACTGTTCATGTCATTATGTAGCATGTAAAATCAACACCAGCTCTGCTGTAAATAAACAGGGTTTGCTTGTATCCCTGCAGATCGTAGCCATTAACTTTCAGTCTCTGGCAGATCTAAAAACATTAAATATTCATCTTGACTCTCACATTTTACAGCAGGATGTGCAACCAGAAGTCTGAAGACAAGGGCAGTAACAAATCTAACAGCATTAAGCACGGAGCTCACTGAAGTGGACGTGACTGCCTGGAAAGCTTTTTTCAAACAGGACACAAGAATGCTGGAGAATTCTTCTTCCCCACTGCTCTTCCCAGCAGGTGGTTCAGGACTTGTCAGGAATGACAGCACAGCTCATCCAGCCCGAGGGGCACCTCAAGCTCCTTCCACAGCTCTGTCCTCCCCATCCCTATCAGTGCTGGTTTGTCCCCCCAACCACATCCTGCAGGTGTTTGGACTCAAATGGCAAATGGTCCCAGACTCATGGTTGGTCTGTACAGGGAAAATCTCTTTGCTCAGACAGACCCAAGGCTGACAACAGACCACACGGTCTAATGATGGTAATTTAAATGCAGAAAAATCGTGAAGCTCCTCTGGGTGACACTTTAACAGCCCCTTCTGGGAGTCCAAGCAAGATGCCTGGCATTAAATACCTCGTATTATCCACCTGCATCCACCTCCTTCTTTAACAGCCTGTGATTTGTTTTGGTTTTAATGCTGCTTGGATGGAATCAAACAGTGCTATTTGCTGTTGCAGAGCACTGAATGAGGCCATCTGTGAAGGAGACGCCTGTAACCTGATTTAATACACACTCCACAATAAGAAAACAGTGGGAAAGGAAGTTAATCCAGTGCCAGGTTCACAGGAGAGGACACAGAACAGAGGAACCACTCCAAAAATAAACCAGTGGCGGCAGCCACGGGGGTTTAAAGCACCACTTCACTCCATCCCACCTTCATCACTGATACATTTGATAACAGCAGAACGTGTATTTATTACAGTTAAGCCAGACCAGCAGGTAAACAAGGGACCAGGAAGTTTCCTAGATTAATTATTAGAAGAAACAAAGGAAACCACCAAATTTATCCAAACCCACAGAAATTCAAGCAGTTTTGTAAATGTTTAAGAACCACGGGGAACACCAACTCCACTGAAGAGAACTGCAAAATCTTCAGCGTCTTTAACAAAAACTCTACACATCCAAATTACAGTCTCCTCAGTTCTAACCTGAGGATCCCTTTCCAAAGTTTCAGTCAATACTGAAATCAGAAAAAAATCTCCTCACAATTAAAATTCATTCAAATATAGGTAACACATTAAGAATTTGACCACCAGTTCATGGATACATGTAGGAAGTACTAAATGATTTTACGAACAACTTTAGGACTCAGTTTTTAAATGCAGAATAGATTTGCTGCCTCAGGCTAAGATTTATAAGACAGTCAAGGAAAAATTAGTCAGTTCCTGAAGCCCCAGCTGATTTTGCATTCCAGTGCAGTTTCCAATAGAAACAATTAGGAAGTTTAATTATTGTTTTAAGAAAACAAACACAAAACCAAGAGCCCAGAACAACGTAAGTCTTCCCAGCCCAATTATCCATGTTAAATTGAGACATCAGGATTCTTGCATATGTTTCCTCAAAACAAAATAAAAAGGGAGGAGAGAATCCTTTGGTGGAAATGTGTTCATTCCAGGCAACTCCAGCGACCTTAATCTGAGGTTATTTCTGTCTGGTTAGAAGACCAAGCATGGAGCCAAACCAAACCCAAGGCCAACAGCTCCCAGAGCAAACCCCCCTGCACCCAGACCCACCTGCATTTCACAGTCTGCCCGAAGATTCAGCTCTTCACAGCATTCCCTGGATACCCTCAAGAAGATATAATCCTTTGTCTTCTCCTCAATAGCTGCTTCATAAACCTTCTCTTTGGTTCCTTGGGTCTGTGCTGACTTCTCTTTAGTGACAGGCAATAAATAAACAGCGTTGACTTTGGTCATCACCAGCCGTCCAGCCAAAGTGTCTTCCGAGAGCGTTTCCGTGAGCTTAAAGCGCCCAAAAAGTTGTCCATTTTGGGCATATTTTGCACCTCCAGAAACACCAGTGAGCATGAAGCTTGCTACAATCTGCAATTGCACTTTTATGTTGAACCTAAGCAAGAAAGCAGCGAGTCAGTGCACAAAAATGCTCTCAGATTCCGAAATTTCAGGTATTCACACTCAAGATTCACTTCATGTATGTATGTTTAATTTTTAAATATAAACAAGTATGGTCAAACTGGCTCTTCGTACGTAGCTGCCAAATATTCACACATTTTCCTCCTGATTACAGCCCATAAAGCATATATTCTTTTAAAAAAGAATCAACATCTAGGAAGTTTAAAAAAAGAACCCTCACAAGAGAGAAACACATACTAGATTTTCTGACACCAAAATAAGTTTAGAGTGAACAAGAGCTGCTCTGCATGTGCCAAAGCAGTAAAAACTTCTATTTAAATAGTTTTTAGGCTATAATATATATATACATATTTATATATATATGTGTGTGCACATGTACATATATATAAAAATACAAATAGTTTAATAACTGTGCAAGAAGAGATAGGGAGGCAAAAAAATAAATTCCTATTTATTCCATGTCTCTCTTCCAGGCTGTGCACCAAAGAGGGCAATCTCCATCTCAAAAGGTAAATGGTATTCTACCTCTAATTCAGAGGGATTGATTAAAATGCCTTGAAAGAATCAGATGGCAGGCATTAAAATGATACAATCTTATTTGAGATGAGGGGATGGCATCACAGGCTCAGCCCTATAAACCATCTATCCACAGAATTCCTATTAGCGGCAGGTTCTCCTGTAATCAGAGATGGAAGAAACTCATCCTTTGCAGTTGCCATTTTCTGGAAATTACATGCACAACACGTTAAAGTGACTTATTAGAACACTTTCCTGACCTCTCACCAGTACACAAAAACCTCTCCCTAGTGTGTTGGGTTTTTTAAAACAGATTGTTTCAGCCTGGTTTTAGAAAGAGCAAAAGGAAGGGGAAGAGTCTGAGACAGTAACAATATTCTGTTCTTTTCTCACCAGCAGCTTTTTCCTAAATTTGCAACAAATTACAGACAGAAAGTAAAACCTAAAGGTTTGCACAAACAAAATACGCCTCTTGGAAAAATACCTTATTTTTTATGGTACTTTTCATACTCACACTTGTTTTATTTGATCTGTTCTTTTCATAATTTCTATTTTAATCTAATAAGCCGGTAATTCATTACCTAAGCCCTGTAGTATCAATAATCATAAACCTGTAACAATAAAATCCAACAGTTTAGCTTGCTTGGTAATTAAACATCTACCAAAACCAATCAAAGACATTTTTTTCCTATCTGGCACAGGACGAATCCTGCACAGAAACTGCAAGTTTGCCCCCATGTGGTAACAGCTGCCTCTTTATGTAATATGGGCATTAAGTCAGATCCACGTTTCCCAGCCCTGCACTCCCCAAACACAAGAGCTGTTTCTTTCCTTACCTAACAGGGATTTGTTTGGTTCAGCAGTGACCACAAATGTTACTGCACGAGCTACAATGCAAGCAATCACTCCAAAGCGTGCACTTCAGGGAGCACAGGAGAATTAAGTGTAATCCTTCCAACTGCCACATATACCAATAAAAACCCCAAAACAAAACCCAACCTTTCTTCTACGCAAGTGCTGCGCTATTCCAAAGGAGCTATCAGCAAGTTAGCAACCTCTGCAACAGCTCGTATCTCATTCAGATGATTGTTAAAATAACATATAAAACATTTAACTGAGTAACAAAAGCTGAGAATTCCTACTGAGATACAATCACTTGCTATTGTGAATTTTTTTTGTTAAAACTTCCCCCCAAGTTGATCCCTGTGCTGCTGAATATGTATGAGCTCAAACTCAGATTGATAAAAACGTGCTGCAAAACAGTATTACTGCATTTCTGAGAGGAGGCACAGGTGAGTGTGTTCAGAAATGACTGAACTGAGTCTGCTGTGCTAAAGTTTAGAGATAATCAAGCCATTTCCATTGAGAAAGCTGACACCTTCTGGCAAACTGTTAAACTGCAAAATTCTCTAAGGATTTGATTTAAAAAAAAAATCACAAGTTGCTTCTTTCATCCATTTCTCACCCTTGCTTTGCAGGTTTAGGCAAAAGAAGGTTTTCAGTCGGGCTGATACAAACAGAAACCTCCATTTTCTCCTAAGCACGGCAAATCCCAGCCCACCTGCAGTGCTAATGAAACCAGCTACAAGTAAGCCTGTTGTTCATATTTAAACCCACAGAAATTAAAGAAAGGCCTCATAAATCATTAATTACCCAGTACCAATGCAAACAATAAATCCCCCAAAGGCAAACAAACCCGTTCTGAGTGAAGCCCCGGGTACCACTTTGTTAAAAGCACACTCAGCGCATTTCCCAGAGTTCAGACAGGGTGTGCAGGGGGAAACCTGCCTATGGAGTGATCAATGGAAGACACAGTAATGACAAAAGCAAATTTATTTTCCATCAGGGCCGGTATTTTATGTTTCAGCCTTGAGGATAAAGCTGCTCTGCAGTTCTGGTAGCACAGAAGGAGCTGTGTGTCACCTCACACGCACTTTAATGCGCACACAAGGAAATGCACAGTAAGTTCCAGCCACTCTAAGTGGCTACAATGCAAAAGGAGGAGTTTCAAAACCATCAGCAGGTGTATGCAGGGCAACACCTTCCAAAAGCAAACTGCCATCAAGATCAGAACATTGCTGTGCTTTTCCTCATACACTCTGTTTGCATTTGAAATGAAATAGCAGTGACTCCCTCATTGTTCTACTTCTCCCTCACTGTTCCACATCAAGTCTGAAACTGGGCTTTCCTAGACAGTGAGAAATCATCAACAGCCTCAAAAAACCAAGAATACAATCCATGAACTGCAGACACTGGTGTTACTCCAGTGCTGTCTTCAGAGACCATGTTGACAACTCCGCTACTTTGCCAGTTCACAAACCATTCGAGCGCAACAGCTCATCAACACTGTCACTCACAGCACCACTCCAGAGGTATTAAAACCCACTTGCACTTGTATTTCTCAGCCCATTTCTAGGCTTGCAACCCTGACACTTCACTGGAGGATACCCAGCGTGTGATCTCAGCCACAGAGGAGCGGAAATGTGTGCTGGTTTGAGCCTTGCTGCAGTAAAGTGGGTCAGCTACAAGATCAAAAGAGTGTTTCTGACATCAACACTTATCAAAACTGATGATTTCAAGAACATTATTAACACTTACTTATAACTTATCAAGCAATAACTTACTGCTGCACCAACCAGTCCAAAGGGGCAGCATTACATACAGGAGACACTTATTTTTCTTTCATGTCTCCAGGCTTGGTGCTCTTTGGTTTCCTACGAGGCGGGAGAGTGCAACTCTCCATGTGAAAATTCACTCAGTCAAAAAACACTGTTTATGTTTTGATCATGTTTCATAATATTTACTTTAAATCCACTTTTTTTTTTTTTTACCCTCGGAAAGCCTTAGGAAAGCCAACCTGTTTATAAATATGTATAATGGAGAGTATTTCTGCATGCTGAAGAGTGTTCAAGCCTGACTCCTCCACGTGTTAGACTCCAGCTCAAGAGCAGAGGGCAGCAGTGATAAAAGATATGAAGAAAAATAGCTCAAATACTGCCCTTCAGCTGAGATTAAAAAAAGGAATTGAATCAATTTTCTGCTTTTAAAGCATCAGAAATACAACTACCCATAGTATTTTCCTTCCAAGCTCTACAGGGGTGATTCAGCTCTGTAGCTCCAGGAGTGGTTCTTCATCTGAAAAAAGACATTCCTGATTTGGAGCTTTCTGTAGTTGACAGAACTAAATTTGCTCCCAAATTAGGCTAAAGGGGAGTTACGTCTTTTTGACTTTCCATTCTGAGTAGTGCAACTACCACATGAATGCAGGCAAAATTTTTAACCACAAATACTGAACTACATTTTTTAAAAAAAAGGCTCCATGAGGGTCTATATGTGGGAATTTCACATCTTTTTCATGCAGCTACTCCAGTTGGGTAATTTGCACATAACACCCCAAGACAGAACAAACCAATGTGTACTGTATGCCTTTTACTAGGAACTTTTATTCAGAAGCTGGGTTTCAGCCTATTTAGAGAATAAATATAATAAAATTAGCTGCCACATCACTGCAGATCAGAGTTTGATCCACCCACAATTCAACCCTTTATACAAAGATTTTATATATTCCTTTGCTATAACCTACTTTCACACAGGAACAAAAATATAACTATTATTCATATATTTTATTCCTTTGCTATAACCTACTTTCACACAGGAACAAAAATATAACTATTATGAATGTATTTATGTATAGACAAAAAAAAAAACCACCAAAATAATTATTATCCAGACATGAACAAAACCCTGTAAAACATCTGCTTAGTGCTCCAACTGTAAGCACAGACCTATATTTAGTGTTAGTTTTTAATGAATTAGCAGCAAGTTATATTTGTTATATAGTGTTAGTGACCTTCACCAAACATTACTATTCCCGGGCTCAGTCAGATCCATTTCAGAAGAAACAGGAAGACTTAGTGTCTTAAAGAAGCATGTAGGTTTAAGGAAAAAAAGTTGCCACCTTCATTTTAATGGGAATATTTTTATAAAGCAATCACTTACTTGCTGACTTCCTTATACTGTGCTATCTCCTCGATATAAAGGAGGTCGTGCAGCCGTGACTGATAGTTGGTCTTGGTCAGTGATTTGTCCAGGACAGATTGTGTAAAGAGCTGGTCAGCAGACAGAGGGATTTGGTATCTGGTCAGAAGGCTCTTCTCCAATTCAGTAGTTTCATTAGGCTCAAACTCCACGATAGTCTTGGAGGTGGAATCCCAGCGCTTGGCTGTGGTGAGGAGCTGTTGCCGCGCGTGCATCAGGTATTCAAGGTCTGGGTGCAGACACAGCACAGGGAAGGGAAGTAAATACAAACCCCAGTGTTTTGGTTTTATTTCCAAAAAAACCCAAACAAAACCAAACCAACAAAACCCACTAAATCCAATCCCATTAGAGATAATGAACTAAACACAGGTAAGAGTCTCCCCTGCCCACAACAGCTTTACCAAGTTCACTGCCAGTACTTACCATCCCTACTTTTCAAGTGAGCACAGAGGGCAATCAGGCTCTCAAACAGCACCAGAAAATAAAGTATTGCATAGACAGCAAGCAGAATTAATAAAGACAAGCAAGAAAAGCACTTTTAATAATCACAAGCAACTTTGAAGGGCTTGGCATGGCAGTGAGCCTCCAAAGCCTAACTGCAACATCATTTCAAAAACACACAGGGGTGAAGAATCCTGCAGTACATATTATAAAATTTAGAAGGTCACAAAACCAAGTTGGTAAACCAGCTGGTAAGAAATCAGCAACACTGAAAGCTTCTTTAAAAATTCCACAGTCTCCTAATATGTTCATTGTGCAGACAGTTGCACCACACAGCTAAAGCTGTTTTGCTAGGCAAAACTTGGGAAATATGACCTCGCATGATGTAAAATTAGAAAATTAAAGGGAAATTAATTCTTCAGTACACCTTCATTTCAGGGACTACGTGTCATAAATGAGAAACAAAAGACCAAGCACTTGTCTACAGCCACCCAAAATATATCCATTAACGCCATAAAACCACTATGACAACAGTGAATCACTCAACAGAATTGCAGTTAAAATTGCAGAGCTGAAAATATTTGGCATTTACAGTCAAGCTATGGTATCTTAATGCATTATCTCTGAGTAAGATTTAAGATAGGTATCCAGGATATCACACCAACGCTGAAAAATGTGCAAAAAAACACATTCTCAAATTCAAATTAAATGCTTAACATCATCTTGACTGTCTTTATTCTAAACAAGAAAAAAAAAAAAGCCAGCATTTTAGCAAAAGGAATCTCAGTTCAGCTTGCCTAACTAAAGGAACATGGCTTCTCTTACTAGTTCATCTCATGTGTTCACTAAGAAGTCACATTTAAATATATCCCTCACGCCTGAACCGTATCAGGAGCTACAGCTGCAGGGCAAGAAAAAGCCTGTGTTTGTGTGGTTCCTGTGTCTGAAATCACACCACCACAAATGCAGCTTTCTCCGGTACAAACCACACCTCAGATCCCAAAAGCTCAGGAACTATGCCGGGATTTAGTCCTTGTTTCCTGGAAAGACAGCCACTGAATTCCCAGCACTGGAGAGGCTTTCCCTGGGAGCCCGATACAAACTGTCCCTGGCACAGGCTGTGCGTAACAGTGACCCTCCCTTGAAGAGCAGACTGTGCACAGTCAATGCAAAACTTCCTTCAGTTCCCTTTTCCCACTGTAAATAAGGATTTCAAAACACAGAATGGAGGCTCCTCCATTAAAATATTTCAGCGCTGACCTTTCATTCCTGCCCAGACACCCAGGCAGGGCCCTGAATTACGTGCAAATGTAGAGACCTCGGGCATCTTTCTGAGAGAAAAGCATTTCCACCAGATCATAATTCATGTATGTCAAAAGCAAAAGGAACTACGGAATTGGACACACATCCAAATAGTTTTCCCTTTCCTTTGCCTATCACACACTCTGTAGGTGACACAGCAAAAAGCCCAGGATTCTGTCCTTAAACACCTAAACACTTGTCATTTGAAATAAATATTAGCAATGACCTGCTTGAAGCCTTCAGCGTCCCTCTGCACACAGACAAGCAGCATGGGAAAGGAAATATCAGTAACTGCTGCTGGAGAAACTTCATCCATCACCTTCACATGGAATTCAATTGGCTGTTCCTGGGTCACTGTGGTCAGGAGCTGGTTTAAAACAACAAAGCCCCAGACCACAGATTGCTCTGACAGTAACTCTGACTTTGCAAATAAGTCATGGCTTGTTCCCCTTGATGTTGAACAGGTTTGCAGGGAAAGGACTGTCCTCCACCAGCTCAGTGTCCCGGGAAGCCCTTCTGTCAGCTGGGATTACCCACATGATACCTGGAGATTGTGGAATAGCTCCCGAAAACACCACGGCCTTGCTGCTCCTGAGCAGCTTCTCCCTGGCAGAGAAACATCCTCTGCTTCAAGAGCCTTTACAACACGCCCAGCCTGCTGCTCCTGGGCCATCTGCAAAGATCCCTTCCTGATCTTTGGCATTTGCTATTTACAGTTTCGTTCTGTTAATGCTGCAAATGTTAATCTGTTACATGAAAATAAAGGCCAGGAACAGAAAACTGCTGTCTTCTCAGCTTCACCTTTTTCCCTTCTTTCTCCCTTTTTCCTCTTCTTTCTGTTTAAATCCCAGCGTTAACAATTCTGCTTCTCTGGTGTTTGTACCTCTCCAATTTTCACTGGAAGTCACCATCCTGTATCCCACCCCCTGGCTTGCTGCCAAGTGACACAGTGACCTATATTTAGCTCTCTTAAACCATAAATCGAAGTGCTGCCTTCTTTTTTGCACCTCTTCAAACATCTTTCAATTTTCTGACATTTTTCTCATACTGGAGTTATTTCAGGTTGGAACTGAGAGACACAGATCACTTTAATAAACAGAATACAACCCTGACAGTAACTTGCAGTTAATTTTTTTTTACTTGAAAACACAAATATAGTCACACTTCCTTTACATTTTTCAAAACTTGTGTCAACAGCAAATTATTGAGTTGCAAGCCTACACTTGGCCCCTTGCCTTTGACAATCCTTGTCAGACATTGCAAGGGAAGAAAAAAAACCAAACTTCTCAGATGGTCAGGTTTTATTTACTGGATTAATTACCAGGTGTATTCTCAAACAGAAACATTTCATTTCTCTACTGACCTTTTCCTACATGTTTAAGGGTTTCATCAATTCAAGTACGACTATAAAAACATAAACACGTTTTATAGAGGCAGAACTTCCAATGCTGTCTTTGGACGCACACCAAACCAGAAATTCCCAGCATTTCGATAACATTTATCATATCCTGACACAGAGTCAGTCACATGCCAATTATCTGCCTTATTTAGACCCTCTGAAGCTTTTGTCCACTCTTTATATTCATAGATACGATGAACATTACATACATACGAGGCATTCACGAGCTGTTAACACAGAGTCTCTTCTGCCCAGATATGCGGAAAGGAAAGAGATGGCCCGAAACATTTCCACTATTCAATAAAAAAAAGCAAAGGAGTTTTCCTACATTACCTTCAGTCGAAGCAGCATCAATCATCACTCGTTGCATGAGGACTGGCTCTAACCCGAAGTCGAACACCACAGTTTGGCGAAAAGTCCCAAAGATTTCCGTGTTGAAGGCTATACTGACTTTGTATATATAATGATCTATTCCATTCTGGACCATCTTTCCTCCTATCCATTCCTGACAGTTTTCTGGAACTTCTTGGGACACCTGGGTAGTGCTGTCTCCAGCAGATATTGCAACGATACTAAAATGCGGCCGGTGGGCATCGTAAAGCAGTGCCACTCGATACAGCATTCTTGCAGGCTAGGAAAGAAAGGCAGAGGGGGAAATGCTGAAATGACTTCAGGAATATTCTCCTTTGCAATCAAATAAAGAGAGCTTGTAAGAACTCTCAACTTCCCAGGGCAGCTACAGGGCCTGCCTGATTTCCAGAAATACATAATCACCAGAGCTGCTGGGAAGAGAGAGACGGAGAGGGGATGGTGCTGGGAAGTTTCTCTATTTTAAGAACGATGCAATTGAAATCTTAATTGCAAAAGGCTATGAGTTGCATTCTAGTCATTACTGACAATTTCAAAAGATAAGTAGTCCTACCTTACATGTGAGAGCAAATGTCCATGTCTGATGAGACTTTTTGGTGGTGACAGTTACTGACAGCTCAGGGTTATGTTCTACTCTCACTCCTTCTACACATTCACTAAGCTAGATTAAAAGAAAAAGAAGACAACATTAACCTTCTACAGGCAGCATCAAAATACAAAAATTCAGGAAAAGGCAGTATTTTTTTTTACAGAAAGTGGAAAGAATTAAGTTGTGCAGGATTGCTGCAAGTCCTGTGCAGGAATTAATGTAAATACATGCTAATTCAGAGACAAGCAAGTCAAATTTACTACATCACACTGTGTCAGTGAAGAATGTAACCATTTAAGGACAATTAACTGAAAGACTTGATTTTCATACCCAACCTAATTGTAAATGTTTACAGTAGAACAAGACTTCATTTGGAAAGAAGGATACAATGAGGCCCAGATCTCACTGACAGCAGTGAGACACCAGGAACTAGAATCAGGCTTTCTACTCATCAATGCATTTTGCAGAAAGTCCATTTTTCCCAGATTTCTGATCAACAATAGATGGACCAAAAACTCCCTGGGGTCAGTGGTAAGCAGAGCTGGTCGAATGCCACAAAAAACATTCTCTGGAATTCCAGAGAGCTGCTAAGTTTGATCACATCCATATCCCACACTCCTTGGTATTCAAAGTCTTTTGAACATTTGGGGGATTGGCTGGTCTGCATCCAAGTGCCTGCAGCTGCAGGCAAAGAAAAGGAGCCGTGAACAAGCAGGAATATTCTCCTCTGAGTCGTGAAAGCCTCATCATTCACCGCCCTGCAGTTTAAAAAATCCTGCCACACAGTCAAGGAACAGGAACAATACCTGGGACTTGGCTGGCACATCCTGCCCCAGGAACAGCGAATATGCAAAATGAACCCAAAATCTGTCTAAGTCTCTGGGATCTCTGCAAGAAGACACAGGGCAGGATGGAAATGGGAGCAAAACGCTTGGACAATTCCTTGGCGAGGAGTGATTGGACCAGTCACTGTCAGTTTAAAACACAAGCACAGAGGGAAGGGCTGTGTTTTCCTTACCACTTTCTCAGGAGACAACGAATTCATCCATTTCTCTATCAGGGTTTCCATGTAACTGCCCGAGCACTGCTTGTTTTCCTTCTGCTGCTTTAACCTGATCAAGCGGGAGGCGTAACGTTTCTGCCACTCCGTCAGCTCTTCCTGGGAATGTGCTGAAGTACACTGGGCACCATACCTGCAGATCCCTTGCTCTAAAAATCTGCAGGAAACAGGAAACACCATTATGCCCTGAAGGTTTTCGGTCTCCAATTAAAAAAAAAAAAACAGAAAAAAAAAGAAAAAGAAATTTATCAGAATTTTACTTGTAAAGTCAGAAGAACATTCTTTAAGTCTCCCTCGTAGAACTAAAGGCAGTTTAGTCCATATGAACTAAAATATATGCAGGATTTTGTAAGAGAGAGGCAGCAGCTTCTCTTACTGCAAAGCCCAGAAAAGTGTATCAAATTTCTTAGAAACGTAAGGGGACAGAAGTCTTCAGAAATTTCCAGCTTTAAAGGAAAAAGAATCAAGTGTTTGTACAGCAATTTGCACAAGGAGATCACAGACCACGCCTGAACTGATCTGGCACTGTATTAATATGCATAAACCCCCAGTTAATCAGGGGCAAAGGAAAATGTAGCATAATTTCTTCCAGTGCTTACATTACTAGCTGATAAAAACTCATTCAGCAGCTTTTCCTGCAGCAACAGTGACATCACATGGTCCTTTCTAATAAATACACCTACACAGAAATCATCTCTCAAGGAAAAGGTTTAATCCTCTTCTCTGGAAAAAGTGTACCAGTCTGAAAGGATCTAATCTGGCAGAATTTCTTAAAGAAACACATTTCTCCTTTAGTGGCAGGTGCTGATGCATGAAATTAATGATATTCCAAATGCCTTTATACAATTTAAGCATTCTCGTTTTCAGAATTTACTGCAACTCTGGACAAATGACTGTATAACTTGGGGACTATTTTTATGATTTAACTTTGTATTCTGAAGGTACTAAGAAACAGTTGGATATACAGAATAAAATCAGGCCAGGAGGCTGTTTTGTTTTGTTTTGCAAAAGGAAATGATAAAAAGTGAATGCAAGCATCACATTTGTTATAAATAAAGCCAGGTAGGATGATTTCTGTGGGGATATTAAGTTAACAGAAACTCTGTAAATATACCTATATTTGAATTTCATGTGTATATCCATGAATATAGTTATATTAAGAACCTCTCCCTACAGTGATGAGCTACTGTAAAAAAAAAGGATGCACCTTTGAGCTAAAAACCAAATAACACCTGACTGTGACACGAAAACCTTGCAGCACAAGTACCTGGATATCCAGGCCACACTTGTATCATTGGTTATAATTTGATTTAGCATTCCTTTTTTCTTTAAGAGATGCATTTAAAGGTTTGCATGACCAAATTGTAAATAAAACAAGCACGAAATATAACACCATGTTACTAAATGCCTTCTCAAAGCTGGGTTTCTTAATAGATTTTACATTCAAATCTTTTTCTTGGCAGTCAATTTCAATACTTTTACTGTAAATTTTCCAATTCACCATTACATTAGAATGCTACAGTACAATTATGATTTTCATGGCCCAAATACAGTGCAAGCATAAAAAACCGCTGACCTATTCTTATTAGTTACACAGCAGATTTAAAATCAATTGGGTTTCCTTTTCTTTATTTAATAGGAAAGCATATTACTTCAAACTTTGTCACCATTATACAAGTTTTCCAAGTTCTCATTGTTCATATTTTTAACAGACACCTTTTTTCTCTCATTTTTTACTTTCTTATTTAATATCTCCTGCAATCCCATAGCTTCATTATCTGGAATAAATATGCTGCACTCCTACTGCTTTATGGCACACAGGGGAAAAATAAACCAGGGCTTCAAAAATTCATATTCAGCACCTGGAGCTGCCTCCTCAGAAGGAACTAAAATCTTTAGTCCATGATCAGAATGATCCAGTTTAGAGGGATTTGCTGAGTAAGACACATCCTGCTCACTGTAAGGGTTAATTAACAGTGTGCAGAAAGCTCATTACAGCTTTAGCAGGGAAAGGTTCCAGAGCAACTGTTGGAAACGTGGTAAAGATGTTACTCAATAAAAGATCACCAACAAGCTAAAAATTGCAAATATCTGCTTTTTTAAGATTTGCTGAATGAGCACTGGACATGATAAGAGTCAACAAGAGCTGCCAAGATTCAGCATCTCCAGAAATCTTGCCAAAAGCAGCTCCAATTCAGCGATTCAGTCTTGTCATCTAAAAAGCAGGTCAGAGTCCTGCTCGTGTCTAGAAAATAATTTATTTGCATTAGTTACATAAATGGCAGAATCAAGTGCATAATGATGGTTCTTCTCCATATATATTAATACAGTTTTATGTAAGCAATGACAATTAACAACACAAACTCCAGGCAATATTGACCAGAGAGGACAAGGAGAAACTCCAATATAAGCCAATCAATCTTCTCTGCGTATTTCAGTTTATGCAAAAGGGAAATAACGAGAGCGGAGGAAAATTCTACTCTTTTTTTTTTTAATGTGAAGAAAAAGGCCATCTGTCAACAAAGCCCATCTCTCTGAAGGCAGCAGCCTGTCCACTGCCAAAGAACATCTCGCTTCAGTCTGCTTACAGCGCTGTCTGGGGAACCTCTCACACCTCTGAGATCATCCAAAGTCGAAAAGGAAGAAAGACAGATGCTGACCTGACACTAGAAAAAGGGTCCTCAAACCACTGTATTATGAAAACTGAATAAACTGAAGTGCTTCTGGATGAACTGACCCTTCCAAAAACCCGTGAACAGATCGACTCCTGTTCTGACAAGTACCTTCATTTGCCTGACCTCTCAATCACTCTGTCAGCAGCTAAATAAAGGAGGAAGCGTTATGATTCCCCTGGAGAATGTCAGTACAGAGACTTTACCTTTTACACAGGGTATATTCCTCACTGCTGGTGACGCCCCGGGGGGGAGGACGGAACTGCCAACCATCCCGGGACCCTGCGGGAGGAGAACGGAGTTACTTCTCTAATTCCCGGATATTTCTCACTCAGAGGATAACAGAGTCCAGGGAACTGCACCTCCAAACATCAACCCAAAGTGCATCTGAACACAAGCAAAATTTTCCCAATGAAAATTAATTTACAATCCCCAACGAACTCATTTAGAGCAGGTTCCAAACAGAGCAGGCTCTGATACAGCACCGATCAATAAATAAACTTCTGCCTCCAAATTCAATGCTGACATAATTCTACTGAGATAATTCTACTTCAGCCCCTGGGGCTCATCACAATAGTCAAGCCCTTTTTTTTTGCTTTTTGCCTGCTATGCAGCACTGAGCATTCAGCAGGATCCAAGTCTTCCCACCACACAATGAAGTAGCTGTAAAAGCGAGTTACGTACCTTCTTCTAAATCTTCTACATGATATCCTGATGGGACTTTACCAGCTGCCTACAATTACATTAAAAAAAGCCCACAGTTATAAAGGAACACGAAAACCAATTCCATCGACAAGAACTGCTGTCAAAATGGGTTTCAGAGCAACCAGTGGAGAAATACCGATCAGAAGTCTGAAACCACTTCCACTCACAACCCGGAGTTCACGTTAACCCAACAACGGGATGGCAGCCCTTGATAAGAGGAATTCTGAGGATAACAGGAATTCTGACAGGAACACCGAGTCCACTCATGGTTAGAGGAAAATTTTAGAAATTTTTTACAAGACCAAATTCCACCCATGTGGATGGCAGGGAGTTTTTAAAAGGCCAAGAGTCTGAACTGCACTGACAGGTCTTTCAGCCTCAAATCTACATTAAAAATAAAGCCCAAATCAATGATAAAGCATAAGAAAAAAAAAAAAGGGGGCAATTTCATCAACAGACATGACAATTTGACTCTTATAAAAAAAAAAAAAAAAGGTATTTATATGGTTAAATAATTTCTTAAGTCACGTTTATTACTCCAGAATAATGTCCAATAGAGAAAAATAGAATAAATAAATAAATAACGCAGATCTAAATGCTTTTAATTCTTGCTACTTCGAGAGAGCCAACAACCTATTAGGATCATTCTCTGTTTTCTCACACGTCCTGCAAGACTGTGATGAAAAGCTCCTGAAGAGATGGGTGTGTTCCCTGTGAGCCCAGATCTCCCGGGACACGTGGGAACCAGCCTTTCAGCTGGGTCAGTGCTCTCCTTATTTCCCCAATAACACGCCCATTATTACCTCTGTTTCAGCAAGAAGTGTTTTCAGTCGTGTCAGGTCTTTAGTTACCATCCCGTTCTGGGGGGAGAAAGAACATTCATTTATTAATTTATAATTTAGAATGTATCACATCAACCTTCACGTGCATTAAACCACAGAAGGTAAGTTCACTGTTCCCCACAACACCAGGAGAAGGGGAAGGGGGAAAAATGAGTTTGACTTACAAGACCCATTTTAAAAGACACATTACATCACACTGAGCAAAAATTACGGTGAAAAAGGGAATTCTAAGTGTCCAAAACCAGCACTAGACCTACAGCAAGTATCAGTACAGGACAGTGCAGGAAAGCACCACATGTAGAACAACTTTGGGGAAAAAAATAAATACTATGGTTACTAAAATACTTCAGGATCTAAAGAATTAATATGACAATCCTTCATTGCTGTTGCAGTGATGGATTTATATCTTAAGGATTCATGCCTTCAGATCTCAAGGATCTGCTTCACAGATTATTAATTTCTACAGTTCCATAACTCTTCCTGCTCTGATGTAGGCTGTAGTTTTTGGATTTTCACTAAAAAGCAAAGATTTGCCATTAACTAACTGCAAAGTCAAGAACATCTGAAGTAAAAATCTTTCAGAATCGAATTTATCTGAAATACATCGCTAAGTGTAACAATTTCATGCTCATGGAAGTCAAAACTTTGATTAAAGGAACCCAGACCTGTGGGGTTTATTTCAATAACCTCTTGCAGAAATTTAATTAAGTGCTACTACATTTATTAGACCTCTCCAAGTTTTGACTGTGCTACTGAGCAGCAGAAATTACTCTTTGCTGAAAACTTCCACACTTAACAATTCTCACGCTCCGGCTTTTTCTCAAAATGATTTTTCACTTCTTCAGCAGAAAGCTGACAATTGAACCTGTTGAGCTTAAACGTATTAGAGCATGAAAATGTTACCAAGAATCATTCTCTTAAGTCACTGGGGAGGAAACTGGACGGATTCCAATTCTTCAACAAATTAATTCCAAAACTTAGTTTCATTTCTTCTCTCAGACAATGGCACAACTCAGTAAATCAGTTGCTGACTTTAATATTCCTACTGAAAACAACTGTGTCTAACAACCTAAAGCTTGTAAAAACCTCTCAAACTCTGCTTTGGGATGACACTCTGGAATTCTGTACAAAGCTACCTTTATTTGCACAACGGCAGCTCCAAACAAGGGCACTGTACATTCCCTGCAATGAGCCTATTTTACTAATTTTTCCTGAAGGCAAGTTTCCTTCAACCTCACCAGGAATTTTTCAGTGAAGCATTTTTTTCATTGGAAAACACCAGTTAACAAAGAAAAAAAAACCTTTTCTTCATGTAAAAATAGCCAGTGGCTGTGGGGAGGGGAGGGAATTCAGGATATACACCAGACAAACAGAATCCCAAAAAAACAACCTACTGATTCAGCTAAGCACCAAGAGACTGGGGACATGATCCAACCGAAGGTAATAGGGTCTCCTACAAGTTTCTAATGTCACTCACACCTTCCTCTGGGTCTGACCAGAGCTGCTCCTGCCTCTGCTCTGCCCACGTTTCTGGGTTTAGCATGACCAGCAGCTCATGGGGATGAACTGCCTATTTAATCGAGATCACAGAAGTAAAAAGAACACTATTCTCTTAGAGACTTACATGTATCCCTAATTTTCCCCACATGAGTCAGAACAGTTACTTACACGTATGGGGTTAAAAGCATCTTTACAAGTTTTAACAGTTCAAGGGTAAAGTAGAAGCTTTGAACTCCAACTTTTATCTTTGTCTGAAAATGCAAAGCTTTTTTGTTTTTCCTGCAAAGCTTTTAATGTCTTATAACTTACATGGGCAGTTATTTAAAAGTCCAATCAGTGTTTTTTCTGCTTTAATGGCTAAAATTCCTGAACTCCTACAAAGTGGGATCAGGTGCAACTCAGAAAAAGTCCATCACCCAAATATGCAACTTATTTTGCATTCCCTGAGGGTTCAGGGCCAACAACGAAAAAACTTTTCAAAACCCTAACAACTCTGAAAGCCTGGTAATGCAACAAGCTGGCATGCTGCTGACATTATGTGTGCCCGTACATTTGTCTTTTTTTTTCCTACAAATCATTGTTTGTTGCCACCTGCCAGTGCACCATACATTCAGAAGTTTGTTATTTAACACGTCTTTTAAAGAAGAGAATACAAAACTGGGGGGCTTTTTTAAGTTATGCAGAATGCAGAAAACCCCACTTACCAGTGATTCCCCCATCAGTGATTTGGAAAGAACATTAGACACAATTTGCAGCTTCCCTTTGAGGTGCATGCAGCAGAGCACTGCACGGAAAGGTCCATCGCCCTTGGCCAGCCCCTCTCCCAGCACTGCAACACAAATCAGTGACCATCAGCGTCATCACAACACACAGTTGAGGCAAATACATATCGTTTTCTTCACCTTTAACAGAAAAAGAAAGTCTGAAGCTCGGGTGGAATCCATGGAAAGACAACTGCTGGATGTAAATTAAGTATTACTTGCTCTTGTCTAACGGTAACTGGAAACTTGTCTCACACTGTCTAAGAAATGCTGTACATGAGCTCAAAAAAGGTTGTCGTGTTTCCATGCTAAAATGGACAGGAATTAAATATGGCAAGGGTAGGTTCAAATATCTGACACGGACACAAAGGACCTCCTCTTACAGAGAAGGTGAAAAAGAAATAGCAACCAACAACCTCTGAGTAACACAAACATGCTCAGGAAGATCCATTCATGCTCACAAAAAACATGCCCTGGCGTTTCCAAAAATAGCCAACCTCCTCGTGGGCAATTCCTGCTCCTTTAAAAGGGCTTTTATTCACTTATGCTGTGAAGTGCAGGATATAGGAAGGATTCTGTGAGAGCAGAAATGTACAGGCTCCGTGTAACAGAAAACTTTCCTGATGCTTTCCCAGCACTGGGTCACACACAGACACTTTCCTTGACACTTCCAAGAGGGACAGGATTTATTTCACAGCACAGACGTGCTTCAGACGAGCAGGAACAACACTTAATCACATATATTACCTGTCCAGAAAATGAAATGCCAGGGTGCTAAAAAGCTGGCAAGCTTAAGCATGTGAATTGAAAAGAAAGCTGGACAGTTGTTTAAAATTAGGGAATTATAAAATAACTCTTATTGCAGGCAACATCAACATCTGTGTTTATACTGCTACTCATGCAGATGCAAACAGCCCCTCTTAGTGCTAACAGGAGCTTTACATTCACCACAACTTCAGGATTACATCTTGGAATAATAAATCAGAACTCCTCACTCCATAGACGTTCACATGGTTAACAGATATCGCGGGAAACACTCAAGAAAAACCAGCCCCACAGAACATTTACATGAAAACAACATCTCTTCAAACTGCAATGGTAACTAAACCCTGCTTAGAAAGTGCCTCCAAGATTAGTCTGAATTCACCACTCTGACGGCACTGACCACATTCCCAAAAATAGAACTGAACTTCCCAAATCAGAAGCAGCAGAGCCAGAAATAGCTCCAACGTGGCTGACGGTTCGCTATTTTCATCTCCGAGATTAGATCTCCAATTATGATATTTCATGTCATTAGCTGCATAACACCACCCAGCTAAAACATACAGCTGCACATAAAAAGTTGCAACCAGTACCTTTTGGTAAAAAGATTTGTAAATAATCCTCATTCTCAGCACACTAGAAAAAGAACGTGTATTTCTCCGGCTATTCCAAAAGGTACTGATCATTCAGGTTCAAATAAAACTGTCATAGCTGTGCAACACAGCAAGTCTTGTAAAAAGACTGAAAAGCAGCTTAAATAAAGCTTTGCCTGTTATAAAAAATCCCTGTGCATATCAGGTGGTCCATGCTAAGGCTGTTTCTTCCCAGGGATATTTCAAACATAAAACCAAATCTAAGACCTTTTGGGATCATAAATGCAGATACTCCAAATGTCAGATGCTGGGCTACAACTGATCACAAAGAACCACAACCAAATCATTCATTCTTATAGTCATAAAAACATGGTGTGCATGTGTACATATTATATATATATATATATGAAAACACATACACGACATTTTTATATATGTACACAAATATGGCATAAATAAGCTGAAAAATGCCCCCAGTTTTGGACCTGGAAAAAACACCTACAGAAGACGCTGGTGTGATTAAACTGGGTGCTATTTCTTTGCCATTAATATACATTTAAAAGCTGGTTTTCCCACTTAATTTTAATTAAAAAGGCAGAGATCAGTGGTCCTGTTCCACCCACTTCTCTGCCCGTCCAGTGAGAGATGACAAGCAGTTACCATGACAGTTCCTTTGAGATCCTGACAACTGACACACATGCCAAGAAAAAGTCCCACAGCTGAATGTCACCCCTGTGACAAACCCATCAGAGCTCATCAATGAGAACACTATTCATTAAACAGCATTTCCCTCCTACCTCCTTTAACCATCATTCAGCTTTCCATATGTCTTTTATTTGCCACCAATGAAAGACAACATCGAGGTTCGTCAGAATATTACACCCTTATATATCAACACTTAAAAGAAGCTTTAAAACAAATTTTCAGGCTATTTTAGGAATGCTACTGATTAAATGATGTTCAGGCCTTTTTAATCTGTCAAACTTTAATTTTACACCTACAGAAGGCAAGTCCATTCTTCTCAGCTGAGTTTTATGGACCTTCACAAGCAGGCTGCAGAGCCCCACAAATTCCCCAAACTATGACTTGACTATCAATGAAGACAAATACATTAAAAAAAACAACAAACAAGACAATATGAAAACCACAAAGCCAGAAAGGAACAATTTAAAGATTATCATTGCTAGCACAGGAATTTCAGAAGAGAGGATCACAGCCTGTGTAACTGAACTGTGATCTGAAAAAATATCCTTTAATGTTCAAGAGTAGCTAAAGAACTAAAAACTGAAAGGTGGGATCTACCCACCTTTTCTTTCCAAATCTCACTGATAAACTCTGTTCCAGTGCTTTCCAAACTCAACAAGCAGTTCTCAGTGAATTCTGGATCCCTTGCATTATACATGAACAACACGGATTAGGAAGGAGGGTTAATTCCTTTAAAAATACCCCAACTGAACAAGGCAGTGAAATATGAAAGGCTCAACTTCAGTGTGACATATGCACATTTGGAAGCTTTAACGAATAGGAATAAATGTAAGTACATCATCTTGATTTTCTCTGAATCAAGTCCCAAATGCAAACCAAAATATCTACCGTGTCCCTCGGAAGAAAGGCAGAACAATCAGCTGTTTTTATCCTCACATGAATCCTGACACTATCAGCTCATCCTACACGTGGGTACTAAAATATCTATTAGCCAAAGAGCACCAAAGACATGTATTTGAGTTCTGGCTCTTGAGGAAGAGTTACAAAATAAGTGAGATCTCTCTTTGAGGGGGAAAAAAAATCATAAAGCAGATACATAATTTTTAACTAGGAAAAAAAAACCACTGTTAGCAAACTAACAAATCTGGGCATCAGTTTTAAAAATTCAGACAACTGACTGCAATTCAAACACTAGGTAATAAAAAAAGAAATAAGCATACCATGCCTACAGTCTTCATCTGCTTGCCCATACTTTTTCTGAAAGGTAAAACATGAAAAGTTTAAAAATAGCATCATTCCAGTTAGCATAAACAACTACATGCTTGAATTACAAGTTTCTTAAAACTTTTTAGAAACCATTACCTTGTCTTTTCCTGGGTGGAACACATAAAGAACACAAGTCAATTATAATATAACTCATTCTTAGAATGCTGACTTTTTTTTAATTCTCAGCAAAAGGACGTCTTAAAAGAGGAACACGAATGGGCAAAGGTGTGTGTTTTATATGTTTGCAGGTGGCTCACACCACTTAGAAAAAAACCCACAAAACTTAACTTTCTAGCCACTGTTTGTTTTTTTAAAACTTGCACTAATATGCTTCTGTTGAATTTTTTAAGGCATGTATATTATTTTACTCTGTCTTATCAGTGGTGATTTTAAAGATTATTTCATCTAGTAAAACAAGAGGGAAAACCTGGATGTTTTTTCCTCTTTTTCTTTTAAGCCTTTACATATCTATATAATTTATGTCTTCAGCAAGGAGGGTTTGATTACAAGTACTTTTTCAAAGTCCCTGCAATAATATCACTGTGATGAACACCCAGGTAGGAGCCTCACAGGATTTTCAAAGAGTGATATCAGAAATGCATTAAATACTCTAAAGCACCAACCTGCATATATTGGCTTATGTGAATAATTTTGAGAAGTCAACTCTGTAATAACAAAACTTCCAGGAGGAAAACCAACCTTAGTTATTTCTGAATCTCTTCCCTGAGGAGCCATAAGAAAGGTGGCCTCTTAAATTAGGAGCTTCCCCAAATCTTGGTTTGCACACTCAATTGTCCAATTTATTTAAAGAATGCTTAAAAACGCTCCCTCATCACGTGGGCAGGACTCATCTTAAAGCTGCCCAGAAAGATTTTAGGACTTGGCCAAACTTCTGCCACCTGGGCTGAAACTGCCCACCCTCAATATGTGAAGATTTGGGGTGGACAAGGCCCCTATAAATCTGTAATAACATTTCCAGACAGGTAAGAAAAAGCAGGTTGTAGCTTTATTCTTAAGCACTGTAAAGTCCTTTCCCTGGAGAAACTGTAGCTCTGACGCTTTAAAGGAAGGACAGGAATTTGGCAACGGGAAAACCTGTAATTCAGGGTTATGCCTCTTCTTGCCTTGCACTGACAAACCTTTCCAACACCTCAGTTTTCGCATTTCCACTAAAAATCTGCCAGAATTTAAAAGTTACATGTTTCACCAGCTATGCTCTAGCCTAGCACTGCAAAGCAAGGAGAGCATCAAGAATTAGAAGACTAATGTTGGACCTCTGCAAATGTTGCTAAATTGGGTATGAACCACCAGCTACCTGGATTTTGGCATTTCTTAACTTCATTTTTTAAGTGTTTATATTTGCAGAAACTTTAATTTCATGCTCTTTAAAGATCAGGTAACTGGGTATGTAATTCAGCATAGCATATTAACACAATACCCTAAACCTCAGATACTTTTGCCTTCCTGGAATTTTTTTTAAATGTTTAAAGTCTTTTTTTTTTCACTTGTGATTGAGACCCAAACTGATAATTTTTCTTCATTTGTTTAGAGAACTGTGATTGAGACCCCAACTAAGCGGTTCCAATCCCGAAAAATAAACAGATCAGGGAAAAACTACAAGAGAGAAGCCTCACGTGTGCTTTAGCAAGAGGGATTCTGTGGCAAACCACCCCGCCAATCACAGGAAAACTCGGGATTTTATTCAAATCTTGATGATGTACGTGATTGTTCACTCGATACTATGAAAGAGTCACACTCACAAGTTGTAAAAAGGAAGCAATTCTATACAGCAGAGTCTCGATTTTGATGCGGTCGATTTGTGCCTGGCAGGGCTCCGGGAGGTGAGCTGGGGGGAACTGGCTGAGGGCAAGGAGAGCCTCTGTGCAATGCTTCACTGCCACTTCATAATCCTGCTGCTTAAGGGATTCACATGCTTGTTCACATGACTTCTCTGGTCTTCTGTCTGCCATGACTCAGGGACAGAAATCCTAGAGCGGGGCAGAGGGGATGATAAAACGCTGGTTAGCTGGGTGATGGCACTGACGACTGGCCAACCAACTGCCACTCCCGCCTCAAGGTGCTGGATCACATCCCCCTCGTGCTGTGCCACTCACATTTCCTATCCCAAACTCCTCCTCACGAACTCATCTCTTCCCAGCCTTCTCTCCTTCGCTCCCAGCTCTGGGTTTTCATTCTAATTCCAGAAGGTATTTAAGCCCACGGCTGACTTTAAGGCTGTAATTGTGGTTCCAAACGTTCCAGTCAGCAGGGATTTAAGCACTCAGAGGCTTTTGGGTCTTGAATGGCCACAGGAGCTTTGCTTTGGAAGGAACACAACTCGCCCCCCACCTGCTCTGTCTCCAAGCCATGTACTCCACAACACTTTTCCAAACTTCTCTCCTACACTCAGGAGCAGGAGCCACTTTCCCTGGATGAAGCACGATGGAGATGGACAAAGAGGAAGGACAAAGACCAGGAGATCAACAGCAAAGCAACCCC
This sequence comes from Pseudotriccus pelzelni, assembly GCA_035584735.1. Lineage (NCBI taxonomy): Eukaryota > Metazoa > Chordata > Aves > Passeriformes > Tyrannidae > Pseudotriccus > Pseudotriccus pelzelni. The sequence goes on from JAWMRA010000042.1 coordinate 3,224,676, forward strand.
TTGTCTCTTCCTCTGGCTGGTTTATTTACATTTACATCTGAGAAAATCTAAATACCCCTGGCACACCAACACAACTTCTTAAATCATTTGAAAGAAAATATTTGGGGGGATTGAGACAGTTGTAATAAAAACCTGTATACAGATACATCTGCCAATAAACTGAGACAAATGGTTACCCCCCACCTGAACCACCAGGAGAAAAGCAAAGCACTTCTATAATCCCTATCCACGTTCTCCCTTCATTAACATAATATTTAAATACATGATACACCTCCCTAGAGACACTGTACTTTAAAGCTGACTTCAAAAAAATGAGGAAAAAATATAAGAGCTCTCACTTTTGCTTTTAGCGAGCAGCATACTATCAATATTTGTGATTACAGATCTACTACTGCAATTGGCTCACATAACTGTTTTAGTCTGCTTCAAAAATCCACTTCTGAAAGCTTCCTTTATACTTGATATTTTCAGATTTGCAACCCAAGGTGCAGTAACTTCAAGAATTTAATCTGGAAGTCACATAAATGCATTTTTCCTCATATGAAAAATAATCCACTATCCCACTTTTCCCATTAACACAGGCCAACACACAGGAGAAACATAAGCAAGACTTTTCATATATTGTACAGCAGAGTGTTCTGTGTGATCCCTCTCATTCTTAAAATTTCATTCAGTATCAAAACAATAACATAAAGGAATATTGATTTTTCAAGACAATTTTGACTTAAACCACCTTCCCTTTCACAGCACTAATATAAAAATTTATGTACAACAATATCTTCCCAAAAATGAAGGAACACAAGCAGCAATATTTTGCAGTTATCCTGGTACAAATCTGTGACACGTGCCTCTTTCTTAATAACAGCCTTGCAAAATATTACCTCATTCATCTACATATTTCTTTTTCTGCTAAAAATAAGTCCCCACTTCCAACCAAAATAGGAATAGGCAAGTAGGCTTGGCATTTCCATACATGTGAGTAAATCCATTCATTAGGTAATTCTGTTACAGATTCAGCTGGATCACTTGAGCACATATTTTCAATTAGATAAATGTTAGGTATTCTTAAGCTGTGTATGCAAGGATCCTTTGTACATACAACTAAAAATTACACTGGCTTCCACTTCACTAACATTTTAGGCCACAGTGTGTTTTACAAATCTGGGATTTGCTTCCACAGTAATACAATAGTTAATTGATGTTTTTCTCATGTACATTCTGTTTTCCTCCTGAGGGACTGAAAATAGAGGACTCCATGAACTCTGCTGTAATTTTGATTTCCTCACTTCCTGGCTGACATATAACCAAAATTCCTTTGACCAAAAGCCTGAGCAGAGCTTCTGTGTGTTTATTCTGAAAGCCCTGATTAAACACAGATCCCATCCTAACTGACCTGGCCAGCCCTACTGACAGGCAGCTGAAAGCTTCATTATCCAGTCCTTCTTCTCCAACACGTAACAGACAAAGATGGGACTTCTCAACTGCCTCTTGGAGGTCTTTCCCAAACTTAAAATATTCACAGAATCATTCACAGCCAAGGGATGGAGGCTCTTCTTAAAAGGAAATTTGCTTTCAGTTCTGTATTTTCAAAAATTTTGGAGGTAAAACCGGAATTTCTAAATTCACTCTAAGAGTAGAATTTATTACAGATTAGAATTGAAAGCTGAAGTATCACAAGGTCTGCACCATATTCCCAACTCTCTGTGCAAAACTGAGCGAATTATTTCTGCACTTCACTTCTGCCTGTAAAACTGAAATTAAAATAATAAACATGTAACAGAACAGATGTCAGGAGTATTTGTTTCCTCAGTGTGGCCAGGAGAACCACATTCCAAAAGAGTTCTAAATTTAAATTTGAGAAACAATTTATTCTAATAGCAAAGTTTAATACATCTGCAGAATACTGGGGAAACAGTAAACAGGCATATTGCCACTATCTAAATGCACAACTAAAAGAGGTGGACAAACCTAACACAAATATCTAAATATATCATCTGGCATCATACTTTGTACCTCCAAAAAACTCCTGCCATTAAGTAGAAGAAAACTTACTGATCTTGCATTTCTTTGAAGGCCAAGTTGTGCTCAACTTATCTTCCCCAAAACATCATTTCAAATGTCTGGCTCGTTCCAACTGCTGCAACTTAAACCCTGGTGGTTTTTTCAACTGTGAGGGATTTATTTTTTTCCCCCTACAATTAATGATTTTCAGGCTCAATATTCCTAATGAGTATTTCACCTTCTTGCCAAGGGGATTTTTGTAAGCAAACATGAAAAGAGCAACTAAAGTCTGATCTCCAAATTAAACTGCACATTTCCCCTCCAGAGCTGGGAAAGGCAGAAGGGGCAGCTTGAGGAGGAAGAGTGATAAACAACGTGATCTACAGTCATTTATTCCCAAGTAAACACTCCCCCTGCTTGGTGCACAGGAGGCTTTGAAGAACTACTCCAGTCTGATGAGTCCAACTTCAAATTAAAAATCAATGTAGGAGGAGAGAACATCATGAACTAAAATTCTAGTGTTTCATGGCAGTTTAACTCATGACTGTGCACTTCCAAGCCTCCCAGCTTACTGATGTGTCTGATGGAATCAAAGGGTCCATACACCAAGATAATGATAAGTTGAAGCATGTGACAGTTCCCAAAAAAATTTCAAACAGATGCTTTCTCAAATCACTGTAAAGCATCAAGCCAGATAACTCTCGCTGTACTTCATAAACAAACAGATTAGAGGGCACAATGCTGTTCCTATTAATGTTACTGGCAAAATTCCCAATGTCTGCCAAGACAGAAGGATCAGATCCAAGGTCTCGCATGCCAAGCTGACAAACAGTAGACAAGTCAGTAAATATTTGCATATTTTAACCAAACATTAACATCTCTTGTAAAGATTTATGCTAAAGCAATGATGTTCAACTTGCAGTCCTACAGTGAGACTGGTAGGAATTCACTGTCAATTGAATTGGCTTCAAGAGCCACATCCTGGGAATCGCGAAGGGAGGCAAATGAATGAGCCCCATTGCCATGGGGAACATGCAGGGGAAGAGCGTCTCCAGCTGCCTCCCATTACAACCCACAGCCCTTCCAACAGCTCTGCTGTGAGAAATAAGCACCAAATATCCTTTGCCAAAGCCACTCAGCCGTGTCCTCCTGTTCCCAGCCTGCTGTCCTGCGGGAAAGCAGAGCAGGCGATGGATTTGCCCTTCCACTGCCTATCGGGGTCAGGCTGGCACGGGCTCGGAGAGAGCAGGACAGGAATTCCACTCATCCCGCCCCTCTCTACGCAAATGCATCCACTGTGTTTCCCAAGCCTTCGGGATTTTTCAGCCCTCCTCTGGAAAGGCTGGCCACCAAACTGGGCAGAAGTTTTAAACATGAAATAAATTCAGGCAACCCTCAAGAAAAGACAGCTGGTTTATCAGAACTGCCCAGCAATTCCTTTTAAGAGCAAGAGGAGACCCACTAGATTTATTTATGAGACTGGTTGCTCTGTCCTCCCTCAGTAACTTCTGAACTTCAAGTCAATTGGAACTGAATTTCCCAGAAGTCTGAAGGGTCTCGAAGATGCTTCAGGTGTCATGAAAAATGTGTAACAAGACAGATAACAGACCCAGGGAAAGGTTAAGTTATAATTCAGCCTCTTATGGATACCAAGACATCAGCTACCCCATCAATTACTGCCATGTGCTGCCATTTACCTCTGCTGGAGCAAAGGATCACCAGGGACAGAAAAGCCTTATTTATTTTTCGTGCCATAAACTGCATTCATCACCTTCACCGCTCAAGGATCCATCCAGGTTTCCCTAAAGCAGAGTTTCCAAACCTTTTGGGCTACAGACATGAGCAATACACAACAAACTGCTTTCTGGAAGTTGCTACCGGTGAACTCAGATTTAAACAATTCACACGTGAAGGCCTCAAAATTCTGTTATTTCCGTAACATAGAAATATAACATTTGGGAAAGCACCAAGTCGGTATGGCTACAATCCCTGTGCCTGAACAGCTCCCCTCTCACTCAAAATTATCACGAAAAGACTGACAAGATACTTTAGTTTACACAGGCATGGGGAGATCTGGGTTTGTTTAATAATTACTTTATTGAGCATACAATCAAAAAGTTGGCTACTGTGAACGTGCCAGTGTTATAGTTAAAAATGAGGGGTCATTGGAATTCAACTAACAAGACTCCACAAACAAACTGCATTTGTCAGTCCACATGCTAAAATAGAGGTGCTCTGGTACCTCTTGTGATCCCATCTTAAGGCAGTCTTGCATCTCTACATGTTAATTGCTTTTCTGGTGCTATAAAATACCACTCAAGCACCTTTAGATGAGTAAAATAAAATTAAATATCTATTTATTTTCCTTATCTATTGTGATAAAAATAAACCAAGCTTTGCCTTAAGACACAAAAATAATACCAAAACCCAAATCCATTTTCTTCAAGCCTCCAGGAAGGAATAAAATAGAGCTGCACAAAATGCAGAAGTGACTTACAGACACACACAGAGGAAAAAAATGCACTTTCCTAGTGTCATGACATATACATCATAAATAATCCCACTCTGAGAAATCATTTAAGGAGAGTAGGTAGTGACAGTGCACTACAGCAGTGTGAATGATGTAACAGGGAGAAAGGATGGTGCATCTCCCATGCACAGGCTGAAGGAAAGGATTGTAGGAAAGGTGCTTTTGCCTGGGTTTTTTAAAGAAAAATATAGGAGTAAAGGACTTGTGCACTCATTTATTGCAATTAGGGCTGAAGTCTGTACGAGCAGTTGCACAGAGTTCTCAGAAATGCACTGCACACCTTGCAGAACAAATACAAAAGCCTCCACCCTTGAGAAAGGACAATCTAATCAGTTTTCCGAAATAACTGAATTACTTTAGCTAATGTTGTACAACTCCAGGCAAAATGACCCTACTTTAAATTCCAAAAATGATGTTAAATCTGAACTGGAGCATACAGAATGAGGAAAGAGTATTTCAAGGTTTTATCCCACAGCAAGAACTTCTGCTTACATGGCCTCTAAGGAACATGATATGCTTGATTTTGGGGAGAGGAAAAAAAGGGAATGAAGAGGTTCATGATGCCCCTGACTGTTAAGATTATCCTTCCACATTGAAAAATCAAAGAGAGCACCATAAATTAGGAGGACAAGAGATCTCTGGCCTCATAAAGGGAGCCTCGAGTCTGACCCTGTAAACTTAAGGTATGGAATAAACAAATCCACATTTACTGAAAGAGGAACAAGTGCCTGTGGGTGGTTTATCATCCACATAAGGACGGTAACAAAAATATAGAGGCAGTCGAGATTAAGAGCAAATGCCTTCTGCATCTGGATCCTCTGTGGGCTTTAAATCTCTTTACATACATCACAAACAGTAACAAGGTTTTTGCATGCTAGTTATGATTTCAGGACAGACTACTAAGGGATTATTAACACTTTAGTACCTTTACTAATCTCTTCTATTTTCCTCTTGGAAACAGCAGCAGAAAGGACAATCTCTGCAGCCAGCAGCAGCGCTCAGACACGGACAAACTGCCTATCTTTGGCTCAAAAACATGGGAATAACTCATGGCCTCAGAACTTGCAACCACCACGTAAGTTATCCCTAATATCTTCACACCCTGCCTTTAAACCGATCCTTTTTCACAGAGCTGCCTGAAAACACGACCTGTCCTGACGAAACCAAGCAAAACACCTGGCCAGTCGAAGCACAGCGTCCACGTGGCGTGTCCTGGCGTTGTCTGAAAGCCACCCAGAACCCCCAAGGTTCCTGGTTACACAAAGCAAATATATATATATATATATACACACACATATTGCATTCATTAACAGAACAAACACCAGGTTGTAAAGTTCAACACTCTGAGGTTGTGTGAGGACAAAACAAATCTGTCCCAGCTCAGGGTGGCCTCCTGTGTGTCTGCGTTATGATACTGCCTGTAACTCTATTAGTCACAGAGAACATTTTCCAAGGGCTACCTGGCGGAATGAACAGGCAGAACTGAGGCTGCTGCTTAATGGACATCCAGTGAAATACTTCAGCACAGGGCCCGAGGCCTTATTTACTGCATGCTGCTCATATCTGGTTCTAAAGACTGCATTTTAATGATTTCATTAACTTTGCAATAATGCCTCCAGCACTGAGACCCAGCACCTCACAAGTATTACAAAAACATCTTTATCATTCTGACAATATTCTCATTTTACAAAGAATTAAGACATTAAAGCACAAGGCAAAAGTTCCTATAAACTTCTTAAGTTCAGAGAAGTGATTTTTCCCCATCAATGCTCTGCCCTGACTGTACAGTCCCTTCCGTGATCCACACAGGACACCCAGTGTCTGCAGAGTGACTTGGGAGCATCCAGCATTTCTCTGCATCACAACATGGGAGAATCACGAAAAACAGAGAAGGTGAAGTGTAGCAAAGATGGGGCTTAAGTAAGATTTGCCTTCCTATGTTTTGCTATTCCCTACTCCATTTCAGAAACACACTCTCGTTTATGCAGATGGTGAAACCGTATTCCAACAAACAACTGGATTAGCATTGTAAAATAAATCATATGTACCCACACCACACAGCCTCCCTTCTCTTTCTTGCTAACACTAATATTTTTCAGCCTCATTCTCCTCATTCAGCCACCCCCATCTCCACATTTATTGCACGCACTCTGTGAAAATTTGCACCTTCTGTTTAAATCCAGTCACTGCTCCCCCTGCGCTGCAGGAAGGTAGAGCTGGGAGGGGAGAGGAACTCGGTATCAGGATCACACAAAGGGAATTTTCTGTGCCCTTATTTTTGTCCAAAAATCATACCAGGGAGGAATGCAGCCTTCAAATTGTAGAGAAGTCCCATTTAGTATCCCAAGTATATTCTCTGCAGGGATTACCTTTTACAGTTGTCCTTAATGCTAATTTGACCAATGCTGAGCACATTTTCACAGGGTAAATAACAAGCACATCCTTGGCAGAAACATCATATTATAACACACCTCAACTCTCCACAAAGCAGCATTGCAGGTCATTAGATTATTTCTTTTCTATTTTATTATCAACATAAGAAAATATTTTTTGCCCAGTTTTTTTTAGAAAAGACCAAACCATGTTGGTAGAACCTTTCTCTCCTCACAGCACCCAAAACTTCAGCCTACGACAGACACCTACCATGGGAAATTTCAACCCAAATAATTAAAATTTGGCAGGCAGTAACCAAGTGAAATGAGGACTGTGTCATAGTAAGCATCAGGTAACATAATAATAGGTGGTGCTTCTGCCCCACCTAAAGTTCTTTTGGCTCCTTCATAGAAAATCCTCATGTAAACAATCTTTCATAATAAGTGCTTAACACAGCAGTTTGTAGTCCATGTACTTCTACGTTCACACTGCTTTTTGAGCAGGATTTCTCACACTTGGCCAAGATGAGGGCATTTTAATTGAAATATTGTCCCATGGTTACCATTTTATCCCCATAACAACATCACCAATTACTTACTTTAAAAAAATGCATTAGAAAAGTAATTTAATCTTTGCTTCTCTTAATGAAATTTGCCAGAGAAAAACAAAGGGAAGGATCAGCACTGCCCAACCAGCTCTCCACAGAGCAGCACCAGCCTACAAGCCTCAAACTCAACCACACTCTGCAGAACAGCACATCCATATTCTAAAAGCTGGTTAAAACATCATCCTTCACAGCTCTCCAAACTATGCCTTACTTGTGGCAAAACCTCTCTTTAAACACTTCAATAACAAGACACGGCCTTGTTCCTGTCTCTGCACATTTCACATCAGAGTGTTTTGTAATGCTTTTGACCAAAAGCAGTGAACACCACTAATCTGAAGGACTTACACAGTCATGCAATTCCCAGTATTATTCTGCTCTGAGTCATAAGATGGTGCCAGAAGTCCTTCCTGAGAAATGCCTGCTGTATGATACCGAGGTACATCTGTGTCGATGTGACTAAACATGTGTCACCTCCTTCTCAAAATGCCAGGCAAGTGCCAAACCGGGTTCCCAAGGAATGCAAAGGGGAGTCAGGGAAGATTCCCAAGCATCATTTCAACACAGAAGACATACCGGGATGTTTACAAACGTGTTTCAGAAGTTAAAATGCGCAAACATGTCACAGTTTTTCCACAGTGCTCACTGAACCTGCCACTCGTGCAGCACTGTGTGCACAGAGCACCTGACCACAGCTCATCTGCCAAATTCACCACTTTAATCAGTCCCAGAGACAGAACCAAAATTAGCAGTTCCTAACTCTCAGTCTCGTGTTCCATTCACAGCTTCATCTAATACAGCTGTATTTGGATTTCAGCAATAAAAGTGGTTTTAAATCAGGGAATAATTTATCACAGCACATCCCCGTTTGGAAAACCCCATGCAAACTCTTCCCCACCCCCAGCAGCTCCAGAGCTTAGTGATCCAATCCACGTTTCCTCTGCTTGACAGGGATCTCGCAGCAATGCTGGAACAGTCTTCCCTCCAGTGTCAAACTTTCATTTTCACACGAGAACTTTCTCCACTCCTGACACGTCCTGATATCGCAAAGCAGCACCTCCCTGTGACCAGACGTACCTGAAGAGCACAGGGACAGGTATTTTCCCCAGGGCAAATACAGATGCTATAGGGATCTATGAGAGGTTTACAGCTGGATGGATGGGGGCGGGGGAAAGCCCTAAATTCACTTTCTGTTTGAGATGCAAAATGTGAATCGCTCTTTCAATCCGTTCAAAAGGCAAAAGATTGTAAAAATCTTCATGCTGAGCATCAGCTCCATTGCACCGGTCACAAACCGAGCCCAGGAACCAGCCAGAACGTTGGGAAAGTGAACAGGAAAATTCTCTTTCAATATACCTCAGTCTTCACTGCAGCTTCATAATGAACTTTAATTTATTATAGTAGTGAACAATCCTGTGACTGAGTTTCTTGTTATGCCTTTATTGAGTGCTGAGCACAAAAGGGTCCTCCCGTAGCAGATTTAATAACACAATCACGCCACCCACAGATCCTCCAAACACATCTCTCCCCAAACCACACCTATTATGTAACTGTGCATGATATTTTTGTGTGCCTTTTGGAAAGTTCAAAGCAATAACTAACCTCCACCTCTACAAACCGCTATCTTTATTGGAAATAACCTTTGAAATTCATTTTTACATGACCCTGCTTCAAGTAGTTTGGCATAATACAGCTAAGCCTGGTTTGGGGAGTTGTCTTCTAACTCTGTATTTTAATTTTATTAACCTTTCTGCACATGGATAATGGTTTTCTAACGTCCCTGTTTCCTCTCCTCAAATGCACGACCAACCAACAGCTTTTTGGACTCTTCCAAGAACAGAACATGGATTCCCAAGTTCTCCTCTCGCAGCAACACCACAACGTGCATCCCAAACACGTTCCCCACTGGAACTCACCCTCCTCATTCCTTTTGAAACGAACATTAACGATTCAGTCACGTAGTTGAAACCCCACTCAAAGAACTGCATCAGCAGGAATGAGTAACGATCCTGCTGTGGTTAACGGCGTAATCCTGACAAAACTTGGGAAGCAGGGAAGCGCTGTCTAGCCCAGCCAAACAAACATAAACAGAGCCACAGCCAAGGAATATCAGTCAGTTCAAACGACAAAACAAACGTCCTGCACCATTCCAAACGTGTGAGCGAGTCCAGATAGGGCCGGAGCGCAGTTACCTCGAAGCCACCGGCACAAACAGCCCTAATCAAAACCAGCGCTCCCAGAGAAGACCCGCAGCGCTGGGTCGGTGCAGATTCCAAAGTATGCTAAAAAACATTCCCCTCAGCGACCTCCCCGTGCAGATAACAAGAGAAGTCCAGCAAATTCTGGCTCCCAAGATAGCAGAGGAGCAGATACCAGGCAGGTCTCGTGGCTGGTCAACAGTACTCGGGAATCTCAGCTGATGGGGAATTTGATTGAGAGCAGCGAAGGAACATTCCTTGGGAACAGAAACCTGTCGCTGTCGCCCCAAAATTAGCCCAGGATAAAATGAAATGTTCACTTAAAGACAAATACAGATTACCTTACATCAAGTGAAAAGATATACGTGGAAGAGGCTTTATTTTACGTGCTGCCAAACCCACTACGCTCTTCATCCGTGGCATTCCCCGTTCATGATTTGTTACCTTCTTGGTTTGCTGAACCACTAAATGTTTTCCAGCCAATTTAACACTTGTGCCACATTACTAACAACCAAGATACTCAAAAAACAGCTCATATTACATATTTCCCTCTTGCCATGGGGTCTGAAGGGCTATGAAAGACCTTTTAAGCATATTTAAGCAGCGTAATTTTTAGTGTTTTGATGAATACAGTATTTTTGCTATATATAACTATGGGGAAAAAAACCCAGACTGTGAAATTCACAGACTGAAAGATCATTTCTAAGTCACACTTACCCCAACTACCATAAAACCAGCTCAGTCCAATCCACACAGTGCTCACATTTCTATCCTTCACTTCCTGCCACTCCAACATTCAAAATTTCATTCCAAACACAAACCCACTGTTCTTTTTCTTCCAATATTTCAGCACTGCAGCTCGGAGAGTCATGAGCCTTCCTGCCTCTTACAAACAGCAGAGAGCACGACATTTATTTCCCCAGACCACATTTAAGCCAAAGATTCAAAACATCCACCTCAGACACATCATTCTTCACCCAAGTGGGACCAACAGCAACAAAAGGCACAACAGTTCACAGTCCCATCTCCAAAACATCTCTCTGCATAACATCACTCGCAAAAATTCTTGCTACCAACTCAGCAGCCCCGTGCACCTACTGCTCTGTGGAAAACCTGCAGAGGCCAGTGCTGCTAATTCTAAAGGATGAGCCATCCAACCTCGGACAAAGACTCCACATCGCTCAGAGGATCTAGCAGTTTGTCCTCATTCAGCACCAGGATGGGGCCTCACTCGCCACTCAAACTCTTCAGTCGTGAAATGGAACCTCTCAGTGCAGTAACATCACATTTAAAAAGGAAAAAAAAGATTGAAATCGATGATTTCTTCTCTGCCTTTCCTTTAGAAAGTCTGTAATTTGGCATTATGGAGGACTCTGAGAAAAGGCTGGGTAAATAACCAGTGCATTTCTAATTTATAACAACAAATTTGCATATAAAATTAGAGAAATATTTGGATATTACATTATGGCCTCATTAAGTATCCTCAAACTTCAACTGGCAGTGCAACAGAAATGCAACAGAAAAACATATTCTCACCCATGGGTAATTACAATCTCCCTGCTTAAATTCCTAAGCACTTTTTTTTCCTACAGTAATATTCGCTTTTCTGTGTTTCTCAGACATGAGCAATTGCCTTTGGTTGAAGCCTCATGTTGCAAACATTTGTGTGCAGAGAGGATGAAAGCTCAGTAAGCAGGACTGGTTTGGAATAAGGAACTGGAGTTACAGATCCATGCCACCAGAATAAAACCCCCCAGAAGCTGGCCTGTCCCTGTGGAGCAGTCTGACCTTGCAGACTCCAAATTCCCCTATCTATAAAGTTCTGTTCTTTTCTTCCACCCCAAAATACTGGGGGAAAACAAGTGTTTACTTTCCCAGAAGACAAAGCATTCCTCTGTTTCTGGGGTGGTTTTTTTTAATTCCATACCAAAGCTCTGTGAAAACTTTTTTTTTTAAACCAGCCTCTTTTCTTCCTTGCTGAAAAAGAATGGCAATTGCAGAAGTTTACACTGAGGGCAGCAAGAAATCAAACATATAAAGCGCCATGTCTTTAAATATATGTCATTGATACACATAAACACAAGTGCTGCCAAAGGCCACGGAAGAAATAGCAAGACAAACAAGAACAAAAAAGGAAGGTCTTGTTTGTTCTGATTATCTAACCCACAGGCCTTCCATTTCAAGGCAAAAAATACACGGACCACGCAGTGAAAATGGGCTTTCGCCTTAACAAAGGAAGGGAGAAATGATTAAAGAGCTGTAACACGAGCAGCAGGGAAGGTCAGGATTACAAAATTTGGTATTTTAGCCCCCTTTGATGACACAGTGGCAACCTTGAACAGGGAGGAACGCTGGAGATCTGCTTCCTTCCAGGAAGAAGGCTTTGGCAATGCCAGGAGAGACGTCAGGAGCCTACCAGGACTCTTGGCCTACTGATCCCCAAGGCAGGGGAATTCCAGCTGTCCAACCACTCTATCCCTAAGCCAGAGCAGAGTGACACCATCCTTCCCCCCCCGTTCTCCAAGCCAGGGCTTCCCTGACTTACTCAGGCTGCACACAGGGCACAGGATTTAAACCTTTTCTAATTTAGATTTCACTCCTGCTCCCAGAGCTGAGAGGTACCACTGACCTCGGGAGGGGCTGTCACCGAGGTGAGAGATTCAAGGGCTTTGAATAATCTGAATTGCCATTATTGACATGAAAACACCTTGAATGACCTGCAGCACCAAATGTAAGACGGTAGTAAATAACAAATACAAAGACAAATTAAACCAACACATCGAAAGTCAGGAAGAATATCCAGCTATAATTGCAAAGGGGATTTTAGCAACAAAAATAATCGTCAGTGATGGAGAAATATTTCATCCAGAGCTGGAAAACATTAGCAATAATATTGCCCAGCTCTTACATGGGCTCTTTCACTCACTGGTGCCAGAACTCACAAATTGGTCAGATTCACTACTCCTATTTTAAATTCCTCCCAAAGGAAGCATGAGCAGGTGGAGTGATTTGCATCAGGTTGTCCACATCTCTCTAGGACTGAGCCTGTCCACTTGGGAATATCGCCTCTTCAAGCCTTCCAGGCACTCTTAATCACATGTTTTGAGATGAGAATTTCTCCATGAATCCAACCTTTCTCTCCAAACTGCAGCCCTTCTCCTGCAACCAGATCGACTGACACTGATCCCAAAGCCCAGAAGGAACTGCTCTGAAACCAGTGAGATTTCACAGAGGAAAAGGATCCTCCATGACAGATCGAGAAGCAGAACTGGGACAAATTACAGAAAAAGATGCTGCTTCCACATCTCCCTTTAAGTTTTAGTCTGATGGGAAGAGGTAAAAACAACCCCCCCAAACAAACCAACCAAAAAATCACAAAATAAACCAACAAAACCCAGCAAAACCAGGTATTACAACCTTTCAAGTCCTCAAGCCATCACTTTAATAAGGCTCTTCCACAGAAAAATTCATCTGGCTCACCTAAAAAGGCACAGTGTCTGTATGAATTAAAAGAGGAAAATACACACTGTATGTCTCAGAAGTCCAAAAAATCCATGGAGGTGAAGAGTGATAATAGAAATGTGATTTCAGCCAGCAAAAATAAAGAAGTAATTTCTGCTCTCAGAACAAATTACAAAGAGAACTCAATTTATCAGTAATAACACATAAAATGTTCCTTCGCTTACCAATAAAGAGAAACTGTTCTGCTAATTAAAGCTCAACAAAAAAAAAAGCTTAACTCAGCTTCTACCACTCACAATTTCTGTGCTGTGAAAGCCAAACCTACCACAGTCTGACTCCCTTGGTTTGCATCCCAAGGAGGGGGAGGGAACATGGGGGTCCTTTGCACACTTTCCCCCCTTCTAAGTTTCAACTGAGTGTTTAAAATCAGCTCCTCACTACGGACCAAGAAGCCGCCCAGCACCCCCAGACTGTCCCTGTCACACACACTTTGCCATTTAAGGGAGAAAAAAAAAAATCAAAAAAGTGTGTTTTCATTCACAATCTGTTATGGCTCAAAAGTACTAAAACAACTGAAATTAAAACACAGCATTTTAAAACCTCCCTGTTCTACCAATCAGTCTCAGAAAATAATACAAACTTGCCAAGTATCACTTGCTTATTTTTTTTATTTTTATAAAGGGATGTGTCTTCTCTTATATAAAAAATGGTGAGGGGGTGTATTTTATTGTTTGCCTTGATTCAATTATAGTATTTATTAAGAACAACATTAGAAGCCCTCAACAATCAAAGCATCCCAAGCCATGGTGATATACTCAATCTGTCAACTGTGATATTCATCTTTAGGGTATTTTTCTGCCTTAAAACTGAATTGTTTTGGTTTTTTTCTTCAACAAAAAGCTAAATACGTTATTTTAAAACTTCATCTCAAGCTCACTGTACCTCTGATAATGCAAAAATCCTATTACCTGGTTAACTCTTACTCATTTTGTCATTAATTGGGAACCAGCCTTGCAACTGTTTCCCTGCAGTTATTTCCTAATTTCCATCAATGATACGTTTAAATCACATTACTATAATCAAACAATACTCTGCCAAACAGTGCACTGAGGCCAAAACAACTGCACCCTTTTGGAAATTAACGAAAGGACATGGCCCACCCCAGGAGGGGCAACACATATCCTTTTCCTGCTTGGGGATTCGCCCTAAAAATATATATATATATACAGTGTCTTGGAAGGGCTGTGCAGTGTAAAGTCTCCTGTTTTCAGTCTCAGGGCCGTTCCAGGGTGTAAACGGTGCTCCCGGGACCTGCGTTAAACCTCCCAACTCCACTCCACTCTCCCTGCCAAAGCCTCCTGCAGAAAACAAAAACACAGGCTCATCTGCCCACCCTCCAACTGCTGCGAAGGGGGGCAATTCTACAGCAGCCGTCAGACCCTCCCGATTTATCCTCCCACCCCTCCGCAAAGCCCCGTTTCCCAGGGCTGTTATTCCCCGGCCGTGCCCCTCCCGCCCCGCCCGGCACAAAAACAAAGCTGCCTCCCACCCTCCCCGCATCCCCCCCCCGGAGCACCGCCGGGGGGTTTGTGCGAGGCATCCCGGGGCTCTGCGGGCCGGTCGCGGGGCCCGGCGGTGCCCGGGGCGGCTCCTCCGGCCCGCGGGGCGCGGGGGCCGCGGCGGCTCCGGGGTCCGGCGGCCGGCACCCCCCGAGCGGCGGCC